>JAKLTH010000244.1:687979-1375958 GCA_025175895.1 Wurfbainia villosa | reverse complement strand
GAAGGGTCCACTCATGCTCAATGTTAAAAAGCCTAAAAGTTATCCTACCCTCCTCGCTCTCTCTACCCGTTAGAACTTCCGCCTCTAAATAACTCAAGAATTCCAAAACTATCCTAGGGTAGGTTAGGTGCCTTATTCACATAATCTCTTCCCACCCCATTTTTGTAAATAGGGCTTGCATATCACCCAACAACCCTAAAGATTCTAGCAAATCCTCATCTAAGTACCTAGTAGTAGTAAGTTTACGAGTAGAGAGAATATTGTATCTATCTCTTTGTTCATTATTGCGAAAAAGTAGAGTGGGTAGGGCGTTACCCTCCTCCGGAGCTTGAGGGGCATCAGCTCTCCATGTTCGTCGCTCCGAGGTGTCGGATCGGGGTGCTATGGTCTTGGTCCTCTCATCTTTGCTTCTTTTGGCTTCTTTAGAGGTTAAAAATGCTTCTAGATGGTGGGGAAGACGAAATCACACGGCTAGGGAAAGAACTTTCGAAGCACATAGTGCAAATGGGGTGAAAACACATAGCTCGCCCCTTTTAACCTCGTGCGCCACGACCATGTGAAAATACACGGCCAGGCCGTGTGCGCCTCGAGTTGGTCGGGCACAGCCGTGGGAAAACACACGGCCAGGCTGTGTGTCCCCATTTTTTTGCCCATTTATGCACCACGGTCCGAATTTTCTCATACACTTCGCCGTGTAGGCTAATATGGATTTCATTTTTGCCTCGCACATTTATTTTCTAGTCCTAACTCTAAATGTCATGGAAATCAAAACTAAAAATCAAACAAATGCATCCAATGCAATCAAAAAGGGAAATCTAAAACTAAACTTGGGTTGCCTCCCAAGAAGCACTTCGTTTAAGGTCGTTTAGCTCGACCGCACTCTACTATCAACTCGGCTCTGGTGGTTCATTGAACCTCCATTTATCCATCTCGGGATCTTCATCTGGAGGTTTCGGTTTCATTCTGCTAAATGTGAAGTCGTCGAGGTAGGGAGCTCTGTGCTCCGAAAGGCTGAAAAGAATGATCTCCCCATCTACCTTTAGGGAGATCTGGTGTGCCTTCATATCTATGCATGCCCCTACAGTCGCTAGAAAAGGCCTTCCCAAAATGATGGTATTCTGGGGATTTGGTCTTGTGTTCAGTATGATGAAGTCCGTGGGTATCACGAAATCCTCAATCATCACAAGCACGTGTGGTAATAGGCCAACGAGCTTCTTGATCGTGTCGTCCGCTATACGTATACCTATACCCGTTGGTTATATATTACCCAATCCCATCTCCACGTAAAATGCATAGGGCATTACACTCACTAATGACCCCAAGTCGCATAGCGCGTTATTGAAGCTCTCCCTATAAATTGAGCAGGGAATAACGAATTCACAGGGTCCTCAAGCTGTATTGGAATCTTCTCTTCAAACTCTGCTTGGTCAGGTAGGGTGGAAACCATGGCTGCACACCCCTTGGCAAATTAGCTACATTGCCCCACTCCTTCCACTTTTCCTTAACTCACCGGAGAGCTCTTCACAGGTTGCGACACGGATTGGGCTATTTTGGCCACTTGCGTCTCTAACATCCTAGTATGACTTGCAAGGTCGTCAACGGTGGCCTTCAAGTCTCTGAGTGATTCTTCAAACTTCTGATGTTGGTGATGAAATTCCTCATTGGCCTTAGTTTGGGTAGCGATGAAGTCCTCCATCATCAGTTCCAGTCTGGACTTCTGTGGTCGCTGCCCATTGCCCTGCTGCTGCTGCCCATACCCCCTGATGGTTGTGTGTTTCCCGAGTTATTCTTATAAGAGAAATTTGAGTGATTTCTCCATCCAGGATTATAAGTATTGGAGTATGGGTTGTGGGGTCTTTGGTCATAGTCCCCAACCGCATCACAGTGCTCAATCTGCTCGTCTAATGTCCTCAACCCTCCATAGTGGTCCTCTCGATATGCTACTGCTCCCTCTCAAAAATCAATGGTTGTGCATGCAGATAAAGGATTCAAAGATTCAAACTGTCTACTAAGCTCGTCCATCCTTGCTGAAAGGTGGTCCATGGAGTTGACAGTGTATCGTCCTACTACAGGTGTAGTTTAGCCATGTTCAGAAGCCCATTGATGGTGGTTTTGGGCCACCTCTTCAATAAGCTCTTTCGCTTCCTCTATGGTCTTATTCATCAGTGCTCTTCCTGCGGCAGAATCTAGGGACTTCTTCGTGGCATAAGCGATCCCATTATAGAAAATGTGGATCACCAGCCACCTCTCCAATCCGTGGTGGGGGCATTGGTAGAGTAGCCCCTTGTAGCGATCCCAAGCCTCGAATAGGGACTCCCCCTCCTTATGGAGAAAGCTCGTGAAAAGATGGTGCATGTGAGCAGTCTTACTTGGTGGGAAGTATTTATTCAGAAACTACTGTTCACATTGCTCCCATGGGGTGATGCTGCCAGAAGGTAGGCAGTGAAGTCATGCCTTAGCCTTATCCCGCAGTGAAAATGGGAACATGCTTAGGCGGATCGGATCGGTAGGGACTCTGTTCATTTTCATCGTTGAGCATATTTCAAGAAATGCCTCAAGGTGTCGATTTGGGTCTTCAGTCATAGCTCCCCCGAATTGGCTCTACTGGACCATATGTATAAGTGTCGGCTTCAGCTCAAAGTTATTTTCCGAAATAGATGGTCTAACTATACTCGGCCTGAATCCTCTAGTGTTAGGAGCTGCATAGTCTTGCAGAGGCCGGCTACCTATGTTCACCTCGGATGCAGCTTGATCCTCCATCTTTCGCTATTCTGCTCTCCGACGGTGAAAGGTTTGCTCAATTTCTAAGTCGATCAGAATTAGACCTTCCGACCCTAATCGTCTAAGCATACGACGAACCAAACCACAAAGTTAAGATCCTAATCTAATTCTAAAAGAATAAAATAAATCAATCTAGCAAATAAAAAAAATCTAGGATTCAATAAGTAAATAGGAAACTACTACTAAAAATAAAAACTAAATCTAAATATTGAAAATATAGAACTAAAGCAAAGAAGATAAACTAGAAAGAAAATAAAGCAAGCAAATAATCTAATCCTAAGTCCGATCCAATTTACCATTGTTCGATTTGATATCGAATCGATCAGTCCCCGGCAACGACGCCAAAAACTTGATGCGCACGGACGCGACCTCAAATCTCGTGACGGATATTGTTGAGGACTCAAAGCGCACGCTCGCGCTCAATACCCGCACGTGCACGGATGTCGTCAAGTAATAAAGATTATCGATCCCACAGGGACTTGGATTCGAATACTAACTTACTCATTGGTGGTAATTTTGGACAAGATCACTAAGAGGTTTTGGTTGGTGAGGGTTGTAGGTGGACTCTATTCTGTACGGTGTCACACGGAGGAGGAAAGGAGTGTGCCGAGGTCTTCAAAGGTGATTCTAGGACATCGATTTTGCTTTTGTATCATAGAACAATGTTGTCAATTAGCGTTATCTAGACATTTACCTACGATTTTGTGGAAGGGGCATCATACATTGTCCCACAGAGCCCCCGCATCTACCGGGAGCTATCTCTCCCTAAAAGGTCAGGATAGAGGGTACGAGGATGCCAAATCAATCCCTACTGTGAACCGTTTCCAATTTCACCGCACCCTTCTCCCAACAGTTGCAAGAGATCAAGTTTACCCGTAGGTTCCTTAATCAAATATCCTATATTTTATATTGTGAGGGTTGTCACCCCTCGTATCGCCTAAGCACAGTGGAAAGAAAGTCAACCATGCATAGATATAGTAAAGAGAAACTACCAATTGTCAAATCAAACTCATGGGCAGAATTTAACATGAACCAACTTTGTTTATGTACACAAGCTACTCCCTAATACTAGAATCAAAAGTACTACTCCATGTATACGAAGGAAGAATCACAAAGCATGTCTAAGATTGAATAAATAAAGAATGAAACGCATAAATAAAGATATACAATGCTTCTGTGATATTCTCTCCGGCATTGAATTGCAATGTGTGGACCTCCGGTGGCGTTCCTCCTCCCTGTTGTGAATTACCGAAGCTTTTTAGGGCTTCGGCGTGCCATCCTAGCCATCATTGTTGGGATGTATACTGAAAAGTCTATCTTTTGTATGAACATCTTTATTTTGAAAATTGAATCACATGATCATTGTTTGCATATTTTTATGACTATGCATATTGTCTAATACATTACATTGTAGATAACATGGTGTGTGGTGTCACACGGGAGATCATGTTATCGGCTCCTTGTAAAGTATAAGTAAAGTCTCACAACCGAGATGGCTTTGGACAAACCATTAGAATGGTTGTAGTGTGATTTTGAATTGGTTTGTCTTGACCATAGAATAACACTAGTGCACTTTGTGTGTATTGAGCAGGACCGACTTAGAGGTGATTTGATTTATTACTGACTACATAATCGAATCGGACCTCAGATATTATATTGTACATACTCTTAATCTCGATATAATAACGGGCACATATACTTAGTATTCATTTCTTTGATTTACCAATAGGCGAGATTTATAGATTAAATCGATAGGCTCGGTAAGTTGGGAAATGATATTATTTATATGGTGTGCCGTTGATTATAGGAGGAAACCGTATCCTATATATTAGGATTATGATGTCCCCTTGAGGAGCTCATAAGGTTCATCATGTAAACCTTGCAGGTGGACTTGGTCCAGCATGATGAAAAGGTTGAGTGGTACTACTCATGGAGTTAGATATTGATTAATTAATGGTAAGTAAATTAATTAATCGATGGACATTCGAGATCTTAAACACGGAGAGAAAATGTACATATAATATATGGAGCCCATATTATCTTATGGGGGTTGGTGAGGTAGATCAATGATAATCCTTTTGTGGATTAGATTATCATTAATGGATCGGACTTTATGTGGGCTTGATCCATGGGTGGCCAAGATCCAACTCCTCCTCATTGTCCCTATTGTTGCCTATTAAAACCTCATGAAGCTTAGATCCAATGGATAGAAACAAAACTCTAGATCCAAAGGTAGAGATTAAATCTCTAAGATCCGACGGTTGAGATTAAATCTCTAGATCCGACGGTTGAGATTAAATCCCTAGAACCAATGGTGGAGATTAAAACAAGGCTAATCCCTAAACTCTATAAAAGGAGGCTTAGGGTTGGCGTGGAGAACAATAGAGAGAAGCTAGGGTTTTTGGAGGTTGGCGGCAAGAAGCAAGGGCTAGGGTTTGGAGCATTGGCGGCACCAAATAAGGAAACAACTTCCTTATTTTTCTTCTTCCTCAAGCTTGCCCGCGCCCATTGAAGCCCTTCCAGCCCTTGGCTGGCGTCCAAACTCCCTCTTCTCCTTCTCCTTGGCTGGTGGAAACAAGATTTAGGGCTTTCCCTTGGTGTCTTGGCCGATTTCCACCCTAATCTCCTCTTCCTTCTTGGCCGGCGGCAAGCTCCAACATTGGATGTTGGTGGTTGGTTGAAAGAAGAAAAGAAGCTTTGTTTCTATTCTTCCTCTTGCTCAGAATGAGCAAGGAAGGAAGATTGGTGATCTAGGAGCTTGAACTTTTGGTAGATCATCGCCCACACGACGTCCGAAAAGAGGAAGGTCTTACATTAAAAGATCGAGAGGTATATCGATTCTCTATTCTCTTTTGTAACATGTTTTTTTTGTTTTTCAATTATGAGCATGATATATTCTATTTGTGGCTAAATAATACTTGGATCCCGAACATAAACACGAAAGTCGGCGATTCGGACATCGTCTATTCCGTGGCTACTCGTAGAATAGAGGTTGGTCGCTTGAACAACAAGTTTGTTCAAATGACCTCTCTAAACGAATAGCACGACGATGACTTGGTTGTTTGGTAAATCCCTTTTGTCTAGGATTAATTTTTTTTTAATCCAGGGACATCGATGGGATCGCCATGAACAAATGACCGAGGTGAAGTGGGAAGCGAAGTTTCCCCTCACGGATAAAAACCAACAATTGGAATCATAGCCAAGGTTTCCGATTTTGTGTGTTTAAGATTCGGTTTATTTTTATGCACTTTTCATATATTATTTATGCCGGATAATAGTAGGATATGGTTAGGTTAACTCTTTGGTTGCAGGCATAAGATCCGACTATTATGGCCATATGTGTGTATGTGATTGTATGTGTGTAAATGTTTATTTTGTTAAATCCTCGGGGTTGAGGAGGCGAGTATTTAATTTTTGTAAATTAGATACGACATTGTTTAACCACTCTTTTATTTTAGTTTACTTTCGATCTAGATTTCATGTACTCTTCCTCGTAGAGTATAGGATCGATAGATGTATATTAAAATAGATTTCAGTCTCGGCTCGGATCTCCGTATGGCTCGTACATGGCGTAGGAGGAGCGGACGAGAAGGCGATGCGACGGGAGACATATTGAAGACAAAAGCCATAATAGTTGGAAAATAATTTATTTTTCATATTTATTGCTTATTGTTTGATATGCATGTCGTTGGCTAGAAAATTCCTCAATTTTAAATTACTAAGTGGGTGAGGGATATATTTATAAATTCCCACGACCTCCATTACGATTTGACATGTGATGCAAACAAACTTGCATGCCCGCTCTGAGTACCTTCCTCCCCATCGGGTGAGTTTGTTTGCAGATCACAAGGTCAAATATGGTTATAAGAAATTATTAAGGAGCGTGTGTACTTCCCCATCGTAAGGCACATAACCCGAGATAATTACCTTGGTACCAAGTAATGGTGAACACTTAGATACAAATATAAGTATCCTCCCCATCGGAGTGACTACTTTTATTTGTTGGGCCGAAGAGAAACCAACTATTAATTTTACTTGTCAAAAAGTTAGGTTGACAAGATAATAAAATTAATGGGTAAAAGCTCTTCTTACAAATGTAGAATTCATATATGTCCACACTATCGTGGCATACGATATTCTCGGTGTTTTGAGGTGTTGGTTGATTTTAAAATTTTATTATTTGAGGAATCAATAATTTTTTGAAATATAAAGTAATGATCTATGTGATTCTTAGGATTTTCAAAAATGACTTTCAGTCCACTTGCTATGGTACTAAAGGAAAATAAACTTACTGTATCCAAATAATGTTGATTGGAAAAGAATCTTGATATTGTCTTATCTGCTAAGGAGTACAAGTATGTACTCTTCGAAGAGTGTCCTCCTAAGCCTGCAAATGAGTTGGAAGTCCTTGGAGCTAAGATCGATTGGGAAACCCAGGTCGATATCATTCTCCTATCGACAGAAAGGCTTGCTCAGGCTCAGGCCATGGTTGCTCAGAAGGTTTCTACTTCTAAGATGAAAGGCAAGAAGAAGAAGAAACAAGGTGGAGCAAAGGTGGTGGGAGGATCTCACAGAGGAGTGAAGAAGCCGAAAGGCAAGTACTTCACTTGCAAGCAGGATGGACATTGGGAGAAGAACTGTCCCAATCCGAAACAGAACAAAGGTATATCCTTTAGTCTAGTCGTTGAAACATGGTTAGCGGTATTATCTACCGGCACCTGCTGTGTAGATACGAGAGCCTCTGATCATGTCTGCAATACCTTGTTCCAGGAAACTCGACGACGAGCTGAGGGAGAGATTACTATTTACTTGGGTAATGCCATGATGTGGCGGCTATTGCAGTTGGAGATGTTTTATTTATCTTTTGAGAAAAATAAAACTTTGGTTCTGGAAGATTCCCTTTATGTACCTTTATTTAGAAAGAATTTAATTTCAGCTTCTAAATTTTTTATGGATGGATATTCTATTTCTTTTAATGATAGAGTTGATATAAACAGGAATAGGGAGAATATCTGTTCAGGTACATTGATAGGAAATTTGTATACACTCGAACCAAAAGCTCCCACGATGCAAATAGAAGTTAATAACTCATCTTCTCATTCCAATAAGAGAAAACAACCTTCGTAGATGAACCAAACATATCTTTGGCAACTTAGGCTTGGTCATATTAACCTAAGCAGAATTCAAAGGTTGATAGCTGATGGACCTCTGGGTTCATTAGTGGTCCCAACACGCGAATCTTGCTTGGAGAGTAAAATGACCAAGAGGCCTTTTAAGGCGAAGGGGTATAGAGTCAAAGATGTGTTAGAATTGGTTCATTCTAATTTGTGTGGTCCTATGTCTATCCAGGCTAGAGGTGGTTTTGAATATTTCGTCTTTTTCATAGACGATTATTGAAGATATGGATGACACTACGATCTGCTCGTGGTGGCGAATACCTCTCGGGAGAGTTTTAGGAATTACTTATCAGAGGCTGGGATTCAATCCCAGTTGTCTGCACATGGCACACCCCAGCAGAACGGTGTAGCAAAGCGAAGGAAAAGGACTCTTATGGAGATGGTTAGATCGATGATGAGTT
Source organism: Wurfbainia villosa (assembly GCA_025175895.1). NCBI lineage: Eukaryota > Viridiplantae > Streptophyta > Magnoliopsida > Zingiberales > Zingiberaceae > Wurfbainia > Wurfbainia villosa. The sequence goes on along the minus strand of JAKLTH010000244.1, from coordinate 1,367,599 downwards.
ATTCTGAGTTGCCAGATTCGTTCTGGGGATATGCTCTAGATATGGCAATGTACATTCTGAACTTGGTTCCATCTAAATCAGTGCCTTCTAATCCCACAGAATTGTGGACTGGGCGAAAGCCTAGTCTAAGACATATTCGGATTTGGGGGAGTCCAGCACATGTGCTGAAGCCAAATGTTGGTAAGTTGGAACCTCGTACAGAAGTACGCATGTTCGTTGGCTATCCTAGAGGAACGAAGGGTGATTTGTTTTATAGTCCTAGAGATCAGAGGGTGATCGTTAGCACGAATGCTAGATTTCTAGAGGAAGACTATGTGATGAGCCACAAGCCCAAGAGTAAAATTGTTCTGAAGGAATTAAAAGGGGAAGTTACTTCTTCAATACCACTAGTACAAGAGGATATACCATAAGTCACTGCACTGCGTGTCACAAAGGATACACAGGTGATACCTCATCGTAGTGGGAGGGTTGTGAGACAGCTTGATAGATTCATGTTCTTGGGAGAATCTTCTAGCAAACATGAACCTGATCTCTGGACATATGACGAGGCGATCCAAGATAAAGATGCAGCATCTTGGCAAAGTGCAATGAATGCTGAGATTGAATCTATGGATTCAAATCAAGTCTGGGAGCTAGTAGAACCACTCGATGGTGTAAAAACCATTGGATGTAAGTGGATCTGCAAAAAGAAAGAGAGGAATTGATGGGAAGGTTGAGACCTTCAAAGCGAGGCTTGTTGCGAAGGAGTATACTCAGAAAGAGGGTATCGATTATGAGGAGACCTTTTCGCCGGTAGCCATGCTTAAGTCTATCCGGATTCTCTTATGCATAGCAGTTCATATGGATTATGAGGTGTGGCAGATGGATGTCAAGACAGCTTTCCTTAATGGAAGTCTTGAGGAAAACATCTATATGAAGCAACCAGAGGGATTCATTGCGAAGGGCAAAGAGCATCTTGTATGCAAGCTTAATCGGTCCATTTATGGATTAAAGCAAACTTCGAGGTCTTGGAACATCCGCTTTGATGAGGTAATCCAGTCTTATGGATTTATTCAAAGTTTGGATGAGTCTTGTGTATACAAGAGATGTGATGGAAACGTAGTGGTATTTCTTGTACTATACATAGATGACATTTTGTTGATTGGCAACAATATCAAGGTGTTATCGGAGGTAAGGGTATGGTTGTCCAAACAGTTTGATATGAAGGACTTGGGAGACGTGGGACACATCCTTGGGATCAAGGTTATAAGGGATCGTAGGAAAAGGATGTTGTGCTTATCCCAAGCTTCATACATAGACACGATTATGGATCGTTTTAGCATGCAGAACTCCAAGAAGGGTTTTCTACCTTGCAAGCATGGAGTTCCTTTATCTAAGGAGATGTGTCCTAGAACATCTGAGGAGATAGAGGAGATGAAGGTGGTTCCTTATGCTTCGGCGGTAGGAAGCCTCATGTATGCGATGCTATATATGAGACCAGATATCTGCAATTCCATGGGCATGGTCAGCATATATCAGAGTAATCCAGGACAAGGACATTGGACTGCGGTAAAGAATATATTGAAGTACCTGAGAAGGACTAGGGATTATATGCTGGTTTACCAGGCAGACCAAGTACTCCCTGTGGGTTACACAGATTCCGACTTCCAATCTGATAGGGATAAGAGTAAGTCTACCTCAGGTTTTGTGTTTACTTTGGGAGGTGGAGCCATTGTATGGAGGAGTGTCAAGCAGAAATGCGTGGCGGACTCCGCCATGGAAGCTGAGTATGTTGCAGCCTCTGAGGCGGCCAAAGAAGTTGTGTGGCTCAGGAACTTCCTTATGGACTTGGATGTGATTCTTGGTTTGCCCAAAACTATCACAATTTATTGTGATAATAGTGGTGCAGTTGCAAACTCGAAGGAACCACTAGCCCATAAGGCTAGTAAACACATAGAGCGCAAGTACCACCTGATACGAGAAATCGTAAAGAGAGGAGAAGTTGTTATGGCCAAGATTGCATCGGAGGATAACCTGGCAGATCGTTTCACTAAGGCCCTTTCGGCGAGAGCTTTTGATAGGCATGTGGAGGGAATGGGGATCAGATGTATGGTAGTTTGAGGACAATATAGTCTTTTAGTATAAGTGGTAGATTGTTGGGATGTATACTGAAAAGTCTATCTTTTGTATGAACATCTTTATTTTGAAATAAGAATCACATGATTATTGTTTGCATATTTTTATGAATATGCATATTGTCTAATACATTACAATGTAGATAACATGGTGTGTGGTGTCACATGGGAGATCATGTTATCGGCTCCTTGTAAAGTATAAGTAAAGGCTCACAACTGAGATGGCTTTGGACAAACTATAGGAATGGTTGTAGTGTGATTTGGTATTGGTTTCTCTTGACCATAGAATCACACTAGTACACTTTGTGTGTATTGAGTAGGACCAACTTAGAGGTGATTCGATTTATTGCTGACTACATAATCGAATCGGACCTCAGATATTATATTGTACATACTCTTAATCCCGATATAATAACGGGCACATATACTTAGTATTCATTTCTTTGATTTACTAATGGATGATATTTATAGATTAAATCGATAGACTAGGTAAGTTGAGAAATGATATTATTTATATGGTGAGTCGTTGATGATAGGAGGAAACCGTGTCCTATATATTAGGATGAAGATGTCCCCTTAAGGAGCTCATAAGGTGTTAGTGAAAGCCCAAGAGTCAATCATGTGATGATTGTTATATGGATTTTATTGTATCATATTCCTATTTATAATGGCATGGTTATTATATTTACTTGTATTGGTGTCAAATAACTAAATATAATAACTTCCTTGAGTAGTAGGTTCTTATTGTAGGGGATCGGTCGGCCGGCTAGAGGGGGGTGAATAGCCCTCTTTTGTTGAATGGTGGATTTTGCTCGTCTACAAAACTAATTAGCGCAACGGAAACAACAAATACAAATAGACAAAGCAAAAGATAAACAAACAATGCTAACACAAGGTCGTAACGTGGTTCATGGCTACGCCGCTAATCCACGATCCCTGAAACGTCCTCGGTGAATCACTCAGCCAAAACCAATCCACTAATGGTCTCTCCTTTGCACCAAGCTAGGTGGAGGTAACCTTTACAATCAAGATCACTCTTCTTACAATAAGAATGAAGTAAAAGCAAGTAAGAAGAGTGAGAAGACATTTATGGCACTTTCGGAGAAGATTAGAGTTGAAGCATTAGCCTCCCAAAGCCGCATACCATTCCTTTTTATAGAGGATGAGGGTTTCTTCCCATTGACATAGGATCAGTCGACTGATGCCCCAATCACTGCCCAATACTTTCCACGCTGGATTTCATCCACATCATCACCGATCGATCTTACCATCACCGATCAGCTAGCTCGACCCATTCAAGGTCTCGTAGATAGAAGGTTATATGATCGCCATCCATCTCTAGCCGATGATGTTGACAATAATGATCGACTACCAGTCCATGGCAGTGGACTGATTGGGTCATAACCCTAGTCTTATACCAGTCAAACTCTGTTCGACTCAGAGCAGTCGACTGCTAGTACATGGCAGTCGACTGATGTCGGGAAATCTCATCCGACACTTAGCCAACTAGCCAACTTTCACCTAAGAGCTCTACCCCTTTCCCGGGTTACATTCGCTCACTCTCATCCCTATGAGTCCCTCGCCTTTGAAGTTATCTTCGTCCGGCCACGTCCCTCGGATGCGCCAAGCACACGACTCTGCAGCGCCATCCTTCGCGTCTCGCCCTAAAGTCTACTTCCTCTGGCTTCACTCCAAGCTCCTCGTCCGACGGTCCCTCGGATCCTCCAAGTGCACGACTTCCGCAAAGCCATCCTTCACCGACTCAAGGACTGTGTCATGAGATGTGAAACTCTCCAAGGCTCCATGTGCAAATTACTAAGTCCTATAAGACTCCAACACACATATCAAATCAGAATAACAACCTAACTTAAACCCTTTGCCACACACATCAAAACCATATCACGGCAAGAGATTGCCCTAACAATCTCCCCCTTTTTGATCTGTGGCAATTCGTTTAAGTTAGATAAAACATTTGATAGAAATTTATAAGGTAAGAAAGCATGTAAACATAAACATGATATAGCAACATGCAACTCCCCCTTAATCCATGAAACTCCCCATACATATTTCTCTCCTATTTCTCCCCTTAAACATAATTATTTCTCCCCCTTTGACACCATAAAAAAGATCAATACTAAGTTAGAAACCCATGGCATCAAGTCTAATAGAAGGAAAATACCAAAAATTGGTTTACTCGATTAGCCACCAATGATCGGTTCAGACTACCAATACGATGCAAACAATTTTCAGAAATTTTTGATTTTCGGACCGAAATTCAGAAATGCATTAAAAATTCTAAAAAATTTGAAAAATCATGAAATTTGAAGAACATATTTCTTGTAAGTATATCTATCAATGAAATATAGTTTTTCATGAAAAATCATTGTATTTTTAGAGATTTGCCAAAAATCCAAAAGCTTTAAAAACCACTAGGTTTTTGATCATTCTAGTATCATGTTTACTACCTAGTTTTGCATCCAATTGTTTCAAAACATGAACTCATAGATTTTAAAGTAAGAAATTGTTTTGAAACCATATGAAATATCCAACCATGATCTTTGGCCAATATGTCTATGAATTAAACATAAGTCTTCCCCATGATTGGTCTATTATTGCTATTTTGATACTTTAAATGACCATCTAAATTCCATAGGCACTAGTGGACATTTGTATCATCCTAACATCTCACTCATGCTAAGTTTTCAATTAAGGTAGCCTATTGTGTGTGTGAGATGTATCCTAAAGGTATTTGTATGTACTTAACCATTATTTTCAAGCAATTCTATCAAGGTTAAGTATCATCTTATCAATCCTCATGATCATAAAGACATATATGAACTAATTTCACATTATGATCATGAAACAAATATATTCATCAAATCATTATCTTGCATTAGGTATTCCATAATGGTACGAAGCAAATATCACCTAAAGCATGATTTATACACTTAAAGCCCATGACTATGTGCCAAATATCAAGATCATAAATCATGATAGCAAGCATACATAGCAATTTAATTAACTATCATGACTTAAACATTAATATCTAATTATAGGCACATTATCATCACCTAACACTATTTTAAAAATGTTGTCCCGCCATCCTAAGTCAACCAAAATATGATACAGGTCAAGTCCATATGGTTTACTATCCTAGGGTTTTTCTAACCCTTAAGGATGGATTTTGGAACCCAATACAAATTCTTGCCTATGGGGTTCACTAGAAATTCCTTAGGAATCCATTTTCTAGCTATTACCTTCTTCTTATCTTGTCCCCTAGCAATTAGGCATTTATAGGTCTTTTCATTTTTCTTTTCCTTATATCCTTGGCCTTTTTTGTTAAAACTTGCTCTTTGGCTCCCTATGATCATGTTCAAAGTGTTTGAGCCAATAGTGAATTTTTATAGGGCTTTTGTCAAATAGTCTATCTTTTCCCTTAAAGCCCTATTTTCTTTTATGCATGCATCATCAACATTGAAAGGCATATATTCATGTGAGCATGCATCATCATGACTAGAAAAAATATCATCATTTACATTTAAGCATGTTTTTTCTAGTTTATTTTCTAAATCCTTAATTTGCTCAAGCATGCTTTTATTCCTTTTCTTTGCTCTAAATAAATCCTTAGTAAGACTAGAAATCATAGAAACTATTTTACTAGGTGAAAGGTTAGTTACCATAGTTTCCATGTCCTCTTCTTCGGATGAGGAGGTAGAGGAGGCTCCCTCTTCACTTGAGCTCCCTTCATTTGAACTTGATCCTTCATTTTTGGAGGAGGAGCAATCCAAGTCGTCAAATGCACTCAATGCTAAGTTGGTGACAAATGTGTTTTCTTCCTCGTATGATGATGATGAGGAATAGGAAAGGTCATCCCATGTCTTTGCTTTGAAAGCCTTGGCCTTCCCTTTTTCTTTGGCCTTCTTTTCTTCTTCCGTTTTCTTCTTGCTCCCCTTTTTCTTCTTCTTTTCTTCTTTCTTCTTCCTCTCTTCTTTGCTCTTGTTTAGGAGAGGACAATTGTCCCTTATGTGTCCCTCTCCTTGGCAATTGTAACAAATGACTTTCCCTCTTGGTCTTCTCCTCCTATCATTAGATTTATTAAATTGAAAACCTTTTAAAGCACGCCTTACCCTCCTTACCATATACGCTTCTTCCATGCTATCCATGGAGGAGGAGGAGGATGCTTCATCATCGGAGGAGGAGGGGATCTCTATCTTCTTCTTCCCCTTGTTTGCCAAAAATGCTACTCCTCTTGAAGGTTGGATTCTTGGCTCTTCTTGTATTCCTTCAAGCCTCGTTTCGTGGAGCTCCATGGTTGAAAAGAACTCCTCCAAGGTGCTCACTTCTAAGTTCTTGGAGATGTAAAATGAGTCTACCATGGAGCTCCATCTCGAGGACCGGGGAAAGGCATCTATAACCTTCATTACCATATCCCGGTTGGAGAGCCTTTCACCTACACTTGTCAAACCGATTAGAATTCCCTTAAATCTAGAGTGTAGGGATTTTACCTTATCTCCCTTTACGAGTTTGATGTTGGATAATTGGGAGCGAAGGACATCTCTCCTTGCTAATTTTGCCTCGGATGTGCCTTCATGAATTTCTATTAATTTCTCCCACATTTCCTTGGCGCTAGCACACTCCCCTATCCTATTTACTTCTTGTTGAGGGAGTATATTGTAGAGGTGGTGCTTGGCCTTTGAATTTGCCAAGTATTCTTCTCTTTGCCTCTTGCTCCACCATGATTTCTCCAATGTCTCCCCGTTTTCGTTCCTAGGCAATTCGAAACCATTTTCCATGATTAAAAGAATTTCAAAATCGGTCTCGAAAAATACCTTCATTCTCTTTTTCCACCAAGAGAATTTGCCTTCGAATTTCGGTGGGTGAATATTTGAGCCGACCATTCTTGAAATTGCTTGTTGTGGCGGTTAGTCCTCGACAAGCTTTCCTTGGCTTTGATACCACTTGTAGGCGATCGATCGGCCGGCTAGAGGGGGGTGAATAGACCTCTTTAGTTGAATGGTGGATTTTGCTCGTCTACAACACTAATTAGCACAACGGAAACAACAAATACAAATAGACAAAGCAAAAGATAAACAAACAATGCTAACACAAGGTCGTAACGTGGTTCACGGCTACGCCGCTAATCCACGATCCCCGATTCATCCTCGGTGAATCACTCCGCCAAAACCAATCCACTAATGGTCTCTCTTTTGCACCAAGCTAGGTGGAGGTAACCTTTACAATCAAGATCCCTCTTCTTACAATAAGAATGAAGTAAAAGCAAGTAAGAAGAGTGAGATGATGTTTATGGCACTTTGGGAGAAGATTAGAGTTGAAGCATTAGCCTCCCAAAACCCCATACCATTCCTTTTTATAGAGGAAGAGGGTTTCTTCCCATTGACACAGGATTAGTCGACTGATGCCCCGATCAATCGACTGGTCCTGTACAGTTGCCCAATAATGATCACTTTCCATGTTGGATTTCATCCAACGGCAACATCATCAGTCGACTGATGGACCATCAGTCGAGTGCTCGCGAGCTCGACTCCATTCTGTGCCCGTGCACAGTGCTATCAGTCGACTGCCATCCCTCGGCAGTCGACTGATGTCGACAGCAGTCGACTGCCAGTCCATGGCAGTCGACTGCTTGGGTCAAAACCCTAGTCTTATACCAGTCGAACTCCGTTCGACTCAGAGCAGTCGACTGCTAGTCCATGGCAGTCGACTGATGTCAGGAAATCTCATCTGACACTTAGCCAACTGGCCAAGTTTCACCTAAGAGCTTTACCCCTTTCCCGGGTTACATTCGCTCACTCTCATCCCTCGGAGTCCCTCGCCTTTGAAGTTATCTTCGTCTGGTCACGTCCCTCGGATGCGCCAAGCGCACGGCTCTTCAGCGCCATCCTTCGTGTCTCACCCTGAAGTCTACTTCCTCAGGCTTCACTCCAATCTCCTCGTCCGGTGGTCCCTCGGATGCTCCAAGCGCACGACTTCCGCAAAGCCATCCTTCACCGACTCAAGGACCGAGTCATGAGATGTGAAACTCTCCAAGGCTCCATGTGCGAATTACTAAGTCCTGTAAGACTCCAACGCACATATCAAATCATAATAACAACCTAACTTAAACCCTTTTCCACACAAATCAAAACCATATCACGGCAAGAGATTGCCCTAACACTTATCTATATCAATCGATTGGTTGAATCGATAATGAGATGATATAGAGAACACTACTCTTAATCATTCATAGTCAAGTATTAACATTCAGGGACAATGTTAATGCGTAGAGACTAGCATGTTGGTCAACTCGATGACTTGATCTCACAAGTCATGGATATGAGATATCAAGTTGACACATGGGTATACATTAGAGAATGTATACTGAATGACCCGCCATGAGAAAGTATCGTGGATCGTTATATGAGTGTCATATACTTTCTCATGTGGCTATTAGTATGACTATTAGTCCTTAGACCTGAAGTCACCATGGTTCCCTACATAAGGAGTTGCATACTTTGGCTTTGTCAAACATTACCCATAAATGGGTGGACTATAAAGGCGATTAATGGGTATGTAACAAATTATGCGGAGGGATGTGAGTGATGTAGATGAGATCTATCCCTCCTATATGATGGGAGTGACATCGTTATTCTTGATAGAGTGAGACCACGAAGTGCATGACCATGCCCAAATGAGTCAATATGAGATATTGAGCTCATTTGATTAGAGTGAGTCTACTTGGAGTTCAAGATATAGATTATACCGAGGATGACACGGTCTATGCCTCGATTGGTCAATCTAGATGTCAAGGATAGAGGGACATTGTCACATATTGTGAGAGTCACAATTAGTAGTCACAAAGGTGATGTTGGAGCTCAACATTCTTGTAACTTGGGTAGAAATAATGTGTTGCTAGATACCGCTCATTGCTTATGTTCCTAAATCAGTTTGGGGACATTTCCAACGTTACAAGAACCTATAGGGTCACACACAAAGGGCAATTAGATGGAGATTAGGTCATATGATGAACCATGAGGATTAGGTTCATGTGATGAATCAAATTGGATTAAGAGTAATCCTAATTAGACTAATTGAGTTGGACTCAATTTGATTCAAGTGTTGAATGAGTCTAATTTAGATTTGATTCATCAAATCAATTTAAATTAATGAATAGAGATTCATTAAATTAAATTGACTTGAATCAAAAGGTTGGATTTGATCAACCATGGGAGATAAGAGGTCAAGTTTGACTTGACTTGAGAGGGAAGATGAAAGGTCAAGTTTGACTTGACCAAATGCCATGTCATGATGATGACATGGCATGGCCATTGACTTATCATGTGGTGCCACCTCATAAGGGAGACCAAGAGCTATTGGCTCTTGGAGTTACATGCATGCATGTAACCCCCCAAGACATGTAGTGGCCAGCCACTATTCTCATTAGATGAGAATTGATTTTGTGAGTTACTCTAACTTCATCTTCTTCCTTGGATCATCCTCTCAAGCTCTCTCCCTCTTCTTCCTTATCTTGCAGTGAGCATCTAAGGAGTGCTAGAACACTCAAGATTGATTTTCTTCACCTATTGCTTGTGTGGATACCAATAGAGGAGTGTGCACTTGACGCTCTTGAGTTCCGGCGAAGCTTTTGGACGAGCGGGATTTGCGAAGGGCGTCGCATCGAGGGTAATGATCTCACCTTCTAGATCTAAGGTAGATATAGGGTTTTTAATAAACAAATACATGTTTTAGTTTTAATACATCTTCGCACAGATCCGTGCCTGAACTTTCGGGGTTTCCGCAATGTAAAAAGCGGTTTTTGCGGCTCGAAAAGTCCAAGAGTGGTATCAGAGCCATGTGCGAAGCATGTATGTGTTTCATTTTTTGTAATTTTTTTATTAGATATAAAAATTAAAGAATTTTATGTTTCTGTAAATTTCCTATTTTATAGATTTTTTGGGTATTTTTCTCGAAGAGTCGAAGCAACGAGTGTTGGGACACTTGTCGGCTTCAACCACCGAGAAAAACTCTCCGAAACGGCGAGTTCTTGCTTTAGGTTTTTGGGGCAGAGACTTAAGTCGCTCTAAGATCATAGTAGGGACACTCGAAAAGTTTATTTTGCGAGTAGGGGTGCTGCCCCTATCCCCGAAAGGGGCCTTGTCCCGCGATCGCGCCCGGAAACTGCTTAGCGGGACCGTTACGGAGGGGTGACTCATAAAATTGAAAAAAATAGAAAAAGTTATAGAAATTTCTGTAAAAATACATAATTTAGAATTATATATAATTATGTGATTTTCATGGCACAATGACCCCAATTTGATTGGATTATGATGTGTTGTAATTCATAATACGGCCTGTGTGCCATTTTTGTGGTTGTGCATGTTGTATAGTGTATGTGACCTGCGCGTCGTACATCTTCTTTTGAAATTCTAGTTGTAAATAGTTTTAGACTCAAATGTAACTCGAGTTTCATATTTGTAATGTATAAAATAGAGCTGTGGAAAATCCACTTGTTGACGAAGTTACGAGAAGGGTGCCGACGACACATGGCGGTCAAAGGAAACCCTTGGAGAAGCCGCTAGCCTTAGGTTGACCGTCTGATCTTCTCATTGGCTTGAGAAGATATTAGTAGGGTCATGACCACATCACAGTTAATTATATATATATATATGTTGATATATATATATATATATATATATATATATATATATATATATATATATATATATATATATATATCAACATATATTTTGCTTGTATGTATGTGATGCATGCTAGTAGAATAATGCTTGTATGTATATGATGCATGCTAGAATATTTTTCTTGTATGTATATGATGCATGCTAGAATAATGCTTGTATGTATGTGATGCATGCTAATATAGGATAATAAAGGCCTTAATGCGTATATGATACACATTACGATTAGATTAGATCTTAATCGAATCAACTCGTAAATGCCTACCAAGTCCTTGATACCCATCACTACCTCGATCATTTATAGTTGTTGAATCTGCGAAAGCAGAGCAACGCATATTATCTTGGTAGGGTGCGGAGGGACAATCTTGGTCCAACCTATCACGACTTGGGTTAGAGTAAGCTCAATTAGATTGAGTAAAACTAGTTAACTCAATTGGATCGAGTAGAACTATAGGCATATTCCAATCGTTGGAAAGATAGGATAAGATCGCATTTACACAAAATCTTGGGCGATTTAGCCAAAGCTAACTCAAGGTCTTTTGTAAATGTGGGTCTTGATCCTATAAACAAGAGTTGCATAGAGATGTAATCAGTAATGTGTTACCCACTGATCGTACTAAGTCTTGGGTGATTTAGCCAAAGCTAACTCAAGGCTTAGTATGATGTGGATCTTGTCCTGCAATAATTATAGCTTGTTTGTATGAATCTAGTAATGTGGTTTGACCACATCCATAACTCGATTCTACAAAATTCCTATAATTCAGTGGGAGCATCATTTGATTAAAGGTCTAATTAAATGATAAAAGGAATATGATATTAATTCTTTGCATTGTATGTTGTAGATTACTATGTCGACAAACACGAACACTCTCTCTCTATGTTATATCCTTGAGAAGGACAAGCTCAATAGAGCCAATTTCCTGGACTGGTACAGGAACCTGAGAATCGTTCTCACCTAAGAAAGGAAACTGTACGTCTTGGAGCAGCCCATTCCGAAGGCACCTCCTGCCGCTACCTCGCGAGCTGATAAAGATTCTTACAAGAAGCATCAAGATGATACATTAGATGTGTCATGTCTAATGCTCGCGACCATGAACTCTGAGCTTCAGAAGCAACACGAGTTCATGAATGCTTATGATATGGTTGGACATCTTCGTCAACTATATCAAGGACAAGCAAGGCATGAGAGATATGTAGTCTCTAAGGCATTGTTTGGGTCTAAAATGCAAGATGAGACTTCCATAGGTCCATATGTACTCAAGATAATAGGATATGTAGAAAACCTACAGAGATTGAGATTCCCCCTTGGCCAAGAGCTGGCCACTGAATTGATCTTGCAGTCTTTGCCGCAAAGATACAATCAATTTGTCATGAATTATAACATTAATGAAATTGATAAGCCACTGCCTGAGATGCTCAGCATGTTGAGAACTGCTGAGCTTAACCTTAAGAAGGGAAAATCTGACACCATTTTGATGGTGCAAAAGAAGAAAGGCAAGGGCAAGCCTAAAGGTAAGGGAAAGGCCCAAGCCAAGGGCAAAGGCAAGGAACTGAAACCCAAAGGAGGGGTGGCCAAGGAAGGGGCTTGCTTCCACTGCAAGGAAGCTAGACACTGGAAGCGTAACTGCAAGGCATACCTAGAAGATCTTAAGAAGAAGAGAAGTGAGACTTCTACTTTAAGTATAAATGTTATAAAAGTCAATCTATCTATTTTTCCATCATGGGTATTAGATACCGGATGTGCATCTCACATTTGTACCAATGTACAGGCGCTGAGAAATAGCAGGGCATTGATAAAGGGCGAGGTGGACCTATGAGTAGGCAATGGAGCAAGGGTTGCTGTTGTTGTTGTAGGAACTTATGATCTATCTCTGCCCTCTGGGCTTGTACTAGAATTAGATGAATGTTGTTATGTGCTTGCCTTAACTAAGAACATAATTTCGGTTTCTTATTTGGACAAGAAAGGATTTACATTTATAATAAAGAACAAATGATTTTCAGTTTATTTAAATGATATGTTCTATTGTAGTGCACCTCTAATGAACGGACTCTACTTTTTAGACTTAGAAAGCCCTATCTATAACATAAGTACCAAAAGGTTCAAGCCAAATGAGTTGAACCAAACATATCTCTGGCATTGTCGCTTAGGTCACATAAATGAGAGTCTCTTATCTCAGCTCCATAAGGATGGGCTGCTAGACTCATTTGATTTTGAATCATATGATACATGTGACTCTTGCCTTTTAGGCAAGATGACCAAGACTCCCATTAGTGGACAAAGCGAAAGAGCAACAGATTTGTTAGGACTTATACATAGTGATGTATGTGGCCCTTTCAATGTTGCTGCTAGAGATGGTTACAGGTACTTCATTACATTTACTGATGACTTCAGTAGATACAGTTATGTGTATCTCATGACACATAAATCAGAATCCTTTGAAAAGTTCAAAGAATTCAAGAATGAAGTACAAAACCAGCTTGACAAGAGTATTAAGATACTTCGATCAGATCGAGGTGGTGAATACCTTAGCCATGAGTTTCGTGACTATCTAGCTGAGTGTGGGATTCTATCCCAACTCACTCCTCCTAGAACACCACAGTGGAATGGTGTATCCGAAAGGAGGAATCATACCCTATTAGATATGGTACAATATATGATAAGTCACACAGATCTTCCTATATCCTTTTGGGGATATGCTCTAGACACAGCAGCCTTTACCCTTAACCATGTACCATCAAAGGCTGTGATAAAGACACCATATACGATATGGACAAGGAGAAATCCCAAGATGTCTTTCATGAAGATTTGGGGTTGTGAGGCTTACATTCGACGTCAAGTCTAAGATAAACTGGGACCCAAATCCGATAGGTGCTATTTTGTTGGATATCCCAAGGATACAAAGGGATATTACTTCTACATTCCCAATCAGCACAAAGTGTTTGTGGCAAAGACTGGGGTTTTTCTAGAAAGGGATTTTGTTTCTAGAAAAACTAGTGGGAGTACATTCAATCTTGAAGAAATTCAAGATAAGGACCATAACACTAAGGCCTTGATGGAGGTTGAACAGGAACCATAAAGTGTTGTGGGTAATGAGGTTGTTGCACAAAGAGTTATGGAACAACCACCTGTTCACGTAGACCTACCTCTTCCGCAGTGCGATAGGTGCGTCGTCGGCTGAGAGATACTCATTTCTCTTGTCTGACCATGATGACGTTATGCTCATTGAGAATGAGCCTACCTCCTATCAGGAAGCTGTGATGAGCCTAGATTCTCAGAAATGGCTAGAGGCCATGAGATCCGAGATGGAATCCATGTACACCAACCAAGTATGGACTTTGGTTGATCCACCTGAAGGGGTCAAACCCATTGGGTGTAAGTGGGTCTTTAGGAGAAAGATTGACATGGATGGACTTACGCATACCTATAAGGGTCGATTGGTGGCTAAAGGTTTCAAGCAAATTCATGGTATTGACTATGATGAAACCTTTTCTCCAATGGCGATGTTTAAGTCCATTCGGATCTTGCTTGCTATTGCAGCATACCATGATTATGAGATCTGGCAGATGGATGTCAAAATTGAATTTCTGAATGGAAACTTACTTGAGGATGTGTACATGACACAACCTGAGGGTTTTGTAGATCCACAGCATATTGGGAAAGTATGCAACCTGCAAAGGTCCATTTATGGGCTAAAGCAAGCTTCTCGGAGCTGGAATCTTCGATTCGATGATGTGATCAAACAGTTTGCTTTCATCAAGAATGAAGATGAACCCTGTGTCTACAAAAGGGTTAATGGGAATACAGTTGTCTTCTTTATATTGTATGTGGATGACATATTGCTCATTAGGAATGACATCCCTTCGCTACAGTATGTGAAGACTTGGCTGGGGACGTGCTTCTCAATGAAGGACTTAGGTGAAGCAGCCTGTATTCTAGGCATCAAGATCTATAGAGATAGATCTAAGAGATTGCTCGGCCTAAGTCAGAGTACATACATTGACACAGTATTACTACGGTTTGCCATGCAGAATTCAAAGAAGGGACTTCTGCCGATGTCACATGGTGTGAGTCTTTCGAAGACTCAAAGTCCTTCTTCTAGATAGGAGAGAGACCACATGGATAAGATCCCTTACGCATCAACTATAGGATCTATCATGTACACCATGCTGTGTACTCATCATGATGTCTCGTATGCTTTGAGAATGACGAGTAGATACCGGTCAAATATAGGTGAGCATCACTGGATAGAAGTCAAGAATATTCTTAAGTACTTGATAAGGACTAAAGAATATTTCTTGATATTTGGAGGCGATGAGGAGCTAGCTGTAAAGGGTTACAGCGATGCCAGCTTCCAAACTGACCAGGATGATTATAGATCACAGTCAGGGTTCGTGTTTTGCTTGAATGGTGGCGCTGTGAGCTAGAAGAGTTTAAAGCATGACACAGTTGCTCATTCTACAACAGAAGTCGAGTATATTATTGCATCTGAGCCAGCAAAGGAGGCAGTTTGGATCCACAAGTACATTACTGAGCTTGGGGTGGTTCCTAGCATAGTAGATCTCATAGAGCTCTATTATGACAACAATGGAGCGATTGCACAGGCTAAGGAACCTCGCTAACACCAGTGGACCAAACACATACTACGACGCTTCCATCTCATTTGAGAGATTATCAATAGAAGAGATGTGAAGATTTGAAGAGTACCCACAGAGGCTAACATCGCAGATCCCTTGACCAAGACTTTGGCATAGAAAAAGCATGATGGTCACACTAGGTCATTGGGTATTAGATACTACGATGATTGGCACTAGTGCTAGTGGGAGATTGTTAGTGAAAGCCCTAGAGCCAATCATGTGATGATTATTGTATGGACTTTATTGTATCATATTCCTATTTATAAAGGCATGGTTATTATATTTACTTATATTGGTGCCAAATAACTAAATATAATAACGTCATTGAGTAGTAGGTTCTTATCTATATCAATCGATTGGTTGAATTGATAATGAGATGATATAGAGAACACTACTCTTAATCATTTTTAGTCAAGTATTAACATTCAGGGACAATGTTAATGCGTAGAGACTAGCATGTAGGTCAACTCAATGACTTGATCTCACAAGTCATGGATATGAGATATCAAGTTGACACATGGGTATACATTAGAGAATGTATACTGAATGACTCGCCATGAGAAAGTATCGTGGATCGTTATATGAGTGTCATATACTTTCTCATGTGGCTATTAGTATGACTATTAGTCCTTAGACCTGAAGTCACCATGGTTCCCTACATAAGGAGTTGCATACTTTGGCTTCGTCAAACGTCACCCGTAAATGGGTGGACTATAAAGGTGATTACTAGGTATGTACCAAATTATGCGGAGGGATGTGAGTGATGTAGATGAGATCTATCCCTCCTATATGATGGGAGTGACATCGTTATTCTTGATAGAGTGAGACCACGAAGTGCATGACCATGCCCAAATGAGTCAATATGAGATATTGAGCTCATTTGATTAGAGTGAGTCTACTTGGAGTTCAAGATATAAATTGTACCGAGGATGACACGGTTTATGCCTTGATTGGTCAATCTAGATGTCAAGGATAGAGGGACATTGTCACATATTGTGAGTCACAATTAGTAGTCTCAAAGGTGATGTTGGAGCTCAACATTCTTGTAACTTGGGTAGCAATGATGTGTTGCTAGATACCGCTCATTGCTTATGCTCCTAAATCGGTTTAGGTACATTGCCAACGTTACAAAAACCTATAGGATCACACACAAAGGGAAATTAGATGGAGATAAGGTTCATATGATGAACCATGAGGATTCGGTTCATGTGATGAACCAAATTGGATTAAGAGTAATCCTAATTAAACTAATTGAGTTGGACTCAATTTGATTCAAGTGTTGAATGAGTCTAATTTAGATTTGATTCATTAAATCAATTTAAATTAATGAATAGAGATTCATTAAATTAAATTGATTTGAATTAAATGGTTGGATTTGATCAACCATGGGAGATAAGAGGTCAAGTGTGACTTGACTTGAGAGGGAAGATGAAAGTCAAGTTTGACTTGACCAAATGCCATGTCATGATGATGACTTGGCATGGCCGGCCAATGATGATGCTCCACATCATCATTGACTTATCATGTGGTGACACCTCATGAGGGAGACCAAGAGCCATTGGCTCTTGGAGTTACATGCATGCATGTACCCCCCCAAGACATGAAGTGGCCAGCCACTATTCTCATTAGATGAGAATTGATTTTGTGAGTTACTCTAACTTCATCTTCTTCCTTGGATCATCCTCTCAAGCTCTCTCCCTCTTCTTCCTTATCTTTCCGTGAGCATCTAAGGAGTGCTAGCACACTCAAGATTTCTTTTCTCCACCTATTGCTTGTGTGGATACCAATAGAGAAGTGTGCACTTGACGCTCTTGAGTTCCGGCGAAGCTTTTGGACTAGCGGGATTTGCGAAGGGCATCACATCGAGGGTAATGATCTCACCTTCTAGATCTAAGGTAGATCTAGGGTTTTTAATAAACACATACATGTTTTAGTTTTAATACATCTTCGCACGGATCCGTGGGCGGACTTCCGGGGTTTCCATAACGCAAAAAGCGATTTTTGCGGCTCGGAAAGTCCAACATAAGGTTCATCATGTAAACTCAGCAGGTGGACTTGGTCTGGTATGATGAAAAGGTTGAGTGGTACTACTCATGGAGTTAGATGTTGATTAATTAATGCTCAGTAAATTAATTAATCGACGGACATTCGAGATCTTAAACACGGGGAGAAAATGTACATATAATATATGGAGCCCATAATATCTTATGGGGGTTGGTGAGGTAGATCAAATGATAATCCTTTAGTGGATTGGATTATCATTAATGGATTGGACTTTATGTGGGCTTGATCCATGGGTGGCCAAGATCCAACTCCTCCTCATGGTCCCTAATGTAGCCTATTAAAACCTCATGAAGCTTAGATCCAATGGATAGAAACAAAACTCTAGATCCAAAGGTAGAGATTAAATCTCTAAGATCCGATGGTTGAGATTAAATCTCTAGATCCGACGGTTGAGATTAAATCCCTAGAACCAATGGTGGAGATTAAAACAAGGCTTATCCCTAAACTCTATAAAAGGAGGCTTAGGGTTGGCGTGGAGAACAATTGAGAGAAGCTAGGGTTTTTGGAGGTTGGCGGCAAGAAGCAAGGGCTAGGGTTTGGAGCATTGGCGGCACCAAATAAGGAAACAACTTCCTTATTTTTCTTCTTCCTCAAGCTTGACGACACCCATTGAAGCCCTTTCATCCCTTGCCCGGCGTCCAAACTCCCTCTTCTCCTTCTCCTTGGCTAGTGAAAATAAGATTTAGGGCTTTCCCTTGGTGTCTTGGCCGGTTTCCACCCGAATCTCCTCTTCCTTCTTGGTCGGCGGCAAGCTCCAACATTAGATGTTGGTGGTTGGTTGAAAGAAGAAAAGGAGCTTTGTTTCTATTCTTCCTCTTGCTCGGAACGAGAAAGGAAGGAAGATTGGCGATCTAGGAGCTTCAACTTTTGGTAGATCGTCGCCCACACGACGTCCGAAAGGAGGAAGGTCTTACATTAGAAGATCGAGAGGTATATCGATTCTCTATTCTCTTTTGTAACATGATTGTTTTTGTTTTTCAATTATGAGCATGATATATTCTATTTGTGGCTAAATAATACTTGGATCCCGAACATAAACACGAGAGCCGGCGATCCAGACATCGTCTATTCCGCGGCTACTCGTAGAATAGAGGTTGGTCGCTTGAACAACAAGTTTGTTCAAGTCACCTCTCTAAATGAATAGCACGACGATGACTTGGTTGTTTGGGAAATCTCTTTTGTATAGGATTAATTTTTTTTAATTCGGGGACATCGATGGGATCGCCATGAACAAACGACCGAGGTGAAGTGGGAAGAGAATTTTTCCCTCACGGATAAAAACCAACAGTCGTGCCTCCCTCTTAGGGTTTGGGCGGAGCCATCCTTATATAGACACTGCCTCGGACCGCTGCAAAATTTAGAAAAAGCCCTAGTCGTGCAAATATGTCGGGCCGCCATACGGCCTTGTGTTTCCACATGGTTAGGCCATGTGCAACCCTAGGGTGCTGATCTCGCCTATTGGACATGGTCGTGTGAATCCACACTCCCTGGTCTTGTCCCACTCTGCGTCTAGCTGCGAAATGTCCTTCTTTTGCTCCGAAAATGCATCTTTTTCACTCGAAAAGCTAACCTGCACACAAAAGTACAATGAGCAAACCTCCGAACTAGAAAATAGGAAATGCATGCAAAAATAGAGTAACATATGTATGAAACTAACCCAAAATGCAATGAGATGTGAGCAAAAACTACTCCTAAAACCCTATATGTTTTGCTCACTTCAATAGTCCACCGACATCCTTCACAAGTTGAAACCTCTTATAGTTTTACTTCTGAAGAATTTCCACCACTGAACATATCGATATTCGAATCCCAGTCCATGTGGGATCGATAATCTTTTATTACTTGACGATATCCGTGCACTTGCGGGCGTTGAGCGCGAGCTCATGCTTCTAGTCCTCGACGGCCTCCGTTGCGAGATTTGAGGTCGCGATCGCGTGCATCACTTGGGTAATCGATCTTCTTTCGGATTAATTTTTTTTATCTAGGGATGTTTGATAGGATCGCCATGTATAAGCGACCGAAGCGAAGTGAGAAGCGAAGCTTCAACCTTCAGACTGGAGAGGTTTCAGTCGACTGGAAGACCACGAATTCCATATCGAGGTGTTGATTTGGAGTCGACTGTAAGTCATTCCAGTCGACTATAAAAGGTTTATAAAATGCGTGCTCGACCGCATACGAATAGAACAACCAATCTACGTCGAAGTGTTCCCGAAATACTTGCTTGTCCACAAAATTTTTATTCCTTAACAAGGCGACCATCCGACATTCTATGACTACCTCTACAATCCTTAAGTGTCGGTATAAAGTCTTGTATTCCTTTTAACTTATTATTTCACTTGTCTACTTAATTTTGAGAGTGGGTAGTCTGTTACCTAACTCTAATATTTGTAAAAAGAAAAACCCTCCGAAGTCAAGATTTCTCGAGTCGGAGGGTAGTTAGTGATTGCCCATCGAGGTAGCTCTCGGAAGAGCTATGGGCCTTGGAGTAGCAACCCAGATAGGGTTGAGAACTAAGTAAAACATATTGTCTTACTCACAATATTTTTCAAATATTCTAAATTGTTTTAAAATTAAAATAAATTTGTTAAACCTCCGAGATTCACCCCCCTCTCTCCGAGAAACACGATCCTACAAGTCCAAAATGTCATTCTTAGTTATAATAGTAAATATTAATAGTACCAATTATATATCATATATATAACTATCACATTATGTTATCAACTGATTGAATCATTACATAAATCATTAGGTTGTTAACTCATTAACATATCTACATCCAATGCATATCACTTAATTATACCTCTATTCACATTAACCTTGCAGAGAGTCCAACAAATCAATGCTTTAAGTTAGGGTTGGCCCATTTGTTGGTGCAACAAGCCCTGAATCAATGTTGACCAAACTCGAGTAGTTGATGTTTGATAATGGGTTGACAATGGATTTGACCATTGGTTGACTATATGGTTTGACTATATGTTGACCATATGACTAGTGGATGATTAGGATATCCAAAGTCATATGGGGGAGATTATTTGAGGGAGATTGTTAGAACAATAAACCTCGAAAATCCAAGTCTAGATACTTGGCAAGGAAAGTCCAAAGGTATAGTCTTGACAATATAATTCCAAATGTTTAGTCTTGGCGGTGTAAAGTCCAAGTGAACTTTGTGTAGAGGATCCGTTGACCGCTAGAGGGGGGTGAATAGTGTTTCACTTCGATTTCTTCATTCGATCGTATTCGTGCTTGTCTACAATTTGTTAGAGCAACAGAATATACAAAATAGCATAAACCAATACAACATAAGCACTATATCACTATTTTAGGTGGTTCGGAACTAAGGTTCCTACTCCATGGACGGGCTTTAGTGTCTACTCCACTAAACCTTCTCGTCTTCTCGAAATACAATCTAGAGGTGAAGAAACCTCTTACAATATAAATTACAACAATAATACAATCAAATAAAACAAATACAAAGGAAATGCAAAGAACACTTTACAAGAGTATGCTTTTAATCGCTTGTTTGTTTGGTTGCTTTGAATGACTTGGAAGGTCTAGAATGCAACAGCAAAACTCCTTCCAAATGCTCAAGAATAATCTTTGAAATCCTCCTATTTGAGCTCCTTTTATATCTCTGCACGATTTGGATTTTCGTCTGACAGTCTATAGCCAAAAGACCCCAATCGATTGACCACAGTGTTGTTGTCTCACAACAGACTAATATACATTGGCATTCCAACCTGCCATGTCCACAACCACCAGTCAACTGTCATGGACCAGTCGACTGGAATAATAGCCAGTCGACAGCCAGAGCACTTAGTAGGCAGTCAAGCCTTAGTCGACTTGTCATAATCTCAATCGACTGCCCCGAGTGAACTAGGCTTCCGAGTATCAAACACTCGGACAGTCGACTAACCCAAGGTCCCAATCGACTGGTAAACCTCAACCATGATGTTTAACCCAAGTATGATTACCTCATACTTGATAACCACCCATATCCTAGACCTAAGTCTTCTAGCCATCTCCAACAGTCTCACGCCTATCAGATCCCTCTGAGTCCTCCACGACTCATTCACCCATTGCGCTAGCCTTCAAGTGCTTCTATCAGCTATGTCATGTTAATCGGGTACCCTTAGCCTAGGCCTCATCCTTCTAGCCACTTCCATCATCCTCACGCCTCTTGAATCCCTCGAGTCCATGATTCTTCATCCTCGTGCTAGCCTTAAAGTGCTTCCATTAGCCTAGTCATGCTAATCGGGTCTACCTTTACCAAAGTTCACTTGGACTTTACGCTACCAAGACTACACACTTGGACTTATAGTTCTAAGACTTCACCTTTGGTCTTTTCCCTTGCCAAGTATCTTTAGGATCGAAAAATGCTAGAGGGGGGGGGGGGGTTGAATTGCGTTCAAAAAACTTTCTTCTTGTTCGAAAAACTAACTCGTAAAAACACAAAGTATTGTAGCGGAAATAAGTAAAGATAAAACACAAGGACACATTTGTTTATACTTTGTTCACAAACAACCATTTACTAGTCCAAGGCCCTACGATCCTTGATCTCTTTCGAATGGCAAAGCACTAAAACTCTCTTCCTCGTTTGAAGTAAGAGATACAAAATGGTACACAAAATGTAAGGGAAGAGGTAACATTCCTACCTCTCCTCTTAGTAGTTAGAAAACATAAAAAAAATCAATTAAATTACTAAGTATGACTAC
The DNA here is from genome assembly GCA_025175895.1 of Wurfbainia villosa. NCBI lineage: Eukaryota > Viridiplantae > Streptophyta > Magnoliopsida > Zingiberales > Zingiberaceae > Wurfbainia > Wurfbainia villosa. The sequence continues at coordinate 1,345,381 of JAKLTH010000244.1, read as the reverse complement.
CGACTAAAAGTATGAGTGTTTGAAGCTCGGTCGGCGTTATTGTGTTGTTGCGTGGTGATGAACACTTTGGATTGATGGAGCACTTAGGAGCCTTTTTGTTGATGGAAGAAGAGTTATTTGCCTCTCCTTTTATAGCCTTTCTGTAAAATATGATAAAAAAAAAATTAATTAGGTATGTAGATTTGGGGTTTAATTAGGTTTCAGCTTAGCCTAGGTTAGACCCACCTAAAGCAACCTAAGCACGCTTGCGATTTCCTCACTCGCAATCTCCTCTGCTTTCTCTTCCACATTGCAATTCCCTCCTCTCCGCACCGCTGACCCTTCCATATTCCTCCCCTTGTTCTTTCTTCCTCATGACAAACGGCGGGAATTGGCCTTGACAATCTCTGCAGACAAGCTAGAGCGGCGAGTGTGCATGGCTGAGAGTTTGTGTCGGCGGCGTCCGACACCCTGTTCTGAACTAGAGACGCGATCTCTGCCGGAGCTAGGTGAGGCTCCATTTTTCATTCCCAATTTCAGATTAGAAGCCATCTCTGATCGCATTCCATCTCCTCTTGCAATACATAAACCTGGGATTAGGGAAGCGATAATTTTTTTGGAGAATAGATCCATCTGGGGGAGTGTTGTCGGTGAAGATGAAATTTTCAGTATATATCTCATTTTTCCCTTTGTTTCTCTTCTGTCCAGGGTTTTTTTTATGGATTTGTGTTATCTTGTGGAGATTAATTCCAATTTTGAGTTCAAGGGGGGTGGCGGTAGTGTGATCGGAGCGGTGGGCTAAGCTGGAGGTGAGACGCGGGCTTGATCGAGGATGTTTTTGATTTGCCTTCCTGCATTGTGATGGTTGTGGTGATGTTTATGCAGTAGATGTGTGTGTTTATCCAGGAGTTGTTCAGATTTGTTTTGATTGAGTTTGATGTCATTATGGTGGTTGCTGGATGAATGTAAAAGCTAAGGGTTAAATGGGCAGTTTGGTTGTTGTGAATTGACCATGGGTGATCGAGGGTTTCTAATTTGGATTCGATAAAAGGATGCGAATATAGGGACGATATAGTAGTAAATTGGTATGTTGTCGTGTGCTTGAATTTAATCGTGGTTGATGATATTTGTAGAACGTTGATACAAGGCAGGTCCACGGGCGCGAGGATTATTGTTATGAGCTTCGTATCAAGTGGTTAATATTTCCTACCCTGGTCAGGTAGTTGATTATTCTTAGTGCATGAATTTCTATATGGTTGATATCGTACCTTTACTCCACTAATGTTATTCTGTGCTTGATACTTAGTCTTTGCACTTTGAGATATACTGTTGTTGTTGTTATATTCGTTCATCGTTGCTATAAATTATTGATGTTTCGTTTGTTGAGTTTTTGCCTTTAAAGAATAAAGCGCATGTATCTGATAAATCTGATTCAAAAGATTCCAAAATGTCCAACTTGTGCATTTTTGACATGTGATCCTTACTTATATATTCAAGACGATAATACTACATATAGGAGGTTAATTGATTATATAATTTAACTTGTTTGTTACTATTTTTGATATTAAATACTTCATTTGAAAAATCTAGCACATAAATTTCCATTGTTAAAATTCCAGTTGCATAAAGAACACCATTTAATGTAATATAACAACTTTTGTTACTAAAAGTTAAATAGAAACCTTTTCTATTTAAACACAAAGTAGAAATAATATTTTTCATCAATATAGGAACACAATAACAATTGTCTAATTCCATAACTAGTCAATTAGGAAATTGCAAGAAATAAGTCCTTATGACTACAACAACAAATTTTGTTCCATTTCCAAATCTTAAGTCTACTTCTCCCGTAGCTAGTCGTATGTTGTTCTTCAGCTTTTGTATGTCATTATATATATGTGAGGTACACCTGGTATCCAATACTCAAGTGTTAGAAGACATGTATTATATTTAATTAGAAAAATACCTGAAGTAGGTTTGGCATCAAATTCCTTTTTATTCTTGAGGGACTCAAGATAATTTTTGTAGTTTCTCTTCCAATGTCACTCCTTTCCACAATGATGACAAGTATCTTTTGAAGTGAGTTCTTCCTTCTTTGCCTTCTTCTTCCCCTCGGCTCCAGTGTTTGACTTCCTCTTAGAACCTTTCTTTGAGAAATCAACTAGTATCACAACTTTTTGCTCCTTATCAATAGATGTCTCCACTATTTTGAACATGTTGATCAACTTAGGTAGGACTCAATTTTGTTGATCTAATAGTTCATCACAAATTATGAATAGCTATCAGTCAATCTTTGCATAATTAAGCCAATACTTAATTCATGGTCCATGTTAAATCCTAATTATGCTAATCACTCAATATAGTCATTCATCTTTAGTGTTTGTTGCACCACAGATGAACCCTCCTACATCCTCGAGCGGAAGAGAAGTTTAGTGATCTCGAACCTTTCGGATCTAACTTGTTCATCGAATAGCTCACAAAGATGATAGACAATAAATAGTATAAGCATCTATATGCTCATGTTGTTTTTGCAACTCAGGAGACATCGAAGCTAACATAATGTAGCTCGCAATCTTAGAGTCAGCAACATGTTTCTAGAGGCCAACTTTTGGTCACCAAATAGATTATCTATAATAGGTTTGGGAACACCATCTTCATGGTCATAAGTTAGCTTATCAGCCTTGAGAACAATTCACATGTTACGAAGCCAACCTAAGAAATTTTGTCCAGTCAATTTGTTGGTTTCTAAAAACAATCTTAAGTTAATGGAGGTCGACATGTTATTCTAACTAAATAATCTAGACATACAATACAAGTGTATAAGATGATGAATTTGTAATACAAACAATTCACATAAATAAAAAAACTTCCACTATTTTATTCAAATTCAAGATCCCTCAGTTTGAATTTGAGAGATAGTAGGTTTTCTCCTAGTGAGTTGACATCCATTATAGCTGAGAACAAACTTGGAGAGAGTCCAACGTGTCATTCTTAGTTATAACAGCAGATATAATAGTACCAATTATATATCATATATATAACTATCACATTATGTTATCGACTGATTGAATCTTTTCATAAATCATTAGGTTATTAACTCATTAACATATCTACATCCAATGCATATCACCTAATTGCACCTCTATTCACATTAACCATGGAGAGAGTCCAACAAATCAATACTTTAAGTTAGGGCTGACCCATTTGTTGGTGCAACAAGCCCTGAATCAATGTTGACCAGTAGTTTATGTTTGACAATGGGTTGACAATGGATTTGGCCATTGGTTGACTATATGTTGACCATATGACTAGTGAATGATTGGGATATCCAAAGTCATATGGGAGATTATTTAAGGGAAATTGTTGGAATAATAAACCTTGGAAATCCAAGTATGGATACTTTGTAAAGAAAGTCTAAATATGGATATTTGGTAAGGGAAGTCCAAAGGTAAAGTCTTGACAGTATAAGTCCAAGTGTATTGTCTTGACAGCGTAAAGTCCAAGTGAACTTTGTGTAGAGGATCTGTTGATTGCTAGAGGGGGTGAATAGCATTTCACTTCAATTTCTTCATTCAATCACGTTCGTGCATGTCTACAATTCGTTAGCGTAATGGAATATACAAAATTGCATAAACGAAAACAACACAAGCATTACACCACTATTTTACATGGTTCAGAACTAGGGTTCCTACTCCAAGGCAGGGCTTTAGTGTCTACTCCACTAAACTTTCTCTTCTTCTTGGAATACAATCAAGAGGTGAAGAAACCTCTTACAATATGAATTTCAATAGTAATACAATCAAAAACAACAAATACAAAGGAAATGCAAAGAAAACTTTACAAGAGTATACTTTTAATCGCTTGTCTGTTTTGTTGCTTTGAATGCCTTGGAAGGTCTAGAATGCAATAGCAAAACCCCTTCCAAATGCTCAATAATAAACTTTGGAATCATCCTCGTTGAGCTCCTTTTATTCCTCTGTGTGATTTGGTTTTCTGCCTGGCAGTCGACAGCTAAAAGACCCCAGTCAATTGACCACAGTGTTGTTGTCCCACAACGGACTAATGTACATGGCATTCCAGCCTGCCCGTGTCCACAACCAGGAGTCGACTGTCCATTATTGCCAGTTGGTTGTCATGGACCTGCCGGCTGGAATAACATCCAGTCAACTACAAGAGCACTTAGTCAGTAGTCAAGCCTTAGTCGACTAGTCATAATCCAAATTGACAGCCCCGAGTCAACTCGGCTTCCGAGTAACAAACACTCGGCCAGTCGAGTAACACAAGGCCCCAAACGACTTGTAAACCTAAACCATGATGTTTAACCCACGTATGATTCTGTCATACTTGATAACCATCCATATCCTAGACCTAATCCTTCTAGCCATCTCCAATAGTCTCACGCCTATTAGATCCTGCCGAGTCCTCCACGACTCATTTACCCATTGCCCTAGCCTTCAAGTGCTTCTATCGGCCATGTCATGCTAATCAAGTACCCTTAACCTAGACCTTGGCCTTCTAGCTACTTCCATCAGCCTCACACCTCTTGCATCCCTCGAGTCCATGACTCTTCATCCTCACGCTAGCCCTCAAGTGCTTCCATTAGCCTAGTCATGCTAATCGGGTCTACGTTTGCCAAAGTTCACTTTGACTTTACGCCTCCAAGACTACAAATTTAGACTTATAGTGTTATGACTTCACCTTTGAACTTTTCCCTTGCCAAGTATCTGTAGGATCGAGAAAAGCTAGAGGGGGGGGGGGGTGAATAGCATTCGAAAAACTTTCTTCTTGTTCGAAAAACTAACTCGTAAGAACACAAAGTATTGCAGCAGAAATAAGTAAAGATAAAACACAAGGACACATTTGTTTTTACTTGGTTCACGACCAACCAGTTACTAGTCCAAGGTCCTACGATCCTTGATCACTTTCGATGGGCAAAGCACTAAAACTCTCTTCCTCATTGGAGGTAAGAGATATGAAATGGTACGACTAAAAGTAGCACAAAACCAAAGGCAATTAAATAACTAAGTAGAACTACCGACTAAAAGTATGAGTGTTGGAATCTCAGTCAACATTATGGTGTCATTGCATGGTGATGAACACTTTGGATTGATGGAGCACTTAGGAGCCTTTTTGTTGATAGAAGAAGAGTGATTTACCTCTCCTTTTATAGCCTTTCTGTAAAAAATGATGAAAAAAATTAATTAGCTATGCAGATTAGGGGTTTAATTAGGTTTGGGCTTAGCCTAGGTTAAAACCACCTAAAGAAGGCTCAACCCCAAATCTTGAATGACATTTAAAGGAACCCTAAGCCCACTCATGATTTCCTCACTCGTGATCCCCTCTACTTTCTCTTCCTCATGACAATTCCCTCATCTTCGCACCGCTGACCCGCCCTTCTTCCTCTTCTCGTTCTTTCTTCCTTGCAGTAAGTGGAGGCGATTAACCTTGATGATCTCCGCGGACAAGCTAGAGCGGTGAGTGTGCTCGACTGGAGTTTCCTTCGGCGACATCCGACCCCCTGTTCTGAACGGGAGCCGCGATCTCCATTGGAGCTAAGTGAGGCTTAGTTCTTCATTCCCGATTTCAGATGAGAAGCCATCTCTGATCTTATTCTATCTCCTATTGCAGTACATAAACCTTGGATTAGGGCAGCGGTAGTTTTTCTGGTGAACAGAGCCATATGGGGGAGTGTCGTCGGTGAAGCTGAAATTTCCGGTATATATCTAATTTTTTCCCTTTATTTCTCTTCTGTCTAGGGTGTTTCTATGGATTGGTGTTATCTTGTGGACATTGTTGTCAATTTTGAGTTCAAGGGGGGCGACGACAATGTTATCAGAGTAGTGGGCTAAGATGGAGGTGAGATGCGGGCTTGTTCTAGGATGTCATTGATTTACCTTCCTGCAATGTGATGGTTGTGGTGATGTTTATTTGGTAGATGTGTGTGTTTATCTAGGAGTTGTTCAGATTTTTTTTATTGTGTTTGATGTGATTATGGTTGTAGCTGGATGACTGTTGAAGCTGAGGGTTAAATGGGGAGTTTGGTTGTTGTGAATTGGCCATGGGTGTTCGGGGGTTTCTAATTTGGATTCGATAAAAGGATGCAAATATAGGAATGATATAGTAGTAAATTGGTATGTTGTCGTGTGCTTGAATTTAATCATAGTCGATAATATTTCTAGGACATGGATACGAGGCAGGTTCACGGGTGTGAGGATTATTGTTACAAGCTTCGTATTAGGTGGGTAATATTACCTACCCTTGTCGGGTAGTTGATTATTCTTAGTGCATTAGTTTCTATATGGTTGATATCGTACCTTGACTTGATTGATGTTATTCTATGCTTGATACTTAGTCTTTGCACTTTGAGATATACTATTGTTGTTGTTATATTCGTTCATCGTTGATATAAATTACCGATGTTATGGTATGTGGATCTTTAGATGCTTAACCATGTGTATGTAGCTGGGTATGGTTGTTGATTTCACTCATGTCATCGGGAACAATCATCCGTGGGTGGGTGATATCCTTAATGTAGAGTTGGTTGTTGTATCTTCTTACCTTTCGTTGTATAACTATTACGGATCATATGTTTGTACATGGTAGTGTGGGTTGTCGACGGTGTGTCTCTACCAACTGGAGGTCCTAGCATGGCCGATTGATAGTTGTGTACGACTCTCTATGGGATAGAGAGTGTGTTGTGGAGGTACGTATGTGTGGTTGTGCATTCATCCATTTACATGCATGCTGGCAACTTGGTCTCCCTTGTGGTTGAAAGGGTCGTCAGTCATCCTACATCCATGGTTACTCGTGGTAGTAGTAACTGGTGTTAGTGCAGTTCATTTGTTGTGCAACACTCGACCACTATTGATAGTGGTAGTTGAAGTTGCATGTAGTTGTCCTATGTGTGTTGCACTCGACCACTCATGGGTAGTGTCAATCAGAGGGACCAGCAGCAGGGACCCCTGTTGTGTAGCTTATAGCTCTTTAGCTTATCGCTTCATATTCATACTGCCCACTCGGCCACTCGAGAGTAGTGATTGTTGTTGAGTTGGGACAGTTGTCATGTCGTGCCACCTAGGCCACATTGGAGTCGTGATAGCGAGTGAGGTGTGCAAGCATGACCATGCATTTGTATTGCCATGTGTGAGGGCATTTGCATATAGATACATATACATATTTATGTATATATATGTGTGTGTGAGTGTGATCAGTATGAAGGGGATCTCGGTGACTGCTAGAGTGGGGGGGGGGGTGAATAGAGTCGGTGTTGCTTGATGGATTACGATCGTGTTCGTCTCTACAAGTCGTGTTAGCGCAGCGGAATATATATAATAGAAATAACAAAAGATGACAAACACAATCCACAACACCAAATATAATGTGGTTTGGAACCGAATGGTTCCTACTCCACGGATCAAGCTCAAACGAGCTCTAGCGATGCGTACAACACCACTAATCAAATAAACTCCTTCTCGACAACAAGTCAGAAGTGGAGAAACCTCGTACAATGTATTACAATAGTAATAAACACAAATACAAGATAATATAAGTAAACTACACAAATACAAGTAAAGAAACACTTTACAATTGTGAACTTGGATGCTTGCTTTGTGGTTGCTTGAAATGCACTTGGAGACCCTGATTTGTAACAGCAAATCACCTCAAAAACGTCCAAGAACTGGTGGTGAATACTCCCTCTACAAGCTCCCTTTAAAGCTTCTCCTTGGGCTAGATTTCGCCTAGCAGTCGACTGATTGGGACCATCAGTCAACTGCCCCTATATCCGTTGTCTCACAATGGCATGAACCACATCGGATAAGTCCAATAGATACACCATCAGTCGACTGATCATACCCATCAGTCGACTGATGGCTCAATCAGTCGAGTCTTCGGGCCGATCACTCGACTGGAGAATCTTCTGTGCCCAAAATCCCAACCATCAGTCGACGTATCACCAGATCAGTCGACTGCTTAGGCCAGTAGTCGATTGCCCAACTATGGCAGTCGACTGCTAGGGAACTTCTCGTAGTCAAACCCTAGTTGACTCCCATCAGTCGACTGACCATAGTCCCAGTCGACTGATACACCTGAAACATGAGGTTTTAACCTAAGTATGGTTCCCCCATACTTGCTAGACCACCCTTAGCCTAGACCTAAGCCTTCTAGCCACCTCCGCCAGCCTCATGCCTATCGGATCCCTCCAAGTCATCCATGACTTGTTCATCCATACGCTAGCCTTCATATGCTTCCATCCGCTATTGTCATGCTAACGATGTCTACACTGCCAAGGCAAATTGGACTTACACTTCCAAGACTCCGCTTGGACTTTACGCCGCCAACCATTGGACTTATGATGCCAAGACTCCCGCTTGGACTTTACACTGCCAATATTCCCGTTGGACTTTCCAAATGCCAAGACTCAAGCTTGGACTTTCCCTTGCCAACCCATGTTGGACTTTCCATGACAAGACCCATGCTTGGACTTTTCTTTTGCCAAGACTCATCCTTGGAATTTACATGCCAAGTACTCAAGACTTGGGACTTTCCCAATGCCAAGTGTCCCACTTGGACTTTCCATGACAATGGTCAAACCATCGTCAAATATCAAATACTAACCTGGGTCAATTGCGCCAATCACCCCAACACATATAAGACATCAATGTCAAATATCAAAACACTACTCGAGTCAAACTCAAGTCTGGTCAATCGTGACCTGGGTCGATTGCACCAACAATCTCTCCCTTTTTGATGTTTGACAAAAACAACCTTCCCTAACTCAAATTCCCTTACCAATTATCCCAAATTGGTAATTTTATAAATTCTCCTCATAAATTCTCCCTCTTTTTGACATACATCAAAAAGGTTCACCCCAAGGAGGTCAATGTCTCATATCCAATGAGATCTCACAATCTCCCCCTTTGGTCCAAAAACCTCTAGGATGTCTATACACTTCCTAGTGATAAGTCCCATATCAGTCAAGAGAGCCACTCCTATGGACTCTCCCAATTTCCAAATTGTGTATCTCAAATTCCCATTTCTCCCCCTCATGAGGAAAAATACCATCCATCATCCCATGATGGAAACCTCCCCCTAAAGGCTTGCTTCCCCTTGACCATTGCACCAACAATGTCTTTGGGAAGTCCCTAAGCTAATAGGAACTCTAAACCAAAAATGACACATCACTCTAACAACTCTCCTAATCCATATCCAATGGATTTTTACCCTTTCTAATGCTTTCCAAAGCATATCCTAGGGTTGGGAGTGGTTAGGGAACCCTAACATAGCTGAAAATGGGCTAAACATATCTTGTTTACCCAAAATCAGCATTGACAGTCGACTTTATCAGGTAACAGTCGACTGCCGCTCATCATCAATCGATTGCCATCCATGGCAGTCGACTGATAACTGAAAATTCCAATTTTCAATTATCAGAATTGAATTTCAAAAATTGATAAGTAATTCTACGTATTTTGAAAATTTGTGAAACTTCATAAGTATAATACTTATTACCAATACAATGGGTCAAAAATATTTGAAAAATATTTTACGCCTAAAATAGTGAAATTGACACAAAGTTCAAAAGTGAAGAAAAACTTCAATGTTTGAGCCCACTTTGTATCAACTTCATCAATGGTGATTGCTGTCAAAAGATAGACTTCACCAAGGTTTTCTAAAATGTTTTTAAAACCTTTAATTCCATTTTCCTGAACATCTCACTTGTATCTAAATGTGTGAAACACATACAAGTCATGTTTTACTGAGATGTGGGCTTTGTTCATTTAGGGCCTCATGTATTTTTCTAGGCAACATTATTTGATTCCCTTATGCATGAGAGTTCAAATAATGTCTTAGTACTTAAATCCATTTTATTTATGCATGAATGATGATTATGGCATAATTGATACAAGAATAAAAGCATGTGCATATAATCATGATGTCATGGTATGTGATAATATAAAAGCTAAACATACATGACATTTGAATAACCCTAAGTATTATCATGAAATTTTATATGATAAAAGAAAATTTGATGTCATGACATGTTATATGGCAAACAAAGCATGGCAAATAAAATATAAAGGTATATAATACCTAAATTTTAAAGTTAATTGCCATTTGATATTATTTTATCCATTTTGCCATATTATTACTTATCTCTCAAAGTGTGCCAAAAGCCCAAAATGACACACTAAGACCTCTAAACTTAAATTGTGTCAATTTGATTGATTTATTAAACTTCTTAAATAATATTGGCACATCCTAAAATCTTTTAGGATCATAATTCAAATCACATTTCCAAGGTACCTGTAACCTTGAAAATGACCTAAAGTGTCACCTTTACCATGATTAGGTTAACTACCTATCAATTTAAAGTTGGCACACCTAAACCCATCTAGTGTGAATCGATCACGCTCCTAGGAACCCAATACCTATTGAAGCTCCTTAGGTTTACTAGGTATTCACTAGGGATAACTTCCCTAGATACCCTCCTAGGCTTAGAAGCCTTAGTCATCTTGGTCTTGCCTAGGTTAACTCTAGGGGTGACTCCCCTTGTATCCTTCTTAATGGCTTCCCTAGGTTTCCTTGAAACCCTAGCCACTAGGCAAACACCTTGGTTACCCTTAGGGATGACTTCCCTAGTAACCTTGGTCTTCCTAGACCTAGGTTGTATTCCATAATGAAATGGAACACTATGATAGGCCTCCTTGGGCTTAGGTTTGTGACACAAACCTTTCTTGCCCTTGGTGGGACCTTGCTTTCTAAGACCTAGACCTTGACTTTTAGACCTAGACTTTTTATCATTTGACCATATAATTGAATTTTGCATCTTTGCAAGGGTCCTCTCCAATTACTCAAGCCTTTACCTCAAGGCTTGGTTTTCTAGCTCTAATTGTCCAATTTTTGATTTTTCATCTATTCTTTGGACATTGTTTTTCCTAGGCATATGCCTAGTCCATTTAGGGTTAAAACCTAGGTGATCTTTTATTTTCTTAATGGATTCCCTATGTAAGGTTTTTCTAGGGACATTAGTCTCAAATTTCTCCTTATTTGAAATATGATATGATTTTGCACCTAGACTATAAAATCTATTTCTAGCATGCTCTTTATGATAAATAGCAAGATTACTCCTAACATGCTTTTGCCTATTAATTAAGGAAGGAGAAAAATTAGAAGTTACCTTAGGGTTTGCCTTAGAGGCACCCCACATGTGTAGCTCCCTTTTGAGTCTTCTTCTCCCCCTTTGGGCATTGACTCCGATAATGATCCGGTTGTCGACATTTGAAGCAAACCACTTGCTCCTTTCTTTTGATAGTTGGGGGACCGACATCCTTGACCTTTGGCACCGATTGAGACTTCTTGACTCGTTTAGGACACTTATCTTTAGTGTCCGGATTCCTTACACTCAAAGTATATTATGTGATTTTTATTATTAATCGACATGCTTGAGTTACCTAGGTCAATGGTGGTGGCCTAAGTGAGTTCTTCATCTCTCCCGGAGGTGGATGGCTCTTCTTGAGATTGCTCTGGTGTAGATGATCTAATCTCCTCCCTCTCAACCCTAGAGGTGGAAGCTTCCTCTACTTCTACCTCTTCCACCGATTCCGATCTGGATGTTGATTCCCTATCAACCTCTGAATCCTCAAGCTCTCGGAATGAAGATATGCTTGCTTCTTCTTGAGCATGAGAAGATAATGATGATACCTCCTCTTCCGAGTCTTCTTGGACCGGTTCGGGATTGTCGTAGAACTTGACCAACTTGTTCCACAACTCCTTAGCATTCCTATAACTTCCTAATCTAGACAAAATATCATTAGGTATCAAATTTACTAATATTTTTGTTACGTTAACGGTTGTCTTGAATTTTTGTCGTTGCACCTTAGTCCACCTCTTCATCTTGAGGATTTCTCCGTTCTTTCCTCTCACATCATCGAATCCTATAATCATGGCAAACCAATTTTCTATATTGGACATTAGAAAATATTCCATCCTACCTTTCCAATATGTGAAATCTTCGCAGTCGAAGGCGGGTGGAATTGCTATGTCATCACCCCATCTCTCTTGAAGATCCATCTTCTTCCCTCTAGTGTGCTCCCCTGATGTGAGTCGGTAGAAGAGCGACCTCGATACCAATTGTAGGGGATTCATGACGCTAGAGGGGGTGAATAGCGCTTGGCCAGAGATGATGGAATTACGATCGTGTTTGCTAAGCTACAAATTGATTAGTGCAAAGGGAAATATAATAACAATAACAAAAGATGACAACACAAGCACAATACAAATATATACATGGTTCGAATCAATGGTTTCTACTCCACAGATTGAGCTCAAACGAGCTCTAGCGATGTGTACAACACCACTAATCAAATAAACTCCTTCTCGACAATAAGTTGGAGGTGGAGAAACCTCATACAATGTATTACAACAGTAATAAACACAAATACAAGCTAATACATGTAAACTACACAAATACAAGTAAAGAAACACTTTACAATTATGAGCTTGGATGCTTGCTTTGTGGTTGCTTGAAATGCACTTGGAGACCCTGATTTACACCAGCAAATCACCCCAAAAATGTCCAAAAACTGGTGGTGAATCCTCCCTCCACAAACTCCCTTTAAAGCTGCTCCTTGGGCTGGATTTCGCCTAGCAGACGACTGATCGAGATGATCAGTCGACTGCCCCTTTATCCATTGTCTCACAACGGAATGAACCACGTCGGATAAGTCCAACTGATACACCCTCAGTTGACTGATCATACCCATCAGGTGACTGATGGCTCAATCAGTCTAGTGTTCGGGTCGATCACTCGATTGGAGAATCTTCTATGCCCAAAATCTCGACCATTAGTCGATCGATCACGATCGATCGATCTTGCTCAAGAATGATCGATTGCCCAACTCGCAAATGACTTCGGCACTTCTCATAGTCAAACCCTAGTTGACTCCCATCAGTCGACTGACCATAGTCCAATTCAACTAATACACCTCAAACATGAGGTTTTAACCCAAGTATGGTGCCCCCATACTTGCTAGACCACCCTTATCCTAAACCTATGCCTTCTAGCCACCTCCGTCTGCCTCACGCCTATCAGATCCCTCCAAGTCATCCATGAGTTATTCATCCATTAGCTAGCCTTCAGGTGCTTCCATCGGCTATTGTCATGCTAACGGTATCTACATCGCCAAGGCACATTGGACTTACGCTTCCAAGACTCCGCTTGGACTTTACACTGCCAACCATTGGACTTATGGTGCCAAGACATTTGCTTGGACATTACGCCGCCAATATTCCCCTTGGAATTTCGAAATACCAAGACTCAAGCATGGACTTTCCCTTGCCAACCCATGTTGGACTTTCCAAGCCAAGACCCATGCTTGGCCTTTTCTTTTGCCAAGACTCATGCTTGGACTTTACATGCCAAGTACTCAAGACTTGAACTTTCCCAATGTCAAATGTCCCACTTGGACTTTCCATGACAATTGTCAAACCATCGTCAAACATTAAATACTAACCTGGGTCGATTGCGCCAATCTCTCCAATACATGTCAGACATCAATGTCAAACATCAAAACACTACTCAAGTCAAACTCAAATCTTGTCAATCGTGACCTAGGCCGATTGTAGCAACACAGTATATATAGATACAGTCTATATATGCTTGTTATGTTGTTGTATTTATTTGTGCTATGTTTGCTGCATTTGGTTGTACATCATCCTGCTTGTTATTTACATGATCTATACTGTTGTGTGTGAGATACTAGTGTATGAGTTGGACCGAACTGTTGTACGCCTATGATCTGTATTATGATGTTTTATAGGGTTGTTTAGCTTCATTGATGATGTTGCTTATAGGTTCATAGGGTAGTGTGCTGATTACATGCTTAGTGATGTTCTTTCATATTATATGGGTTATATTGTGACTTATTAATTACGGTTGTATGAGTTATAGAGCGGCAGAGCTCCAGGTATGATAGTACCTTGTGTTGTTTAGTTGATCATTTTAGTATACGCATTGGTTACATTATACTAGTGATTATTTGTTGTACCCTTAGATTGTATATCGTTGACTCTCATATGATATATGATATACATGCACTTTTCCTATATTACCACTGAGTTATATACTCACTGCCATAGACCCTGGATTTTCTTGTCACCCAGGTGACAGGTAGAAGACTTTGTGACAGGCTTGGAGCATCGCCAGCTGATTCCATCTCATCTCACTTCCGAGGGCCCTGGCTTTTGATTTATTTTTTCCTTTAGTTTCAGATGTTTCTTAGTATGAACTTGGATTCGTATGGTAGATTGTATGGTTGGACATTTGTTGGTATTCGCACATGTCTTTTCAGATTTATTGCAGTATTTTCTTTATGTTATGGTCAGTCCTACCGGTATGCAGTGATTTCGAATTTTAACTCTATTGTGATGATTTCCACTATGACTTTGGTTATATACATCTATATGTTGTGTGGTTGTGGCCGAAAGGCTTTGTATCAATAGGGTATTACATTGTCATACAGGGGAGATGATGTCCGTTTATTAGGCTAGGTATACTCTCGGGGTGTGACAACTTTATTGGTATCATAGCCAAGGTTGCTATGTCGTACAATAATGTTTTCGTTGAGTTTTGGACCTCGGAAGTCATTTTGTTTTGGTTTTGTGAGATTGGATTGACAACGACATGAGCTCCGAGCAGCACAAAGTAAGATTTTTTGATACTTTATATTCTGGTTAGATACTCATCTAAAATTGTTCAGCAGGTGTTGACAGATGGAGTTATGCCACCCGTACAAACTAGTAGTAGGGGTCGTCCACCAAGGTGACTAGTCAGAGTTGTGGCACCAGATACTACTATGACTGAGCCTATTAGTTAGGAACAACCTCGTCATCCTCATATCGGAGGTTCTAAATATCAAGGTTCATATATTCCACCGACTATGCCGGTACCTACGGATTCAAGTTGGCTCAACAACAAAGCACGGATACTTGTATTGGCACGTTCGGCCAAGCATCGACTTACTTTATTACGAGGGAAGTCGGCTGGGTAATTTGGAAGAAACTTTTGAGTATGTGAATTGCACGAATGAGGAGAAAGTGGTCTTAGTTGCATACCATCTTCAAGATCAGGCGGTTACCTAGTGGAAGATGCAGAAAACCCTAGTTGGGGAGCGTGAGATTACATGATCAGTTTTTCGAGATGCTTTCTAGAGCCAGTATTTTCCTTCTGCATTTTCTATTGCTCAACACTAGGAGTTCTTGAGCCTTAAGCAAGGTGACTGATCGGTTATGGAGTATAACGTAGAGTTTACCAGACTTGCGGAGTTCTGCCTCTTAGAGATATATGAGAGGTGGCCTAAGGAAATTGCCTTAGGGTCGAACCATTTATTTGATAAATGAATATTCACTATTTGAGTATATATATTTTCTTGTATTTGATTGGATCTTAAACTCATTTACTGGATGTCCCCAATAAGATTCATATCATGAGAGAATTTGTGATTAGATCTCAACTAGTGAGTACCTCTACATGTGTAATTGTGATGTATTGGAATTATCTCTAATCGATGAATTGATGCATACGGACGCCATCGATTCTGTTGAGACTAGCACGAGTTATACTCTTTGGTTTATCCAAGTAGATGTTTCTCACTGGCTGGTGACATTGAGATGTTCATAGTTAATCATTGATGCTAGTTATGGTAACTAGTTCATTGAGTGACCAGCTGTAAGACTTCATATGGTTCTCTACATACATGAATATGTCAATGAAGTTCTTACTGCAGCTTAAGAGCGATGTTTCTTCGACTTGCAGTATTCAAGTCGTCTTGGTCATGGAGACTTATGCTTTGACATCTTAAGCAAGCATCTCCAAGGAGATGTGGACCCTGGATGGTTGGGTATAAGTCAATGTGTCTGAAGGTGTTTGAATAGCCTACAAAGGATTCACCACTCCTTGCAAGGGGATGTATACCATTAGTCTCTCGTCGGATTGTTACTAAAGTCTTTGGCCAAAGCATTACATGTTTAGAGTAAGGTACTCTTGGATACAAGTGCAGTAACTAGAATCCGCAGGATGAGGAAATGATACTTGGGCAAGGTGTGACGTAATCAACCTAGTGGGGACTGATACTATAGACCATGTCCTGTACCAAGTGGGTATAAGATGAGTTAAGGGAATGGGGCACGATTCATTATAGTTGTTGAAGGATTTCAAAAATGGTTCTCGGATCAACCATTGATTTTCTGATTAATTGGGGATTATGATATACTACTAGGTGCCACTCATGATCGTTCTATGATTAATGGTTAATTATAAATGACCAATATAAATCGGGAACCTATTTGGTCACACGAACAACGAGCATAATTTGAAGGATTTAAAACGAGCTTGAGAATAGGATTCTCACATTGAGATAGACTTGGTTTGGTTGGACCAAACAAAGAGCGAGTATGAAATTGTTTCAGTCGCATCGGAAGCATGGATGGACCAAATCTTATGAAGACATGATGGATGAACCAAATCAATTTGGTTATAATCCAATGGTAGAAAATAAACCAAAGTGGTATGGTTTGTTTTAAACGAATGAACCAAAGTTGCTTCGATTCGTTTTAACTTAAAATAGACCAACGCGGTTTGGTTTATTTTAACTTAAGTTATTGGAGCGGATTAACAGGTTTCAGTTATGAACAAATAACTCCTAGGAAAAGGTTTCTTGACAGTCAAGAAACATGCACTCTATAAAAATGCGACTTAAGGGTTTAGAAAAAACCCTAAGAGTTATTTTTGGAAATAGCCAGCCTCCTCTTCTCCTCTTTGCTCTTGTCGCCCAACCATAGGGGGAACTCCTTGCCGTCCAAAAGGTTGCTGACGTCCAACCTTTTGCAGCAGCTCCTCCTCCATGGTGCCGGCCACCCACCAGCCACCAGCGACTCCTCCGGCCATCCTCCCTTGGCCGCCAATGACCAAGGAGCAACCGGCCATTGATTGGCCGGTTATCTTCTCCACCAACACAAGCTGTCCAGTTTTGGACAGCTTGTTTCTCTCTTCGTAGAGAGGTTGTTTGGTTGGCGTTTTGCTCTCCGACAGTGACTTATTTGCCGGGGATTGGATCTTCAACTATCCTCATAGGTGGAGGACCAAGGTTTCGTCAATTGGTTGACGAAAACGATTTTCGAGAAGCAAGTTCTTGGAGCTCATTTTTAGATCCGAATTTGATTTGGATTGTGATCATCTCTCAGATCACATCGTCTTCGACTTGAGGCTAGTGACTTTTGCGAAGATGAGGCTTGTGGCTTTGTGAAGCTATCCCGATGATACTCAGCGTGGATACAGATAGAGGCGATTCTAGCGAGGGTCGCTACGGTTGATGTCATTCCCACTACACGTGATATGTCAGGTATAACTAGAATAAATTTCCTTTAATTGCAAAATTTTAAATAGCGATTATGTCTACACGTGTTGTATCCTGCTTACGTGTGATGTGTGTGTTGTAATAAAATTAGTTTATTACTTGTTTTTGCTTCCGTTGTGTCCATGTTTACGAAACATGTTAGAACAAACACTCGTCGCGGTGCCGGGGAAGCCCAACAGTGGTATCAGAGCCCCATTGTATTTCGACATAATCATAAAATTATTTTGTGATAGTCATAATTGTATTTATGGAAATATTCTTCTTTTGGAAAGTTTAGAAGTATTTATGGAAATTTTAATTTGTAAAAAATTCAAATTGGAAGTTTACTAATATGATTAGGAAATTACAATTTAGGAAATTTGTTTCCTAAATTAGATTTGACATTCCTTAATTAATACTTTCCATAAATAAAATATGTTATTAGATTTAGAAATTTGTTTCCTAATTTAATCATGATTTGATTTGAGAAACCAAATCTAAAATATATTTTATTTCCAAAATAGTTAAGACAAATAAGGAAACTATTTGTACATGCCATGATTGTATGCCATGTAATTTCATTAGATGCATATCATTATGTCATGCGTGTTGTGACATGTAGATGTATGCCATGTATGTCATGCCATGTAGATAATAGTTATTTGCATGCAAAAAGGATGAGACATTAAAACCCTTACACAATATTAAAGCCTACACCTTCCATTAATATGGTTAGAACCGGAGTTCTGTTTCTTGTTTGGTTTGTTGTACTCACTCCAAGCTCAGCTCGAACCTGAACATGTTCAAATAATTGGAATAGTTTAACACTAATATGGTAAGAGTTAGAGGTCAATCATTAGTTTGGGTTATTGGACTCACTCTAAGACTGGCTAATTGGTTGAATGCGCTCTAACCATATTAAAATTATTTCATGATTAATGGGTCGACTCTAACTTGAAGCATCAATTTTTTGCACTCACTTCAAGGTCGATGTGAAGAGAGGTCAAGTTGGGTGTTATGCATATGATGCATACTTGTTAATGTGTTAACAACCCAATGTATGTGTGAACATTCAATTAGTTGAAAGCGTATTGTGATAGTTATATAGACGTGATATGTAATCAGTATACTTGATACCTACCATCATAGCTAGGAATGGCTTGTTGGACTCACTATAATGTTGTTCTTATCTATGTTGGATATCAACCCATTCGGAGATGGACCTACGATCTCCCGAATTAAATTTTGAGGGTTTTTTTTTTCGAAAAATGAATGGGATTTTGTAAATGTATGTGGATGCATTTTAAATCATCTTTCTCATATATGCTCGATTTGTATTTCTAGGTTAATTGCTTGATCATGATGTCTTTGAATTTGCGCTCTATTTTGGATTCAAATAAATTGACTAGGACAAACTTCTTGGACTGGCTTAGAAACTTGAGAATTATTCTCAAGGTTGAAAAGCTTGTGTATGTCCTCAAAGCGTCTCTTCCCGCCCGTCCTAGTGATGATGCAACTCCGGACCAATTGTTGACCCATTAGAAATATGTGAGTGATTCTGAACTAGTGAGTTGCATCATGCTAGCCGTGATGGTACCCGAGTGGATGCTCATACCATAGTCTTTCATCTTTATGAGTTGTTTGATGAGCAAGTGAGATCTGAAAGGTTCGAAGTCTCCAATCTCCTCTTCACCTCTGAGATCTAAGAAGGTTCATCTATGGTACTCCTCAACATGCTGAAGATTGTGGAGCCTTCTGTGAAGCATGAGCAAGGGACGGTGTTATTAGTTGCTTTCTCAAAGAAAGGTTCTAAGAGGAAATCAAAGAAACAACACAAGGGGAAGAAGAAGGCAGAACCAGCTCAAAAGGGCATTTGCCATCATTGTGGCAAGGAGGGTCATTGGCGAAGAAACTGCAAGATTTATCTTGAGTCCGTGAAGAAGAATAAGGCATCTGATGCCCCATATTTTTCAGATATCTTCGTTATTGATTATCATTCTATTTCCTCAGACACATAGGTATTGGATATTGGGTGTGGCTCACATATATGTAATGACATACATGGGCTAAGGAATAGAAGAAGATTCGTCAAGGGAGAGTCAAATTTATGTGTTGAGAATGGAGCAAAGGTTGCTACACTCACCATTGGAACGTATTTGTTGAAACTCCCTACAGGACTTGTCTTAGAACTGGACAATTGCTTTTATGTTTCTTCGTTGATAAAGAACATCATTTCTATTTCTTATTTGAATAGAAATGGGTACCATTTAACTTTTAGTAACAATTGTTGGATTATAACTTTGAATGACGTTCTTTATGAGACTGAAACTTTAAGCAATGGTATTTATACATTAGACGTATCTAGTCACATTTTCAATATCAAAGCGAGCAATAAGCGTGATCGAAAAGATAATTAATTAGACTCCTACATGTGGCATTGTCGTCTTGGCCATGTGAGTAAGAAATGCATGTCCGAATTACACCGATGTGGAATTCTGGAATCATTTGAATTAGATTTATACGATACATACGAATCATGCTCAAAGGGCAAGATGACCAAGTTACCTTTTACTAGAAAAGGTGAACCGGTGGGTGAGTTTCTATGTCTAATACATACTGATGTATGCAGACCTATGTCAACTCAAGCTCTAGGAGGTTATTTCTACTTCATTACTTTCAACGATGATCACTCACGGTTTGGGTATGTGTTCTTGATGAAACACAAGTCTGAAGCCTTTGAAAGATTCAAAGAATTCATAAATAGAGTAGAGAAACAACTTGGCAAGAGTATTATAATACTTCGTTCGGATCGAAGTGGTGAATACTTGAGTCAAGAGTTTTTAGATTATTTGAGGGGCAATGGTATATTGTCTCAATGGACTCTTCCGTATACACCACAGCTTAATGGTGTATCTGAGAGGCGAAACCGAACCTTGTTGGACATGGTCAGGTCAAAGATGAATCACGCGAATCTTCCCAAGTCTTTTTGGGGCTATGCAATTCAGACATCTGTTTACTTGTTAAACAGAGTCCTGACAAAGGTAGTCTCTACTACTTCATATGAGATATGGGATAGTAAGAAACCTCATTTATCTTACTTGAAGATATGGGGTTTTCCCGCGTATGTGAATCGGACTGTGTTAGACAAATTGGATGCTAAGTGTGATAAATGTCTATTTATTGTTAGGGCAATCTCTTGCCATGATAAGGTTTTGATGTGTGTGGCAAAGGGTTTAAGTTAGGTGGTTATTATGATTTGATATGTGCGTTGGAGTCTTGCAGGACTTAGTAATTCGCACATGGAGCCTTGGCGGGTTCACCACTCAGAACCTCATGCTTGAGTCGGAGAAGGAGCATTATAGAGTTGTGCGCTTGATGCTGCCGAGGGACCACCGGACGAGATGACTTGAAGCGAAGCCAAGGAAGCAGACTTCAGAGGAAAGAGACGCGAAGGAGCATTGCAGAGTCGTGCGCCTGATGCTGCCGAGGGACGTGGCCGCGAACGAAGAGAGCTTCGGCGAGGGACTTCGAGTGAGATGAGAGAATGAGTGAATTGTAAGTAGCTCATTAGGTGAACTTGGCCGAATGGCTAAGTGTCAGATGAGTTTTCCCGACATCAGTCGACTGCCATGGAATGGAAGTCGACTGCTCTTATTCGAATAGGTTCTATTGGTATCTGACTGAGTTGTTTTGGGGCCATCAGTCGACTACCATATGTGGGCAATCGATCAAGACCATCACGAGGCGAATCGATCGATTAAGAGGGTTTGGCCAGAACCACTCGTAGCCGATCGCGCGTCGACTACGAGGCGACGATCGTGATGGGATCCATCGATCGCCAAGTTCTGTTGGACTACAACAGTCGGGATCCGATGTGTTCGGAGGCCATTGAAGTGGCGGCAGTCGACTGGTGGCGGCCAATGGGAAGAAATTAGCCCTCTCTATAAAAAGAGAGGGTGTGGGCTTTTGGATGGCTAATGCTTATGCTCTAAGTGACTATCCAAGTGCTCTACAAGATTCAAACTCCTTCTCTTAGTTTTCTTTGACATCTATTGTAAAAGAAGGAGTGTCTTTGAGTTGTAAGGGTTACCTCCACCTAGCTTAGTGCAAAGGAGTGATTCACCAAGGACGAATCGGGGACCATGGATTAGCGGTGTAGCCGTGAACCACGTTATATTTCGGTGTTAGCATTGTTTGTATTCTTCATTGTTTTATTTGCTTGTCTTTATTAGTATTCCGCTTGCGCTAACAATTGTGTAGACAAGCAAATTCCACCATCCAACGATAAAGGGCTATTCACCCCCCTCTAGCCGACCGATCAATCCCCTACAAGTGGTATCAGAGCCATGGAAAGCTTGTCAAGGACTAACCGCCACAACAAGCACATTCAAGAATGGCCGACTCTAATATTCACCCACCAAAATTCGAAGGTGAATTCTCTTGGTGGAAAAAGAGAATGGAGGTATTCTTTGAAATTTTATTAATAATGGAAAACGGTTTCGAGATGCCTAGGAATGAAGATGGGGAGCCATTGGAAAAATCATGGTGGAGCAAGAGGCAAAGGGAAGAATATTTTGCAAATTCAAAGGCCAAGCACCACCTCTACAATGTACTTCCCCAACAAGAAGTGAATAGGATAGGGGAATGCTCTAGTACAAAGGAGATGTGGGAGAAGCTAGTAGAGCTTCATGAAGGTACCTCGGAGGCCAAACTTGCAAGAAGAGACCTCCTCCGCTCCCAACTATCAAACATCAAATTAGAAAAGGAAGAAAAGGTAACATCATTGCATTCTAGGTTTAAGGAAATTTTGATTGGACTAACAAGTGTAGGTGAAAGGCTCTCTAACCGGGATATGGTAATGAAGACCATAGATGCTTTTCCCCGGTCCTCAAGATGGAGCTCCATGGTGGACTCGTTCTACATCTCCAAGAACTTAGAAGTGAGCACCTTGGAGGAGTTCTTCTCAACAATGGAGCTCCACAAAACAAGGCTTGAAGGAATAGTTGAAGAGACTAGAATTCAACCTTCAAGAGGAGTAGCATTTTTGGCCAACAAGGGGAAGAAGAAAATGGAGATCCCCTCCTCCTCCGATGAAGCGTCCTCCTCCTCCGATGAAGCGTCCTCCTCCTCCTCCATGGATAGCACTGAAGAAGCCTACATGGTAAGGAGGGTAAGGCATGCTTTAAAAGGTTTTAAATTTAATAAATCTAATGATAGGAGGAGAAGACCAAGGGGAAAGTTCATTTGTTACAATTGCCAAGGAGAGGGACACATAAGGGATAATTGTCCCCTCTTGAACAAAAGCAAGGAGGAGAAGAGAAAGAAGGAAGAAAAGAAGAAGAAGGGGAGCAAGAAGAAAAAGGAAGAAGAAAAGAAAGCCAAAAAAAAGGGGAAGGCCAAGGCTTTAAAGTCAAGGACTTGGGATGACCCCTCCTCATCATCTTCCTCATCATCGGAAGAGGAGAATGCCTTTGTCACCAACTTAGCCCTAATGGCTTTTGATGACTTGGATCGCTCCTCCTCCGAAAATGAAGTATCAAGCTCAAGTGGAGAGAGCTCAAGTGAAGGGGGAGCCTTTTCTACATCCTCATCATTGGAAGAGGATTTGGTAAGTGAGGTAACGAGTCTACACCCTAAGAAAATAATGTCCATGATTTCTAGTCTCACTAAGGATTTATTTAGGGCAAAGAAAAGGAATAAAATCATGCTTGATCAAATTAATGATTTAGAGCAAAAATTAGAAAAAACATGTTTTAATGATAATGATGATGATGCATGCTCACATGATAACTATATACCCTTGAATGTTAATGATGCATGCATAGAAGAAAATAGGGCTTTATGGGAAAAGGTAGACTATTTGACCAAAGCCCTAGAAAAGTTTACTATGGGCTCCAACACCTTGAACATGATAATTGGGAGCCAAAGGGCAAGCTTTAACAAAAAAGGCCTAGGTTACAAAGAAAAGAAAAATGAAAAGGCCTATAAATGTCTAATTGTTAGGGGTCAAGATAAAAACAAAGTAATAGCTAGAAAATGGATCCCTAAAGAATTTTTAGTGAACCCCATAGGAAAGAACTAATTTTGGGTTCCAAAATACATCCTAAAGGGTTAGAAAAACCCTAGGATAGTCAATCATATGAACTTTACCTATATCATATTTTTGGTTGACTTAGGATGGTGGGACAACATTTTTGAAATAGTGTTAGGTGATGATAATGCATCTATAAATAGATAAATCATGCTTTAGGTGATATTTGCTTTATTATCATGATACAATACCTAATTCATGATCACAATTTGATGAATACATTTGTTTCATGATCATACTATGAAATTAATTCATACATATCTTGATGATCATGTGAAATGATAGGATGATACTTAACCTTGATAGAATTGCATGAAATTAATGGTTAAGTATATACAAATACCTTTAGGATGCATCTCACACTCACCATAGGCTACTTTGATTGAAAACTTAGCATGAGTGAGATGTTAGGATGATACAAATGTCCACTAATGTCTATGGCATTTAGATGGTCATTTAAAGTATCAAAATAGCAATAATAGACCAATCATGGGGAAGACTTATGTTTAATTCATAGACATATTGCCCAAAGATCTTGGTTGGATATTTCATATGTTTTCAAAATAATTTCTTATTTTAAAATCTGTGCATTCATGTTTTGAAACATTTCAAAGCAAGATTAGGTGTTAAAATGGATACTAACATGGTCAAAACCTAGTGGTTCTTAAAGCTTTTAGATTTTTGGCAAATCTTTGAAAATATAAGTATTTTTCATGGAAAATTATTTTTCATTAATAAATAACCTTAAAAGAAATGTGTTCCCCAAATTTCATTATTTTTCGAATTTTCTGGAATTTATAGTGCATTTCTGAATTTTATCCAGAAAATCATAAAACTGGAACTCTTTTGCGGTCATTATATCTTGATAGCGAGTCGGTGATGAATTGTACATAACATGATCAGGTTTTTGACTGATTTTAGTTTTTGTTTCTCTCTAGACTTGATGCCATGATGTATAAACATTGTTTATTATTTTTGATGGTGTCAAAGGGGGAGAAGTGTTATGTTTAAGTAAGGGAGAATAGTTTAAGTAAGGGGGAATATATGTAGGGGTAGTTTCATGTATTAAGGGGGAGAGTTGTTAATAATGTTATCACATGCTTTCCTTTCTTAATATTTTATCAAATATTTTACCTAACTTAAACGGATTGTCACACATCAAAAAGGGGGAGATTGTTAGGGCAATCTCTTGCCATGATAAGGTTTTGATGTGTGTGGCAAAGGGTTTAAGTTAGGTTGTTATTATGATTTGATATGTGCGTTGGAGTCTTGCAGGACTTAGTAATTCGCACATGGAGCCTTGGCGGGTTCACCACTCAGAACCTCGTGCTTGAGTCAGAGAAGGAGCATTGTAGAGCCGTGCATTTGATGCTGCCGAGGGACCGCCGGACGAGATGACTTGAAGCGAAGCCAAGGAAGCAGACTTCGGAGGCAAGAGACGCGAAGGAGCATTGCAGAGCCGTGCGCCTGATGCTGCTGAGGGACGTGGCCATGAACGAAGAGAGCTTCGGTGAGGGACTTCGAGTGAGATGAGAGAATGAGTGAATTATAAGTAGCTCATTAGGTGAACTTGGCTGAATGGCTAAGTGTCGGATGAGTTTTCCCGACATCAGTCGACTTCCATGGAATGGCAGTCGACTGCTCTGAGTCGAATAGGTTCGACTGGTATCCGAATGAGTTGTTTTGGGGCCAACAGTTGACTGCCATGTTGGGTTTCCGGCACCGCGGCGTGTGTGTGTTCGATCATGTTTCGTAAACATGTGCACAGCGGAAGCAACAAAAATAATAAATACTCCTATTTATTACAACACACACAACACACGCATGCTATTACAACAAGTGTAGACATAACCGTAAATTAAAATTGCAATAAAAGGAAATTAAACTACGTTATACCTTTCGTATGACGTGTAGCGGGAACGGCATCAACCGGAATGATTCTCGTAAGAATCGTCTCTATCCGTATCCACGCCGAGCTCCTCGGGATGACTTCGCCAAGCCACGAGCTTCGTCTTCGTACGGGTTACTAGCCTCGTGTTGAAGACAATGTGATCGAGAGATGATCACGGTCCGAATCCAAATTCGGACCTAAAGACAAGTCCTCAAGACTTGCTTCTCCGGAGAGGTATTCGTCAACCGATTGACGAATCGCCGTCCTCCACCTCAGAGGATTACCGAGATCAAATCCCGGTATGTTAGCCGCTGCCGGAGCCCTAACCGTCGTCTAAGCGGCGCTCCGGCGGAAGGAAGCTGTCAGAAAACTGGACAGCTTGGTGGAAGAGTAGCGCCGGCCAAAACCAAGGAAGCAAAGTGCTCACCTTGATGCCAAACCTAAGGAGGATGACCGAACTCTTCCGGCAGCAGCTCGGCGGCAGGAGGAAGGAAGCAACCTTCTACGCGCGGTTGGAGGACCTTTGGGCTGGCGGCGGCTTGGAGTTAGGCGCCGAATAGGAGAGAGGAGGGTTAGGCGGCCAAGTTTGATTAGGTTTAGGGTTAGGGTTTAATCCTATTTTATAGAGAACTAATTCTCTTAAGTGGTTAATGGATCATATCCATAAAGCCCGTTAACCGCTCCATTAAGATAAGTTAAAATAAACCAAACCATGATGGTTTATTTTAAGTTAAAACGAACCGAACCAACCTTTGGTTCATTCGTTTAATATAAACCAAACCCTTTGGTTTATTCTCATCCATTGGATTAGAACCAAACCATTTTGGTCCATCCATTATGTCTTCATAAGACACTGCCCATCCACGCTTCCATTGCGTGAAACAATTTCATGCTCGCTTTATGTTTGGTCCAACCAAACATAGTTTCTCTCGATGCGAGAATCCCATTCTCAAGCTCGTTTTAAATCCTTTGGATTACACTCGTTGTGCGTGTGACCAAATAGGTTCTCGGTTTATGTTGGCCGTCTATAATTAACCATTAATTATAGAGCGATCATGAGTGGCACCTAGTAGTACATCATGATCCCCGATTAGCAGAAAAGATCAGCAGTTGATCGAACTATTTACGAAACCCTTGGCGCTGCCCCATTCCCTTCACTCATCTTATACCCACTTGGTTCGGGACATGGTCTATTGTGTCGGTCCCCACTAGTGACTCGTCACACCTAGCCCAAGTATCATTTCCTCGTCCTCAGATTCTAGTTACTCCACATGTATCGAAAGTACCTTACTCTAAACATGTAATGCTTTGGCAAAGACTTTAGTAACAATCCGACGAGAGGCCATGGGTATACATCTCCTGCAAGGAGTGGTGAATCCTTTATAGGCTATTCAAACACCTTGATCACTTGACTTATACCCAATCATCCGGGTCCACATCTCCTTAGAGATGTTTGCTTAAGATGTCAAAGCATAAGTCTCCATGATCAAGATGACTTGAATACCGCAAGTCAAAGGAACATCGCACTTAAGCCACAGCAGTAAGAACTTCATTGACATATCTATATATGCGAGAACCATATGAAGTCTTACGGTGGTCACTCAATGAACTAGTTACCATAACTAGCATCCACGATCAACTCGGACATCACTATGTCTCGGCCCGGTGAGAATCAGCTTGGATACACCAAGGAGTATACCTCGTGCTAGTCTCGGCGAATTGATGGTGTCAAATCCATCAATTCATTGACTAGGGATAATTCCGATACATCACAATTACACATGTAGAGATACTCACTAGTTGTGATCCAATCACAAATTCTCTCATGCTGTGAATCGTATCGTGGACATTCAGTAAATGAGTTTAAGATCCAATCAAATACATAAAACATGTATACTCAAATAGTGAATCTTCATTTATCATATAAATGGTTCATACATAAGGCGATTGCCTTAGGACATCTCTCATATATTACTAACAGACTCCCACTTGGCCTAATGCCAATCGCTACGGTATCCAATACCATAAGCTCTAACATGACCCTCAAACTTACTTTGAGGTAATGCTTTAGTCAAAGTATCCGCTAAGTTCCTTTCAGTGGGAATTGTCTCGATTTGTATTTCGTTCCTACTGATGATCTCTCTGATAAGATGATAGCGGCGAAGCACATGTTTGGATCATTGATGAGACCTTGGCTATTTCGCTGCAATTGCTCCATTGTTGTCGCGAGTAGGCGGTATTGCTTCAACAATGGCAATCACACCAAGTTCATGAGCGAACTTCTTGATCCAAACCGCTTCCTTTGCGCTTCAATATATTCGCTCGATGGTAGAATCCGCTCGATCTCTTGTTTGGAACTTTTCCAACTCACCCATTCAAGGTGAACATGTATCGGGAGACACAGAATCATCCTTGTCTGTCTGGAAGTCGTATACCATGTCCCCTTCTCCATATATTAGGAACATCCTTAGTTCTTCTTAAGTACTTAAGGATCGTCTTAACGACCGCAATGATCCATTCTGGATCGGTGGTATCTGCTCGTGACACTCGAGCATCACGATACATCGGGCCTCGTACATAACATAGCATACATGATAGATCCTATTGCGGATGCATAGGAATCTTACTCATGCAAATCCTCTCGTCTTACGTGCGCGGACACATAGACTTGAAAGGTGTACCCCATGCACGATGGGTAGGATAACCTTTCTTGGATTCCGACATGCTAAACCTCTTTTGC
The DNA here is from genome assembly GCA_025175895.1 of Wurfbainia villosa. Classification (NCBI taxonomy): domain Eukaryota; kingdom Viridiplantae; phylum Streptophyta; class Magnoliopsida; order Zingiberales; family Zingiberaceae; genus Wurfbainia; species Wurfbainia villosa. The sequence continues at coordinate 1,317,287 of JAKLTH010000244.1, read as the reverse complement.
TTTTCGGTCTATATATATGTAGCGAAAGACCAAGCAACCGTTTGATCTATCTCTATAGATCTTAATCCCAGGATGTAGGTTGCTTCTCCCGGGTCTTTCATGGAGAATGTCTTGGATAACCAAACCTTCACTTGTTGTAAGATTGACACATCGTTTCCTATAAGTAATATGTCATCGACATACAATACTAGGAACACATTTGCCTCCCACTAACCTTCTTGTACACACAAGGTTAAATGCGGATTTTGTGAGAAATCAAACTTTTGATCGTCTCATCAAAGCGGATATTCGACTCTGGATGCTTGCTTCAATCCATAAATGGATCGTCGCAATTTGCATACCTTGGTTTTATCAGCGATGTGAAACCCTCGGGTTGTATCATATACACGTCCTCGGCGAGTTTCCATTAAGGAAAATGTTTTCACATCCATCGCCATATCTCTCATAATCATAATGAGCCGCTATGGCGAGGAGCATCCGAATGGATTTAAGCATAGCTCTGACGGTGAATAGGTTTCGTCATAATCAACACCTTGTTTTTGACGATATCCTTTCGCCACCAATCTAGCCTTATAGGTAATCACATTACCATCCATGTCGGTTTTCTTCTTGAAAACCCACTTGCACCCTATAGGCTTTATGCCTTCGGGTTGGTCAACCAAGTTCAAAACTTGGTTTTCATACATGGAATCCATTTCCGACTTCATGGCACCAAGCCACTTATCCCTTTATGAACTTGTCGGCACTTCTTCATAAGCTGGTAGGCTCCTCATCCTCAATGAGTAACCCGTCGTTCGATTCACTTACGAGAAATCCATATCTCTCAGGAATATTGCGTGTTCTACCAGATCTACGAAGATGTGGTGTTACAATAGGTCCAGCCGATTGCTCATCACTATGAGTTATCATTGTTGTGCTCTCACCGGTATCTCATCGATGTCTATTTGAGTATCTCGAGCCTCCTCAAGCTCGGCGACACTCCCACTTGTTTTCTTGCAAGAGAAACTCTTTCTCTAGAAACACGGCATGCCTTGAAACAAACACCTTTTGTTCCACAGGATGATAGAATTAGTAACCCCTTGTTTCCTTAGGGTATCAATAAATAGACATTTATCGGACTTAGCATCCAATTTTATACGTCTGATCCGCTTCACATAAGCGAGACAACCCCATATCTTCAAGTAAGATACATGAGGTTTCTTACCATTCCATATCTCATATGGAGTAGTTGAGACTACCTTAGTAGGCATTACATTTAAAAAGTAAGCGGTATGCGAAGTGCATAACCCAAAGGACTTGGGAAGAGTTGCATGATTCATCATTGACGACCATGTCCAACAAGGTCGATTCGCCTCTCGGATACACCATTATCTTTGTGGTGTATAGAGGCGGAGTCCATTGAGACAATATGCCATTGTCTCTTAGATAATCAAGAAACTCTTGACTTAAGTATTCACCACCTCGATCCGATCAGTATTTTAATACTTTGTCATGTTGTTTCTCTACTTCATTTCTGAATTCTTTGAACCTTTCAAAGGCTTGGACTTGTGTTTCATCAAGAACACATACCCAAAGTAGTGATCATCGGTGAAGGTAATGAAGTAGCTATAGCCTCCTAATGCTTGAGTTGACATAGGTCCACATACATCGGTATGTACTAGACCTAGTAACTCTCCCACTCGTTCACCTTTTCAGTAAAGGTAACTTAGTCATCTTGCCTTTTAAGCATGATTCATGTATCGTATGAATCAATTCAAGCGATTCGAATTCCACATCGGTGTAATTCGGACATGCGTTTCTTGCTTACATGGCCAAGCGACAATGCCACATGTAGGAGTCTATTTGATTATCCTTTCGAGCACTCTTGTTGCTCGCCGATATTGAAAATGTCCTTTGGATCGTCCAGCGTATAAACACCATTGCTTAAAGTTCCGGTCCATAAAGAACCCATTCAAAGTTATGTAACAATAATTGTTACTAAGCGTCAAATGGAAACCATTTCTATTTAGACAAGAAATAGAAATGATGTTCTTTATCAGCGAAGGAACATAAAAGCAATTGTCGATTCTAAGACAAGTCCTGCAGGGAGTTTCAACAAATACGTTCCGATGGCGAGTGCAGCAACCGTTGCTCCATTCCCAACACGTAAATTTGACTCTCCCCTTGATGAGTCTTCTTCTATTCCTTAGCCCATGTATGTCATTACATATATGTGAGCCACACCCAGTATCAAATACCCAAGTGTCTGAGGAAATAGAATGACAATCAATAAAGAAGATTTACGAAGAAGATGGGGCATCGATGCCTTATCCTTCTTCACGGACTCAAGATAAATCTTGCACATTCTTCACAAATGGCTCTCCTTGCCATAATGATGGCAAGTTTCCTTTGTGCTAGTTCTACCTTCTTAGCCTTTCTCTTCTTTCCCTTACTGCTGTTCCTTTGACTTCCTCTTAGAACCTTTCTTGAGGAATCAACTAACAATCCATCCCTGCTCGTGCTTCTCGAGAAGACTCCACAGTCTTGACATATTGGCGATACCACGATGAACCTCCTAGCATCTCGAGGTGAAGAGGAGCTTGAGACTTGAACCTTTCGAATCTCACTTGCTCATCAACCAACTCACGAGATGAAGGACTACGATATGAGCATCCATATGCTCATGCTGCTTCGTAGCTTGGGTTCCATCGCGCTAGCATGATGCAACTCATTTGTTGAGAATCACTCACATGTTTACGATAGGCCAACAATTGGTCCAAAGTTGCATCGTCACTAGGATGGCGGGAAGAGGCGCTTGAGGACATACAAGCTTTTCACCTTGAGAACAATTCTCAAGTTTCTAAGTCAGTCCAAGAAGTTCGGCCCAGTCAATTTATTTGAATCCAAAATGGAACGCAAATTCAAACACATCCTGATCAAGATATAAACTTAGAAATACAAAACGAGCATATATGAGAAAGATGATATTAAAAATGCATCAATATACATTTATAAATCCCATTCATTTTTGAATTTCAAAAACCCAAAATCACTTGGAGATCGTAGGTCCATCTCGAATGGGGATATCCATCATAGTTATGAACAACCTTGGAGAGAGTCCAACAAGCCATTCATAACTACGATGGTAGGTATCATCTATACCGATTGCATATCCCGTATATGCAACTATCACAATGTGCTATCAACTAATTGAATGTTCACACATACATCGGGTTGTTAACACATTAACAAGTATGCATCATATGCATAGCACCCAACTTCACCTCCCTTTAACATCGACCTTGGAGAGTCCAACAAGCCGATGCTCGAGTTAAAGCCAACCCATTAATCAGAATAGTTTTAATATGGTTAGAGGCGCATTCAACCAATTAGCCCAGCTTGGAGAGAGTCCAACAACCAAACGATTGACCTCGACTCTTACCATATTAGTATTAAACTATTCCATGGTTTGAACATGTTCGAGTTGTAGGGCTTGGAAGAGTCCAACAACCCAAACAAGAAAGCGGAACTCTGGTTCTAACCATATTAATGGAAGGTGTAGGCTTTAATATTGTTTAAGGTTTTATGTCTCATCCTCTTTGCATGCAAATAACTATTATCTACATGGCATGGCATACATGGCATACATCTACATGTCACGACACGCATGGCATAATGTTATGCATCTAATGCAATTACATGGCATACAATTATGTCATGTATATATTTCCTTATATGTCATAACTATTTATGGAAATAAAATATGTTTAAGATTTGATTCTCCAAATCAAATCATAATTAAATTAGAAACAAATTTCCAAATCTAATCACATATTTTATTCATGGAATTATTTGATTAAGGAAAATCTATTTAGGAAACCAATTTCCTAAATCTTTAAAACTACTTATGGAAATAAAATATTTTAGATTTGATTTCCCAAATCAAATCATGATTAAATTAGGAAACAAATTTCAGAATCTAATCAAATATTTTATTTATGGAAAATATCAATTTCCATAAATACTTCAACTTTCAAAAGTGGAAGATTTCCATAAATACTTCTAGACTTTCCAAAATTAAAAATTTCCATAAATACTTCTAAATTTCCAAAATTTAGAAAATTTCCAGAAATACATTATGACTATCGCATAAAAACCATTTTACGATTATGTGAAACACAACACAGGCTCGATACCCTTTGTTGGGTTTTAGGCATGGCGTGTGTGTTCGATCATGTTTAGTAAACATGAGCCACAGTGAAGCAATAAAAATAATAAATCTCCTATTTATTACAACACACACAACACGCATGCTATTACAACAAGTGTAGACATAACCGTAAATTAAAATTTGCAATAAAAGAAATTAAACTCGTTATACCTTTCGTATGGCGTGTAGCGGGAAAGCGGCATCAACGGAGCGATCCTCGTAGAATCGTCTCTATCCGTATCCACGCCGAGCTCCTCGGGATGACCGCTAAGCCACGAGCCGTCTTAAATGCGGGTTACTAGCCTCGTGTTGAAGGCGGTGATCGAGATGATCACGATCGAATCAAATTCGGATCCTAAAGCGAGTCCTCAAGACTTGCTTCTCGGAGAGGTATTCGTCAACCGATTGGCCAGAATCGCCGTCCTCCACCTCAGAGGATTACGGAGATCAAATCCCGGTATGTTAGCCGCTGTCGGAGCACTAACCGTCGTCCAAGCGGCGCTCCGGCGAAGGAGAAAAGCTGTCAGAAAACTGGACAGCTTGGTGGAAGAGTAGGCGCCCGGCCAAAACAAGGAAGCCAAGTGCTCACCTTGATGCCAAACCTAAGGAGGATGGCGGAACTCTTCCGGCAGCAGCTCGGCCTTGGCGAGGAGGAAGAAGCAACCTTCGGGCGCGGTTGGAGGAGGTTGGCGGAGGTTTAATCCCTATTTTATAGAGAACTAATTCTCTTAATGGTTAATGGATCATATCCATAAAGCCCGTTAACCCGCTCCATTAAGATAAGTTAAAATAAACCAAACCATGATGGTTTATTTTAAGTTAAAACGAACCGAACCAACCTTTGGTTCATTCTTTTAATATAAACCAAACCCTTTGGTTTATTCTCATCCATTGGATTAGAACCAAACCATTTTGGTCCATCCATTATGTCTTCATAAGACACGGCCCATCCACGCTTCCATTGCGACTGAAACAATTTCAGGCTCGCTTTATGTTTGGTCCAACCAAACATAGTTTCTCTCGGTCTGAGAATCCCATTCTCAAGCTCGTTTTAAATCCTTTGGATTACACTCGTTGTGCGTGTGACCAAATAGGTTCTCGGTTTATGTTGGCCGTCTATAATTAACCATTAATTATAGAACGATCATGAGTGGCACCTAGTAGTACATCATGATCCCCAATTAACCGAAAAAGATCAACGGTTGATCCAGAACTATTTCTGAAACCCTTCGTAGCTTGAATGAATCGTGCCCCATTCCCTTCACTCATCTTATACCCACTTGGTTCAGACATGGTCTATTGTGTCACCCCACTAGGCCGACTACGCCACACCTAGCCCAAGTATCATTTCCTCGTCCCACATTCTAGTTACTCCACATGTATCGAAGAGTACCTTACTCTAAACATGTAATGCTTTGGCCAAAGACTTTAGTAACAATGACGAGAGGCCATGGGTATACATCTCCTCGCAAGGAGTGGTGAATCCTTTATAGGCTATTCAAACACCTTGATCACTGACTTATACCCAATCATCCCGGGTCCACATCTCCTTAGAGATGTTTGCTTAAGATGTCAAAGCATAAGTCTCCATGATCAAGATGACTTGAATACGCAAGTCAAAGGAACATCGCACTTAAGCCACAGTAAGAACTTCATTGACATATCTATATATGCAGAGAACCATATGAAGTCTTACTTGGTCACTCCAATGAACTAGTTACCATAACTAGCATCAGCGATCAACTCCGGACATCACTATGTCTCCAGCCAGTGAGAATCAGCTGCTTGGATACACCAAGGAGTATACCTCGTGCTAGTCTCGACAGAATTGATGGTGTCCAAATCCATCAATTCATTGACTAGGGATAATTCCGATACATCACAATTACACATGTAGAGATACTCACTAGTTGTGATCCAATCACAAATTCTCTCATGCTGTGAATCGTATCGTGGACATTCAGTAAATGAGTTTAAGATCCAATCAAATACATAAAATATGTATACTCAAATAGTGAATCTTCATTTATCATATAAATGGTTCATACATAAGGCGATTGCCTTAGGACATCTCTCATATATTACTAACATGTCATATGTGGGCAGTCGACTGCCAAGACCATCAGTCGACTGCTGAAGGCAGTAGTCGACTGATTAAGAGGGATTGGCCACATAACCACTTGTAGCCGACTGGGCAGTCGACTATGAAGGCAGTAGTCGACTGATGGGATCCATCAGTCGACTACCAAGTGTTCCGTTGGACTACAACGGTTTGGATCTGACATGTTCGGAGGCCGTTGAAGTGGCGGCAGTCGACTGCCAAGGGCAGCAGTCGACTGGTGGCGGCCAATGGGAAGAAATTAGCCCTCTCTATAAAAAGAGAGGGTGTGGGATTTTGGATGGCTAATGCTTATGCTCTAAGTGACCATCCACGTGCTCTACAAGATTCAAACTCCTTCTCTTAGTTTTCTTTCACATCTATTGTAAAAGAAGGACTGTCTTTGAGTTCTAAGGGTTACCTCCACCTATCTTAGTGCAAAGGAGAGACCGATAATGATTTGGTTGCGGAGTGATTCACCGAGGACGAATCGGGGACCGTGGATTAGCGGCGTAGCCGTGAACCACGTTATATTTCAGTGTTAGCATTGTTTGTATTCTTCATTGTTTTATTTGCTTGTCTTTATTAGTATTCCGCTTGCGCTAACAATTGTGTACACAAACAAATTCCACCATCCAACGACAAAGGGCTATTCACCCCCCTCTAGGGAACACAAGCTATCGATCCCCGACATTTATTAGATACTCTAAGGAAACGAGGGGTTACCAATTCTATCATCCCTTGGAACAAAAGGTGTTTGTTTCAAGGAATTCTGTGTTTCTAGAGAAAGAGTTTCTCTTGCTAGAAAATAGTGGGAGTGTCATTGAACTTGAGGAGGATCAAGAGACTCCAATAGACATTGAGGAGATACCTGGTCAAGCACCTTGATCGATGACTCATAGTGATGAGACATCGACTGAACCTATTGTGACACCACATCTTCGTAGATCTGGTAGGACACGTAACATTCCTTAGAGATATGGATTTCTCGTAAGTGAATCGAACGACGTGTTACTCATTGACGATGAGGAGCCTACCAATTATGAAGAAGTTCTGAAAAGTTCAGAAAGGGACAAATGGATTGAAGCCATGAAGTCGTAAATGGATTCCATGTATGAAAATCAAGTTTGGAACTTGGTGGACCCACCTGAAGGCATTAAGCCTATAGGGTGCAAGTGGGTTTTCAAGAAGAAGACCGACATGGATGGTAATGTGATTACCTTTAGGGCTAGATTAGTGGCGAAATGCTATCATCAAAAGTAAGGTGTTGATTATGACGAGACCTATTCATTGGTAGCTATGCTTAAATCCATTCGGATGCTCTTGGCCATAGCGGCTCATTATGATTATGAGATATGGAAAATAGATGTGAAAATGGCTTTCCTTAATGGAAACCTTCTCGAGGACGTGTATATGATATAACCTGAGAGTTTCACATCGAATGATAAAACCAAGGAATGCAAGCTTCGACAGTCCATATATGGATTGAAGCAAGCATCCAGGAGCTGGAATATCCGTTTTGATGAGACAATCAAAAGGTTTGATTTCTTGCAAAATCCAAATGAACCATGTCTGTACAAGAAGGTTAGTGGGAGTGTAGTCGTGTTCTTAGTGTTGTATGTCGATGACATATTACTTATAGGAAATGATATATCTGTCTTACAGTCAGTAAAAATTTGGTTATCCAAAACATTCTCCATGAAAGACGTAGGAAAAGCAACCTGCATCCTCGGGATTAACTTCTATAGAAATAGATTGAAATGGTTGCTTGGTCTTTCGCAGTCTACATATATAGACCGAGTGCTAAAGAGGTTTAGCATATCGAAATCCAAGAAAGGTTAACTTCCCATCAGGCATGTGATACACCTTTCGAAGTCTATGTGTTAGTGCCCAGAAGACGAGAGGATTTGCATGAGTCATATTCCCTATGCATCCGCAATGTTGGTGCTGGGGCACCAAATAATCGAACCTTTGTTTTGATTATGGCAAAGATGCAAAGTTAAGTTTACATCGTTGTCTCACGAGCTAAATCAAGTGTGCAGAAAAGTGTTAAAGCTAGAGCTGAAAGTCAGCGACACCCGGAGGGAGCCATGGTGGTCGGGCGACACTAGGATGACTTCGGAGGGAGCCGAAGGAATCAGGTGGAAGACCAGAAGCAGAAGCTACAAGGTAAATATTGAGGTAAGGTTGTGTCCTCTGTACGGGGACGTTCTTGGGCAACGATCCGACCAAGACCTCCCATGGAAGGTCTAAGTCGTGATCGGATGGTATATGACCATTTAATTTACTTATATTAACTATATTTTCGAGCTAACTCTTCGTTGTAGCTAGAAAACCTACCATCGATCGGTGAGGGCTTATCGATCGATCGATCCGATCCATCATGATCGGTAAGGGTAAATGATCATGTTGGTCAAGGATCGACCGAGGAGAGTCAAAGATTATCTCTACTTTTGAAGGGATAGGAGGCTTGCTCTCATTGGTTGAAGATCTGAACATCTAGGGTTTCCAAGGATATAAAAGTAGGGGTTCTCTACCCCATTTCCATCATAAAAATCTCTCCAAAAAGCCTTCGCTACGATACTCTTTTACGACAACCTTACGATGACAAAGTGCTACCGCATCTCCGATGACAAGTGTCTATCTTTCATTACTTTATTAGTCGTTGGAATTAAAGGTCCTTCCTGCATTTTTGAGTAATATAAAATGGACCAGTTTATTTTCCTCCTCTCAAGCTCTAAGCAATACGTAACTGAACGAAGTATTATGTATTAAACACTCCTACCTTTAACGAGGAGGAGTGCTTTTAGTGCTTTGCCCTCCGTACATGGTCTAGGACCATTAGGGCCTTGGACTAGCAGCCGAAGGCTATGAACCAAGTAAAACTAAATGAGTATTATTTTCTTTCCGCTGCATTTACTCTCACTCACATTTTATATCGAACGAACAAAATTGTCTTGCGCTATTCACCCCCCCCCCCTCTAGCGCTCTAATCGATCCAACACTCAATAGGATCTATCATGTATGCTATGTTATGTACGAGTCCCAATGTATCTTATGCTCTGAGTTAACGAGCAGATACCAATCTGATCCAGGAATGGATCATTGGGCGGTTGTTAAGACAATCCTTAAGTACTTGAGAAGAACTAAGGATGTGTTTCTAATATATGGAGAGGGTGGTGATATGGTAATACGCGGGTATACGGATGCCAGCTTCTAGATAGACAAGGATGATTCCAGGTCTCAATCTGGGTACATATTCACCTTGAATGAGGCACAATAAGTTGGAAAGGTTCCAAGCAAGACACTATGGCGGATTTTGCCACTGAGGCATAATACATTGCAGCTTTGGAAGCAACAAAGGAAGTGGTTTGGATCAATAAGTTCATCTCTGAACTTGGTGTGCTCTCATCAATGATCCAAACATGTGCTTCGCCACTATCATTTGATCAGAGAGATCATCAGTAGGAAAGAAATACAAATCGAGAAGATTTCCACTTAAAAGAACTTAGATGATCCTTTAACTAAAGTCTTACCTCAAAGTATGTTTGAGGGCCATGTTTGGGCCTAGGGTATTGGATACCGTGGCGATTGGCATTAGGCTAAGTGGTAGTTTATTATAGATATATGAGAGGTGGCCTAAGGCAATCGCCTTAGGGTCGAACCATTTATTTGAGAAATGAATATTCACTATTTGAGTATACATATTTTCTTGTATTTGATTGGATCTTAAACTCATTTACTGGATGTCCGCAAAATGATTCATAGCATGAGAGAATTTGTGATTGGATCACAACTAGCGAGTATCTCTACATGTGTAATTGTGATGTATTAGAATTATCCCTAGTCGATGAATTGATGCATACGGACGCCATCGATTCTATTGAGACTAGCACGAGTTATACTCTTTGGTTTATCCAAGCAGCTGTTTCTCACTGGCTGGAGACATTGGGATGTCTAGAGTTAATCGTGGATGCTAGTTATGGTAACTAGTTCATTGGAGTGACAAGTTGTAAGACTTCATATGATTCTCTACATACATGGATATGTCAATGAAGTTCTTACTACAACTTAAGTGCGATGTGTTAGGATGTATACTAAAAGCCTAGCTTTTGTATGAACATCTTCATTTTGAAATAAGTATCACATTATCATTGTTTGCATTTATGCATATTGTCTGATACTTTACATTGTAGACAACATGGTGTGTGGTATCGCACAGAAGATCTTGTTATCAGTTTCTTGTAGAGTATAAGTAGAGGCTCACAACCAAGATGATTTTGGCCAAAACATTGGCATCGTTGTAGTGTAATTTGGTATTTGTTTATTTTGATCATAGAAATACACTAGTACACTATGTGTGTATTGAGCAGGACCGATTTAGAGGTGATTCAATTTATACTGACTATGTAATTGAATCAGACCACAGATATTATGGTGTACATGCTCTTAATCCCGATATAATAACGGGCACATGTACTTAGTATTTATTTCTTTGATTTACAAATTGGGGAGATTTATTTGTTAAGTCGATAGGCCTAGTAAGTTGGGAAATAATATTATTTACATGGTGTGCTGTTGATTATAGGAGGAAACCGTGTCCTATACACTAGGATGATGATGTCCCCTTGAGAGCTCATAAAGTTCGTCATGTAAATCCTGCAGGTGGACATAGTCCAACATGGTGATAAGGAATACAATAGAAGATCAAGAGGTAAAATAATAGGTATACTTTTTTTAAATTTTAATTCTTGTTTTTTTTTTATTTTGCATGTTGTTGATTGACATGGACCCCGATCATAAACACAAAAACCGGCGATCCGTTCATCATCTATTTCTGCGGCTAATCATGGAAAATGGTCAGGTTGCTTGAACAATAAGTTTGTTCAAGCAACCACTCAAATCGAATAGCATGATAATGAATTGATTGCTTGGGTAATCTGTCTCTGTCTGGATTAGTTTTAATTAATAAAATTTTAATCCGGGGACGTGAGATAGGATCGCCATGTACAAGCGACCAAAGCGAAGCGAAACTCCTATCAAGTGGTATCAAAGCCACGGTTTCCGATTTTGTGTGTTTTGGATTCGATTACTTTCATGCATTTATCATATATTGTTTATGCCGGATAATAGTAGGATGTGTGTTGGCTAACTTTTTGCTTGTAGGCATAAGATCCAACTATTATGGCTATGTGAATGTATGTGATTGTGTGTGTGTGATTGTAATTAATTATTTTAATACTCAAGGTTGACAAGGCTAATTAGTATTTAATTTTTGTAATTAAATATGGCATTGTTTAGCTGCTTATTTTAATTTACTTTCGATCTAGATATGTTGTACACTCCTTCGTGGAGTATAGGATCGATGGATGTAAATTAAAATATTTTATCTCAGCTCGAATCTTCTTATGGCTTGTGCATGGTAAAGGGAGGAGTGGATGAGGTGGCGATACGACGGGAAGCATATTGGAAAACAAAAGCCATAATAGTTGGAAAATTTAATTTTTCATATTTATTGCTTATTGTTTGATATGCATGTTGTGTGTGTTTGAAAATTCCTCAATTTTAAATTACTAAGTGGGAGAAGGGTATTTTTTAATTCCCGGGGCCTCCATTACAATTTGACATGTGATACGAACAAATTTGTGCGTTGGCTTTGACTACCTTCCTCCATATCGGATGAGTTTGTTTTACGGATCACTAGGTCAAATATGGTAATAGGGAATTATTAAGGAGCGTGTGTACTTCCCCATCGGAAGGCACATAATCTGAGGTAATTGCTTAAGTTTTGGGCAATGGTAAACACTTAGTTGCAAATAAAAGTATCCTCCCCATCGGAGTCACTGCTTTTATTTGTATGGTCCAAGAGGAACTAACTATTAATTTTATTTGTCAAAATGTAAGGTTAACAGGGTAATAAAATTAATGGGTAAAACCTCTCTTATAAATGTAAAATTCGTATACATCCACACTATCATGGCATATTATATTCTCAGTGTTTTGAGGTGTTGGTTGATTTTAAATTTTTAATGTTTAAGGAATCAATAAATCTTTGAAATCTAATGTTTGGATCATTGTGATTCTTAGGTTTTTCAAAATGGCTTTCAACCCACTTGTCGTGATTCTAAAAGAAAACAAACTTACTGGCCCTAATTATGTTGATTAGAAACGAAATTTGGACATTGTCTAGACTGCTGAGGAGTAGAAATATGTACTCTTCGAAGAATGTCCTCCTAAGCCTACGGATGTTTCTAGTGAAAAGGAGAAAGAGAGTTATAGGAAGTGGATCAAGGCAGATGTGATGACGCGGTGTTACATTTTGGCTTCTATGTCAAATGTATTGCAACATTAGCATCAGGCCATGACTACTGCCTATGACATGATGCTCAATCTCAAGGATCTTTTCGAACACCAAAATCGGGATGCTAGGCAGAAAACTATGAGGAACTAGATGACGACCACAATGATTGAGAGAACACCCGTGAGGGATCATGTTCTCAAGATGCTGGCTCATTTAAATGAGATGGAAGTCCTTGGAGCGGAGATCGATGGGAAAACCCAGGTCGATATCATTCTCCAATCTCTACCTAGAAGTTTTGAGCAGTTTCGCCTGAACTACAATATGAATAAAAGGTTGTATTTATTGGCGGAGCTTCTGACAGAACTCCAGGCAGCAGAGTGGCTTTTTTATCAGTTTTCTCATGCCATGGTTGCTCAAAAGATTTCTACTTCTAAGCCGAAAGGCAAGAAGAAGAAGAAGAAACAAGGTGTAGCAAAGATGACGACAAGATCTCAGGCAATAGTGAAGAAGTCGAAAGGCAAGTGCTTCACTTGCAAGCAAACTGAACATTGGAAGGCGGACTGTCCTAATTGGAAAAAGAACAAAGGTATATCTTTTAGTTTAGTCGTTGAAACATTTTAGTGGTGTTATCTACCGGTACCTTGTGTGTAGATATGGGAGCCACTGATCATGTCTGCAATTCATTGCAGGGGTTCTAGGAAACCAGACGACTAGCTGAGGGAGAGAATACCTTCTACATGGGCAATGCTACGAAGGTGGCGGCTATTGCAGTGGGAGACATTTATTTATCTTTTGATAGAAATAAAATGTTGGTTCTGATAAATTGCCTTTGTTGGTGATCGATCGGAAGCTAGAGGGGGGGGGTGAATAGCTTGTTGTTCGTTTCTACAAAAAGATTAGCGGAAGCACAACAAAAATAATAACAACACAAATGAAAACAATGCTAACACGATTCTTTTATGTGGTTTGGATATAGCACTCCTACTCCACAGTGATCCTTGAGGTGGATCAACCCTAATCAATATCACCATGAAGCTTTCCTTTACAATAATCCTCCTCTTCTTAGAAAGGATGAAGATGGAGCTTAGAGAGGAGGAGGAGATTTAAAATCACTAGAAATCTTGGAAAAATCGTTGAGGCTTGAGAGTATTATTAGAGAATAAGAACTAGCCCTCAAAACCACCACAAGCCCTCTTTTTATAGAGAGAGGGTTGATTTTCCAATTGGAGCACCATCAGTCAACAGATGCACATCAACAGTCGACTGCCGGCGTGGTTAACGACTTCTGAATAGCCAGATTCGCGGGATTCAGAGTCGTTATCTCCAACGACACTCTCATCAGTCGACTGATCCTTCCATCGATCGTGATGTGATCGATCGATCACGGTGATCACAGGCCAGCGATCGAGTGAGACTCCGATTCGGCGTACTGTGTTTAACTTGATCGATCGCTTGTTTAGTAGTCGGCTGATCGCAACATTAGTCGACTGCCATGACTAAAGCAGTCGACTGATAGTCAGGGTTTCATCCTGACTCAGTCGAGCACATGACAAGTCGACTGATACATTGTATCAGTCGACTGATACTCATCAAGTATGAATAATTCATACTTGATTTCTCCCCCTTGACCTAGACTCAACCTTCTAGCTCTTCCTTAAGCCTTGCGGCTCCAGGATCTCTTCGAGTCCACGACTTGTTCATCCTTTTCGCTTTGCTTCCAAGAGCATCCTTCGATTTTGTCATGTCTTGGGTTTCCCTTTGCCAAAGCGTGCTTGGAATTTAGGCCGCCAAGTCTACATGCTTGGACTTACGCTGCCAAGACTTGTCATTGGACTTCCTTTGCCAAAGTCCGTTTGGACTTAATGCCGCCAAGACAACATGCTTGGTCTTATGCCGCCAAAACTTTACCTTGGACTTCTCTTGCCAAGATCATACTTGGACTTTGCCTTTACCAAGTCTTCATACTTGGATTTCCCTGTCACTTGAACATGATCACAATTAGATCATAAATTGTTGCCTAACTTAGATGATTATCCAAACATCAAAACATAGAAATGCTTGGGGCATTGTTGCACCAACAATCTCCCCCTTTTTGATGTTTGGCAATCATTTAAGTTAGGTCTTTTTTAAAATACGCACATAATCATATTTCCAAATCACATAATCATATATCCAATTCTAACTTAAACATTTCTTCTCCTCCTTTGACATACATCAAAAAGAGAAGAAGTCATATATTTCATAAAAGAATTGAATGTGTTGTAATCTTGAACTAAGGTATGGAATTGAAATTTAGCTCCCCCTTAATCCAAGATATAGTTTATGATGAGTAAAAGACATGTGGAGCAAAATCCTAACAAACAATTTGAAGGTTAAATCCTAATTTTGCACCAACAATGTAAATTTGGGGATTAAAAGGATATATTTTATGAAACTCCCCCTAAAACACCGCATTAAACAGTCCTAAAAATTTATTTCTACTCGATATTTTCATGCTATAGTTTTAGGACATCAAAGATACACTAAATATCAGAAAATGTAGCTATTTTTCAGAAAACACAGTGTATCAGTCGACTGGTTTCTGACTCAGTCAACTGCTACGCCTGGAATCCAAAATTCAGCCTTTTTAACCCAACTTCAGAAATGCGTTAGAAAATCTAGAAACCTTGAAAAATCACAAAATTTTTTGTACACATTTCTGAAATCATAATTTATCAAGG
This sequence comes from Wurfbainia villosa, assembly GCA_025175895.1. NCBI lineage: Eukaryota > Viridiplantae > Streptophyta > Magnoliopsida > Zingiberales > Zingiberaceae > Wurfbainia > Wurfbainia villosa. The sequence goes on along the minus strand of JAKLTH010000244.1, from coordinate 1,301,979 downwards.
AAAAACAATTTGAAAAATATATGTTTTCCATATTTCAAGATTGATACAAACTTGATACTAACAAAAGTTCTAATGTTTTTGCAAACTTTGTATCACTTTTGTGTTCCACTTGAAAACTATTTTTCAAAATATGATAAACATAGTTTAAAATATGTTTTATTTGATATTTCCAATCATGTTCTTGGAGCTATATGCACATTAATTGTGTATAAGCCTTCCCAATGATTGGTCCAATGAAAGATTAATGTCTCTATATGACACTTTGGTCCATAGTAATGCATCATAACAAGCATGATGAACCAAGTGCATCTTCCTAACATCTCACATGTTGTCTAAGTGGCTCAATACAAAAATCATGATTTCGTAGGTATTTTGTGAGATTCTTAAAGGTATAAATCCTAGGAATTTTATAGGATCATGCAAACCTACACCTTTATTCAACCAAGCACATTCCAAGTTCTCTCCTAAGTGATGAAAATTCTACCTCGGGGAGAGCCTTGGTAAATATGTCGGCTAGGTTGGACTTGGATTCAATGTAATTAAGCCCAATGTCCCCCTTAGCCACATGATCTCTAATGAAGTGATGTTTCACTTCAATGCGCTTGGTCCTAGAGTGATGCACCGGATTTTTGGTCAAGTTTATGGTGCTCACAGTATCACAAAATACTTTCATGTTGAAGTAAGATAGCTCATAATCCTCTAAGGTATGTTTCATCCATTGTAGTTAAGCTACACAACCACCCATAGCCACATACTCGGTCTCGATGGTGGATAGGGCAACACAAGGTTGCTTCCTACTACTCCAACTAACTAGAGAGGACCCAAGGAATTGGCATCCACCACTAGTACTCTTCCGATCCAATTTGCAACCAGCATAATTGGAATCGGTGTACCCAACCAAATCAAAAGACCTAATCCTAGGGTACTATAGTCCTACATTTAGTGTGCCTTTAATATATCTTAAGATTCTCTTAACGACAACTAAATGAGATTCTTTTGCACATGATTGATACCTTGCACACATACCAACCGCAAATAATATGTTGGGTCTACTAGCGGTTAGGTACAAAAGGCTATTAATCATGCTCCTATATAGTGTAAGATCGATTTGTTTTCCTTCATTATCACTATTTATTTTTGTATTGGTTGTCATTGGAGTTGAAACTACCTTAGCATTTTTCAAACCAAATTTCTTAATCATTTCCTTAGCATATTTGGTTTGATAAATATAAATTCCTTCACTTGTTTGTTTGACTTGTAATCCTAGGAAGAAATTTAATTCCCCAACTATACTCATTTCAAACTCTTTTTTCATATTTTTAATAAAGTCTTGAAGAAGTTCATCATTTGTTGACCCAAAGATAATGTCATCAACATATACTTGGGCTACAAAGATGTCCTTTGATGTTGACTTTATAAATAGAGTTTGATCTACACTACCCCTTTTAATGTCCTTAGAAATTAAGAAAGATGATAATCTTTCATACCAAGCCCGGGGAGCTTGTTTCAAACCATACAAAGCTTTCCTAAGCTTGTATACATGGTTTGGATAGTCCATATTCTCAAACCCGGGAGGTTGTTCTACATATACCTCTTCCTTAATAAACCCATTTAGGAATGCCGATTTAACATCCTTTTGATAGAGTTTGAAACCCATATAGGAGGCATACCCTAATAGTATCCTAATAGACTCTAATCTAGCAACCGGGGCATATGTTTCATCATAGTCAAGTCCTTCAACTTGATTAAAACCCCTTGCAACTAATCTTGCTTTATTTCTAGTAATATTCCCTTGGTCTTCTAGTTTGTTCCTAAAAGCCCATCTTGTAGTAATAATGGTGTTTTCATTTGGTCTAGGAACTAACTCCCATACTTGACTTCTTTCAAATTGAGCCAATTCATCTTGCATTGCTAAGATCCAATCCGGATCAAGTAATGCATCTTTGATTATTTTGGGCTCAATTTGAAAAATTAGTGCTATATGACTAGTGGGATCCCTATGAAATGACCTAGTCCTAACACCTTGAGATAATTCACCCACAATTTGATCTAAGGGGTGATTTTGATGAACTCTTATGGTTCTAGGAGGTGTATTAATTTGAGTTTGATCATAATTAACCTCAATCCTATGCTCATCATCGGAATCACCTCTTACTCCCCCTTGACTCAAACCTCCCCCTTGATCATTACCCCCTAAGGTTAAATCTTGAAATTGTTGGGTAATATCTTGATTTTCATTATTAATATCATCATCAATAGGAGATTTCCTAGGGTATGTATTGGAAATTTCATCAAATTGGACATTTAAGGATTCCTCAGTCTTTTGAGTCCTTTTATTATAAACTCTATATCCTACACTAGTGGATGAGTATCCAACTAGGATTCCCTCATCCGCTTTGGACTCAAATTTACTTAGGTTGTCTTTGGTATTTAAAATATAAACTTTGCATCCAAAAACGTTAAAATAATGAATTATTGGAATTGTACCATTCCATAATTCAAATGGAGTTTTTCCTAAAAAACTATGAATTAACACCCTATTTTGGATATAGCAAGCAGTATTAACCGCTTCCGCCCACAAGTAGCTAGGTAAAGAATATGCATTTAGCATAGTCCTAGCCGCTTCTTGTAGGGCACGATTTTTCCTTTCCACAACCCCATTTTGTTGGGGTGTTCTAGGACAAGAAAACTCATGCTTGTACCCTTGTTCTAAGCAAAAAGTTGAGAAATTAGAATTCTCAAATTCTCCACCATGATCACTACGGATCCGGTTGATTTTGAGTTTTCTTTCATTCTCTACTCTCTTGCTAAATCCTATGATTATTCCTAGGGTTTCATCTTTATTTTTCATGAAAAATACCCAAGTAAACCTAGAGAAATCATCTACTATTACTAAGCAATATCTACTACCAATTATAGAAGGGGTACTATGACAATCAAATAAGTCCATATGTAAAAGTTCTAAAGGTAAAGCGGTACTAAGTAAAGTTTTACCTTTGTGTGATGTTTTTGATTGTTTCCCTTCTTAGCATGCATCACACATTTTGTTCTTTAGAAATTTGACTTTAGGCAACCCTTTGACTAACTTCATTTTTGCTATTTTGGCTATGTTCTTCATGTTTATGTGTCCTAGCCTCCTATGCCAAAGCCAACTCTCCTCTTCTTTTGCAATAAGACACTTAGTAGAGACATTAGTAGCATAGGATAAATCAACATAGTATATATTTGATTTCCTAAAACCTACTAGCATGCAATCATCTAAGGTTTTGTGTTTTATAAAACATTTTGAAGAGTCAAATTTAACATCAAAATTTGCATCACATAGTTGGCTTACACTAAGTAAATTAAATTTCATATCCTTAACTAATAACACTTTATGAATGGCATGTAGGGATGTATACTGAAAAGTCTATCTTTTGTATGAACATCTTTATTTTGAAATAAAAATCACATGATCATTGTTTGCATTTTTATGGTTATGCAATATTGTTTAATACATTACATTGTAGATAACATGGTGTGTGGTGTCACACGAGAGATCATGTTATCGACTCGTTGTAAAGTATAAGTAAAGGCTCACAACCGAGATGACTTTGGATAAACCATCGGAATGGTTGTAGTGTGATTTGGTATTGGTTTGTCTTGACCATAGAATCACACTAGTGCACTTTATGTGTATTGAGCAGGACCGACTTACAGGTGATTCGATTTATTGATGACTACGTAATTGAATCAGACCTCAGATATTATTTTGTACATGATCTTAATCCCGATATAATAACGGGCACATATACTTAGTATTCATTTCTTTGATTTACCAATGGGCGAGATTTATAGATTAAATCGATAGGCTCGGTAAGTTGGGAAATGGTATTATTTATATGGTGTGTCATTGATTATAGGAGGAAACCGTATCCTATATATTAGGATGATGATGTCCCCTTGAGGAGCTCATAAGGTTCATCATGTAAACCCTGCAGGTGGACTTGGTCCGGCATGATGAAAAGGTTGAGTGGTACTACTCATGGAGTTAGATGTTGATTAATTAATGGTCAGTAAATTAATTAATCGATGAACATTAGATATCTTAAACATGGAGAGAAAATATAAAAATAATATATGGAGCACATATTAACTTATGGGGGTTGGTGAGGTAGATCAATGATAATCCTTTAGTGGATTGGATTATCATTTATGGATCAGACTTTATGTGGGCTTGATCCAAGGGTGGCCAAGATCCAACTCCTCCTCATGGTCCCTATTGTAGCCTATTAACACCTCATGAAGCTTAGATCCAATGGATGAAAACAAAACTCTAGATCCAAAGGTAGAGATTAAATCTCTAGATCCGACGGTTGAGATTAAATCTCTAGATCCGACGGTTGAGATTAAATCCCTAGAACCAATGGAGGAGATTAAATCATGGCTTATCCCTAACTCTATAAATGGTGGTTATAGGTGTGGGCGGCAACTTGATGGATGAGGTTAGGGTTTGCTTCCCTTGGGCGGCAACAATCCTCGTTGGGATAGGATTGGGAGTGGGTGGCTAGGGTTAGGGTTTTGGGGTTGTGGTGGGCGGCAACTAGTGGAGGAGGGATTCTTCTTCTTCTTCCTAAGGTTGGCTGGCCCCTCTTCTTCTTCCCTCTACCTTTGCCGGAGCTCAACCTATTCTTCTTCCCTTCATCCTTGGCCGGAAATTAGGAGAGCTTAGTTTAGGGTTTGGGCGGCAACAAGGAGAAGGATTGCTTTCCTTTTTTTTCTCCAAGTGTTGGCCGGCGCCCATGCTCTCATGTTATCTCCTTTGGCCGGTTCCTATACTCCATGTTCTCTTCCTTGGCCGGCGGCAACATCGAGTATATTGACTTGGTGGCCGGTTCTAGATAGGAAGATGAGTTTTGTTTAATGATCTTCCTTTGTTCGGAGTGAACAAGGAAAGGAAGATTGGTGATCTAGGAGGCTTCAACTTTTGGAAGATCGTCGCCCACACGACGGCCAAAAGGAGGAAGGACATACAATAGAAGATCAAGAGGTATAACAAGAGGTATAATCTTGTTTATTTTGATTAGTCTTTCTTTGTATTATGTTTATAATTGCTTTTCAATTATATGCATGTTTTATGTGGATGTTTACTTTATGTATGTGGATAAATAATACTTAGATCCCGAACATAAACATGAAAGCCAGTGATCCGAACATCGTCTATTCCACGGCTACTCGTAGAATAGAGGTTGGTGGCTTGAACAACAAGTTTGTTCAAGTGACCTCTCTAAACGAATAGCACGACGATGACTTGGTTGTTTGAGCAATCCCTATTGTCTAGGAATAAATTTTTTTAATTCGAAGACATCGATGGGATCGTCATGAACAAACAACCGAGGTGAAGTGGGAAGCGAAGTTTCCTCTCATGGATCAATGAAACCAAACCCTTCAATTGGTATCAGAGCGAAGGTTTCCGGTTTTGTGTGTTTAGGATTCGGTTATTTTTTATGTACTTTTCATATATTATATGTGCCGGATAATAGTAGGATTTGTGTAGATTAACTCTTTGGTTGCAGGCATATGATCCGACTATTATGACCATTTGTGTGTATGTGATTGTATGTGTGTATTTTGTTGAATCCTCTGGGTTGACGAAGCTAGTATTTAATTTTTTGTAAATTAGATACGGCATTGTTTAGCCACTCTTTTTTATTTTAGTTTACTTTCGATCTAGATTTCATGTACACTCCCTCGTGGAGTATAGGATCGATGGATGTAAATTAAAATAGATTTTAGTCTAGGCTCGGATCCCCGGATGGCTCGTACATGGCATAGGAGGAGCGGACGAGAAGGTGATGCGACGAGAGACATATTGAACACAAAAGCTATAATAGTTGGAAAATAATTTATTTTTCATATTTATTGCTTATTGTTTGATATGCATGTCGTAGGCTAGAAAATTCCTCAATTTCAAATTACTAAGTGGGAGAGGGATATTTTTATAAATTCTCACGGGCTCCATTACGATTTGACAAGTGATGCAAACAAACTTGTGCGTCGGCTCTGAGTGCCTTCCTCCCCATCGGATGAGTTTGTTTGCGGATCACAAGGTCAAATATGGTTATAGGAAATTATTAAGGAGCGTGTGTACTTCCCCATCGTAAGGCACATAACTCGAGATAATTACCTTGGTACCAAGAATGGTGAACACTTAGATATAAATATAACTATCCTCCCCACCGAAGTCACTGCTTTTATTTGTAGGGCCGAAGAGAAACCAACTATTAATTTTACTTGTCAAAAAGTTAGCTTGACAAGATAGTAAAATTAATGGGTAAAATCTCCTCTTACAAATGTAGAATTCGTATTTGTCCACACTATCGTGGCATACGATATTCTCGGTCTTTTGAGGTGTTGGTTGATTTTAAAATTTTATTGTTTGAGGAATCAATAATTTTTTGAAATCTACAGTAATGATCTATGTGATTCTTAGGATTTTCAAAAAATGACTTTCAGTCCACTTGCTATAATACTAAAGGAAAATAAACTTACTATACCCAAATAATGTTGATTGGAAAAGAATCTAGATATTATCTTATCTGCTAAGGAGTACAAGTATGTACTCTTCGAACAGTGTCCTCCTAAGCACGCGAATGAGTTGAAAGTCCTTGGACCTGAAATCGATGGGGAAACCCAGGTCGATATCATTCTCCAGTCGACAGAAAGGCTTGCTCAGGCTCAAGCCATGGTTGCTCAGAAGGTTTCTACTTCTAAGCCGAAAGGCAAGAAGAAGAAGAAACAAGGTGAAGCAAAGGTGGTGGGAGGATCTCAGGGAGGAGTGAATAAGCCGAAAGGCAAGTACTTCACTTGTAAGAAGGATGGACATTGGAAGAAGGACAGCCCCAACCGCAAGAACAAAGGGGTTCCAGGAAACCTGACAACAAGCTGAGGGAGAGATTACCATTTACTTGGTCAAATGCCATGAAGGTGGCGGCTATTGGAGTGGGAGATATTTTATTTATCTTTTGAGAAAAATAAAACTCTGGTTCTGAAAATTCCCTTTATGTACCTTTATTTAGAAAGAGTTTAATATAAGTTTCTAAATTGTTTATGGATGGATATTCTATTTCTTTTAATAACAGAGTTGTTATAAAAAAGAATAGGGAGAATATATGTTCAGGTTCATTGATAAGAAATTTGTATACACTTGAACCAAAATCTCCCACGATGCAAATTGAAGTTAATAACTCATCTTCTAATTCCAATAAGAGAAAAGAACCTTCGAAGGTGAACCAAACATATCTTTGGCATCTTAGGCTTGGTCATATCAACCTAAGCAGAATTCAAAGGTTGATAGCTGATGGACCTTTGGGTTCATTAGTGGTGGAGGATTTCCTAACCTGTGAATCTTGCTTGGAGGGTAAAATGACCAAGAGGTCTTTTAAGGCCAAGGGGTATAGAGGCAAAGATGTGTTAGAATTGGTTCATTCTGATTTATGTGGTCCTATATCTATCTAGGCTAGAGGTAGTTTTGAGTATTTCGTCTATTTTATAGATGATTATTCGAGATGGATACATTTACTTGATGCGCCGCAAGTCTGAATGCTTTGACAAGTTCAAAGAATTCAAGGATGATGTGGAGAAACATCAAGGTAAAAGTATCAAGACACTACGATCTGATCGTGGTGGCGAGTACCTCTTAGGAGAGTTTAGGAACTACTTATCAGAGGCTGGGATTCAATCACAATTATCTGCACCTGGCACACCCCAGCAGAACGGTGTAGCAGAGCTAAAGAATAGGACTCTTATGGAGATGGTTAGATCGATGATGAGTTATTCTGAGTTGCCAGATTCATTCTGGGGATATGCTCTAGATACGACGGTGTACATTCTGAACTTGGTTCCATCTAAATCAGTGTCTTCTACTCCCACAGAGTTGTGGACTGGGCGAAAGCCTAGTCTAAGACATATTCGAATATGGGGGAGTCCAACACATGTACTGAACGCAGATGCTGGTAAGTTGGAGCCTCGTACAGAAGCACGCATGTTCGTTGGCTATCCTAGAGGAACGAAGGGTGGTTTGTTTTATAGTCCTAGAGATCAGAGGGTGATGTTAGCATGAATGCCAGATTTCTAGAGGAAGACTATGTGATAGGCCACAAGCCCAAGAGTAAAATTGTTCTGGAGGAATTAAAAGGGGAAGTCACTTTTTCAGTACCACTGATACAAGAGGATATACCACAAGTTATTGCACCTCATGTCACAGAGGATACACAGGAGATACATCGTTGTAGTGGAAGGATTGTTAGACATCCTGATAGATTCATGTTCTTGGGAGAATCTTCTGATTTGGTCCCTGGCAAACATGAACCTGTTCCCTGAACATATGATGAGGCAATCCAAGATAAAGATGCAGCATCTTGGCAAAATGCGATGAATACTAAGATTGAATCTATGGATTCAAATCAGGTCTGGGAGTTAGTAGAACCACCCGATGGTGTAAAAACCATTGGATGCAAGTGGATCTACAAAAGAAAGAGAGGAATAGATGGGAAGGTTGAGACCTTCAAAGAGAGGCTTGTTGCGAAGGGGTATACTCAGAAAGAGGGTATCGATTATGAGGAGACCTTTTCGCCAGTAGTCATGCTTAAGTCTATCCGGATTCTCTCATGCATTGCAGCTCATATGGATTATGAGGTATGGCAGATGGATGTCAAGACAAGCTTTTCTTAATGGAAGTCTTAAGGAAAACATCTATATGGAGCAACCAGAGGGATTGATTGCTAAAGGCAAAAGAGCATCTCGTATGCAAGCTTCGAGGTCTTGGAACATCCATTTTGATTAGGTAATCCAGTCTTATGGATTTATTCAAAGTCCGGATGAGTCTTGTGTATAGAAGAAATGTGACGGAAACGTAGTAGTATTTCTTGTACTATACGTAGATAACATTTTGTTGATTGGCAATAATATCAAGGTGTTATCGTACGTAAGGGTATGGTTGTCCAAACAGTTTTATATGAAGGACTTGGGAGAGGTGGGACATATCCTTGGGATCAAGGTTATAAGGGATCGCAGGAAAAGGATGTTGTGCTTTTTGGGTTTTTCCGAGCTGCAAAAACCGCTTTTTGCGTTGCAGAAACCTCGGAAGCCCCGGCCACGGATCCGTGCGAAGATGTATTAGAAACAAAACATGTATGTGTTTATATAAAACCCTAGATCTACCTTAGATCTACATGATAAGGATGTTACCCTCATAGCAACGCCCTTCGCAAATCCCGCTCGTCCAAAAGGTTCGCCGGAACTCGAGAGTGTCAAGTGCACACTCCTCTATTGGTATCCACACAAGCAATAGGTGGAGAAAAGACTATCTTGAGTGTGATAGCACTCCTAGAAGGTCTCGGCAAGATGAGGAAGAAGAAGGAGAGCTTGAGGGAAAAATCCAAGGAAGTAGATGATGCAAGGAAGAAAAAGATGGAGTTACCCAAAATCAATTCCCTTTAGATCTAGAAGTGGCCGGCCACTTCATGGAGAGGGGGTTACATGCATGCATGTAACTCCCATGACCCTTGGTCTCCCTCATGAGGTGGCACCACATGACAAAGTCAATGATGATGTGGAGCATCATCATTGGCCGGCCATGCCAAGTCATCATCATGACATGACATTTCGTCAAGTCAAACATGACCTTTCATCTTCCCTCTCAAGTCAAGTCAAACTTGACCTCTTATCTCCCATGGTTGATCAAATCCAACCTTTTGATTCAAGTCAATTTTAATTTAATGAATCTCTATTCATTAATTTAAATTGATTTGATGAATCAAATCTAAATTAGACTTATTCAACACTTGAATAAACTTGAGTCTAACTCAATTAGTCTAATTTGGATTACTCTTAATCCAATTTGGTTCATCCCATGAACCTTATCCTCATGGTTCATCATATGAACCTAATCTCCATCTAATTGCTCTTATGTGTGTGACCCTATAGGTTCTTGTAACGTTGGCAATGTCCCTAAACCGATTTAGGAAGATAAGCAATGAGCGGTATCTAGCAACACATCATTGCTACCTAAGTTACAAGAATGTTGAGCTCCAACATCACCTTTGTGACTACTAATTGTGACTCTCATAATATGTGACAATGTCCCTCTATCCTTGACATCTAGATTGACCAATCGAGGCATAGACCGTGTCATCCTCAGTACAATCTAAATCTTGAACTCCAAGTAGACTCACTCTAATCAAATGAGCTCAATATCTTATATTGACTCATTTGGGCACGGCCATGCACTTCGTGGTCTCACTCTATCAAGAATATCGATGTCACTCCCATCATATAGGAGGGATAGATCCCATCTACATCACTCACATCCCTCTACATAATTTGTTACATACCCAGTAATCACCTTTATAGTCCACCCATTTACAGGTGACGTTTGACGAAGCCAAAGTATGCAACGCCTTATGTAGGCAACCATGGTGACTTCAGGTCTAAGGACTAATAGTCATACTAATAGCCACATTAGAAAGTATATGTCACTCATATAACGATCCACGATACTTTCTCATGGCGGGTCATTCAATATACATTCTCCAATGCATACCCATGTGTCAACTTGATATCTCATATCCATGACTTGTGAGATCAAGTCATCATGTTGACCTACATGCTAGTCTCTACGCATTAACATTGTCCCTGAATGTTAATACTCGACTAGAAATGATTAAGAGTAGTGTTCTCTATATCATCTCATTATCAATTCAACTAATCGATTGATATAGATAAGAACCTACTACTCCAGGACATTATTATATTTAGTTATTTGGCACTAATACAAGTAAATATAATAACCATGCCTTTATAAATAGGAATATGATACAATAAAGTCCATACAACAATCATCACATGATTGACTCTAGGGCTTTCACTAACAATCTCTCACTAGCACTAGTGCCAATCACCGTAGTATCTAATACCCAATGACCTAGTGTGACCATCATGCTTTTTCTGTGCCAAAGCCTTGGTCAAGGGATCTGTAATGTTAGCCTCTGTGTGTACTCATAGCGCCACCATTCACACAAAACACGAACCCTTACTGCGATCTATAATAATCCTGGTCAGTTTGGAAGCTGGCATCGCTGTAACCCTTTACAGCTAGCTCCTCATCACCTCCAAATATCAAGAAATATTCTTTAGTCCTTCTCAAGTACTTAAGAATATTCTTGACTACTATCCAGTGATGCTCACCTAGATTTGACTGGTATCTACTCGTCATGCTCAAAGCATACGAGACATCAGGACGAGTACATAGCATGGCGTACATGATAGATCCTATAGCAGATGCATAAGGGATCTTATCCATGCGATATCTCTCCTCTCTAAAAGAGGGACTTTGAGTCTTTGAAAGACTCACACCATGTTACATTGGCAGAAGTCCCTTCTTGGAATTCTGCATGGCAAACCGTAGTAATACCGTGTCAATGTATGTACTCTGACTCAGGCCAAGCAATCTCTTAGATCTATCTCTATAGATCTTGATGCCTAGATTACAGGCTGCTTCACCTAAGTCCTTCATTGAGAAGCACGTCCCCAGCCAAGTCTTCACAAACTGTAGCGAAGGGCTGTCATTCCCAATGAGCAGTATGTCATCCACATACAATACAAGGAAGACAACTGTGTTCCCATTAACCCTCTTGTAGACACAGGGTTCATCTTCATTCTTGATGAAACCAAACTGTTTGATCGTATCATCGAATCGAATATTCCAGCTCCGGGAAGCTTGCTTTAGCCCAGAAATGGACCTTTGCAGCTTGCATACCTTCCCAGTATGTTGTGGATCTACAAAACCCTCAGGTTGTGTTATGTACACATCCTCGAGTAAGTTTCCATTCAGAAACACGATTTTGACATCCATATGCCAGATCTCATAATCGTGGTATGCTGCAATAGCAAGCAAGATCCGAATGGACTTAAACATCGCCACTAGAGAAAAGGATTCATCATAGTCAATACCATGAATTTGCTTGAAACCTTTAGCCACCAATCGACCCTTATAGGTATGTGTAAGTGATGGTAGTTCTTGCTTCGGAGGCTCATTGACTCCCATGTCCCCGGATTAAAATTTTCACTAATGAAAAAACTAATCCGGATGGGATGAGTTTCCTTAGCATAACCAGTTCATCATCGTGCTAACAACTTGAGCGATCGCTTGAACAAACTAGTTGTTCAAGCAACACAACTCTTCTAGTTGGTTAACCGCGAAAGAGAGGACGGACGGATCGCCGGTTTTTGTGTTTGTCTTCGGGGTCCATGATTATATAAAATACATACAAATGCAAACTAGTATAATCAACACATAAAGAACATGCTAAGATTAGAAAAAGAAAGTTGTAAAACTTTTATACCTCTTGATCTTCTACCGTATGTCCTATCCTCCTCGTGGACGTCGTGTGGGCGAAGATCCTCCACGAGTAGAAGCCTTCTAGATCACGTTATTCTCTTCCTTGCTCGCTCCGAACAAAGAGAAGAACCAAACAAAACTCCTTCTCCTTTCTAGAACCGGCCACCAAGCCAAGGAGCTTGATATAACCGCCGGCCAAGGATTAGATGGTTGAGCGCCGGCCAACCTTTGTAACAATGTTGCTGCCGGCCACCAAGGAATGGGAGAAGCGCCGGCCACCAATGGATTGGAGAACCGCCGGCCACCAAGGAGAAAAGGAGGAGGAAGAGGGCCGGCCAAAGCAAGGAGGAAGATGGAGTGAGCGCCGGCCACCAAGGAGAAAAGGAGGAAACCCTAATCTCCTACCTTGTTGCCACCCAAACCACTAACCAAACCCTAGCCGCCTAAACCCTTGAGAGGCAAAACCCTAATGCAAAAAACCATCCTTCCCGCCAAAGCCTTAGCCCTCTATTTATAGAATTAGGCTTAAGCCTCCTTTAATCTCCACCGTCGGATCTAGGGATTTAATATCCACCGTCGGATCTAGGGTTTTATCCCAACCGTCGGATCTAGGGTTTCATCCCAACCGTCGGATCTAGGGTTTCATCCCAACCGTCGTATCTAGGGATTTAATCCCAACCGTCGGATCTAGAGATTTAATATCAACCGTCGGTTCTAGGGTTTCATCCCAACCATCGGATCTAGAGATTTAATCTCAACCGTCGGTTCTAGGGTTTCATCCCAACCGTCGGATCTAGAGATTTAATCTCAACCGTCGGTTCTAGGGATTTAATCCCAACTGTTGGTTTTAGAGTTTTGTTTTACATTCTTGGATCTAGGCTTCTTGAGGATTATATTAGGCAACGATAGGGACCATGAGGAGGAGTTGGATCTTGGCACCCCGATGGATCGGAACCACACAAACTTGATCCATCAATGATGTTCCATTCCACTAGAGGATCATCATTGAACTACCTCACCAACCCCCATAAATTAATATGGGCTCCATATATTATTTGTACATCCATCTCCCCGTGTTTAAGATATCGAATGTCCGTTAATTAATTGATTTACTGACCATCAATCAATTAACATCTAACTCCTTGAGTAGTACCACTCAACCTTATCATCATGTTGACTAAGTCAACCAGCTGGGTTTACATGATGAACCTTATGAGCTCCTCAAGGGGACATCATCAACCTAATATATAGGACACGGTTTCCTCCTATAATCAACGACTCACCATGTAAATAATATTATTTCCCAACTTACCGGGCATATTGATTTAATCCATCTAAATCTCACCCTATGGTAAATCAAAGAAATAAATACTAAGTACATGTGCCCGTTATTATATCGGGATTAAGAGCATGTACAACATAATATCCGAGGTCCGATTCAATTATGTAGTCAACAATAAATTGAATCACCTCTATGTCGGTCCTGCTCAATACACCTAAGTGTACTAGTGTAACTCTATGTTCAAGACAAAACAATACCAAGCTACACTACAACCATGCCAATGGTTTGTCCAAAACCATCTTGGTTGTGAGCCTCTACTTATATTCTACAAGGTGATAACATGATCTTACGTACACCAAGCACCATGTTATCTACAATGTAAAATATTAGACAATATGCACACATATAATAAATATAAAGTGCAAACAATGATCATGTGATTCTTATTTCAAAATAAAAATGTTCATACAAAAAGAGCTAGGCTTTCAGTATACATTCCAACAATCTCCCACTTATACTAAAAGACTATGCTGTCATCACACTGCCATAAATCTGATCCCCATGTCCTCCACATGCCTATCTAACGCTTTCGCTGGAAGGGCCTTAGTGAATGGATCCGCCAGGTTATCCTCTGATGCAATCTTGGCGACAGCTACTTCTCCTCGCTTTACGATCTCTCGTATCAGGTGGTACTTGCGCACTATGTGTTTACTTGCCTTATGGGCTCGTGGTTCCTTCGAGTTTGCAACTGCACCACTGTTATCACATTAAATTGTAATAGATCTGGGCAAACCAGGAATCACATCCAAGTCCATCAAGAAGTTCCTGAGCCATACAGCTTCCTTGGCTGCCTCAGAGGCTGCCACATACTCAGCTTCCATGGTAGAGTCCGCCACGCATTTCTGCTTGACACTCCTCCATACTATGGTTCCACCTCCAAAAGTAAACACAAACCCTGAAGTAGACTTACTGTTGTATCTATCTGATTGGAAATCCGAATCTGTGTAACCCACAGGGACTAATTGATCTGGCCAGTAAACTAGCATATAATCCCTAGTCCTTCTCAGGTACTTCAATATATGCTTTACTGCAGTCCAATGTCCCTGTCGAGGATTACTCTGATATCTGCTAACCATGCCCACGATAAAGTAGATATCTGGTCTCGTACATAGCATAGCATACATGAGGCTTCCTACTGTCGAAGCATAAGGAACAGCCTTCATCTCCTCTATCTCCTTTGATGTTTTGGGACACATTTCTTTAGATAAAGGAACTCCATACTTAAAAGGTAGAAAACCTTTCTTGGAGTTCTACATGCTAAAACGAGCATGGATAGTGTCAATGTATGAAGCTTGAGATAAGCACAACATCCTTTTCTTGCGATCCCTTATTACTTTGATCCCAAGGATGTGTCCCACTTCTCCCAAGTCCTTCATGTCAAACTGTTTGGACAACCATACCCTTACGTCTGATAACACTCTGATATTGTTGCCAACTAACAAAATGTCATCTACATATAATACAAGAAATACCACTATGTTTCCATTGTTAGGGCAATCTCTTGCCATGATAAGGTTTTGATGTGTGTGGCAAAGGGTTTAAGTTAGGATGATATTGTTATTTGATATGTGCGTTGGAGTCTTGCAGGACTTAGTAATTCGCACATGGAGCCTTGGCGGGTTCACCCTCACAACCTCGTGCCTGAGTCGGAGAAGGAGCATAGAAGAGCCGTGCGCTTGATGTTGCCGAGGGACCGCTGGACGAGATGACTTGAAGTGAAGCCAAGGAAGCAGACTTCGGAGGCAAGAGACGCGAAGGAGCATTGCAGAGCCGTGCGCCTGATGCTGCCGAGGGACGTGGCCACGAATGAAGAGAGCTTCGGCGAGGGACTTCGAGTGAGAAGAGAGAATGTGTGAAATGTAAGTAGCTCATTAGGTGAACTTAGCCAAATGGCTGAGTGTCGGAGACTTGACCGCAAGGGTTAAGGTTTACCCGACCGCCGGAAGCTCAAACATATGTTAAGTATGGTCCGCCATGTAATGGCGATCGCCCGAGTCGAGTGTGTTCGACCGTATCCGATGATGGGTTTATGCCCGCAATGATCCGTTGCAGAGGATGGTGCGGGCACAAAACCGCTCGTAGCCTACTGGGCAGTCGACTATGGAGGCAGCAGTCGACTGGTGAGGTCCATCAGTCGACTGCCAAGTATTCCGTTGGACTACAACGGTCGGGATCCGACTTGTTTGGAGGCCGTTGGAGTGGTGGCAGTCGACTGCCAAGGGCAGTAGTCGACTGGTGGCGGCCAACGGGAAGAAATCAGCCCTCTCTATAAAAAGAGAGGGTGTGGAGCTTTGGCAAGTTAATGCTCAAGTTCTAAACGACCATCCAAGTGCTCCACAAGATTCAAACTCCTTCTCTTAGCTTTCTTTCACATCTATTGTAAAAGGAGTGTGCTTGATTTGTAAAGGTTACCTCCACTTAGCTTTGTGCAAAGGAGAGACCAATAGTGATTGGCTTTGAAGGAGTGATTCACCTCGGGCGAATCGGGATCATGGATTAGCGGTGTAGCCGTGAACCACATTACATCTTCTTTGTTAGCGTTTGTATTTTCGTTTATTGCTTTGTCTTTATTGTTTATGCTTCCGCTTGCGCTAACGATTATGTAGACGAGCAAACGAAAGAGAGAATTCCGACATCCATCGTAAGAGGGCTATTCACCCCCCTCTAGCCGGCCAATCGATCCCCTACAAGTGGTATCAGAGCCAAGGAAAGCTTGTCGAGGACTAACCGCCACAACAAGCAACATTCAAAATGGTCGGCTCCAACATTCATCCACCGAAGTTTGAAGGAGAATTCGCTTGGTGGAAGAAGCGAATGGAGGTATTTTTCGAAATGGATTTTGATATTATGATTACAATGGAATCCGGTTTCGTTTTACCTAGGGATGAAGAAGGGAAGCAAATAGAGAAATCTAGGTGGACCAAAAGGCAAAGGGAAGAGCACCTTGCAAATTCAAAAGCCAAGCATCATCTCTTCAATGTGCTCCCCCAACAAGAAATCAACCGAATAGGATAATGCCTAAGTGCCAAGGAGATGTGGGAGAAGCTAATTTAGCTTCATGAAGGCACATCCGAGGCGAAGCTAGCAAGGAGAGATCTCCTCCACTCCCAACTATCCAACATTAAATTAGAAAAGGGAGAAAAGGTAACTTCTTTGCATTCTAGATTCAAAGAAATTTTAATTGGACTAACAAGTGTAGGAGAAAGGCTCTCCAATCGCGATATGATAATGAAGGCCATAGATGCTTTCCCCCGATCATACAAGTGGAGTTCAATGGTGGACTCATTTTACATTTCAAAAAATCTAGAGGTAAGTACTCTAGATGAATTTTTCTCCACTATGGAATTACATGAATCTAGGCTTGAAGGAATACAAGAAGAGCCAAAAATACAACCTTCAAGGGGAGTAGCATTGTTGGCAAATAAGGGGAAGAAGAAGATAGAGATCTCCTCCTCCTCCGATGACGAAGCGTCTTCCTCCTCCTCCATGGATAGCACCGAAGAAGCCTATATGGTAAGGAGGGTAAGACGTGCTTTAAAAGGTTTTCATTTTCATAAATCAAATGATAGGAATAGAAGACCAAGGGGGAAGGTCATATGCTACAATTGCCAAGGAGAGGGGCACATAAGGGATAATTGTCCCCTCCTAAACAAGAGCAAGGAAGAGAAGAAAAAGAAAGAAGAAAAGAAGAAGAAAAATGGGAGCAAGAAAAAGAAGGAAGAGGAGAAGAAGACAAAAGAAAAGGGGAAGACCAAAGCTCTAAAGGCAAGGACTTGGGATGACCCATCCTCATCCTCCTCATCATCATCGGATGAGGAGAATGTCTTTGTCACCAATTTAGCCTTGATGGCCTTTGATGACTTGGATTGCTCTTCCTCCGAAAATGAAGGATCAAGCTCAAGAGGAGAGAGCTCAAGTGAAGGGGGAGCTTCTACATCCTCCTCATCCGAAGAAGAAGAAGAGGATATGGAAACTATGGTAACGAATGCCTCTCCTAAGAAAATAGTTTCCATAATTTCTAGTTTGACTAAGGACTTATTTGGAATGAAAAATAAAAATAAAAGCATGCTTAATCAAATTAAGGCATTGGAAAATAAGCTAGAAAATGCATGCTTAAATGATAATATTTCCTCTAGCTTAAATGATACATGCTCACATGATCTTTATGTGCCATTAGATGTTAGTGATGGATGTATAAATGAAAATAGGGCCTTAAGGGAAAAGGTAGACTATTTAACAAAAGCCCTAGAAAAATTCACAATTGGCTCCAACACATTGAATATGATAATTGGGAGCCAAAGGGCAAGTTTTAATAAGAAAGGCCTAGGTTATAAAGAAAAGAAAAATGAAAAGGCCTATAAATGTTTAATAGCTAGGGGACAAGATAAAAAGAAAGTAATTGATAGAAAATGGATCCCCAAGGAGTATCTTGTGAATGCAATAGGAAAGAACTTATTTTGGGTTCCAAAATCCATCCTTAAGGGTTAGAAAACCCCTAGGGTAGTCAACCATATGTAATTGACCTATATCATATTTTGGTTGACTTAGGATAGCGGGACAACATTTTTAAATAGTGTTGGGTGATGATAACGTGCCCATAATTAGATAATAATGCTTAAATCATGATGATTAATGTAATTTCTATGTATGTTTGCAATCATGATTTATGATTTTGAAATTTGGCACGTCATCATGAGAAATAGGGTTAAATCATGCTTTAGGTGATAATTTGTTTATTATCATGACATAATACCTAATGCATGATAACAATTTAATGAATACATGTGTTTCATGATCATAATGTAGAATTAATTGATATATGCCTTTATGATCATGAGGATTGTTAGGTTGATACTTAACCTTGATAGAATTGTATGAATACAATGGTTAAGTATATATAAATACCCCCTAGGATGCATTTCACACTCACCATAGGCTACATTGATTGAAAACTTAGCATGGGTGAGATGTTAGGATGATACAAATGTCCACTAAGGCCTATGACATTTAGATGGTCATTTAAGGTATCAAAATAGCAATAATAGACCAATCATGGGGAAGGCTTATGTTTAATTCATAGACATATTGCCCAAAGATCATGGTTGGATATTTCATATGTTTTCAAAGCAATTTCTTACTTTAAAATCTATGTATTCATGTTTTAAAACAATTGGATGCAAAACTAGGTGTTAAACTTGATACTAGAATGATAAAAAACCTAGTGGTTTTTAAAACTTTTGGAATTTTGGCAAATCTAGGAAAATATAATGGTTTTTCTTGAAAAACTATTTTTCATTGATAGATATACTTACAAGAAATATGTTCCCCAAATTTCATGATTTTTCGAATTTTATGGATTTTTTAATGCATTTCTGAAATTCGCCCTGAAAATCAGAATTTCGGAATCCATTGTGCCAGTCGACTGCCATACTGATAGCAGTCGACTACTCACCTGAAAAGCAGCCCAATATTTTCTGAATTCAGATTTTAAACATTTTTTTGGTATTTTCCTTCTATTAGACTTGATGCCATGGGTTTATAACTTAGTGTTAATCTTTTTGATGGTATCAAAGGGGAAGAATTGATTATGTTTAAGTTAATTATGATAGGGGGAGAAAATTTGTATGGGAGTTTCATGGATTAAGGGGGAGTTGAATGTTACTATTGTTGGTGCAGGGGCACTAGATAATCGAACTTGTGTTTTGATTATGGCAAAGACACAAAGTCAAGTTTACATCGTTATCTCACGAGCTAAATCGAGTGTGCAGAAAAGTACTAAAGCTAGAGCTGAAGGCTAGAGACACCCGGAGGAAGCCGCGGTGGTCGAGCAACACTCGAGTGACTTCAGAGGGAGCCGAAGGAATTGAGTCGAAGGCCGGAAGCAAAAGCGACACAGTAAGAATCGAGGTAAGCTCGTGTGAGTGAGAGATGGTAAGGTCGTGTCCTTTGTACGGGGATGACCGTAGGCGGCGATCCGACTAAAACTTCCTGTGGAGGGTCTAGGTCGAGATCGGACGGTTAGAAACCGTCGTATTTATCATTTTCCGAGCTAACCTCTTATTGCAGGGAAGTGGCCAAGCTGGCAGTCGACTGCTGGACATGGAGCAGTCGACTGATGCCCATCAGTCAACTGATGGGAGGCATCAGTCGACTGATGGTGACGATTCAGCTTTTGCGCTAGGTCAAAATGGATAACATTTGACGCAGCCACTTCGCGATAAAATTCGGACAACTTCATGATCCATTCCGAAAAAAGAGGAGATAAATTCAGAGGCCAAAATCTATAAAAGGAGGGGAGGATTCCATCTCCAAATCACATCATGTTTATTCATCAAGTGCTCCTACAACGCCAACGCTCCAACATCGTCATAACGCCGACGCAACGCCAAGTTTTGATCTTCTACGTCGGCAGCAGAATCAAGTAATATTTTTGATATTGTATTCTTTGTTTTTCTTCATAACAAGGTGAGGTAGGCTTGTTGCCTCATCCTTGTATATTCGGTTTTGTGATCGTTGTCTCCTACCTCCAACGAGGAGGAGACGTTATAGTGTTTTGCCCTCCGTACGCGGTCTAGGACCGATAGGGCCTTGGAGTAGCAACCGCTGGGTTGTGAACCAAGTAAAATAAACGTGTTCATTTATTTTCTGCTGTACTTACTCGTTTACTTGTGTATCAACGAACGAATTCGAACGAAAGATTTACGATCGCTATTCACCCCCCCACTCTAGCGACGCTTCTCGATCCAACAATTGGTATCAGAGCGGGGGCGCTAAGATTTGGTTAAACCACCGATCTAGCACGTTTTGGTTTTTTGTTCGTACTTTTTGATTCGTATTTTTTTTGGTCTTTTCCTCCCAGCAATACATGTAACTGGAACAATGGTACGTTTCTTTGGTTGTGTGCTTGCAAGTTTTCTCTCTTTGAGTTGGGTAAAGGGCCATAACTTTTCGCACAAGTGGACTCACATAACGATCTACCTACCAAATCGAAGCTCTCAGAAATATCTACATTTCTTAAGAGGGTTTACCCTCGTAACAAGCTGTTTCCAGCCCCAAAATCCAACATTTACTACCCTTTCGGGGACATCGAAGGTTGTAAGTTTCGAGTTTTTGTTTGTTTCTTATTCTCCTTATTGATTTCTATTTATTTCCTATTATTTCCCGCACTACTAATCCAAGACCAAGTCTTGGAATTCTTTTTGTTTTTTATTCATATTTTGCAAGATATTTAATGGCTCACATTGAGGGGTATAGCACCACCCGACCTCCGTTCTTTAATGGAAATGATTTCCGTTATTGGAAAGGTCGGATGGAGTGTTTTCTAAAAACACAAGTCGAGACTTGGATAATAATCCCAACCGTCTTTGCTCTACCCACCAATGATCAAGGACAGGCCTTGGATTTCAATAAGTGTACAAATGCAACCAAGAGGCAAATCGAAGCCGATGCCAAAGCAACCCAAATATTGCAATGTGGCTTGTCCAAGGAGGAACTCAATCGCATCGGACCATTCATTAGCGCCAAAGACCTCTAGAACAAATTGATTGATTTACATGAAGGGACGGCTGATGCTAAGGTATGTAAAAGAGATTTACTTTTAAATAAACTGTACAATCTAAAGATGCAGGATCATGAGACCGCCACCCAACTACATGCGCGGATCCAAGATATCGTCAACGGTCTTCATTCGATCGGGCAAGCCGTAGAGAACCGAGACCTTATAAGGTACGCTTTAAATGCTTTTCCTAGGACTACCTTGTGGGCATCCATGGTCGATGTCTACAAGGTCTCTAAGGACCTTGGGCATCCATGGTCGATGTCTACAAGGTCTCTAAGGACCTTTCGAAGCATAGGTTAGACGAATTATTTTCCGAGTTTGAACTTCATGAGCAAACTAACGTGGTCCGGGCCGAGAGAGGTATTGCTCTACTTGCAGGACAAAGAAGGAAGCCACCTACTAGGCAAGTAGGTAAACTCGAAGACGAATCCGAATCTGAAGAGGAGGCCATAATAGTCAACATTGTGCGGAGAATAGTTCGACAAGAAAGAAGGCAATTGAAGAATGAGAACCAAAGAAAAAGGAGCAAGGAAAGCCTTCCATGCAACTTGGGACAACAGAGAAGACATAGCTTACATGGCAAGACCGAGGAGTCCGAGTCGAATCCGGCCAGTCCAACTACAACTCTCGACTCAGGCCCAAGATTACTTGAGAGGAAACTCAAAGCCGGACCAAAAGGGAAAGTCAAGGTTAATCGCTCTTTAATTAGTACACTTTACAGTACAATTAAAATGCTTACTAGGAAATTGACTAAGTCCGAGTCTAGGGTTGAGTCATTACTTGAGGAGGTTGAAACCCTCAAGCAAAAGGCTACTCTAACCTCTTCAACTAGTCAAGTTCAAGAGGAAACTCAACCCAAATTGAAAAACTTGAGGAGGAGAATTCTCTCTTGAAGACCGAGTTCAAGAGGTTGAGGCTAGGTTGGAAAGGTTCACGTTGGGATCTAAGAACCTTAATAGACTACTTGGAACCCAAAGAGCCGTATACAACAAAGCCGGACTCGGATTTAAGTCAAAGACTACGAATAGGTCTTATATGTCTATCGTAAATCGTAGTCATCAAAGAGTCCAAGCATGGGTCCCAAAGGTTTTATTGAACTCACATATAAGGACTAATAAGTATTGGATTCCTCAGGATCAAGTTCATTATTTGAATAGACCATATTGGTTCAATGGTCCAAGGGGAGCTAACACTAAAATAGTATAGCCGCTTACTTAGCAAAATCATTGAATATTTTACTTTAATTTTTAGAATGGCTAGATAGGAAAAATAGTTAGTCAACTCTTGACAACATAGTATCAGGACGCGGCGAGATGATAGTACGTTAGAGAAAAAAGTCTCGTGTATTCAGGCTAGATAAGGTGTATCTAGCTTGGTGCACTTGACCGAGTGGAACTAGCTGAAGCTACCTCACCGTATCCTAAACTAGTTAGACCAGGAAGTAACCCTATGTGACTTAAGTGATATTTTCTTGAATTTGGCTTTGTCGAAAGGAAGTGCGTTGTTGATCAAAGAAGGCCCTGTGCCTCGCCACGACACAGAAGCTTGATTTCTCGAAAAGTTACTTAATGATCTAAAGGTTAAATCCAAATCTAACCCAAGGTTGACTATCTTTAATCAATTTAAAATCATCTCACAAAACATATAAGGTGAACAAATTCTGAGACACATAGAATGGGTGAGATGTTAAGGATAATTGAAATATACTTAAAATAATCTTCAAAATACTACTTATTTTCTCAACTATTGTACTTAATGACTCTTTAGGCCAAAGTTTAGCGCCCCCTACATCTCTTATACTTCATATATTTGACTAAGGGGGAAAGCAAACTAACCCTAAGGGTTATATTATAAACCTTTAGATTATTGGTGCAGAGAGACACACCTCGAACCAATCTATCTTACTATTGCTAGACGCATGTTTGGACTTAAAGTTGATTTATCTTGATGCATGCATATACCATATTGTCTTTAAACCCCTATTTTATAACAAACTTCATTTTCACATAACAAACCCCAACATTTGTTTTGATTTATGGCAAAAGGGGGAGAAGAGCGAAAGTTAAGGGGGAGTAACACAAAATTTATTTAATTTTGAACTAAAGTATCTCTTTCAAAACTCACCTAGGGTTAAGGGGGAGTTTTGGGTAAGGGGGAGTTTTTGAAAATGACATTCATCATTTACTATACTTGTTTTATGCTTTAATTTCCCTTAACTTTGTGTTGGTTTGCCATAGATCAAAAAGGGGGAGATTGTTGGTGCAGGGGCACTAGATAATCGAACCTATGTTTTGATTATGGAAAAGACACAAAGTTAAGTTTACATCGTTATCTCATGAGCTAAATCGAGTGTGCAGAAAAGTACTAAAGCTAGAGCTGAAGGCTAGCGACACCCGGAGGAAGCCGCGGTGGTCGAGTGACACTCGAGTGACTTCGGAGGGAGCCGAAGGAATCGAGTCGAAGGACAGAAGCGAAAGTGACACATTAAGAATCGAGGTAAGCTCGTGTGAGTGAGAGATGGTAAGGTCGTGTCCTCTGTACAGGGATGACCGTAGGCGGCGATCCGACTAAAACTTCCTGTGGAGGGTCTAGGTCGAGATCGGACGGTTAGAAACCGTCGTATTTATCATTTTCTGAGCTAACCTCTTATTGCAGGGAAGTGGCCAAGCTGGCAGTCGACTGCTGGACATGGAAGCGATCGTGATGCCCATCGATCGGTGATGGAGGCATCATCGATCGATGGTGACGATTCAGCTTTTGCGCTAGGTCAAAATGGATAACGTTTGACGCGGCCACTTCGCGATAAAATTTGGACAACTTCATGATCCATTCCGAAAAAAGAGAAGACAAATTCAGAGGCTAAAATCTATAAAAGGAGGGGAGGATTCCATCTCCAAATCACATCATGTTTATTCATCAAGTGCTCCAACAACGCCAACGCTCCAACATCGTCATAACGCCGACGCAACGCCAAGTTTTGATCTTCTCGTCGCGAGAATCAAGTAATATTTTTGATATTGTATTCTTTGTTTTTCTTCATAACAAGGTGAGGTAGGCTTGTTGCCTCATCCTTGTATATTCGGTTTTGTGATCGTTGTCTCCTACCTCCAACGAGGAGGAGACGTTATAGTGTTTTGCCCTCCGTACGCGGTCTAGGACCGATAGGGCCTTGGAGTAGCAACCGCTGGGTTGTGAACCAAGTTAAATAAACGTGTTCATTTATTTTCTGCTGTACTTACTCGTTTACTTGTGTATCAACGAACGAATTCGAACGAAAGATTTACGATCGCTATTCACCCCCCCACTCTAGCGACGCTTCTCGATCCAACAATTGGTATCAGAGCGGGGGCGCTAAGATTTGGTTAAACCACCGATCTAGCACGTTTTGGTTTTTTATTCGTATTTTTTGATTCGTATTTTTTTTGGTCTTTTTCCTCCCGCACTACTAATCCAAGATGAAGTCTTGGTACGTTTCTTTTGGTTGTGTGCTTGCAAGTTTTCTCTCTTTGAGTAGCTGACGGTAAAAGGGCCATAACTTTTCGCACAAGTGGACTCACATAACGATCTACCTACCAAATCGAAGCTCTCAGAAATATCTACATTTCTTAAGAGGGTTTACCCTCGTAACAAGCTGTTTCCATCCCCAAAATCTAACATTTACTACCCTTTCGGGGACATCGAAGGTTGTAAGTTTCGAGTTTTTGTTTGTTTCTTATTCTCCTTATTGATTTCTGTTTATTTCCTATTATTTCCCGCACTACTAATCCAAGACCAAGTCTTGGAATTCTTTTTGTTTTTTATTCATATTTTGCAAGATATTTAATGGCTCACATTGAGGGGTATAGCACCACCCGACCTCTGTTCTTTAATGGAAATGATTTCCGTTATTGGAAAGGTCGGATGGAGTGTTTTCTAAAAACACAAGTCGAGACTTGGATAATAATCCCAACCGTCTTTGCTCTACCCACCAATGATCAAGGACAGGCCTTGGATTTCAATAAGTGTACAAATGCAACCAAGAGGCAAATCGAAGTCGATGCCAAAGCAACCCAAATATTGCAATGTGGCTTGTCCAAGGAGGAACTCAATTGCATCGGACCATTCATTAGCGCCAAAGACCTCTAGAACAAATTGATTGATTTACATGAAGGGACGGCTGATGCTAAGGTATGTAAAAGAGATTTACTTTTAAATAAACTGTACAATCTAAAGATGCAGGATCATGAGACCGCCACCCAACTACATGCGCGGATCCAAGATATCGTCAACGGTCTTCATTCGATCGGGCAAGCCGTAGAGAACCGAGACCTTATAAGGTACGCTTTAAATGCTTTTCCTAGGACTACCTTGTGGGCATCCATGGTCGATGTCTACAAGGTCTCTAAGGACCTTGGGCATCCATGGTCGATGTCTACAAGGTCTCTAAGGACCTTTCGAAGCATAGGTTAGACGAATTATTTTCCGAGTTTGAACTTCATGAGCAAACTAACGTGGTCCGGGCCGAGAGAGGTATTGCTCTACTTGCAGGACAAAGAAGGAAGCCACCTACTAGGCAAGTAGGTAAACTCGAAGACGAATCCGAATCTGAAGAGGAGGCCATAATAGTCAACATTGTGCGGAGAATAGTTCGACAAGAAAGAAGGCAATTGAAGAATGAGAACCAAAAGAAAAAGGGAGCAAGGAAAGCCTTCCATGCAACTTGGGACAACAGAGAAGACATAGCTTACATGGCAAGACCGGAGGAGTCCGAGTCAGAATCAGGCCAGGTCCAACTACAACTCGACTCGACTCCAAGATTACTTCGAGAGGAAACTCAAAGCCGGACCAAAAGGGAAAGTCAAGGTTAATCGCTCTTTAATTAGTACACTTTACAGTACAATTAAAATGTTTACTAGGAAATTGACTAAGTCCGAGTCTAGGGTTGAGTCATTACTTGAGGAGGTTGAAACCCTCAAGCAAAAGGCTACTCTAACCTCTTCAACTAGTCAAGTTCAAGAGGGAAACTCAACCCAAATTGAAAAACTTGAGGAGGAGAATTCTCTCTTGAAAGACCGAGTTCAAGAGGTTGAGGCTAGGTTGGAAAGGTTCACGTTGGGATCTAAGAACCTTAATAGACTACTTGGAACCCAAAGAGCCGTGTACAACAAAGCCGGACTCGGATTTAAGTCAAAGACTACGAATAGGTCTTATATGTCTATCGTAAATCGTAGTCATCAAAGAGTCCAAGCATGGGTCCCAAAGGTTTTATTGAACTCACATATAAGGACTAATAAGTATTGGATTCCTCAGGATCAAGTTCATTATTTGAATAGACCATATTGGTTCAATGGTCCAAGGGGAGCTAACACTAAAATAGTATAGCCGCTTACTTAGCAAAATCATTGAATATTTTACTTTAATTTTTAGAATGGCTAGATAGGAAAAATAGTTAGTCAACTCTTGACAACATAGTATCAGGACGCGGCGAGATGATAGTACGTTAGAGAAAAAAAGTCTCGTGTATTCAGGCTAGATAAGGTGTATCTAGCTTGGTGCACTTGACCGAGTGGAACTAGCTGAAGCTACCTCACCGTATCCTAAACTAGTTAGACCAGGAAGTAACCCTATGTGACTTAAGTGATATTTTCTTGAATTTGGCTTTGTCAAAGGAAGTGGTCGTTGTTCCGATCAAAGAAGGCCCCTGTGCCTCGCCACACAAGTTACTTAATGATCTAAAGGTTAAATCCAAATCTAACCCAAGGTTGACTATCTTTAATCAATTTAAAATCATCTCACAAAACATATAAGGTGAACAAATTCTGAGACACATAGAATGGGTGAGATGTTAAGGATAATTGAAATATACTTAAAATAATCTTCAAAATACTACTTATTTTCTCAACTATTGTACTTAATGACTCTTTAGGCCAAAGTTTAGCGCCTCCTACATCTCTTATACTTCATATATTTGACTAAGGGGGAAAGCAAACTAACCCTAAGGGTTATATTATAAACCTTTAGATTATTGGTGCAAAGAGACACACCTCGAACCAATCTATCTTACTATTGCTAGGCAGCATGTTTGGACTCATAGTTGATTTATCTTGATGCATGCATATACCATATTGTCTTTAAACCCTATTTTATAACAAACTTCATTTCACATAACACACCCCAACATTTGTTTTGATTTATGGCAAAAGGGGGAGAAGAGCGAAAGTTAAGGGGGAGTAACACAAAATTTATTTAATTTTGAACTAAAGTATCTCTTTCAAAACTCACCTAGGGTTAAGGGGGAGTTTTGGGTAAGGGGGAGTTTTTGAAAATGACATTCATCATTTACTATACTTGTTTTATGCTTTAATTTCCCTTAACTTTGTGTTGGTTTGCCATAGATCAAAAAGGGGGAGATTGTTGGTGCAGGGGCACTAGATAATCGAACCTATGTTTTGATTATGGAAAAGACACAAAGTTAAGTTTACATCGTTATCTCATGAGCTAAATCGAGTGTGCAGAAAAGTACTAAAGCTAGAGCTGAAGGCTAGCGACACCCGGAGGAAGCCGCGCTGGTCGAGTGACACTCGTGTGACTTCGGAGGGGCCAAGGAATCAGTGGAAGGCGAAGTGACACATTAAGAATCGAGGTAAGCTCGTGTGAGTGAGAGATGGTAAGGTCGTGTCCTCTGTACAGGGATGACCGTAGGCGGCGATCCGACTAAAACTTCCTGTGGAGGGTCTAGGTCGAGATCGGACGGTTAGAAACCGTCGTATTTATCATTTTCTGAGCTAACCTCTTATTGCGAAGTGGAAGTGTGATGGCATTCTTTGGACATGGGCGATCGTGATGCCCATCGGTCGTGATGAGGCATCATCGATCGGTGATGGTGGCGATTCGACTTTTGCGCTAGGTCAAAATGGATAACGTTTGTATGACCGCCAGCGATAAAATTTGGACAACTTCATGATCCATTCCGAAAAAAGAGAAGACAAATTCAGAGGCTAAAATCTATAAAAGGAGGGGAGGATTCCATCTCCAAATCACATCAAGTTTATTCATCAAGTGCTCCTACAACGCCAACGCTCCAACATCGTCATAACGCCGACGCAACGCCAAGTTTCGATCTTCTTTCTTTTGATATTGTATTCTTTGTTTTTCTTCATAACAAGGTGATGTAGGCTTGTTGCCTCATCCTTGTATATTCGGTTTTGTGATCGTTCTCTCCTACCTCCAACGAGGAGGAGACGTTATAGTGTTTTGCCCTCCGTACGCGGTCTAGGACCGATAGGGCCTTGGAGTAGCAATCGCTGGGTTGTGAACCAAGTAAAATAAATGTGTTCATTTATTTTTCGCTGTGCTTACTCGTTTACTTGTGTATCAACGAACGAATTCGAACGAAAGATTTACGATCGATATTCACCCCCCCCCTCTAGCGACGCTTCTCGATCCAACAACTATATCATGTTTATGTTTACAAGCTTTCTTACCTTAGAATTTTCATCAAATGTTTTTACGTAACTTAAATGGATTGTCACACATCAAAAAGGGGGAGATTGTTAGGGAAATCTCTTGCCATGATAAGGTTTTGATGTGTGTGGCAAAGGGTTTAAGTTAGGATGATATTGTTATTTGATATGTGCGTTGGAGTCTTGCAAGACTTAGTAATTCGCACATGGATCCTTGGCGGGTTCACTCTCACAACCTCGTGCCTGAGTCGGAGAAGGAGCATTGCAGAGACGTGCGCTTGATGCTGCCGAGAGACCGCTGGACGAGATGACTTGAAGTGAAGCCAAGGAAGCAGACTTCGGAGGCAAGAGACGCGAAGGAGCATTGTAGAGCCGTGCGCCTGATGCTGCCGAGGGACGTGGTCACGAACGAAGAGAGCTTCGGCGAGGGACTTCAAGTGAGAAGAGAGAATGAGTGAAATGTAAGTAGCTCATTAGGTGAACTTGGCCGAATGGCTGAGTGTCGGAGACTTGACCGCAAGGGTTAAGGTTTACCCGACCGCCGAAAGCTCAAACATATGTTAAGTTTGAGTTTCACCTATCGCCATGTAATGGCGATCAGTGTGTTCGACTTGTATCCACGATGGGTTTATGCCCGGTGGAATGACGATCGACTACCGAGGATGTCGCATCGCTGCAGTAGCCGTAGGCGTCGACTACGGAGGCAAAGTCGTGTTAGTAATATATGAGAGATGTCCTAAGGCAATCGCCTTATGTATGAACCATTTATATGATAAATGAAGATTCACTATTTGAGTATACATGTTTTATGTATTTGATTGGATCTTAAACTCATTTACTGAATGTCCACGATACGATTCACAGCATGAGAGAATTTGTGATTGGATCACAACTAGTGAGTATCTCTACATGTGTAATTATGATGTATCGAAATTATCCCTAGTCGATGAATTGATGGATTTGGACACCATCAATTCTGTCGAGACTAGCACGAGGTATACTCCTTGGTGTATCCAAGCAGCTGATTCTCACTGGCTGGAGACATTGTGATGTCCGGAGTTAATCGTGGATGTTAGTTATGGTAACTAATTCATTGGAGTGACTAGCCGTAAGACTTCATATGGTTCTCTGCATATATAGATATGTCAATGAAGTTCTTACTGTGGCTTAAGTGCGATGTTCCTTTGACTTGCGGTATTCAAGTCATCTTGATCATGGAGACTTATGCTTTGACATCTTAAGCAAACATCTCTAAGGAGATGTGGACCCGGGATGATTGGGTATAAGTCGAAATGATCGAAGGTGTTTGAATAGCCTATAAAGGATTCACCACTCCTTGCGAGGAGATGTATACCCATGGCCTCTCCTCGGATTGTTACTAAAGTCTTTGGCCAAAGTATTACATGTTTAGAGTAAGGTACTCTTCGATACATGTGGAGTAACTAGAATCCGTAGGACGAGGAAATGATACTTGGGCTAGGTGTGACGTAGTCAGCCTAGTGGGGACTGACACTATAGACCATGTCCTGAACCAAGTGGGTATAAGATGAGTGAAGGGAATGGGGCACGAATCATTTGAGCTGCTGAAGGGTTTCAGAAATAGTTCTGGATCAACCGTTGATCTTTTCGGTTAATTGGGGATCATGATGTACTACTAGGTGTCACTCATGATCGTTCTATAATTAATGGTTAATTATAGATGGCCAACATAAACCGAGAACCTATTTGGTCATACGCTGTGGCGTAATCCAAAGGATTTAAAACGAGCTTGAGAATGGGATTCTCAGACCGAGAGAAACTAGGTTTGGTTGGACCAAACATGAAGCGAGCATGAAATTGTTTCAGTCGCAATGGAAGCGTGGATGGGCCGTGTCTTATGAAGACATAATGGATGAACCAAAATGATTTGGTTCTAATCCAATGGAGGAGAATAAACCAAAGGGTTTGGTTTATTTTAAACGAATGAACCAAAAGTTGGTTCGGTTCGTTTTAACTTAAAATAAACCATCATGGTTTGGTTTATTTTAACTTATCTTAATGGAGCGGGTTAACGGGCCTAATGGTTATGATCCAATAACCATTAAGAGAATTAGTTCTCTATAAAAGAGGGCTTAAGGGATAATTAAGCCCTAATCCAAAAACCCCTAGCCCTAAGGTTGCCGCCCACCTCCTCCTTGGAGCTCTCGGCGCCAACCTATTGCCGCCGCCCAAAGCTCCTCCAACCGGCGTCCAGAAGGCTGCTTCCTTCCCCCTCGCCGGCATCGATCTGTTGCCGGTTAGTGCTCCGGTGATCTCCTTCAAGTTTGGCATCAAGGTGAGCTCTATCTCCCTTGGTTGGCCGGCGCCTATCACCTCCACCAAAGCTGTCCAGTTTTCTGGACAGCTTGTTCTCCTCTCGTCGGAGCGTCGTTTGGACGACGGTTAGAGCTCCGACAGCGGCTAACTTACCGGGGATTCAATCTCCAGTAATCCTCTGAGGTGGAGGACGAAGGATTCGTCAATTGGTTGACGAATACCTCTCCGGAGAAGCGAGTTTTGAGAACTCGTATTAGGATCCGAATTTGGATTCGGATCGTGATCATCTCTCGATCACGTCGTCTTCAACACGAGGCTAGTAACCCGTACGAAGATGAAGCTCGTGTCTTAGCGAAGTCATCCCGAGGAACTCGGCGTGGATACGGATAGAGACGATTCTAGCGAGGATCGTTCCGGTTGATGCCGTTCCCGCTACACGTCATACGAAAGGTATAACGTAGATAAATTTCCTTTTATTGCAAATTTAAATTTATGGTTATGTCTACACTTGTTGTAATATGCATGCGTGTGTTGTGTGTGTTGTAATAAATGTAGATTTATTATTTTTATTGCTTCCCCTGTGTTCATGTTTACGAAATGTGATCGAACACACACACGCCGCCGTGCCGAAAACCCAACAGACTGGTGAGGTCCATCAGTCGACTACCAAGTGTTCCATTGGACTACAACGGTCATGATCCGACGTATTCGGAGGCCGTTGGAGTGGCGGCAGTCGACTGTCAAGGGCAGCAGTCGACTGGTGGCGGCCAACGGGAAGAAATCATCCCTCTCTATAAAAAGAGAGGGTGTGAAGCTTTGGCAGGTTAATGCTCAAGTTCTAAACGACCATCCAAGTGCTCCACAAGATTCAAACTCCTTCTCTTAGCTTTCTTTCACATCTATTGTAAAAGGAGTGTGCTTGATTTGTAAAGGTTACCTCCACCTAGCTTGGTGCAAAGGAGAGACCAATAGTGATTGGCTTTGAAGGAGTGATTCACCTCGGACGAATCGGGATCGTGGATTAGCGGTGTAGCCGTGAACCACGTTACATCTTCTTTGTTAGCGTTTGTATTCTCATTTATTGCTTTGTCTTTATTGTTTATGCTTCCGCTTGCACTAACGATTGTGTAGACGAGCAAACGAAAGAGAGAATTCCGACATCCATTGTAAGAGGGCTATTCACCCCCCTCTAGCCGGCCAATCGATCCCCTACATCCATCACATCTCTTGTATACACAAGGCTCATCCGGAGTTTGAATAAATCCATATGACTGGAATACCTCATCAAAATGGATGTTCCAAGATCTCGAAGCTTGCTTCAATCCATAAATGAACTGATTAAGCTTACATACAAGATGCTCTTTGCCTTTAGCAATGAATCCCTCTGGTTGCTGCATATAGATGTTCTCCTCAAGACTTCCGTTAAGGAAAGATGTCTTGACATCCATCTGCCAAATCTCATAATCTATATGAGTAGCTATAGATAAGAGAATCCGGATAGACTTAAGCATAGCTACCGGTGAAAAGGTCTCCTCATAATCGATACCCTCTTTCTGAGTATACCCTTTCGCAACAAGCCTAGCTTTGAAGGTCTCAACCTTCCCGTCTACTCCTCTCTTTCTCTTGTAGATCCACTTGCATCCAATGGCTTTTACACCATCGGGTGGTTCTACTAGCTCCCAGACCTGATTAGAATCCATATATTCTATCTCTGAATTCATCGCTCTTTGCTAAGATACTGCGTCTCTATCTTGGAGTGCCTCGTCATATGTCCAGGGATCAGGTTCATGTTCACCAGGGACTAAGTGCGAAGACTCTCCCAAAAACATGAATCTCTCGGGTTGTCTAACAACCCTCCCACTACGACGAGGTGCCTCCTGTGTATGCTCTGTAACACGCGGTGCAGTGACTTGTGGTATCTCCTCTTGTACCGGTGATACTGAAGTCGGGACTTCCCCTGTCAACTCCTCAAGAACAATCCTACTCATGGGCTTGTGGTTCATCACATAGTCCTCCTCTAGAAATCTGGCATTCGTACTCATGATCACCTTCTGATCGCTAGGACTATAGAATAAACCACCCTTCATTCCCTTAGGGTAGCCAACAAACAACCGTACTTCTGTACGAGATTCCAACTTACCAACATCTCCCTTCAGCATATGTGCTGGACTACCACAAATCCGAATATGTCTTAGACTAGGCTTTCGCCCAGTCCACAACTCTGTGGGAGTAGAGGGTACTGACTTAGATGGAACAAAGTTTAGAATGTGTGCTGTTGTTTCCAGAGCAAACCCCCAGAACGAATCAGGTAACTCAGAATAACTCATCATCGATCTGACCATCTCCATAAGAGTCCTTTTCCTTCGCTCCGCCACACCATTCTGCTGGGGTGTGTTAGGTGCGGACAATTGGGATTGAATCCCAGCCTCTGATAAGTAACTCCTAAACTCTCCCAAGAGGTACTCGCCACCACGATCAGATCGTAGTGTCATGATACTTTTACCTTGACGGTTCTCCACATCAGCCTTGAATTCTTTGAACCTGTCAAAGCATTCAGACTTGCATCGCATCAAGTAAATGTATCCATATCTTGAATAATCGTCTATAAAAGAGACGAAATATTCAAAACCACCTCTTGCATGGATAGACATAGGACCACACAAATCAGAATGAACCAATTCTAACACATCTTTGGCTCTATACCCCTTGGCTTTGAAAGGCCTCTTGGTCATTTTACCTTCCAAGCAAGATTTGCAGGTTGGGAGATCCTCCACTACTAATGAACCCAAAGGTCCATCGGCTATCAATCTTTGAATTCTGCTCAGGTTAATATGACCAAGCCTTAGATGCCAAAGATATGTCTGGTTCATTTTCGAAGATTCTTTTCTCTTATTAGACTTAGAAGATGAGTTATTTACTTCTATATGCATCGTGGGAGTTTTCGGTTCAAGAGTATACAAATTGCCAACCAATGTACCAGAACAGATAATCTCCCTATTCCTTTTTATAACCACTTTGTCATTAAAAGAAACAGAATATCCATCCATAAATAATTTAGAAACTGAAATTAAATTCTTTCTAAAAGTAGGTACATAAAGATAATTTCTCAAAACCAAAACTTTATTCCTATCAAAAGATAAATAAACGTCTCCCACTGCAATAGCCGCCACCTTTGAAGCATTGCCCATGAAGACGGTAATCTCTCCCTCAGCTAGTCGTCGGGTTTCCTGGAACCCCTGCAAAGTCTTGCAGACATGATCAGTGGCTCCTGTATCTACACACCAGGCATTGGTAGATAACACCGCTAAAAATGTTTCAACAACTAAACAAGAAGATATACCTTTGTTCTTTTGGCGAGAACAGTCCGCCTTCCAATGTCTAGTCTGCTTGCAAGTGAAGCACTTGCCTTTCGGCTTCTTCACTCCTGCCTGAGGTCCCACTGCCACTTTCTTTGCTCCACCTTGCTTCTTCTTCTTCTTACCTTTCGGTTTAGAAGAAGAAACCTTCTGAGCAACCATGGCTTGAGCGCTCTGTGAAAAGCCCTCTGCGCTTTGGAGTTACACGAAGCTCCGCCAATGAATACAACCTTTTGTTCATGTTGTAGTTGAGGCGGAACTGCTCAAAACTCCTAGGCAGAGACTGGAGAATGATATCGACCTGGGTTTCCCCATCGATCTCAGCTCCGAGGACTTCCATCTCATTAAGATGAGCCATCATCTTGAGAACATGATCCCTAACGGGTGTTCCCTCGACCATGGTGGTCGTCATCAAGTTTCTCATAGCCTTCTGTCTAGCCTCCCTACTCTGATGTCCGAAAAGTTCTTTGAGATTGAACATCATGTCATAAGCTGTGGCCATGGCCTGATGCTGATGTTGCAGCACATTTGACATAGATGTCAAAATGTAACACCGCGCCATCTCATCTGCCTTGATCCATTTCTTATAACTTTCTTTCTCCTTTTCATCAGAGTCATCGGTGGGCTTAGGAGGACAGACCTCGAAGAGTACAAATTTGTACTCCTCTGCAGTTAAGACAATATCCAAGTTTCTTTTCCAATCAATATAGTTTGTTCCAGTAAGTTTATTTTCTTTTAATATCACAGCAAGTGGGTTGAAAGCCATTTGAAAAACCTAAGAATCACAATGATCAAAATATTAGATTTCAAATATTATTGATTCCTCAAAACAATAAAATTCCGAAATCAACCAACACCTCAAAACACCGAGAATATCACATGCCACGATAGTGTGGAGGTATACGAATTCTACATTTGTAAGAGGAGGTTTTACCCATTAATTTTATTATCTTGTCAACCTTACTTTTTGACAAATAAAATTAATAGTTGGTTCCTCTTTGGCCCTACAAATAAAAGCAGTGACTCCGATGGGGAGGATACTTTTTATTTGCATCTAAGTGTGCACCATTACACGATACTAAGGGAATTATTTTGGATTATGTGCCTTACCGATGGGGAAGTACACACGCTCCTAAATAATTTCCTATAACCATTATTTGACCTAGTGATCCGCAAACAAACCCATCCGATGGGGAGGAAGACACTCAGAGCTAATGCGCAAGTTTGTTGCATCACACGTCAAATTATAATGGAGGTCGTGGGAATTAATTAAAATGTCCCTCTCCCACTTAGTAAATTGACAATGAGGAATTTTCAAGCATACACAACATGCATATAAAACAAATCAGCATTAAATATGGAAAAAACAGAATTTTCCCAACTATTATGGCATTGTTCTCCAATACGCTTCCCGTCGTGTCGCCACCTCGTCAGCTCCATCTTTTCCCGTGCACAAGTCACCAAAAAGATCCGAGCCGAGATAAACTATTTTAATTTACATCCATCGATCCTATACTCCACGAAGGAGTGTACAAATAATCTAGATCGAAAGTAAACTAAAATGAGTGGCTAAACAATGTCATATTTAATTACAAAAATTAAATACTAATCTAGCCTCCTCAACCTCGAGGATTCAAATAATATACATACAATCACACACAAAACAATCACATACACACAAATAGCCATAATAGTTGGATCTTATGCTTGCAACCAAAAAGTTAGCCTACGCACATCCTACTATTATCCGGCATACTCAATATATGATATGTGTATGAAAGTAACCGAATCCAAAACACATAAAACCGGAAACCGTGGCTCTGATACCACTTGATGGTAGTTCTTGCTTCGGAGGCTCATTGGCTCCCATGTCCCCAGATTAAAATTTTCACTAATGAAAAAACTAATCCGGATGGGATGAGTTTCCTTAGCACAACCAGTTCATCGTCGTGCTAACAACTTGAGCGATCGCTTGAACAAACTAGTTGTTCAAGCAACACAACTCTTCTAGTTGGTTAGCCGCGGAAGAGATGACGGACGGATCGCCGATTTTTGTATTTGTCTTCGGGGTCCATGATTATACAAAATACATACAAATGCAAACTAGTATAATCGACACATAAAGAACATGCTAAGATCAGAAAAAGAAAGTTGTAAAATTTTTATACCTCTTGATCTTCTACTGTATGTCCTATCCTCCTCGTGGACGTCGTGTGGGCGAAGATCCTCCACGAGTAGAAGCCTTCTAGATCACGTTCTTCTCTTCCTTGCTCGTTCCGAACAAAGAGAAGAACCAAACAAAACTCCTTCTCCTTTCTAGAACCGGCCACCAAGCCAAGGAGCTTGATATAACCGCCGACCAAGGATTAGATGGTTGAGCGCCGGCCAACCTTTGTAACAATGTTGCCGCCGGCCACCAAGGAATGGGAGAAGCGCTGGCCACCAATGGATTGGAGAACCGCCGGCAACCAAGGAGAAAAGGAGGAGGAAGAGGGCCGGCCAAAGCAAGGAGGAAGATGGAGTGAGCACCGGCCACCAAGGAGAAAAGGAGGAAACCCTAATCTCCTACCTTGTTGCCGCCCAAACCACTAACCAAACCCTAGCCGCCTAAACCCTTGAGAGGCAAAACCCTAATGCAAAAAACCATCCTTCCCGCCCAAGCCTTAGCCCTCTATTTATAGAATTGAGCTTAAGCCTCGTTTAATCTCCACTGTCGGATCTAGGGATTTAATCTCCACCATCGGATCTAGGGTTTTATCCCAACCGTCGGATCTAGGGTTTCATCCCAACCGTTAGATCTAGGGTTTCATCCCAACCGTCGGATCTAGGGATTTAATCCCAACCGTCGGATCTAGGGATTTAATCTCAACTGTCGGTTCTAGGGTTTCATCCCAACCGTCGGATCTAGAGATTTAATCTCAACCGTCGGTTCTAGGGTTTCATCCCAACCGTCGGATCTAGAGATTTAATCTCAACCGTCGGTTCTAGGGATTTAATCCCAACCGTTGGTTTTAGAGTTTTGTTTTACATCTTTGGATCTAGGCTTCTTGAGGAATATATTAGGCTACGATAGGGACCATGAGGAGGAGTTGGATCTTGGCCACCCGATGGATCGGAACCACACAAACTTGATCCATCAATGATGTTCCATTCCACTAGAGGATTATCATTGAACTACCACACCAACCCCCATAAATTAATATGGGCTCCATAGATTATTTGTACATCCATCTCCCCATGTTTAAGATATCGAATGTCGGTTAATTAATTGATTTACTGACCATCAATCAATTAATATCTAACTCCTCGAGTAGTACCACTCAACCTTATCATCATGTTGACTAAGTCAACTAGCTGGGTTTACATGATGAACCTTATGAGCTCCTCAAGGGGACATCATCAACCTAATATATAGGACATGGTTTCCTCCTATAATCAACGGCACACCATGTAAATAATATTATTTCCCAACTTACCGGGCATATTGATTTAATCCATCTAAATCTCACCCTATGGTAAATCAAAGAAATAAATACTAAGTACATGTGCCCGTTATTATATCGGGATTAAGAGCATGTACAACATAATATCCGAGGTCCGATTCAATTATATAGTCAATAAATTGAATCACCTCTATG
The DNA here is from genome assembly GCA_025175895.1 of Wurfbainia villosa. Classification (NCBI taxonomy): domain Eukaryota; kingdom Viridiplantae; phylum Streptophyta; class Magnoliopsida; order Zingiberales; family Zingiberaceae; genus Wurfbainia; species Wurfbainia villosa. The sequence goes on along the minus strand of JAKLTH010000244.1, from coordinate 1,263,969 downwards.
TCAGTCTGCTCAATACACCTAAGTGTACTAGTGTAACTCTATGTTCAAGACAAAACAATACCAAGCTACACTACAACCATGCCAATGGTTTGTCCAAAACCATCTTGGTTGTGAGCCTCTACTTATATTCTACAAGGGTGATAACATGATCTTACATGCCACACCAAGCACCATGTTATCTACAATGTAAAATATTAGACAATATGCACACATATAATAAATATAAAGTGCAAACAATGATCATGTGATTCTTATTTCAAAATAAAAATGTTCATATAAAAAGAGCTAGGCTTTTAGTATACATTCCAACAGTAAGTCCATCCATGTCAGTCTCTCTCCTAAAGACCCACTTACACCCAATGGGTTTGACCCCTTCAGGTGGATCAACCAAAGTCCATACTTGGTTGGTGTACATGGATTCGATCTCGGATCTCATGGCCTCTAGCCATTTCTCAAAATTTGGGTTCATCACAGCTTCCTGATAGGAGGTAGGCTCATTCTCAATGAGCATAACGTCATCATGGTCAGACAAGAGAAATGAGTATCTCTCAGGCTGACGACGTACCCTATCAGACCTACGAAGAGGTAGGTCTACCTGAACAGGTGGTTGTTCCACAACTCTTTGTGCAACAACCTCATCACCCACAACACTTTGTGGTTCCTGTTCAACCTCCATCAAGGCCTCAGTGTTATGGTCCTTATCTTGAATTTCTTCAAGATCGAAGGTACTCCCACTCGTTTTTCTAGAAACAAAATCCCTTTCTAGAAAAACCCCAGTCTTTGCCACAAACACTTTGTGCTGACTGGGAATGTAGAAGTAGTATCCCTTTGTATCCTTGGGATATCCAACAAAATAACACCTATCGAATTTGGGTCCCAGTTTATCTGAGACTTGACATCGAACGTAAGCCTCACAACCCCAAATCCTCATGAAAGACATCTTGGGATTTCTCCCTATCCATATAGTATATGGTGTCTTTATGACAACCTTGGATGGTACACGATTAAGGGTAAAGGCTGCTGTATCTAGAGCATATCCCCAAAAGGATATAGGAAGATCTGTGTGACTCATCATAGATCGTACCATATCTAATAGGGTACGATTCCTCCTTTCGGATACACCATTCCACTGTGGTGTTCCAGGAGAAGTGAGTTGGGATAGAATCCCACACTTAGCTAGATAGTCACGAAACTCATGGCTAAGGTATTCACCACCTCGATCTGATCGAAGTATCTTAATACTCTTGCCAAGCTAGTTTTGTACTTCATTCTTGAATTCTTTGAACTTTTCAAAGGATTCTGATTTATGTGTCATAAGATACACATAACCATATCTACTGAAGTCATTAGTAAATGAAATGAAGTACCTATAACCACCTCTAGCAGCAACATTGAAAGGACCACTTATATCACTATGTATAAGTCATAACAAATCTGTTGCTCTTTCACTGTGTCCACTAAAGGGAGTCTTGGTCATCTTGCCTAAAAGGCAAGACTCGCATGTCTCATATGATTCAAAATCAAATGAGTCTAGCAGCCCATCCTTATGGAGCAGAGATAAGCGACTCTCATTTATGTGACCTAAGCGACAATGCCAGAGATAGATTTGGTTCAACTCATTTGACTTGAACCTGTTGGTACTTATGTTATAGATAGGGCTCTCTAAGTCTAGAAAGTAGAGTCCATTGACTAGAGGTGCACTACAATAGAACATATCATTTAAATAAACTGAACAACATTTGTTCTTTATTATAAATGAAAATCCTTTCTTGTCCAAACAGGAAACTGAAATGATGTTCTTAGTTAAGGAAGGCACATAATAATATTCATCTAATTTTAGTACAAGCCCAGAGGGCAGAGATAGATCATAAGTTCCTACAACAACAGCAGCAACCCTTGCTCCATTGCCTACTCGTAGGTCCACCTCGCCCTTTGTCAATGCCCTGCTATTTCTTAGCGCCTGCACATTTGTACAAATGTGAGATGTACATCCGGTATCTAATACTAATGATGAAGAAATAGATAGATTGACTTCTATAACATTTATACCTGAAGTATAAGTCTCACTTCTCTTCTTCTTAAGATCTTCTAGGTATGCCTTGCAGTTACGCTTCCAGTGTCCTGCTTCCTTGCAGTAGAAGCAAGCCCCTTCCTTGGCTACCCCTCCATTGGGTTTAAGTTCTTTTCCTTTGCCCTTGCCTTGGGACCTTCCCTTACCTTTAGGCTTTCCCTTGCCTTTCTTCTTCTGCACCATCAAAATGGTGTCAGATTTTCCTTTCTTAAGGTTAAGCTCAACAGTTCTCAACATGCTAAGCATTTCAGGCAATGACTTATCAATTTCATTCATGTTATAATTCATGACAAATTGATTGAAGGCTTGTGGCAAAGATTGCAAGATCAGGTCAGTGGCCAGCTCTTGGCCAAGTGGGAATCCTAGCCTTTGTAGGTTTTCTACGTACCCAATCATCTTGAGTACATATTGACCTACGGGAGTCCCTTCTTGCATTTTAGACCCACACAATGCCTTAGAGACTTCATATCTCTCATGCCTTACTTGTCCTTGATATAGTTGACGAAGATGTCCAACTATATCATAAGCATTCATGAACTCATGTTTCTTCTGAAGCTCAGAGTTCATGGTCGCGAGCATTATACATGACACATCTAATGCATCATCTTGATGCTTCTTGTAAGCATCTTTGTCAGCTCGCGAGGCAGTGGCAAGAGGTGTCTCCGGAATGGGCTGCTCCAGGACGTACAACTTCCTTTCTTGGGCGAGAACAATTCTCAGGTTCCTGTACCAGTCCAAGAAATTTGCTCCATTGAGCTTGTCCTTCTCAAGGACAGAACGTAGAGAGAGAGTGTTCGTGTTTGTCGACATAGTTATCTACAACATATAATGCAGAGAATTAATATCATATTCCTTTTATCATTTAATTAGGCCTTTAATCAAATGATACTCCCACTGAATTATAGGAATTTTGTAGAATCGAGTTATGGATGTGGTCAAACCACATTACTAGATTCATACAAACTAGCTATAATTCTTGCGGAACAAGATCCACATCATACTAAGCCTTGAGTTAGCTTTGGCTAAATCTCCCAAGACTTAGTACGATCGGTGGGTAACACATTACCGATTACATCTCTATGCAACTCTTGTTTATAGGATCAAGACCTTGAGTTAGCTTTGGCTAAATCGCCCAAGATTAATTGTAAATGCGATCTTAACCTATCTTTCCAACGATTGGAATATGCCTATAGTTCTACTCGATCCAATTGAGTTAACTAGTTTTGCTCAATCTAATTGAGCTTACTCTAACCCAAGCGTGATAGGCGAGACCAAGATTGTCCCTCCACACCCTACCAAGATAATATGCGTTGCTCTGCTTTGGCAGATTCAACAACAACAAATGATCGAGGTAGTGATGGGTATCAAGGCTCGGTAGGCATTTTTCGAGTTGATTCGATTATGATCTAATCTAATCGTAATGTGTATCTTATATGCATTTAGGCCTTTATTATCCTATATTAGCATGCATCACATACATACAATCATTATTCTAGCATGCATCATATACATACAAGAAAATTATCCTAGAATGCATCATATAAATACAAGCATTATTCTACTAGCATGCATCATATACATACAAGCAAAATCAAATAAATAAATAAATAAATATATATATATATATCAACATATATATATATATATAATTAAATGTGATGTAGTCATGGCCCTACTACGATCTTCTCAAGCCAATGAGAAGATCAGACGGTCAACCTAAGGCTAGCGGCTTCTCCAAGCGCTTCCTTTGACCGCCATGTGTCGTCGTCACCCTTCTTGTAATCTCGTCTTCAAGTGGACTTTTCACCGCTCCATTTTGTACATTACAAATATGAAACTCGAGTTACATTCGAGTTTAAAACTATTTACAACTAGAATATCAAAAGAAGAGGTACGACGCGCAGGTCGCATACACTATACAACACGAACAGCCACAAAACGGCACGCAGGCCGTATTATGAATTACAACACACATAATCCAATCAAATTGGGATCATTGGGCCATGAAAATCATAGAATTATACATAATTCTAAATTATGTATTTTTACAGAAAATTTCCATAATTTTTTCTAATTTGTTTTTTCAAATTTATGAGTCACCTCTCCGTAACGGTCCCGCTAAGCGGTTTACGGGCGCGATCGCGGGACAAGGCCCCTTTCGGGGATAGGGGCAGCGCCCCTACTCGCAAAATAAACTTTGCAAGTGTCCCTAAAATGATCTTACAGCATCTTAAGTTGCTGTCCCAAAAACCTAAAGCAAAAACTCGCCGTTTCGAAGAGTTTTTCTCGACGGTTGAAGCCTACAAGTGTCCCAACACTCGTTGCTTGGATTCTTCGAGAAAAATACCCAAAAATTCTATAAAATTAGGAAATATATAGAAACATATAAATATGTAATTTTTATATCTAATACAAAAATTACAAAATCGAAACACATACATGCTTCGCACGTGGCTCTAATAACATTGTTGGGTTTTTTCGAGCCGCAAAAACCGCTTTTTGCGTTGCGGAAACCTCGGAAGCCCCGGCCATGGATCCGTGCGAAGATGTATTAAAAAAAACATGTATGTGTTTATATAAACCCGTATATCTACCTTAGATCTACCTGATAAGGATGTTACCCTCGTAGCGACGCCGTTCGCAAATCCCGCTCGTCCAAAAGGTTCGCCGGAACTCGAGAGTGTCAAGTGCACACTCCTCTATTGGTATCTACACAAGCAATAGGTGGAGAAAAGACAATCTTGAGTGTGCTAGCACTCCTAGAAGGTCTCGGCAAGATGAGGAAGAAGAAGGAGAGCTTGAGGGAAAAATCCAAGGAAGAAGATGATGCAATGAAGAAGAAGATGGAGTTACCCAAAATCAATTCCCTTTAGATCTAGAAGTGGCCGACCACTTCATGGAGTGGGGGTTACATGCATGCATGTAACTCCCATGACCCTTGGTCTCCCTCATGAGGTGGCACCACATGACAAAGTCAATGATGATGTGGAGCATCATCATTGGCCGGCCATGCCAAGTCATCATCATGACATGGCATTTGGTCAAGTCAAACTTGACCTTTCATCTTCCCTCTCAAGTCAAGTCAAACTTTACCTCTTATCTCCCATGGTTGATCAAATCCAACCATTTGATTCAAGTCAATTTTAATTGAATGAATCTCTATTCATTAATTTAAATTGATTTGATGAATCAAATCTAAATTAGACTTATTCAACACTTGAATCAACTTGAGTCTAACTCAATTAGTCTAATTTGGATTACTCTTAATCCAATTTGGTTCATCCCATGAACCTTATCCTAATGGTTCATCATATGAACCTAATCTCCATCTAATTGCTCTTATGTGTGTGACCCTATAGGTTCTTGTAACGTTGGCAATGTCCCTAAACCGATTTAGGAACATAAGCAATGAGCGGTATCTAGCAACACATCATTGCTACCCAAGTTACAAGAACGTTGAGCTCCAACATCACCTTTGTGACTACTAATTGTGACTCTCATAATATGTGACAATGTCCCTCTATCCTTGACATCTAGATTGACCAATCGAGGCATAGACCGTGTCATCCTCGGTACAATCTAAATCTTGAACTCCAAGTAGACTCACTCTAATCAAATGAGCTCAATATCTTATATTGACTCATTTGGGCATGGCCATGCACTTCGTGGTCTCACTCTATCAAGAATATCGATGTCACTCCTGTCATATAGGAGGGATAGATCTCATCTACATCACTCACATCCCTCCGCATAATTTGTTACATACCCAGTAATCGCCTTTATAGTCCACCCATTTACGGGTGACGTTTGACGAAGCCAAAGTATGCAACGCCTTATGTAGGCAACCATGGTGACTTCAGGTCTAAGGACTAATAGTCATACTAATAGCCACATGAGAAAGTATATGACACTCTTATAACGATCCACGATACTTTCTCATGGCTGGTCATTCAGTATACATTCTCTAATGCATACCTATGTGTCAACTTGATATCTCATATCCATGACTTGTGAGATCAAGTCATCATGTTGACCTACATGCTAGTCTCTACGCATTAACATTGTCCCTGAATGTTAATACTCGACTAGGAATTATTAAGAGTAGTGTTCTCTATATCATCTCATTATCGATTAAACTAATCGATTGATATAGATAAGAACCTACTACTCAAGGACATTATTATATTTAGTTATTTGACACCAATACAAGTAAATATAATAACCATGCCTTTATAAATAGGAATATGATACAATAAAGTGTTAGGAGATCGGATGACCGGCTAGAGGGGGGTGAATAGCCCTCGTTCGTTGGATGTCGTATTTTGTTCGTTCTTGTGTGCTCGTCTACAATTGTCGTTAATATACGCAGCGGAATAACAATAGAAATAACAATAATACTAACAACAATACAAGCACACCAAATACGCAAGCATATACGTGGTTCGGAACCGAATGGTTCTTACTCCACGGGCGAGCTCCTCGAGCTCTAGAGATGCACACGGCAATACTCAAACTCCTTATCGACTACACGTCGGAGGTGGAGAAACCTCTCACAAGCAATTACAACAGTAATATACAAATACAAACAAGAATACAAATACAATACAAAAGAAACACTTTTCACCGATTGCTTTTGATCACTTGTTTGTTGCTTGCTTTGTTTGGCTCTTGAAGGACTGGAATGCAGCAGCAATTCCCCTCCAATAGCTCCACAAAAACCATTGCGAAATCCTCCAACTCGTGCTCCTTTTATAACTGCATCAAATTTGTTTCGCGCCATCCGATCGTGATCGTGACCATCGATCGTGATCCGCGTAGTTGTCTGCGGCAAGATCCACGGCAAGTTTCAGCGGATCACTCATCGATCGATGGCACCCATCGATCGGCCCGATCAATCATCGATCAGTCCGCAAACTCGACTCCGTGCAATGCCGTGCGGTGTCATCGATCGCCGTCGTCCGATCGGTCTCATCGATCATTGCCCTCCCTCGGCGGTCGAATCAGCCGCCGATCTACGTTGATCGAACCTATTCGACCTAGAGCGATCGGCCGGCACCTATGCCGATCGTGATGTAAAACCTCAAACATTACCATGTTTGAGTCTCCGACATTCGATCTTAGCCACTTGGCCAAGTCCACACGGAGTTCCCACCGGCTCTCTTCCCTACCTCGTCCCTCGGATGCGTAAGCGCACGGCCGCAACGCCATCCTTCGCCTCTCATGCCCTAGAAGTATGCTTCCTTTGGGCTCACTCCTTCGCTCCCGTCCGGCGGTCCTGGATGCACCAAGCGCCGCGGCTTTGCAATGCCATCCTTCACCGACTCAAGGACCCGAGCCTAGTGAACTTACCAAGTCCTCAAGACTTCCCAAATGCACCAAGCGCGACGGCCGCAATGCATTTCTCAAAGCACCGCGCACGGCTCCGCAATGCTTTTCTCACCAAGCACCGAGCGCGCGGCTCCAAATGCTTTGGATTTCCCATGCCAAGCACAAGCGCCGCGGCTCCGCAATGCTTTGGACTTCCCATGCCAACCCCATGTTGGACTTTCCCATGACAATCCCATGTCATGAGTTTTGTCTGTCATCAAAATACCATCGGGAGTCTACCTGGGACGATTGCACCAACAATCTTCCAACAATCTCCCCCTTTTTGATGATTGACAAAACTACCATCTCAAGTCTACCAATTCTCCCATATTGGCAATTCTCATATCCCAATGAGAATTCCAGAACCCTAATTGGTAACTTGGTAACTTCTCCCCCTTTTTGACATTACATCAAAAAGGTCCTCCCCAAGGGTATGAATGTCTCATATCCCAATGAGATCTTACAATCTCTCCCTTGGAGGAACACATGCCTACAATATTCCAAGTGATCCCATATCACTTAAAGAGAGGCACCCCAATTTCCTCCCATGAGGAAATACAAATCCATCCTCCCATGATGGATTCCTCCCCCTAGAGGCTTGCTCCCCTTGACCATTGCACCAACAATGTCCTTGGAGAGTCCCTAAGCCAATAGGAACATTTACCAATCAAAATTAAGGCAAAGTTCAACAATGAACTTTCTTCCACCTTAAAATTGATACTCACCCTCAACCCAACTCCTAATCCATATCCAATGGATTTCCACCCTCTCTAATGCTATCCCTAGCATATCCTAGGGTTAGGAGTGGTTAGGGGACCTTAACCTAGCTGAACATGGGCCTAATTATCAAGATATCGACTGGATAACGATCATTGGGCTTACCATCGATCGTAGCCACCTGGCGGATCATAATGATTTCCTTTGATTTTGATTTTAAATGAATTTCAAATCCATAAGTAAATATACATACATAGATAAATCTTGAAATTTGGTATGCATAATACTTATTACAATCATTATGGGTGAAAATTATTGGAAAATTATTTTACCCATTAAATTAGGAGATTGATACAAAGTTCAAAAGTTTAGAAAAGCTTCAATAAAGAGCCCTCTTTGTATCATCCCATTCAATGGTGATAGCTATCACACGATAGTCTTCACCAAGGTTTTGCAAGATGTTTTCAAAATGTTTTCAAACCCTTTAATTTCATTTTCCTAAACATCTCACTAATATCTAGATTTGTAAAACACATTCAAGGCAATTAACATAGTGAGATGTGGGTTTTTGTTCTTTTCTTGGTCTCATGCATATATCTAGGCAATATTTATTTGATTCCCATCAAATTGTGCCATAGTCCTTGAATTCATTTTATTATGCATGATGATTATGGCATAGATATGATTTAGATAAAAACATATGCCAATATCATGATGTCATGGCATGTAAATGAAACTTAAGCATACATGACATCTAAAAATAACATTAAACATGATCATGACATTTTTATAAATAAAAATGAGAATGATGTCATGACATGGCAAGGCAAATAAAGCATGGCAAGAAAAATGTACTAAGGTCTAGAATACCTAAGTGTTAAAATCAATTTGCCATTTCTAGGGATTAAATCAATTTGCCTTAAAGCCATTCATCTCCCTAGTGTGCCAAAAACCCAAAATGGCACACCAATACCTCTAAGACCTAATTGTGCCAATTTAAGTCATTTTAAACTTCTCAAGCATATTGGCACACCCTAATGTGTCAACTTTACTATGGTTAGGTTAACTACCCATCCACCTAGGGTTGACACACCCTAACCCATTTAGCGTGAATCGATCACGCTTTTAGGAACCCAATACCTATTGGAGCTCCTTGGGTTAACAAGGTATTCTCTAGGGATAACTTCCCTAGATACCTTCCTAATGACCCTTTTAGGCTTTGAAGCCTTAGTCAAATGGGTCTTACTTGGGTCAACTCTAGAGGTGACTCCTCCATTGACCTTCTTAGTGGCTTTCTTGGTTTTCCTTAGGTCCTTAGCCACTAAGCACACACCATGGCTAATCTTAGGGGTAACTTCCCTATTAGCCTTGGTTTGTCTAGACCTAGAAATAGTTCTATAATCAAATGGAACATTATGGTAGGACATAGGTTTATGACCCAAACCCTTCTTGCCCTTAGACATTTCTTGTTTTCTAGGTTTTGATTTTTGTATGTTAGGCCCTTTAACCGAATTTGATATTAATGCTAGGGTCTTCTCCAATTTTTCAAGCCTTGACCTTAGGGCTTGGTTTTCTAACTCCAACTTCCTCAATTTTGAATTTTCATTAGATTTAGGGGAATTGTTTTTCTTCTTAGGCATATGCCTAGATTTCTTGGGATTAATACCCAAGTGGTTTTCAACTCTCCTAATGGACTCTTTAGGTAAAATAGGTCTAGTGTTTTGAGTCCTAGGTTTGTCTTTAGTTATATGAACATGTTTGGCACCTAGACAATATACCTTATTATTTCTCTTAGCATGCTTTTCATTGATAATAGCAAGAGAACTAAAATAATTTTTAGCATGCTTTTTAACTTTAGGAATTAAAGGTGCATTAAGTAAATTTACCTTAGGGTTAGCTTTAGGAGCTCCCCCTACATGAGTTGCACCTTCTTGCCCTTTCTTCCTCCCCCTAGGGCATTGGCTTCGGTAGTGTCCCTTTTGATTGCATTTGAAGCACACAATGTGCTCTTTGCTCTTGATTTTGGGAACACCGGCATCCTTTGACTTTGGGTTGACTTTCGGTCTTGATGCCTTTTCCTTAGCCAATTTAGGGCATTTGCTCTTGTAATGCCCTTTCTCCCTACACTCAAAGCATATTATGTGTTTTTTATTTAAAATAATAACACTTGAGTTACCTAGGGAGGTGGTGGAGGCCTCTTCATGATCTTCACTTCTCCCGAAAGTGGATGCTTCTTGTTCTTGCTCCGGGATGGAAGATTGCCTTTCCTCCCCCTCAATGCTAGAGGTGGAGGTCTCCACCAAATCATCAACATCTTCAAATGTTGTGGGTGCTTCTTCTTCGGCATTCTCCTCTACTTGTGCCGATTGGGAATTTTCTTGGAATTTCATTATTTTCTCCCATAATTCCTTAGCATCCCTATAGTTACCCAATCTAGACCAAATAGTGTTAGGTAATAAATCACTAAGTAATTTTATTACCTCAAGATTTGTCTTGAAGTCCTTAATTTGGTCTTGGGTCCACCTTGACTTCTCAATTTGCTTGTTGTTTTTATCCCTAGGCATCTCAAAACCATTTTCTACAATAATCATATAATCAAAATTGGTTTCGAGATATACCTCCATCCGTTTCCTCCACCAAGAAAAATCTCCATCGAATTTTGGTGGATGGATGAAGCCGGCCATTTGTAGTGCTCTCGCGGCGGTTAGTCCTTGAAGAGCGACCTCGGCTCTGATACCACTTGTTGGGAGGATCGGATGACCGGCTAGAGGGGGGTGAATAGCCCTCGTTCGTTGGATGTCGTATTTTGTTCGTTCTCGTGTGCTCGTCTACAATTGTCGTTAATATACGCAGCGGAATAACAATAGAAATAACAATAATACTAACAACAATACAAGCACACCAAATACGCAAGCATATACGTGGTTCGGAACCGAATGGTTCCTACTCCACGGGCGAGCTCCTCGAGCTCTAGAGATGCACACGGCAATACTCAAACTCCTTATCGACTACACGTCGGAGGTGGAGAAACCTCTCACAAGCAATTACAACAGTAATATACAAATACAAACAAGAATACAAATACAATACAAAAGAAACACTTTTCACCGATTGCTTTTGATCACTTGTTTGTTGCTTGCTTTGTTTGGCTCTTGAAGGACTGGAATGCAGCAGCAATTCCCCTCCAATAGCTCCACAAAAACCATGGCGAAATCCTCCAACTCGTGCTCCTTTTATAACCTGCATCAAGCTGTTTCGCCCATCGTCGTGATCGTGACCATCGATCGTGATCCGATCCGTTGTCTCACAACGGCAAGATCCACGTTAGCAAGTTTCCAGCGGATCACTCATCGATCGTGATGGCACCCATCGGTCGGTGATCAATCATCGATCGAGTCTTTGGCAAACTCGACTCCATTCATGCGTGCTGCGGTGTCATCGATCGCCGTCCCTTGGCGGCCGATCATCATCCATCGACCGATCATTGCCCTCCTCGGCGGTCGATGATCAACGATCTACAGTTGGTCGAACCTATTCGACCTAGAGCGATCGGCACCTATGCCCGATCGTGATGTCGGCTAAAACCTCAAACATTACCATGTTTGAGTCTCGGCATTCGATCTTAGCCACTTGCCAGCCAAGTCCACGAGTTCCCACCAGCTCTCTTCCCTCGGCCTCGTCCCTCGGATGCCAAGCGTGCGGCCGCATACGCCATCATCGCCAGCGTCTCATGCCCTAGAAGTATGCTTCCTTTGGGCTCACTCCCTTCGCTCCCCGTCCGGCGGTCCCTCGGATGCACCAAGCGCACGGCTTTGCAATGTCATCCTTCACCGACTCAAGGACCCCGAGCCTAGTGAACTTACCAAGTCCTCAAGACTTCCCAAATGCACCAAGCGCACGGCTTCGCAATGTATTTCTCACCAAGCACGAGCGCGGCTCATAATGCTTTTCTCACCAAGCACGCCGCGGCTCCATGAATGCTTTGGATTTCCCATGCCAAGCACCGAGCGCACGGCTCCGCAATGCTTTGGACTTCCCATGCCAACCCCATGTTGGACTTTCCCATGACAATCCCATGTCATGAGTTTTGTCTGTCATCAAAATACCATCGGGAGTCTACCTGGGACGATTGCACCAATAATCTTCCAACATAAAGTCCATACAACAATCATCACATGATTAGCTCTAGGGCTTTCACTAACAATGCTTATCCCAAGCTTCATACATAGACACGATTATGGATCATTTTAGCATGCAGAACTCCAAGAAGGGTTTTCTACCTTTGAGGCATGGAGTTCCTTTATCTAAGGAGATGTGTCCTAGAACATCTGAGGAGATAGAGGAGATGAAGGTGGTTCCTTATGCTTCGGCAGTAGGAAACCTCATTAATGTGATGCTATGTATGAGACCAGATATCTGTTTTGCCGTGGGCATGGTCAGCAGATATCAGAGTAATCCAAGACAGAGACATTGGACTACGGTAAAACATATATTGAAGTACCTGAGAAGGACTTGATATTATATGCTAGTTTACCAGGCAGACAAATTACTCCCTATGGGTTACACGAATTCCGATTTCCAATCTGGCAAGGATAACAGTAAGTCTACCTCAGGTTTTGTGTTTATTTTGGGAGGTGGAGCCATTGTATGGAGGAGTGTTAAGCATAAATGCATGGCGGACTTCACCATGGAAGCTGAGTATGTGGCAGCCTCTGAGGCGGCCAAAGAAGTTGTGTGGCTCAGGAACTTCCTGATGAACTTGGATGTGATTCCTAGTTTGCCCAAAACTATCATAATTTAATGTGATAATAATGGTGCAGTTGCAAACTCATAGGAAACACGAGCCCATAAGGCAAGTAAACACATAGAGCGCAAGTACCACCTGATACGAGAAATCGTAAAGGAGGTAGAAGTTGTTGTCGCCTAGATTGCATCAGAGGATGACCTGGTAGACCCTTTCACTAAGGCCCTTCTAGCGAGAACTTTGAGAGGCATGTGGAGGGAAGGGGAATCAGATGTATGGCAGTATGAGGACAACATAGTCTTTTAGTATAAGTGGGAGATTGTTGGGATGTATACTGAAAAATCTATCTTTTGTATGAACATCTTTATTTTGAAATAAGAATCACATGATTATTGTTTGCATATTTATGCTGATCCATATTGTCTAATACATTACATTGTAGATAACATGGTGTGTGGTGTCACACGGGAGATCATGTTATCGGCTCCTTGTAAAGTATATGTATAGGCTCACAACCGAGATGGCTTTGGACAAACCATTGGTATGGTTGTAGTATGATTTGGCATTGGTTTGTCTTGACCATAAAATCACTCTAGTACACTTTGTGTGTATTGAGCAGGACCGACTTAGAGGTGATTCGATTTATTGCTGACAACATAATCGAATCGGACCTCATATATTATATTGTACATACTCTTAATCCTGATATAATAACGGGCACATATACTTAGTATTCATTTCTTTGATTTACCAATTGGCGAGATTTATAGATTAAATCGATAGACTCAATAAGTTGAGAAATGATATTATTTATATGGTGTGCTGTTGATTATAAGAGGAAACCATGTCCTATATATTAGGATGATGATGTCCCCTTGAGGAGCTCATAAGGTTCATCATGTAAACCCTGCAGGTGGACTTGGTCCGGCATGATGAAAAGGTTGAGTGGTACTACTCATGGAGTTAGATGTTGATTAATTAATGGTCAGTAAATTAATTAATCATCGGACATTCAAGATCTTAAACATGGGGAGAAAATGTACAAATAATATATGGAGCCCATATTAACTTATGGGGGTTGGTGAGGTAGATCATTGATAATCCTTTAGTGGATTGGATTATCATTTATGGATCGGACTTTATGTGGGCTTGATCCATGAGTGACCAAGATCCAACTCCTCCTCATGGTCCCTATTGTTGCCTATTAACACCTCATGAAGCTTAGATCCAATGGATGAAAACAAAACTCTAGATCCAAAGGTAGAGATTAAATCTCTAGATCCGACGGTTGAGATTAAATCTCTAGATCCGACGGTTGAGATTAATTCCATAGAACCAATGGAGGAGATTAAATCATGGCATATCCTTAACTCTATAAAAGGAGGTGATAGGGGTGGGCGGAAACTTGATGGATGAGGTTAGGGTTTGCTTCCCTTGGGCGGCAACAATCCTAGTTGAGATAGGATTGGGAGTGGGCGGCTAGGGTTACGGTTTTGGGGTTGTGGTGGGCGGCAACAAGTGGAGGAGGGATTCTTCTTCTTCTTCCTAAGGTTTGTCGACCCCTCTTCTTCTTCCCTCTTCCTTGGCTGGAGCTCAACCTATTCTTCTTCCCTTCATCCTTGGTCGGAAATTAGGAGAGCTTAGTTTAGGGTTTGGGCGGCAACAAGGAGAAGGATTGCTTTCCTTTCTCTTCTCCAAGTGTTGGCCGATGCCCATGCTCTCATGTTTTCTCCTTTGGCCAGTTCCTATACTCCATGTTCTCTTCCTTGGCCGGCAGCAACATCGAGTTTATTGACTTGGTGGCCGGTTCTAGATAGGAAGATGAGTTTTGTTTGATGATCTTTCTTTGTTTGGAGTGAACAAGGAAAGGAAGATTGGTGATCTAGGAGGCTTCAACTTTTGGAAGATCGTCGCTCACAGGACGTCCAAAAGGAGGAAGGACATACTATAGAAGATCAGGAGGTATAACAAGAGGTATAATCTTGTTTATTTTGATTAGTCTTTCTTTGTATTATGTTTATAATTGCTTTTCACTTATATGCATGTTTTATGTGGATGTTTACTTTTTGTATGTGGCTAAATAATACTTCGATCCCGAACATAAACATGAAAGCCGGCGATCCGAACATCGTCTATTCCGTGGCTACTCGTAGAATAGAGGTTGGTCGCTTGAACAACAAATTTGTTCAAGTGACCTCTCTAAACGAATAGCACGACGATAACTTGGTTGTTTGAGCAATACCTTTTGTCTAGGATTAAATTTTTTTAATCCGGGGTCATCGATGGAATCGCCATGAACAAACAACCGAGGTGAAGTGGGAAGCGAAGTTTCCCCTCACGGATCAATGAAACCAAACCCTTGATGGCAAGATTGGAGGATACCTCAATTGTGCCCTTTCCTAGAATCTTAAGTTTGCTACTATTACAAAATGATACCTTTCCCTTGCTAGTGTGGTTGATAGTGGAGAATTTTCTCTCATCACCGGTCATGTGTTTTGAACACCCACTATCAACAATCCACAAGCTTGGTTCTTCTCTACCTATATCACATGAAAAACACAATCCTTAGGTACCCAAATTTTAGGACCACTAGCATCAATTAGAAATTTCTTAGGGACCCAAGCCTTTCTACCCTTGCTTCTAATTATTGTTTTTCTACTTACAAGAGATGTAAATACTACCTCCTTTTCCTTAGGCCTATATCCTAGTCCGGCCTTGTTGTAAATAGCCCTTTGATCCTTAATTATCATGTCTAGGTATTTAGTGTTGGTGCAGTAGGCACCTAAGTCGAACATGAGTTTTGATTATAGTAAATGATACAAAGTTAAGCTCATGTCGTTATCTCACGAGTTGAATCGAGTGTGCAGAAGATTGCTATAGCTGGAGCTAAAGGCTAGCGACACCCGGAGGAAGCAGCGGTGGTCGGGCGACACCGGGAGGACTTCGGAGGAAGCCGAAGGAATCAGGTGGAGATCAAAAGCAAGCCTTCAAAGGTAAATGTCGAGGTAAGCTCGTGTGAGTGAGCGTAAGTAAGGTCGAGTCCTCCATACGGGGACATCCTTAGGCGACGATCCGACCAAGACTTCCCATGGAAGGTCTATGTTGAGATCGGATGGCAAGTGGTCGTCGAATTCACTTATATTTTGAGCTAACTCTTTATTACAGTTGAAAAGTCTAAAAATAAGTTCAACCGGCCAAAAATCAGTTCAACTGCTAAGCCATCAGTTCAACCAGCCAAGGATCAGTTCAACTGCTGAGCCATCAGTTCAACCGGCCAAGAAATCAGTTCAATCGATGGTCAAAAATCAGCCTCGAGGAGTCAAGCTTTATCACCATTTTTCAAGGAGTTTTGTGCCCAATTCCTATTGGTTGAAGACCCATTCGATGAGGGGCTTAAAGGATATAAAAGGAGGTCCTAACCTAGGGTTTCATCATCAATTCTAAGCCTCCAAAAGCGTCCGCAAAGCTACAACTTCTTCGACAACGAAGTGCTTCTTCTCCGACGTCTAGGTTTATTTGTTTTCATTTTATTACATCGGTTAGAGTTTTATTTCAGTTTAGTACTTTCATTTTCGGAGCTTTTATCGTAACGAGGAGAGGGGGAGTGTCCCTCTATCTCAAGCTTTGTGCTTTACTTGTATCGATTAAACTCCTACCTCTAAAGGGGAGGAGTTCTTTAGTGTTTTTGCCCTCCGTACGTGGTCGAGGACCGCTAGAGCCTTGGAGTAGTAGCCGAAGGCTACGAACCAAGTAAAACTCCTTTGTCTCTTTTTACTTTACATTTACATTTCCGCTGCAATTAATTATCTCTCGAGTTTTAACGAACGAAAAGAAAAGAAAAAGGTTTTATCGCTATTCACCCCCCCTCTAGCGATCCGCTTCGATCCAACAATTGGTATCAGAGCCGGGGGTTGCTAAGATTTGGTGAAACCACCAATCTAGCCATTTTACAGATTTTTTTATTTTTAATTCTGTTTATTTCAGATTTATTTCGCTTTGTTATTTTTTCTCCCGCACTACTAATCCAAGACGCGAGTCTTGGTACTTTTTTTTTGTGTTTTTGTCGTTGCTAGTTTCTTCGTCTTCGTCTCCTTGTGTCTTTTGTTCTAATGGCCCATCTCGAGGGTTTTAGCACCGTCCGACCTCCGTTTTACAATGGAGATGACTTCCGTTATTGGAAGGGTCGGATGGAATGCTTTCTCAAAACCCAAATCGAGATGTGGATCATAATCCAAACGGGTTTCACACTTCCGACTAATGAAGTGGGTGACTCCTTGGATTATGATCAATGGACCATTGCGACAAAATGACAAGTCGAAGCCGACGCCAAGGCAACACAAATCCTCCAATGCGGCTTATCCAAGGAAGAGCTAAATCGCGTCGGCCCCTTCATAAGCGCAAAGGACCTTTGGACAAAACTAGTGGAGCTACACGAAGGGACCGATGAAGCCAAGGTATGTAAGCATGATCTTCTATTCAATAAACTATATAACCTAAAAATGCAGGAATACGAGTTCGTGACGCAACTTCACGCCCGAGTCCAGGACATAGTTAACAACCTACACGCAATCAGGCAAAAGGTCGAAAACCGCGATCTTATAAGGTATGTCCTAAACTCCTTTCCAAGGACTACCTTGTGGGCATCCATGGTCGATGCCTACAAGGTCTCCAAGGATCTTTCTAAACTTAGATTAGATGAATTTTTTTCTGATTTTGAACTTCATGAGCAGTCTAATTCGGAACCCGAGAAAGGTATAGCTTTATTTGCAGGTTCAAAGAAGAAAACCGCTAGCAAGCCACCTCCGAAGGAAGAAGAGGATGAGTCGGATTCGGAGGTCGACTCGGAAATGGAAGCCGAACTAGTCAACCTAGTTCGGAGGATAGTCAAGGGCCGAAAACGAGCCGTCACTCGACCCAACGAAGGTAAGCCTAAAAGTTCAAACATAAGATGTTATGAATGCAACAGGTTTGGACACATTAAGTCTGAATGCCCAAAACTCAAGAGAAAGGCACCAAAATACAAAAAGGCACTCAATGCTACTTGGGAAGAAGCTTCCGTGGAAGAAGACAATGATCGAGTCCTTATGGCTAAACCGGTGGAATCGGAGATGGAGTCGGAATCGGAACTTGAATCGGAAACCGAAGATGAGTCGGACTGCGAAGCACTATTCAAGACAAGCCACGGATACACATCCAGTTCAAAAGATAAACTCAAGGTAAGTCGCTCTCTTATTACCACACTTTATAGTGCAATTAAGTTTTTAAATAGAAATTTAGCTAAGTCCGAGTCCAAGGTCGAGAGCCTGGTTGAGGAAGTTAAACTCCTCAAACACGAGGTCTCCCTAACCTCTTCGACTAGTCGAGTTCAAGAGAAGGACTCAACTCGGGTTGAAAAACTCGAAGTTGAGAACTCACTCTTGAAAAGTCAAGTCGAAGATCTTAGGAATACGTTGGAAAGGTTTACTTTGGGATCCAAAGGACTTGACCTCCTACTTGGATCGCAAAGGGCCATGTACAACAAGGTCGGGCTAGGGTTTAGCTCAAACACGACCAATAAGTCGTATATGTCAATCGTAAGTAGACATAAAAAAGGTGTCCAAGCATGGGTCCCTAAGACCACCTTAATTTCAAACTTAGGATCAAACCAGTACTGGGTTCCCAAGGACCAAATCCACTATGTGGAGAGACCGAATCAATTCAACGGTCCAGGGGGAGCTAGTACGAAATTTGTTTGTGTTTTAACTTAGAAATTGCATGCTTAGGTTTTTATTTTTCCTTTTAGAATGGTTAGATAGGACTATAACTCTTCAATACTTGATAACATAGTACCAGGATGCGGCGAGATGATAGTACGCTAGGAAAGCGGAGTCTTGTGTATTCGGGATAGATAAGGCGTATCTAGTTCGGTGCACTTGACCGAGCGGAACTAGCTGAAGCTACCTCGCCGTATCCTAGACTAGTTAGACCAGGAAGTGGTCTTAGGTGAGTCAAGTCTTTATTTTCTTGAAAATGGCTTTGTCTAAGGAAGTGGTCATTGTTCCGATCAAAGAAGGCCTCTGTGCCTTGCCACGACCTGGAAGCCATGATCTTGAAAAGGTGACTTGATGAGCCTAAGGTCAAATCCGAATCTAACGCAAGGTTAACAAGTGTTTAAGTCATTAAATTTAATTCAACTAAAATTGGAAGTCATCTCACAAGAACATATAGGATTAACATGTTTGATCATGTAGACATGGGTGAGATGATTTAGGTTAATAATTTTCAACCAATTTTTAATATATCCAATATCCGATCCAACTACCTTGCGTGTAGGATCAATGGATGTTGGACAGTGGTTGCTCCCGACACATGACCGGGGATCAACTCAAGTTTTCGAAGCTTCGATTCAAACGACAAGGATCGGTAGCCTTTGGAAATAACGGCAAGCTCAAAATCATCGGATCAGGTGATATTGAGCTTAACTCAAATTTTGTCATTCAAAATGTTTTATTAGTAGAAAATTTTCAATATAATCTTCTAAGTGTAAGCCAATTGTGTGATAATAACTATAAGGTCATATTTCTAGAAAACGAATGCGTAATTAATACAAACGAAACCTCTAAAACAATTCTTAAGGGAACTAGAAATAACAAAATTTACACTATTAACTTAACTAACTCCTCAACTAAGTGTCTTATGACACGGCAAGAGGAATCATGGTTGTGGCACCGATGACTCGGTCACTCACACCCAAGACTCATCCACAAGATGAGTCAGAGTGACTTAGTTAGAGGTTTGCCTAACCTCAATAACTTGGATAATAAAATATGTAATGCTTGTCAACAAGGTAAACAATCTAGGACACAACATCAACTAACTAGTCAAGAACGAACCAAAAGTGTGCTTGAGCTCCTACACATGGATCTATTTGATTCACACAGAGCTAAGTCACTTAACGGAAGTAAATTCTCCTTAGTCATAATTGATGACTATTCTAGATTTACTTGCTTTAGGTTCATCAAACACAAAAGTGATACCCTAGATCAATTAATCAATCTATTTAAATTAATAGAAAATCAACAAAGCATTAAAATCAAAAGACTTAGGACTGATCATGGTGGTGAATTCGAAAACCATAGGTTTACAGAATTCTGTAACCTAAATGGATACCACCATGAGTTCTCTTGCCCTAGAACTCCACAACAAAATGGTCTAGTAGAACGCAAAAATAGAACCCTACAAGAAGCCGCTAGGACAATGCTTAATGAGTATAACCTACCTGATAGGTTTTGGGCCGAAGCCGTGAATACGACATGCTATGTCCAAAATAGAATCCTTATGGTAAAGAGGCACCTTAAGACCTCATACGAGATTTATCACGACAAAATACCTAACATCAAGTACTTTAGGGTATTTGGGTGTAAGGTACATATCCTAAACACTAAGGATTACCTAGGGAAATTTACATCCAAAACCATGACCGGAATCTTTCTAGGATACTCGACTACAAGCAGAGCTTATAGAGTATATAACCACGACACCCTTAGAGTCGAGGAGACTATCAATGTAGTATTTGATGAAGGACACGAACCTACAAAACCCCCGGCAACCCCAATTAGCGAACCGACTCATACTAGACCTAACTCTGATCCGGAGATCAGGTCTAGTGTTAATCCTAACCTAAGTCAACCAAGTCACTCTATCGACCAAGTGATAGATGACTCCAACCAAACTAGAACTCAAACGAGTCATCCTATGGATCAAGTTGTAGACTCATACCCAAATCCAACTAGGACTCAAACGAATCATCCTATCGACCAAGTGATAGGTGATCCAAGTCTAGGAGTTCGAACTAGAGCCTCATATAGAAACCTTAGTCAAATATCCTTGATTTCTAAAATTGAACCCAAAACTATTGACCAAGCTCTTCTTGATCCCGATTGGATTATTGCAATGCAAGAAGAGTTGGCTCAATTCACTAGGAATGAAGTATGGGAATTAGTACCACCACCTAAAGATAAAACAATCATTAGAACAAGGTGGGTGTTTAGAAATAAAATTGATGATAGAGGTGAAGTAGTTAGAAATAAAGCTAGACTAGTTGCTAAAGGGTTTAGTCAAGTCGAAGGTTTAGATTACGACGAGACCTATGCCCCAGTAGCTAGATTAGAGTCCATTCGAATGCTATTAGCATATGCAACACATCGAGGATTTAAGTTGTTTCAAATGGATGTGAAATCTGCATTCTTAAATGGATACATTAAAGAAGAAGTTTATGTTAGTCAACCCCCTGGTTTCGAAAGTTTAGACAAACCCGATCATGTCCTTAGGTTAAAGAAAGCTCTTTATGGACTTAAACAAGCTCCTCGAGCTTGGTACGAGAGACTTTCGATTTATCTTAAGTCCAAAGGCTTTAACCAAGGTGTAGTTGACCCAACCCTTTTCGTAAAAACCTTAGGTAAAGACATATTCATAGCCCAAATCTACGTAGATGATATTATTTTCGGAAACACCAACTCAATCCTACTAAATGAGTTCATTTCACTTATGTAAAGTGAATTTGAAATGAATTTAGTAGGTGAGTTAAGTTTCTTTTTAGGTCTACAAATTAAACAAACTAAAGATGGAATATACCTACATCAACGCAAATATACTAGGGAATTAATTAAACGCTTTGGAATGCAAGACGCTAAAATTATTAATAACCCAATGGCAACTAATGTGAATATAGAAGAAGATGTAATCGGAAATTCAATTGACTTAAAATACTATAGGAGCATAATAGGGAGTCTCCTTTACCTAACTGCAAGCCGACCTGATATCTTATTTGCAGTAAGTATGTGCGCAAGGTTTCAAACCTGTGCCAAGGAGTCTCACCTAACTCTAGTCATGCGTATCCTTAGATATCTAAAGGGTACACTTAATGTCGGTATTTGGTATCCTAGATCTACCGAGTTCGAACTAACCGGCTACTCCGATTCGGACTATGCCGGTAGTAAGCTGGATAGAAAGAGTATGAGTGGTTGTTGTCAACTTCTCGGCTCGAGTCTAGTGAGTTGGTGCAGTAGGAAGCAACAATGTGTTGCTTTATCTACCACCGAAGCTGAATACCAAGTAATGTGATGCAAGTAAACTTGCAAATCGACTCTGAGTGCCTTCCTCCACATCAGATGAGTTTATTTGCAGATCACAAGGTCGAATATGGTTATAGGAAATTATTAAGGAGCGTGTGTACTTCCCCATCATAAGGCACATAATCCGAGATAATTACCTTGGTACCAAGTAATGGTGAACACTTAGATACAAATATAAGTATCCTCTCCATCGGAGTCACTGCTTTTATTTGTAGGACCAAAGAGGAACCAACTATTATTTTTACTTGTCAAAAAGTTAGGTTGACAAGATAGTAAAATTAATGGGTAAAAACTCCTCTTACAAATATAGAATTCGTATATGTCCACACTATCGTGGCATACGATATTCTCGGTGTTTTGAGGTGTTTGATGATTTTAAAATTTTATTGTTTGAGGAATCAATAATTTTTGAAATCTAATGTTTTGATCTATGTGATTCTTTGGTTTTCTTTCAAAATGACTTTCAGTCCACTTACTATGATACTAAAGGAAAATAAAATTACTGTACATAATTATGTTGATTGGAAAAAGGAATCTTGACATTGTCTTAACTGCTGAGGAGTACAAATATGTACTCTTCGAAAAGTGTCCTCCTAAGCTTGCGAATGAGCTGGAAGTCCTTGGAGCTGAGATCGATGGGGAAACCCAGGTCAATATCACTCTCCAGTCGATAGAATGGCTTGCTCAGGCTCAGGCCATGGTTGCTCAGAAGGTTTCTACTTCTAAGCCGAAAGGCAAGAAGAAGAAGAAACAAGGTGGAGCAAAGCTGGTAGAAGGATCTCAAGGAGGAGTGAAGAAGTCGAAAGGCAAGTACTTCACTTGCAAGCAGACTGGACATTGGAAGAAGGATTGTCCCAATCCGAAACAGAACAAAGGTATATCCTTTGGTCTAGTCGTTGATCAGCTCTACACACCAAGTGCCATATCTACCGGCACTTATTGTGTAGATACGGGAGCCACTGATCATGTCTACAATACTTTGTAGGAGTTCCAATAAACCCGATGACTAGCTAAAGGGGAGATTACCGTTTACTTAGGCAATGCCACAAAGGTGGCGACTGTTGCCGTGGGAGATGTTTATTTGTCTTTTCAGAAAAATGAAGTTTTAGTTCTTAAGAATTGCCTTTATGTACCTTTATTTAGAAGGAATTTAATATCGGTTTCTAAATTGTTTGTGAATGGATACTCTATTTCTTTTAATGACAGAGTTGTTATAAAAAGGAATAGGGAGATTATCTGTTCTGGTGCATTGATAGGAAATTTGTATACACTTGAACCAAAAGCTCCCACGATGCAAATAGAAGTTAATAACTCATCTTCTAATTCCAATAAGAGAAAAGAACCTTCGAATATGAATCAAACATATCTTTGGCATCATAGGCTTGGTCATATTAAACTAAACAGAATTCAAAGGTTGATAGCTGATGGACCTCTGGGTTCATTAGTGGTGGAAGATTTCCCAACCTGCGAATCTTGCTTGGAGGGTAAAATGTGTTAGTTATAGCCCTAAGAACCAATCATGTGATGGTTGAATAGGGAACATTTTGTATCATATTCTATAAAGGCAAAGGAATGGTTATTATATTTAAGTTTTGCTTGTGCCAGCTAAATTAAATATAGTAATGCCCTAGAAAAGTAGGTTCTTATCTACAACACATCAATTGGCAGAATTGATTATGAGAGGCTGTAGAGAACACTTTCTAAATGTTCCTAGTCAAATATTAATATGCAAGGGCAGTATTAATACATAAAGACTAGCATGTAGGTCAATTGATGACTTGATCTCATAAGTCATGGATATATGATATCAAGTTGACACATGGGTATATATTAGAGAATATATACTGAACTGACCCGCCATGAGAAAGTTTCATGAATCGTTATATGAGTGTCATAAACTTTCTCATGTGACTATTGGTATGAATAGTCCTCAGACCTGAAGTCACTACGGTTCCCTACATAAGGAGTTATGTACTTTGGTATCGTCAAACGTCACCCGTAACAGGGTGGACCATAAAGGTGATTACTGGGTATATAACAAATTATGCGGAGGGATGTGAGTGATGTAGATGGGATCTATCCCTCTCATATGACGAGAGTGACATCGATGGGCCCCTTGATTGAGTAGAACTACTAAAACGCATGGCCATGCTCGAATGAGTCAATATGAGATATTGAGCTCATTTGTTTGAGTTAGTTTACTCAGGGATCAAGAAACACATAGATTGATCGAGGATGACACGGTCTATGCCTCATTGATCAATCGATATCAAGGATAGAAGGACACGGTCATATATTATAGTAGTCACGGAAAGGTTAGTCGGATCTTGACTTATCTCAGTAACTTGGGTAGCAATGATGTATTGCTAGATGCCGCTCATTGCTTGTGTATCTAAAAGAGTTTAGGTCCACCGCCAACGCGTTATGAGAGCCTATAGGGTCACACACAAAGAGCATGATAATTAGAGGAATTAGAGTATTCTAGTTTGACTAGAATAATTTGGGAATAAGCTTAAGTACAAAATGGTTTTTGGACTTTAAGCTTAATGAGAATTTTAGCTAATTGATTTAATGAGATTAATTCAATATGTTACCTTATTGATTTAATAAGATTAATTCAATATGATAACATAAGCTTAATTGAATTAATAAGATTAATTCAATATGATTGAATTAATAAGATTAATTCAACATGATAACATAAGCTTAATTGAATTAATAAGATTAATTCAACATGCATGAATGCCACATAAGAATGCCACATAAGCATGCCACATAAGCATGCCACCAAAGCATCCACCTAAGCTAGATAAGGTGGAAGGAAACAAAATGGTTTTGTCTCCTTAAGTGGCCGGCCAAACTTGTGTCCCAATGCAATGGATTGCATTGAATGTGTGGAGGTGAAAGGGTTTTTCCAACCCTATAAAAGACCCCATGAAGTGGCCGGCCAAAGCAAGTGTTGTTGTGGTTGTGAGAGAGCTTGGTGGAAGCTTTGGTTGTGTGAGTTTGTGAGTGTAGGCTAGCAAGAAGAGGAGTCTTCTTCTTCCTTTCTCCTTTTCCCTCTCTTCCTCTCCTTTAGGGACTTCTCTAGCAAGAAGTAAAGGAGAGCTCCTCTAGTTTTTCTTTTGTGAGACAAGAGCTTGCTCGTGTGGATACATATAGAGGCACGGACACTTGAACGTGCTAAAGATCCAACAAACAAAAGGAAGAAGCGGGATTAACAAGGGCACGCAACAAAGGTAATCCTCTCCTATAAGATAGGTTTGGTTTAGAGAAATTTATTTTATACGAGTTTGCTTTCGCATGGATCACTTGGAAGGGATCCTAATTTTTCCGTTGCGCATATGCCATTTGGCATAAAGAATTCCCTACAGTGGTATCAGAGCCACTTGCGAAAGATCGTATAAAATAAGTTTTCTCTATTTTATATGTGATATAGAAGTAGGATAAATTTTATTATGAGTTGATAATTGTATTAGCAATTGTCAAACATAATAAAATATCCAATGTCTTTTAAAAGTTAAAATGACATGGTGCATGGTTATGGCCTAGTCCCAAAAGATTTGTGAATGTGTGTGTGTTGTAATTTTTAAATACGGCCTGCGTGTCGTGCCTTCCTCCTAAAATTCTTGTTGTAAAATTAGTTTTAGACTCGAATGTAACTCGAGTATTTCTCCTTTTGTAATGTACAAAACAAAGATGGAGGGTCCATTGGAAGAAGAGGTTACAAGGAGGAAGTCAACACACAAGACAACCAAAAGGAAGCACTTAGGAGAAGATGTTGTCCCTAGGTTGACCAATCAATCTTTTCATTGGCTTGAGAAGATTGTAGAATAAGGGCCATAACCATGACACGCTTAGTTTAATATGTATGTGATGCATGTTAGTTTAGCTTGTATGTGATGCATGATTAGTTTAGCTTATATGTGATGTATGCTAATATGTATATGATACATGTTTATTTCTTAATAAGTCAAAAACGATATGCCTACCAAAGCTTGGTACTCACTACTTCCTCGATCATTTGTTATTGGGTTTGCCAAAGCAAAGCAATGCATTTTATCTTGGAAGAGTGCGAGTGGACAATCGTGATGTCCCGCTATCAAACTTGGTTAAGACTTAATTAAGTTTTCTTAAATAGTTAAGAAAGTAGAGGCATATATTAGCTTTGAACATAAGTTTTAAAATTAGTTTTATGTGATTTCAACATCGACTTTGTCTTAGAAGTGGTCGTTGCTCTGATATCCAAGAAGGCCCTCGTGCCTCGCCACACTGAAGGCTTTAGGAATAAACACTAAACTAATCTAAAACTTAACCAAAGCTATTAAAGAGTTACATCAGATGTAATTGGCAAAAGATTGCCTACCTAATTATACTACGCCTTGGGCGATTAGCCAAAGCTAACTCAAGACGAATTATAATGTGGATCTTTATCCCATATAAATTTATAGCTAAATAGTAGCTATGAGAATTTAGTGGGAGCCTCATTTAATTAAAGGCCTAATTAAATGATTTAGGTATGATACTTAACTTTGCATTTTAATGTTGTAGATCACCATGACATCTCGACACGACACACCCCTCAATCTCTGCGATCATCCTTGAGAAGGACAAGCTTAATGGAGCGAACTTTCTTGATCGGTATAGGAACTTGAGGATTATCCTCAAGCAAGAACGCAAATGTATGTCCTAGAGCAGTCTACCTGAAACACCGCCCATGCCTCGTCGAAAAGGATGCTTATAAGAAGCATCAAGATGACGCATTAGATGTGTCATGTCTTATGCTTGCCACCATGAACTCTGAGCTTCAGAAGCAACATGAGAACATGGATGCCTATGATATGGTTGAGCATTTGAAACAACTATATCAAGGACAAGCTAGGCACGAGCGTTTTGAAGTGTCTAAGGCTCTTTTTGCATGCAAGATGCAAGAAGGAACACCTGTAGGAACTCACGTACTCAAAATGATTGGGTACGTTGAGAACCTTGAAAGACTAGGTTTTCCACTGAGCCAAGAATTGGCACCCGATGTTATCCTGCAATCGTTGCCGGAAGCATATAATCAATTCGTCATGAATTATAACATGAATGAAATTGATAAACCTTTGCCTGAGATTCTCAGCATGTTAAGAATTGCTGGACATCATGCTTATTTAGGCGAATTCTGCCAAACATAAGTATCGACACCAGCTACCTTTGAAATCCAGGGCGCAGGCTCTTAACATATCTTCCAGTACTTGATTTACTCTTTCGGTCTGTCCGTCCGTCTGGGGATGGAAGGCAGTACTGAACAATAGCTTTGTGCCTAAGGCCTTCTGAACGCATTCCCAGAAATGGGAGATAAAGCGACCATCTCTGTCAGAAATGATGGTCTTATGAATTCCATGTAGTCTGATAATTTCCCTAACATATAACTGAGCCAGTTGCTCCGTCGAATAGGTCATCTTGATTGCTAAGAAATGGGCGGACTGACAGAGATGAAGTATGATGTGTATGAAATGAAGCATGATGTGTATGAAATGAAGTATGCTATGCTATGTTAATGAAATAAGCTATGTTGTTATGAAATGAAGTATCGACACCAGCTACCTTTGAAATCCAGGGCGCAGGTCCCAGAAATGGGAGATAAAGCGACCATCTCTGTCAGAAATGATGGTCTTATGAATTCCATGTAGTCTGATAATTTCCCTAGCATATAACTGAGCCAGTTGCTCCGTCGAATAGGTCATCTTGATTGCTAAGAAATGGGCGGACTGACAGAGATGAAGTATGATGTGTATGAAATGAAGCATGATGTGTATGAAATGAAGTATACTATGAAGTTATGTATGAATAGGTCATCTTGATTGCTCTGATACCAACCAAATGTCCGGAGAGGCGGTACATTTCAAACAGCGGAAGACTTTATATATATACTTCTTATTTCTTACAGCGGAAGACTTAAGACCTAAATACTTTTTTTTTTCTTTTAAACATAAATATGCATTAACACTTCTTCTTAACATAGAGTATGTTTCATAGCATTGCATGCATAGATACTTCTTCTTACTTCTTCTTTACTTCTTCTTATCAACATAAAGCATGCATCATATATATATATAGATACTTAAGGCTTAGTAGGTTCATAACATCATCGTCATAGGGAGACATAAGTAAAGACATCCATAGACATCATCATTATAGATAATACATGTATAAGTAGACTTAACGGATCTTCTCCACCATGCCACTACCACACACATTGACCCCTCCTGTTGTTCCCTTTAGTTTATCCATCCCTTACCCTTATCTGCAGTACGAGGGAAAGATAAACTATAAGCACATAGGCTTAGTAAGATCCTGTCCTACTCACAAAAACCATACATCATCATTAATCATGACTTGTGGCATTTATAACATATAATCAATATATCATGTAACATACATGGCATCATCAACTTAACTTGTAGCTTAAGTAACATAAACATAACATACATGGCATCATATGTAACTTAGTAACCTAACATCATAGCGTGCCATCGAACATAACATGTAACTTATACATCATGACATATCATCTAACATAACAGGTAACTTAAACATTATGGCATATCATCTAGCATAACAGGTAACTTAAACATTATGCCATATCATCTAACATAACATGTAACGTAAACAATCATGGCATATCATCTAACATAACATGTAACTTAACAATCATGACATATCATCTAACATAACATGTAACTTAAACATTATGGCATATCATCTAGCATAACACGTAACTTAAACAATCATGGCATATCATCTAACATAACATGTAACTTAAACATTATGGCATATCATCTAGCATAACAGGTAACTTAAACATTATGGCATATCATCTAACATAACATGTAACATAAACAATCATGGCATATCATCTAACATAACATGTAACTTAACAATCATGGCATATCATCTAACATAACATGTAACTTAAACATTATGGCATATCATCTAGCATAACACGTAACTTAAACATTATGGCATATTATCTAACATAACATGTAACGTAAACATTATGGCATATCATCTAACATAACAGGTAACTTAAACATTAACATGCAAACGTATGCAAGATGCTTTTGAAAACATATATGTTAGGTACGTAAATATAGATCTCAACATATTTGGGCCCGGCATTGTACCACTTCTTCATTATCATAGCGCGCATCCCTAAATAGGCCCGAGGTAGCAAGTCTCGAACCTAATAGGTTCCTAGGCCCGAGTCTTATTCCATCGACCTAGGGGTAATCGTCATAGCGTAGAAGCCCATCCTAGGCCCGAGTCTTACTCCATCGACCTAAGGCATCTTGGAGCCCATCCCGTACTAGGCTCGAATCTTATTCCATCGACCTAGGGGCAATCATACATAAAAGCCCATCCTAGGCCCGAGTCTTATTCCATCGACCTAGGGCATCTTAGGAGCCCATCCCTTCTTGGACCTTGTTAAGGTCTTGGTACAAGCCATGCAGAAAGTAAAATACTTATATGCTTATTTTACAACATAACTTATTTCTTTAACATAGCATAGCATACTTCATTTCATACACATCATACTTCATTTCATTAACTTAGCATAGCATACTTCATTTCATAACACATCATGCTTCATTTCATTAACATAGCATAGCATACTTCATTTCATAACAACATAGCTTATTTCATTAACATAGCATAGCATACTTCATTTCATAACAACATAGCTTATTTCATTAACATAGCATAGCATACTTCATTTCATACACATCATGCTTCATTTCATTAACATAGCATAGCATACTTCATTTCATAACACATCATGCTTCATTTCATTAACATAACATAGCATACTTCATTTCATAACAACATAGCTTATTTCATTAACATAGCATAGCATACTTCATGGTATGAACTTCATTGTAACCTAAAGGGATCAAAGGTGGTCGAATGGCCCTTATAGGCTTTTTAGGGTTTAGACCTTTAACCTAATTCAAGTAACATACATAGGCATACAAATTCCATAAATTTTATGGTATGAACTTCATTGTGACTTAAAGGACCAAAGGTGGCCGAATGGCCCTTAAAGCCTTTTTAGGGTTTAGACTTTTAACCTAATTCAAGTAACATACATATGCATACAAATTCCATAAAATTCATGGTATGCACTTCATTGTAACCTAAAAGACCAAAGGTGGCCGAATGGCCCTTATAGGCTTTTTAGGGTTTAGACATTTAACCTAATTCAAGTAACATACATATGCATACAAATTCCATAAAATTCATGGTATGAACTTCATTGTAACCTAAAAGACCAAAGGTGGCCGAATGGCCCTTATAGGCTTTTTAGGGTTTAGATCTTTATCCTCAACCCCCTAACATGTTAACATCATTATTTACAAGTAAAACAAGCTATAAAACTTCAATAAAACACCAAGATCCATATTGGCCGAATGGTTCTTAGGGTTCATTAGGGTTAGCTTTTGTCCTAATCCACTTTAACCCCTAACATCATCATCTAGTTACAAAAACATGGCATGGAACTTCATTGAAACCCTAAAAGTAGGGTTTGGCCGAATATGTCTTTAGGGTTCATTAGGGTTAGCTTTTGTCCTAATCCACTTTAACATACTTATAACATCATATGCATACCAACATGGATTAAACTTCATTAGGACATCAATATAAGGGGGGGGGTGGCCGAATGGCCTATGTAGACTTTTAGGGTTAGATCTTTATCCTAACCCCCTTAACATGTTAACATCATTATTTACAAGTAAAACAAGCTATAAAACTTCAATAAAACACCAAAGTCCATATTGGCCGAATGGTTCTTAGGGTTTTCCTAGGGTTAACTTTTGACCTAATCTATTTTTAACCCTAACATCATCATATAGTTTCAAAGCATGGCATATAACTTCATGGAGACCCTAAATCATAGTTTTGGCCGAATATAACAATATAGGTTTCCTATTTTTTTTTTTCAAAAATAGAAATCGGAACTACTCGTATGCAGGTGAGGGATACTTACATCCTTCGCGTTGCTTTTTTTTTTTTGGTGGAAGGAAAACCTAAGGAAGAACCAACCCTAGCCTTCTCTTGCTTGGATGAGATTCGGCCAAAGGTGGAGAAGGGCTAGAATTTTGGTGAGGAGAAGAAGAAAAAGAGTGGAAGTGACCAAATCCAACCTTCCCTCTTCTTTATAAAGGGGGGGAGGAAGAGAAGTTCCTCTTTTCTTTTCCATGCCTCTTCATTTACTCCTAGTCCCACTTATCTATAGTTTCCCCCTCTTCCTTAATCATGTAATCCTATTGGTCTTCTGGTTAGTGGGTGCATCTATTAGGCTTGGCTATCTCTAGAGGTTTGGGGTTCAATTCCTAGGCCTTGCACCCCTTTTTGGCTTATTTTCTTTTATTTTTGAAAAGGCCCACATAAAGCCCATGATCATCAAGCCAAAAATTTCTGTAAAATTGCTAGGAATTTTACGAGCTTATAATCCTTCATACCTTTAAAAGTTTCATTCTCAAACTTAGAACAATTTTGGGTACTACGCCTCATGTCCTCCTCACGTCCCTGTAGCTTCCTCGCAGCTGATTCTCGCCACAGTGACCTTAACTAAGGGCACCTCTTTGTTCCTTAGCCTCTTGATTCCTCGGTCTAGTATTTGGATAGGCCGACTTTCAATACTCAGGTCCTCTTGAACTTGTACTGTTTGTGGCTCGATCACTTGGTCCGTACTGGAAATGCATTTCTTGAGCACAGAGACATGGAACACGTTGTGAATAGCCGACATCTCTTGAGGCAGCTCTAGCTTCAGAGGCTACATTCACGATCCTCTGCGATCGGATATCGGACGGTCCACGAACGTGGACTCGCCCCTTCCTTCCAACCTCATTACTCCCTTCATGGGAGCCACTTTGAGGAATACTAGGTCCCCAACCTCGAATTCTAATGGTCTACGCCTCTTTTCCGCATAGCTCTTTTTGTCGGCTTTGCGTTTCAATCCTCTGGCGGATGTTCCGTATAGCTCGTGGCGTCGTGCCGATGAAATCGATCAGAGTCCCATCCTCTTCTTTTCACCACCCTCGTACCAGCATATGGGAGATCTACATTTCCTCCCGTATAGAGCCTCGTAAGGTGCCATTCCGATAGTAGCTTGGTAGCTATTATTGTAGGCAAATTCTGCCAAACATAAGTATCGACACCAGCTACCTTTGAAATCCAGGGCGCAGGCTCTTAACATATCTTCCAGTACTTGATTTACTCTTTCGGTCTGTCCGTCCGTCTGGGGATGGAAGGCAGTACTGAACAATAGTTTTGTGCCTAAGGCCTTCTGAACGCATTCCCAGAAATGGGAGATAAAGCGACCATCTCTGTCAGAAATGATGGTCTTATGAATTCCATGTAGTCTGATAATTTCCCTAGCATATAACTGAGCCAGTTGCTCCGTCGAATAGGTCATCTTGATTGCTAAGAAATGGGCGGACTGACAGAGATGAAGTATGATGTGTATGAAATGAAGCATGATGTGTATGAAATGAAGTATGCTATGCTATGTTAATGAAATAAGCTATGTTGTTATGAAATGAAGTATGCTATGCTATGTTAATGAAATAAGCTATGTTGTTATGAAATGAAGTATGCTATGCTATGTTAATGAAATGAAGCATGATGTGTTATGAAATGAAGTATGCTATGCTAAGTTAATGAAATGAAGTATGATGTGTATGAAATGAAGTATGCTATGCTATGTTAAAGAAATAAGCTATGTTGTAAAATAAGCATATAAGTATTTTACTTTCTGCATGGCTTGTACCAAGACCTTAACAAGGTCCAAGAAGGGATGGGCTCCTAAGATGCCCTAGGTCGATGGAATAAGACTAGACTCCCTATATTTGTTTATATATATATGTATATATATGTATATATATATACATATATATATAAACAAATAAATAAATAAATAAACAAATTTTGTTACGAAAATATGATTTTTTCGTAATTAATTGTGTAAGGTCTATGTTCATCTGAATTGAATTAAGCCGGTTTCGTACGGGTTGGTCGGTTTTGTACTGACTTCATTTATTTCAATTTCAGATGGCACGGACGATGACTACCATGACCCGTCGTGATGTGTCACGAAACCGATTAAGGGAAGCTATTGAAGAGATAGTCTATAAACCAGATGGTGGGGTCACCGGACACATGAGAAGGCTCGATGGTCTTTTTAGGAGACTCGAGCGGCAGGAGTTTCCGTTACTAGATAACTATAAGATCTGGGCCTTGGTCCGCTCCCTGCCAAATGAGTTCATGGTAGCTGTACACCACGTGTGGGGCCGTTATGAAGGGCGGATAACCTATGCGGAGTTGTCGAATCACCTGAGCACAGGTTCAAGAGAAGCTGTAGAGAATCCGGTAGCCGGCCTCAAGAGGAAGGAAGAAGGATCTGCAACAATAACTTATTGCCAACCAAGGACCACCTGTGAGGCCAAGGAAGATGGGACGAAAAATAATTACGATCGCACTAGGGTTTGTCCTAGTGGGAGTCATAATGAACTATCTTCTCAAATAGTTGCTGTGGTTTAATTTGGAAATAAGGAATGTTATCTGTTAATGTTTCTCCTTATGATTGGAAAAGATGAATAAGAGATGTGAATAAGAGACGACAAGTCGTTTCTCTTTTGAAATGATGAGTTCATTGCATGGATGTGTATGATATAGTTGAACAATGCGTAGTGGAACATACATACAAAAAAAAAAAAAGGGGAGTAATGAATTACGAGGTTTAAATAATCTCGAATGACTCTCGACCGACGATAGCGGCGTTGTTCGATATCTTTGGAAAAGCAAGCATGTAACCCAAGCCTTGAGGATCAAGCAAGAGGTCCTAGAGGAAAGGGCGATGGGTTGATCTCGATAGTGGAGTACTCTACCTCGGGGATCGTGTATTCAGCAATCGAGTGCGGAAGGAGATATTTGAGGAAGCTCACAGAACTCCTTATGCGATGCATCCTGGAACCACCAAGATGTACCAAGACCTCAAACAAAAGTTCTGGTGGTTCGGAATGAAAAGAGATGTGGCTCAGTATGTCAGTACTTGCCTGACCTGCCAAAGGGTTAAGGCAGAGCACCAAAGACCTGGAGGAACACTGCAGCCGATCCAGATTCCAGAATGGAAGTGGGAGGACATTTCTATGGATTTCATCTCAGGATTGCCCAAGACGACAAACGGTTATGATGCTATATGGGTGATTGTAGACAGATTGACGAAGTCCGCCCATTTCTTAGCAATCAAGATGACCTATTCGACGGAGCAACTGGCTCAGTTATATGCTAGGGAAATTATCAGACTACATGGGATTCCTAAGACCATCATTTCGGCGAGATGGTCGCTTTATCTCCCATTTACGAATGCGTTCAGAAGGCCTTAGGCACAAAGCTATTGTTCAGTACTGCCTTCCATCCCCAGACGGATGGACAGACCGAAAGAGTAAATCAAGTACTGGAAGATATGTTAAGAGCCTGCGCCCTGGATTTCAAAGGTAGCTGGTGTCGATACTTATGTTTGGCAGAATTCGCCTACAATAATAGCTACCAAGCTACTATCGGAATGGCACCTTACGAGGCTCTATACGGGAGGAAATGTAGATCTCCCATATCTTGTCGAGGGTGGTGAAAAGAAGAGGATGGGACTCGGCACGGATTTCATCGACGACACCACCGAGCTATCACGGAACATCCGCCAGAGAATTGAAAGCGCCAGCCGACAAAAGAGCTATGCGGATAAGAGGCGTAGACCATTAGAATTCGAGGTTGGGGACCTAGTATTCCTCAAAGTGGCTCCCATGAAGGGAGTAATGAGGTTCGGAAGGAAGGGTAAACTGAGTCCATGTTACATGGGACCGTATCCGATATCGCAGAGGATCGGCAATGTAGCCTACAAACTAGAGCTGCCTCAAGAGATGTCGGCTATTCACAACGTGTTCCATGTCTCTGTGCTCAAGAAATGCATTTCCAAGATCTGGACCAAGTGATCGAGCCACAAACAGTACAAGTTCAAGAGGACCTGAGTATTGAAAGTCGGCCTATCCAAATACTAGACCGAGGAATCAAGAGGCTAAGGAACAAAGAGGTGCCCTTAGTAAAGGTCCTGTGGCAGAATCAACGGTACGAGGAAGCTACCTGGGAACGTGAGGAGGACATGAGGCAGAAGTACCCAGAATTGTTCTAAGTTTCGAGGACGAAACTTTTTAAAGGTATGAAGGATTATAATGGTAAAATTCCTAGCAATTTTACAAATTTTTGGCTTGATGATCATGGGCTTTATGTGGGCCTTTTCAAAAATAAAAGAAAATAAGCCAAAAGGGTGCAAGGCCTAGGAATTGAACCCCAAACCTCTAGAGATAGCCAAGCCTAATAGATGCACCCACTAACCAAGACCAATAGGATTACATGATTAAGGAAGAGGAAACTATAGATAAGTGGGACTAGGAGTAAATGAAGAGGCATGGAAAGAAAAGAGAGAACTTCTCTTCCTCCCTTTATAAAGAAGAGGTAAGGTTGGATTTGGTCACTTCCACTCTTTTCTTCTTCTTCTCTCACCAAAATTCTAGCCCTTCTCCACCTTTGGCGAATCTCATCCAAGCAAGAGAAGGCTAGGTTGGTTCTTCCTTAGGTTTTCCTTCCACCACTAAAAGCAAGCGAAGGATGTAAGTATCCCTCACTGCATACGAGTAGTTCCGATTTCTATGTTTTGAAAAACAAAGGAGAAACCTATATTGTTATATTCGGCCAATATGGATTTTGGTGTTTTAGTGAAGTTTTATAGCTTGTTTTACTTGTACATAATGATGTTAACATGTTAGGGGTTTAGGATAAAGATCTAACCTAAAGTCTACATAGGCCTAAATATATTGATTGATGTCCTAATGAAGTTTAATCCATGTTGGTATACATATGATGTTATAAGTATGTTAAAAGGGGATTAGGACAAAAGCTAACCCTAATGAACCCTAAAGACCTATTCGGCCAAACCCTACTTTTAGGGTTTCAATGAAGTTCCATGCCATGTTTTTGTAACTAGATGATGATGTTAGGGGTTAAAGTGGATTAGGACAAAAGCTAACCCTAATGAACCCTAAAGACCTATTCGGCCAAACCCTACTTTTAGGGTTTCAATGAAGTTCCATGCCATGTTTTTGTAACTAGATGATGATGTTAGGGGTTAAAGTGGATTAGGACAAAAGCTAACCCTAATGAACCCTAAGAACCATTCGGCTAAGATGGATCTTGGTGTTTTATTGAAGTTTTATAGCTTGTTTTACTTGTAAATAATGATGTTAACATGTTAGGGGGTTGAGGATAAAGATCTAAACCCTAAAAAGCCTATAAGGGCCATTCGGCCACCTTTGGTCTTTTAGGTTACAATGAAGTTCATACCATGAATTTTATGGAATTTGTATGCATATGTATGTTACTTGAATTAGGTTAAATGTCTAAACCCTAAAAAGCCTATAAGGGCCATTCGGCCACCTTTGGTCTTTTAGGTTACAATGAAGTTCATACCATGAATTTTATGGAATTTGTATGCATATGTATGTTACTTGAATTAGGTTAAAGGTCTAAACCCTAAAGCCTATGGAGGCCATTCGCCACCTTTGATCTCTTTAGGTTACAATGAAGTTCATACCATGAAGTATGCTATGCTATGTTAATGAAATAAGCTATGTTGTTATGAAATGAAGTATGCTACGCTATGTTAATGAAATGAAGCATGATGTATATGAAATGAAGTATGCTATGCTATGTTAATGAAATAAGCTATGTTGTCATGAAATGAAGTATGCTATGCTATGTTAATGAAATGAAGCATGATGTGTATGAAATGAAGTATGCTATGCTATGTTAATGAAATAAGCTTTGTTGTTATGAAATGAAGTATGCTATGATATGTGAATGAAATGAAGCATGATGTGTTATGAAATGAAGTATGCTATGCTATGTTAAAGAAATAAGCTATGTTGTAAAATAAGCATATAAGTATTTTACTTTCTGCATGGCTTGTACCAAGACCTTAACAAGGTCCAAGAAGGGATGGGCTCCTAAGATGCCCTAGGTCGATGGAATAAGACTCGGGCCTAGGATGGGCTTCTATGTATGATTGCCCCTAGGTCGATGGAATAAGATTCGGGCCTAGTACGGGATGGGCTCCAAGATGCCTTAGGTCGATGGAGTAAGACTCGGGCCTAGGATGGGCTTCTACGCTATGACGATTGCCCCTAGGTCGATGGAATAAGACTCGGGCCTAGGAACCTATTAGGTTCGAGACTTGCTACCTCGGGCCTATTTAGGGATGCGCGCTATGATAATGAAGAAGTGGTACAATGCCGGGCCCAAATATGTTGAGATCTATATTTACGTACCTAACATATATGTTTTCAAAAGCATCTTGCATATGTTTGCATGTTAATGTTTAAGTTACATGTTATGTTAGATGATATGCCATAATGTTTACGTTACATGTTATGTTAGATAATATGCCATAATGTTTAAGTTACGTGTTATGCTAGATGATATGCCATAATGTTTAAGTTACATGTTATGTTAGATGATATGCCATGATTGTTAAGTTACATGTTATGTTAGATGATATGCCATGATTGTTTACGTTACATGTTATGTTAGATGATATGCCATAATGTTTAAGTTACCTGTTATGCTAGATGATATGCCATAATGTTTAAGTTACATGTTATGTTAGATGATATGCCATGATTGTTAAGTTACATGTTATGTTAGATGATATGCCATGATTGTTTACGTTACATGTTATGTTAGATGATATGCCATAATGTTTAAGTTACCTGTTATGCTAGATGATATGCCATAATGTTTAAGTTACCTGTTATGTTAGATGATATGTCATGATGTATAAGTTACATGTTATGTTCGATGGCACGCTATGATGTTAGGTTACTAAGTTACATATGATGCCATGTATGTTATGTTTATGTTACTTAAGCTACAAGTTAAGTTGATGATGCCATGTATGTTACATGATATATTGATTATATGTTATAAATGCCACAAGTCATGATTAATGATGATGTATGGTTTTTGTGAGTAGGACAGGATCTTACTAAGCCTATGTGCTTATAGTTTATCTTTCCCTCGTACTGCAGATAAGGGTAAGGGATGGATAAACTAAAAGGAACAGCAGGAGGGGTCAATGTGTGTGGTAGTGGCATGGTGGAGAAGATCCGTTAAGTCTACTTATACATGTATTATCTATAATGATGATGTCTATGGATGTCTTTACTTATGTCTCCCTATGACGATGATGTTATGAACCTACTAAGCCTTAAGTATCTATATATATATATGATGCATGCTTTATGTTGATAAGAAGAAGTATCTATGCATGCTATGCTATGAAACATACTCTATGTTAAGAAGAAGTGTTAATGCATATTTATGTTTAAAAGAAAAAAAAAAGGTATTTAGGTCTTAAGTCTTCCGCTGTAAGAAATAAGAAGTATATATATAAAGTCTTCCGCTGTATGAAATGTATGTACGGTCGCGTCACGCGCCGCCTCTCCGGAAATTCATAACAACATAGCTTATTTCATTAACATAGCATAGCATACTTCATTTCATACACATCATGCTTCATTTCATATATATAAACAAATGTCTTTTATAAAGATTTGGGGTTGTGAAGCTTATGTAAGACGTCAAGTCTCAGATAAACTAGGACCCAAATCAGATAAGTGTTATTTTGTCGGATATCCCAAGGAAACTAAGGGATATTACTTTTACAATCCCACACTTGGCAAGGTGTTTGTTGCCAGAAATGCTGTCTTTCTAGAAAGAGAATTTATTTCTAGAAAAACTAGTGGGAGTAAAATTCATCTTGAAGAAGTTCAAGATGACGATAACACTAAGGCTTCGATGGAAAATGAACAGGAACCACAAAGTGTTGTGGATGAGGAAATTGTTGCCCAAAGAGTTGTGGAGCAAACACCTGTTCAAGTAGACCAACCTCTTCGTAGATCTGATAGGATCCGTCGTCAACCTGAGAGATATTCTTTTCTCTTGACTGACAACGGTGAGGTATTGCTTGTCGATTCGACGAGCCTACATCCTATCAAGAAGCTATGATGAGCCCAGATTCCGAGAAATGGCTAGAGGCCATGAGATCCAAATGGAATCCATGTACACTAACCAAGTATGGACTTGGTCGATCCACCAAGGGGTAAAACCCATTGGGTGTAAGTGGGACTTTAAAGTAAAGACTGACATGGATGGTAATAAGCATACCTATAAAGGTAGATTGGTGGCTAAAGGATTCAAACAAATTCATGGTATTGACTATGATGAAACCTTTTCACCGCCATGATGCTTAAATCCATTCGGATCATACTTGCTATCGCAGCCTTACCACGATTATGAGATCCGGCAGATGGATGTCAAAACCGCTTCAATGGAAAGCTACCGAGGATGTGTACATGACAACCTCGAGGGTTTTGAAGATCCAAAGCATCCTCGGAAAGGTATGCAACCGCAAAGGTCCATTTATGGACTAAAGTGCTTACCCTCGCGGAATCTAGCAATACGTAACCGAACGAAGCATAGTTTGGTTTCATCAAGAATGAAGATGAACCTTGTGTCTACAAGAGAAATAGTGGGAGCACAGTTGTATTTCTTGTCTTGTATGTAGATGACATACTTCTCATCGGAAATGATATTCCCTCACCCACTGCGGAAGATGTGGTTAGGGAATTGTTTCTCGATGAAAGACTTAGGTGAAGCCGCTTATATTCTAGGCATCAAGATCTATAGAGATAGATCTAAAAGATTACTTGGCCTAAGTCGAGTACATACATTGATAAAGTGCTAGATCGCTTTGCTATGCAAAATTCCAAGAAAGGATTTCGCTTTATCACATGGTGTGAGTCTTTCAAGACTCAATGTCCCTCTTCTAAGGAGGAGAGAGATCGCATGGATAAGATCCCTTATGCATCGCCATAGGGTCTATCATGCACGCCATGCTTTGTACTGTCTCCGACGCCTCGTGATGCTTTGAGCATGACGAGTAGATACCAAATGATCTAGGTGAAAGTCATCGGATAGCAAAAATATTCTTAAATACTTACGAAGAACGAAAGAATATTTCTTGATATTTGAGGCAATGAGGAGCTAGTCAGAAGGGTTACATGATGCAAGCTTCCAAACAAACAAGGATGACTATAGATCGCAATCGGTACGTGTTTTGCTGAATGGTGGAGTGTGAGTCGAAGAGTTCAAAGCAGACACGCTGCGATTCTACAATAAGTATATTGCATCCGATGCAGAAAGGAGGTTGTTTGGCCCGTAAGTTCATCGCTGAACTTGGGGTAGTTCCTAGCATTGCAGATCCAATAGACCTCTATTGTGACAACAATGGGGCTATTGCACAAAGCTAAGGAACCTCGATCACATCAATGACCAAACACATATCGGCGCTTCCATCTCATTCGAGAGATCATCGATAGAGGAGATGTGAGGATATGCAGAGTACCGACAGAAGCTAACATCGCAGATCCATTGACCAAGGCTTTGGCACAGAGGAAGCATGATGGTCACACTAGGTCACTAGGTATTAGATATCATAGTGATTGGTACTAGTGCTAGTGGGAGATTGTTAGTTATATCCCTAAGAACCAATCATGTGATGGTTGAATAGGGAACATTTTGTATCATATTCTATAAAGGCAAAGGAATGGTTATTATATTTAAGTTTTGCTTGTCCCAGCTAAATTAAATATAGTAATGCCCTAGAAAATTAGGTTCTTATCTACAGCACATCAATTGGCAGAATTGATTATGAGAGGCTGTAGAGAACACTTTCTAAATGTTCCTAGTCAAATATTAATATGCAAGGGCAGTATTAATACATAAAGACTAGCATGTAGGTCAATTGATGACTTGATCTCACAAGTCATGGATATATGATATCAAGTTGACACATGGGTATATATTAGAGAATATATACTGAACTGACCCGCCATGAGAAAGTTTCATGGATCGTTATATGAGTGTCATAAACTTTCTCATGTGACTATTGGTATGAATAGTCCTCGGACACTGAAGTCACTACGGTTCCCTACATAAGGAGTTATGTACTTTGGTATCGCACAAACGTCACCCGTAGCAGGTGGACCATAAAGGCGACATCGGGTATATAACAAATTATGCGAGGGATGTGAGTGATGTAGATGGGATCTATCCCTCTCATATGACGAGAGTGATATCTGGTGGCCCTTTGATTGAGTAGAACTACTAAAACGCATGGCCATGCTCGAATGAGTCAATATGAGATATTGAGCTCATTTGTTTGAGTTAGTTTACTCAGTGGATCAAGAAACACATAGATTGATCGAGGATGACACAGCCTATGCCTCATTGATCAACTGATATCAAGGATAGAAGGACACGGTCATATATTATAGTAGTCACGGAAAGGTTAGTCGGATCTTGACTTATCTCGTAACTTGGGTAGCAATGATGTATTGCTAGATGCCGCTCATTGCTTGTGTATCTAAAAGAGTTTAGGTCCACTGCCAACGTTATGAGAGCCTATAGGGTCACACACAAAGAGCATGATAATTAGAGGAATTAGAGTATTCTAGTTTGACTAGAATAATTTGGGAATAAGCTTAAGTACAAAATGGTTTTTGGACTTTAAGCTTAATGAGAATTTTAGCTAATTGATTTAATGAGATTAATTCAATATGTTACCTTATTGATTTAATAAGATTAATTCAATATGATAACATAAGCTTAATTGAATTAATAAGATTAATTCAATATGATTGAATTAATAAGATTAATTCAACATGATAACATAAGCTTAATTGAATTAATAAGATTAATTCAACATGCATGAATGCAACATAAGAATGCCACATAAGCATGCCACATAAGCATGCCACCTAAGCATCCACCTAAGCTAGATAAGGTGGAAGGAAACAAAATGGTTTTGTCTCCTTAAGTGGCCGGCCAAACTTGTGTCCCAATGCAATGGATTGCATTGAATGTGTGCAGGTGAAAGGGTTTTT
Source organism: Wurfbainia villosa (assembly GCA_025175895.1). NCBI lineage: Eukaryota > Viridiplantae > Streptophyta > Magnoliopsida > Zingiberales > Zingiberaceae > Wurfbainia > Wurfbainia villosa. The sequence continues at coordinate 1,221,858 of JAKLTH010000244.1, read as the reverse complement.
CCAACCCTATAAAAGACCCCATGAAGTGGCCGGCCAAAGCAAGTGTTGTTGTGGTTGTGAGAGAGCTTGGTGGAAGCTTTGGTTGTGTGGGTTTGTGAGTGTAGGCTAGCAAGAAGAGGAGTCTTCTTCTTCCTTTCTCCTTTTCCCTCTCTTCCTCTCCTTTAGGGACTTCTCTAGCAAGAAGTAAAGGAGAGCTCCTCTAGTTTTTCTTTTGTGAGACAAGAGCTTGCTCGTGTGGATACATATAGAGGCACGGACACTTGAACGTGCTAAAGATCCAACAAACAAAAGGAAGAAGTGGGATTAACAAGGGCACGCAACAAAGGTAATCCTCTCCTATAAGATAGGTTTGGTTTAGAGAAATTTATTTTATACGAGTTTGCTTTCGCATGGATCACTTGGAAGGGATCCTAATTTTTCCGTTGCGCATATGCCATTTGGCATAAAGAATTCCCTACAAAATGACCAAGAGGTCTTTTAAGGCCAAAGGGTATAGAGGCAAAGATGTATTAGAATTGGTTCATTATGATTTGTGTGGTCCTATGTCTATCCAGGCTAGAGGTGGTTTTGAGTATTTCTTCTCTTTTATAGACGATTATTCGAGATATGGTTACATTTACCAGATGCGCCACAAGTCTGAATGCTTTCACAAGTTCAAAGAATTCAAGGCTGATGTGGAGAAACGTCAAAGTAAAAGTATCAAGACACTACGATCTGATTGTGGTGGTTAGTACCTCTTGGGAGAGTTTAGGAATTACTTATCAGAGGCTGGGATTCAATCCCAATTGTCTGCACCTGCAACACCCCAGCAAAATGGTGTTGCGGAGCGAAGGAATAGGACTCTTATGGAGATGGTTAGATCGATGATGAGTTATTCTGAGTTGCCAGATTCGTTCTCAGGATATGCTATAGATACAGCGGTGTACATTCAGAACTTGGTTCCATCTAAATCAGTGCCTTCTAATCCCACAAAATTGCGGACTTGGCGAAAGCCTAGTCTAAGACATATTCGGATATGGGGGAGTCCAACACATGTGCTGAAGGCAGATGCTAGTAAGTTGGAACCTCGTATAGAAGTACGCATGTTCGTTGGGTATCATAGAGGAACGAAAGGTGGTTTGTTTTATAGTCCTAGATATCAGAGGGTGATCGTTAGCACCAACGCCAGATTTCTAGAGGAAGACTATGTAATGAACCACAAGCCCATGAGTAAGATTATTCTGGAGGAAATAAAAGGGGAAGTCACTTCTTCAGTACCACCGGTACAAGAGGATGTACCACAAGTCACTGCACCGTGTGTCATAAAGGATACACAGGTGATACCTCATCATAGTGGGAGGGTTGTGAGACAGCCTGATAGATTCATGTTCTTGGGAGAATCTTCTGATTTGGTCCCAGGTGAACATGAACATGATCCCTAGACATATGACGAGGCAATCCAAGATAAAAATGCAGTATCTTGACGAAGTGCAATGAATGCTGAGATTGAATCTATGGATTCAAATCAGGTCTGGGAGCTAGTAGAAGCACCCGATGGTGTAAAAACCATTGGATGCAAGTGGATCTACAAAAGAAAGAGAGGAATAGATGGGAAGGTTGAGACCTTCAAAGCGAGGCTTGTTGCGAAGGGGTATACTCAGAAAGAGGGTATCGATCATGAGGAGACCTTTTCGTCGGTAGTCATGCTTAAGTCTATCCGGATTCTCTTATGCATTGCAGCTCATATGGATTATGTGGTGTGGCAGATGGATGTTAAGACAACTTTCCTTAATGGATGTCTTGAGGAAAACATCTATATGAAGCAACCAGAGGGATTCATTACGAAGGGCAAAGAGCATCTTGTATGTAAGCTTAATCGGTCCATTTATAGATTGAAGCAAGCTTCGAGTTCTTGGAACATCCGCTTTGATGAGGTAATCCAGTCTTATGGATTTATTCAAAGTTCGCATGAGTATTGTGTATACAAGAGATGTGATGGAAACATAGTGGTATTTCTTGTACTATTCGTAGATGACATTTTGTTAATTGGCAACAATGTCAAGGTGTTATCGGATGTAAGGGTATGGTTGTCCAAACAGTTTGATATGAAGGACTTGGGAGAAGTGGGACACATCCTTGGGATCAAGGTTATAAGGGATCGTAGGAAAAGGATGTTGTGTTTATCTCAAGCTTCATACATAGACACTATTATGGATCGTTTTAGCATGCAAAACTCCAAGAATGGTTTTCTACCTTTCAGGCATGGAGTTCCTTTATCAAAAGAGATGTGTCCTAGAACTTTTGAGGAGATAGAGGAGATGAAGGTGGTTCCTTATGCTTCGGTGGTAGGAAGCCTCATGTATGAGATGCTATGTACGAGACCAGATATCTTCTTTACTGTGGGCATGGTCAGTAGATATCAGAGTAATCCAGGACAGGGACATTGGACTGCGGTAAAGCATATATTGAAGTACTTAAGAAGGACTAGGGATTATATGCTAGTTTATCGGGCAGACCAATTACTCCCTGTGGGTTAAACAGATTTCGACTTCCAATCAGATAGGGATAACAGTAAGTCTACCTCAGGTTTTGTGTTTATTTTGGGAGGTGGAGCCATTGTATGGAGGAGTGTTAAGCATAAATGCATGGCGGACTTCACCATGGAAGCTGAGTATGTGGCAGCCTCTGAGGCGGCCAAAGAAGTTGTGTGGCTCAGGAACTTCCTGATGAACTTGGATGTGATTCCTAGTTTGCCCAAAACTATCATAATTTAATGTGATAATAATGGTGCAGTTGCAAACTCGTAGGAATCACGAGCCCATAAGGCAAGTAAGCACATAGAGCGCAAGTACCACCTGATACGAGAAATCGTAAAGGAGGTAGAAGTTGTTGTCGCCTAGATTGCATCAGAGGATGACCTGGTAGACCCTTTCACTAATGCCCTTCTAGCGAGAACTTTGAGAGGCATGTGGAGGGAAGGGGAATCAGATGTATGGCAGTATGAGGACAACATAGTCTTTTAGTATAAGTGGGAGATTGTTGGGATGTATACTGAAAAATCTATCTTTTGTATGAACATCTTTATTTTGAAATAAGAATCACATGATCATTGTTTGCATATTTATGCTGATCCATATTGTCTAATACATTACATTGTAGATAACATGGTGTGTGGTGTCACATGGGAGATCATGTTATCGGCTCCTTGTAAAGTATATGTATAGGCTCACAACCGAGATGACTTTGGACAAACCATTGGTATGGTTGTAGTATGATTTGGCATTGGTTTGTCTTGACCATAAAATCACTCTAGTACACTTTGTGTGTATTGAGCAGGACCGACTTAGAGGTGATTTGATTTATTGCTGACAACATAATTAAATTGGACCTCATATATTATATTTTACATACTCTTAATCCTGATATAATAACGGGCACATATACTTAGTATTCATTTCTTTGATTTACCAATTGGCGAGATTTATAGATTAAATCGATAGACTCAATAAGTTGGGAAATGATATTATTTATATGGTGTGCTGTTGATTATAGGAGAAAATCGTGTCCTATATATTAGGATGATGATGTCCCCTTGAGGAGCTCATAAGGTTCATCATGTAAACCCTGCAGGTGGACTTGGTCCGGCATGATGAAAAGGTTGAGTGGTACTACTCATGGAGTTAGATGTTGATTAATTAATGGTCAGTAAATTAATTAATCGATAGACATTCGAGATCTTAAATATGGGGAGAAAATGTACATATAATACATGGAGCCCATATTAACTTATCAAGGTTGGTGAGGTAGATCAATGATAATCCTTTAGTGGATTGGATTATCATTAATGGATCGGACTTTATGTGGGCATGATCCATTGGGTGGCCAAGATCCAACTCCTCCTCATGGTCCCTATTGTAGTCTATTAATACCTCATGAAGCCTAGATCCAATGGATAGAAACAAAACTCTAGATCCAAAGGTAGAGATTAAATCTCTAGATCCGACGGTTGAGATTAAATCTCTAGATCCGACGGTTGAGATTAAATCCCTAGAACCAATGGTTGAGATTAAGACAAGGCTTATGCCTAACTCTATAAAAGGAGAGCAAGGGGTGGGCAGCAAGAAGAATCCAATTAGAGATAGGATTAGGGTTTTGGGCGGCAAGAGGCTTGGAGCTAGGGTTTGGAGTTGGTGGCACCAAATAAGGAAACTTATTCCTTATGTTCTTCTTCCTCAAGGTGGCCGGCGTCTAGCAACCCTTCCCAGCTTTTGGCCGGCATCCAATCCATCCCTTCTCCTTCTCCTTGGCAGGTGGAAACAAGATTTAGGGCCTTCCCTTGGATTCTTGGCTGGTTTCCATCTTATTCTCCACTTCCTTCTTGGCCGGCGGCAAGCACCAACCTTGCAGTTTGGTGGTTGGTTGAAAGAAGGAAAAGAGTCTTGTTTCTATTCTTACTCTTGCTCAGGACGAGCAAGGAAGGAAGATTAGTGATCTAGGAGCTTCAACTTTTGGTAGAACGTCACCCACACGACGTCCGAAAGGAGGAAGGTCATACAATAGAAGATCGAGAGGTATATCACTTATCTATCTTCATGTGTAACATGCTTATATTTGTTTTTCAATTATATGAATGTTATATTCTGTTTTTTTGCTAATATAACTTGGACCCCGAACATAAACACAAAAGTCGGCGATCCGTACATCGTCTATTCCGCGGCTATTCGTAGAATAGAGGTTGGTCGCTTGAACAACAAGTTTGTTCAAGTGACTACTCTAATCGAATAGCACGATGATGACAAGGTTGCTTGGGCAATCCCTCTTGTCAAGGATAATTTTTTTTTATCCAGGGACATAGAAGGGATCGCCATGAACAAGCGACTTAGTTGAAGTGGGAAGCGAAGTTTCCCCTCCCTCCCAACAATGAACCACGTTACATACTTGTGTTTGCATTTGCTCTCTCTTTTCTCTTTGTGTTTGTCTTAATTGTTTTTGTTTTAGTATTTGCGCTGCACTAACGATATTGTAGACGATTAAGACACGATCGATTTCCATCGTATACGAAGATGGCTATTCACCCCCATCTAGCTGGCTACCGATCCTCCAACAACATCGTCTTTGCCTTGAGGCTAGTGACTTTGCAAAGACTAGGCTCGTGGCTTTGTGAAGTCATCCCAACGATACTCGGCGTGGATACGGATAGAGGCGATTCTAGCGAGGTTCGCTACGGTTGATGTCATTCCCGCTACACATGATACGTCAGGTATAACTAGAATAAATTTCCTTTTATTGTAAAATTTTAAATAGCGATTATGTCTACACATGTTGTATCCTGCATGCGTGTGATGTGTCTGTTGTAATAAAATTAGTTTATTACTTGTTTTTGCTTCCACTATTTGCATGTTTACGAAACGTGTTCGAACACACACTGGTCGTGGTGCCGGAGAAACCCAACACTGCCCTCATCTGGTGACTCAAGATGGAGATAGGATGTTTTGAATGTAGGAAACTTCGCTTCCAACTTCAATTCAGTCGCTTGTTCATGGCGATCCCATCTACGTCCCCGGATAAAAAAAAAATTATCATTGACAAGAGGGATTGCCCAAGCAACCTTGTCATCGTCGTGCTATTCGATTAGAGTAGTCTCTTGAACAAACTTGTTGTTCAAGCCACCAACCTCTATTTTACGAATAGCCGTGGACTAGATGATGTAAGGATCGCCGACTTTTGTGTTTATGTTCGGGGTCAAAGTTATATTAGCCACAAAACAAAATATAACATTCATATAATTGAAAAACAAATATAAACATGTTACACATGAAGATAGATAAGTGATATACCTCTCGATCTTCTATTGTATGACCTTCCTCCTTTCGGACGTCGTGTGAGCGACGATCTACCAAAAGTTGAAGCTCCTAGATCACCATTCTTCCATCCTTGCTCATTCCAAGCAAGAGGAAGAATAGAAACAAGACCCTTCTCCTTCCTTTAGCCAACCAATCAAGCAACAAGCAAATTGCTTTCCGCCGGCCAACAAGGAGAAGGAGAAAGATGGATTCCGGCCACAAGCTCCAAAGGAAGACCTTAAGCTATGTTTCCACTGGCAAAAGAGAGGGAGAAGGGATGCTTTGGACGCCGGCCAAGGGCTGAAAAGGGTTATATGGGCGCCGACCACCTTGAGGAAGAAGAAGATAAGGAATAAGTTTCCTTATTTGGTGACGCCAACTCCAAACCCTAACCCTCAAGCTTGCCGCCCACCTTAACCCTAATCCTATCTCTAATGGGATTCACTTGCCGCCCACACCCTCCTCTCCTTTTATAGAGTTAGGGATAAGCCTTGTTTTAATCTCCACCATTGGTTCTAGGGATTTAATCTTAACTATCGGATCTAGAGATTTAATCTCAACCGTCGGATCTAGAGATTTAATCTCTACCTTTGGATCTAGAGTTTTGATTCCATCCATTGGATCTAGGCTTCATGAGGTATTAATAGGCTACAATAGGGACCATGAGGAGGAGTTGGATCTTGGCCACCCAATGGATCAAGCACACATAAAGTCCAATCCAATAAAGTATTATCATTGATCAACCTCACCAACGCCCATAAGTTAATATGGGCTCCATTTATTATTTCTACATTTTCTCTCCGTGTTTAAGATCTCAAATGTCCATCGATTAATTAATTTACTGACCATTAATTAATCAACATCTAACTCCATGAGTAGTATCGCTCAACCTTTTCATCATGCCGGACCAAGTCCACCTGTAGGGTTTACATGATGAATCTTATGAGCTCCTCAAGGGGACATCATCATCCTATTATATAGGAGACGGTTTCCTCCTATAATCAACGGCACACCATATAAATAATATCATTTTCCAACTTACCGAGCCTATCGATTTAATCTATAAATCTCGCCCATTGGTAAATCAAAGAAATGAATACTAAGTATATGTGTCCGTTATTATATCGGGATTAAGAGTATGTACAATATAATATCTAAGGTCTGATTCGATTATATAGTCAGCAATGAATCGAATCACCTCTAAGTTGGTCTTGCTCAATACACACAAAGTATACTAGTGTGATTCTATGGTCAAGACAAACCAATACTAAATCACACTACAACCATTCCAATGGTTTGTCCAAAGCCATCTCGGTTGTGAGCCTTTACTTATACTTTACAAGGAGCCGATAACATTATCTCCCGTGTGACACCATACACCATGTTATCTACAATGTAATTTATTAGACAATATGCATAACCATAAAAATATGTAAACAATGATCATGTGATTCTTATTTCAAAATAAAGTTGTTCATACAAAAGATAGAATTTTCAGTATACATCCCAAGAATCTCCCACTTATACTAAAAGACTATGCTGTCCTCAAACTGCCATACATCTGATCCCCATTCCCTCCACATGCCTATCAAAAGCTCTCGCCGAAAGGGCCTTAGTGAAAGGATCTGCCAGGTTATCCTCCGTTGTAATCTTGGCCACAGCAACTTCTCCTCTCTTTATGATTTCTCGTATCAGGTGGTACTTGCGCTCTATGTGCTTACTGGCCTTATGGGCTCGTGGTTCCTTCGAGTTTGCAACTGCACCACTATTATCACAATAAATTGTGATAGTTCTGGGCAAACCAGAAATCACATCCAAGTCCATCAAAAAGTTCCCGAGCCACACAGCTTCTTTGGCCGCCTCAGAGGCTGCCACATACTCAGCTTCCATGGTGGAGTCCGCCATGCATTTCTACTTGACACTCCTCCATACAATGGCTCCACCTCCCAAAGTAAACACAAAACCTGAGGTAGACTTACTGTTATCCCTATATGATTGGAAGTCGGAATCCGTATAACCCACAGGGAGTAATTGATATGCCTGGTAAACTCGCATATAATCCCTAGTCCTTCTCAGGTACTTCAATATATGCATTACCGCAGTCCAATGTCCCTGTCCTGGATTACTCTGATATCTGCTGACCATGCCCATGGCAAAGTAGATATCTGGTCTCGTACATAGCATCACATACATGAGGCTTACTACTACCGAAGTATAAGGAACCGCCTTCATCTCCTATATCTCCTCAGATGTTCTAGGACACATCTCCTTAGATAAAGGAACTCCATGCCTGAAAGGTAGAAAACCTTTCTTGGAGTTTTTCATGCTAAAATGTTCCATAATCGTATCTATGTATGAACCTTGGGATAAGCACAACATCCTTTTGCTGCGATCCCTTATAACCTTGATCCCAAGGATGTGTCCCACTTCTCCCAAGTCCTTCATATCAAACTATTTGGACAACCATACCCTTACATCCGATAACACCTTGACATTGTTGTCAATTAACAAAATGTCATCTACGTATAGTACAAGAAATACCACTACGTTTCCATCACATCTCTTGTATACACAAGACTCATCTGGACTTTGAATAAATCCATAAGACTGGATCACCTCATCAAAGCGGATGTTCCAAGACCTCGAAGCTTGCTTCAATCCATAAATGGACCGATTAAGCTTACATACAAGATGCTCTTTGCCCTTCGCAATGAATCCCTCTGGTTGCTTCATATAGATGTTTTCCTCAAGACTTCCATTAAGGAAAGCTGTCTTGACATCCATCTGTCACACCTTATAATCCATATGAGCTGCAATGCATAAGAGAATCCGGATAGACTTAAGCATGGCTACCGGCGAAAAGGTTTCCTCATAATCGATACCCACTTTTTGAGTATACCCCTTCGCAACAAGCCTCGCTTTGAAGGTCTCAACCTTCTCGTCTATTCCTCTCTTTCTTTTATAGATCCACTTGCATCCAATGGTTTTTACACCATCGGGTGGTTCTACTAGCTCCCATACCTGATTCGAATTCACAGATTCAATCTCAGTATTCATTGCATTTTACCAAGATACCGCATCTTTATCTTGGATTGCCTCGTCATATGTCCAGGGATCAGGTTCATGTTCACCAGGGACCAAATTAGAAGATTCTCCCAAGAACATGAATCTATCAGGCTGTCTCACAACCCTCCCACTACGACGAGGTATCACCTATGTATCCTCTGTGACACGCGGTGCAGTGACTTGTGGTATATCCTCTTGTACCGGTGGTACTGAAGAAGTGACTTCCCCTTTCAATTCCTCTAGAAGAATCTTACTCATGGGCTTGTGGTTCATCACATAGTATTCCTCAATAAATCTGACGTTCATCCTAACGATCACCCTCTGATCTCTAGGACTATAAAACAAACCACCCTTCGTTCCTCTAGGATAGCCAACGAACATGTGTACTTCAGTACGAGATTCCAACTTACCAGCATCCGCCTTCAGCACATGTGCTGGACTCCCCCAAATCCGAATATGTCTTAGACTAGGCTTTCGCCCAATCCACAATTCTATGGGAGTAGAAGGCACTAATTTAGATGGAACCAAGTTCAGAATGTACACCGCCGTATCTAGAGCATATCCCCAGAACGAATCTGGCAACTCAGAATAACTCATCATCGATCTAACCATCTCCATAAGAGTCCTATTCCTTCGCTCTGCTACACCATTCTACTGGGGTGTGCCAGGTGCAGACAATTGGGATTGAATCCCAGCCTTTTATAAGTAATTCCTAAACTCTCCCAAGAGGTACTCACCACCACGATCAGATCGTAGTGTCTTGATACTTTTACCTTGACGTTTCTCCACATCAACCTTGAATTCTTTGAACTTGTCAAAGCATTCAGACTTGCGGCGCATCAAGTAAATGTATATATATCTCGAATAATCATCTATAAAAGAGACGAAATAGTCAAAACCACCTCTATCCTTGATAGACATAGGACCACACAAATCATAATGAACCAATTCTAACACATCTTTGGCTCTATACCCTTTGGCCTTAAAAGGCCTCTTGGTCATTTTACCCTTCAAGCAAGATTCGCAGGTTGGGAAATCTTCCCCCACTAATGAACCCAGAGGTCCATCAGCTATCAAACTTTGAATTCTGCTTAGGTTAATATGACCAAGCCTAAGATGCCAAAGATATATTTGGTTCATCTTCAAAGGTTCTTTTATCTTATTGGAATTAGAAGATGAGTTATTAACTTCAATTTGCATCGTGGGAGCTTTTAGTTCAAGTGTGTATAAATTTCCTATCAATGCACCCGAACAGATAATGTCCCTATTCCTTTTTATAACAACTCTATCATTAAAAGAAATAGAATATCCATCCATAAACAATTTAGAAACCGAAATCAAATTCTTTCTAAATAAAGGTACATAAAGGCAATTTTTAAGAACCAAAACTTTATTTTTCTCAAAATATAAATTAACGTGTCCCACTGCAACAGCTGCCACCTTCGTGGCATCACCCAAGTACACGGTAATCTCCCCCTCAGCCAGTCGTCTGGTTTCCTGGAACCCCTGCAAAGTATTGCAGACATGATCAGTGGCTCCCGTATCTACACACCAGGTGCTGGTAGATAACACCGCTAAACATGTTTCAACGATTAGACCAAAAGATATACCTTTGTTCTTCTTGCGGTTAGGGCAGTCCTTCTTCCAATGTCTAGTCTGCTTACAAGTGAAGCACTTGCCTTTCGGCTTCTTCACTCCTCCCTGAGTTCCTCCCACTTCCTTTTCCACAGCTTGTTTCTTCTTCTTCTTGCCTTTCGGCTTAGAAGTAGAAACTTTTTGGGTCACCATGGCATGCGCCTGAGCACTCTGATGAAATAGCCCCTCTGCCGCCTAGAGGTCTGTCAGAAGCTCCGCAAACGAATACAACCTCTTGTTCATATTGTAGTTCGGGCGAAACTGCTCAAAACTCCTAGGTAGAGACTGGAGAATGATATCGACCTGGGTTTCCCCATCGATCTCAGCTCCGAGGACTTCCAACTCATTCAAATGAGCCATCATCTTGAGAACATGATCCCTCACAGGTGTTCCCTCGATCATGGTGGTCGTCATCAAGTTCCTCATGGCTTCCTACCTTGCAGCCCAATTCTGGTGTCCGAAAAGCTCATTGAGATTGAGCATCATGTCATAAGCAGTGGGTATGTCTTGATGCTTATGTTGCAGTACATTTGACATAGATGCCAAAATGTAACACCGCGCCATCTCATCGCCCTTTATCCACTTCTTATAACTCTCTTTCTACTTTTCCGCAGAATCATCTGCAGGCTTAGGAGGGCACTCTTCGAGGAGTACATATTTGTATTCCTCAGCAGTCAAGACAATGTCAAGATTCCTCTTCCAATCAACATAGTTGGGTCCAGTAAGTTTATTCTCTTTCAGTATCACAACAAGCGGGTTGAAAGTCATTTTGAAAGAAAACCTAAGAATCACATAGATCAAAACATTAGATTTCAAAAAATTATTGATTCCTCAAATAATAATATTTTAAAATCAACCAATACCTCAAAACTCCGAGAATATCGTATGCCACGATAGTGTGGACGTATACAAATTCTACATTTGTAAGAGGAGGTTTTACCCATTAATTTTACTATCTTGTCAACCTAACTTTTTGACAAGTAAAATTAATAGTTGGTTCCTCTTTGGCCCTACAAATAAAAGCAGTGACTCCGATGGAGAGGATACTTATATTTGTATCTAAGTGTTCACCATTACTCGGTACTAAGGAAATTATCTCGGGTTATGTGCCTTCCGATGGGGAAGTACACACGCTCCTTACTAATTTCCTATAACCATATTTGACTTTGTGATCCGCAAACAAACTCATCCGATGGGGAGGAAGGCACTCAGAGCCGATGCGCAAGTTTGTTTGCATCACTTGTCAAATCGTAATGGAGGCCGTGGGAATTTATAAAAATTTCCCTCTCCCACTTAGTAATTTGAAATTGAAGAATTTTCTAGCCTATGACATGCATATCAAACAATAAGTAATAAATATGAAAAATAAAATTTTTCCAGCTATTATGGCTTTTGTCTTCAATATGTCTCCCGTCGTATCACCATCTTGTCCGCTCCTCCTATGCCATGTACGAGCCATCCGGAGATCCGAGCCGAGACTAAATTCTATTTAAATTTAGATCCATCGATTCTATACTCCACGAGGGAGTGTACATGAAATCTAGATCGAAAGTAAACTAAAATAAAAAGAGTGGCTAAACAATGGCGTATCTAATTTACAAAAAATTAAATACTAGCCTCGTCAACCCCGAGGATTCAACAAAATATACAATTACACACATACAATCACATACACACATATGGCCATAATAGTTGGATTTTATGCCTACAACCAAAGAGTTAACCTACGCATATCCTACTATTATCCGGCATATATAATATATGAAAAATGCATAAGAGTAACCGAATCCTAAACACACAAAACCGGAAACTGTGGCTCTGATACCACTTGAAGGTAGGAAACTTCGCTTCCCAATTCAACTCGGTCGCTTGTTCATGGCGATCCCTTCTACGTCCCCGGATAAAAAAAAATTATCCTTGACAAGAGGGATTGCCCAAGCAACCTTGTCATCGTCGTGCAATTCGATTAGAGTAGTCTCTTGAACAAACTTATTGTTCAAGCCACCAACTTCTATTTTACGAATAGCCGCGGAATAGACGATGTACGGATCGCCGACTTTTGTGTTTATGTTCAGGGTCAAAGTTATATTAGCCACAAAATAGAATATAACATTCATATAATTGAAAAATAAATATAAACATGTTACACATGAAGATAGATAAGTGATATACCTCTCGATCTTCTATTGTATGACCTTCCTCCTTTCAGACGTCGTGTGGGCGACGATCTACCAAAAGTTGAAGCTCCTAGATCACCAATCTTCCTTCCTTGCTCGTTCCGTGCAAAAGGAAGAATAGAAACAAGACCCTTCTCCTTCCTTTAGCCAACAAATCAAGCAACAAGCAAATTGCTTGCCGCCGGCCAACTAGGAGAAGGAGAAAGATGGATTCCGGCCACAAGCTTCAAAGGAAGACCTTAAGCTATGTTTCCACCAGCCAAAGAGAGGGAGAAGGGATTCTTTGGATGTCGGCCAAGGGCTGGAAAGGGTTGTATTGGCGCTGGCCATCTTGAGGAAGAAGAAGATAAGGAAAAAGTTTCCTTATTTGGTGCCGCCAACTCCAAACCCTAACCCTTAAGCTCGCCGCCCACCTTAACCCTAATCCTATCTCTAATGGGATTCACTTGCCGCCCACCCCCTCCTCTCGTTTTATAGAGTTAGGGATAAGCCTTGTTTTAATCTCCACCAATGGTTCTAGGGATTTAATATCAACCGTCGGATCTAGAGATTTAAACTCAACCGTCGGATCTAGAGATCTAATATCTACCTTTGGATATAGAGTTTTGTTTCCATCCATTGGATCTAGGCTTCATGAGGTATTAATAGGCTTCAATAGGGACCATGAGAAGGAATTGGATCTTGCCCACCCAATGGATTAAGCCCACATAAAGTCCGATCAATTAATGATAATCCAATCCACTAAAAGATTATCATTGATCTACCTCACCAACCCCCATAAGTTAATATAAGCTCCATATATTTTTTGTACATTTTCTCCCCGTGTTTAAGATCTCGAATGTCCATCGATTAATTAATTTACTGACTATTAATTAATTAACATCTAACTCCATGAGTAGTATCACTCAACCTTTTCATCATGCCGGACCAAGTCCACCTGTAGGGTTTACATGATGAACCTTATGAGCTCCTCAAGGGGACATCATCATCCTAATATATAGGACTCAGTTTCCTCCTATAATCAATGACACACCATATAAATAATATCATTTCCCAATTTACCGAGCCTATCGATTTAATCTATAAATCTCGCCCATTGGTAAATCAAAGAAATGAATACTATTTATATGTGCCCATTATTATATCGGGATTAAGAGTATGTACAATATAATATCTGAGGTCTGATTCGATTATGTAGTCAGCAATTAATTGAATCACCTCTAAGTCGATCCTGCTCAATACACACAAAGTGTACTAGTGTGATTCTATGGTCAAGACAAACCAATACCAAATCACACTACAACCATTCCAATGGTTTGTCCAAAGCCATCTCGGTTGTGAGCCTTTACTTATACTTTATAAGGAGCCGATAACATGATCTCCCGTGTGACACCACACACCATGTTATCTACAATGTAATGTATTAGACAATATGCATAACCATAAAAATATGTAAACAATGATCATGTGATTATTATTTCAAAATAAAGATGTTCATACAAAAAGTTATATCACATAAAGATCCTATCCTGCAGCTCTAGTGATTTACTATCCAAGGGCGCCTACACAATAGTTTTTACCTGCGAGATCTCAAGGGTATATTATGCCTGTACAGTCGACTCAGTCTTTGGTACCACATAGCAAAATTCAGCCCGAGTGGAGGCACTCTACTACTTTAGTTGGGACGCAACTGTCAAATGTGGAGGTTGGACGTGTTTATGCTATAACCAGAGAGGAGGCACAGCGGGCCGAGAGATCAGTTATTCAGTGTATGGTTTTAGTTTATTCCACATATGTTGATACTTTGATTGATACTAGTAGTTCACATTTCTTTATATCTAGAATATTTCTGAGTAGGATTGGAAGGGTTCCGATGGTTTGTTCTTGTGAGTTAGCAGTATCCTTGCCATCAAGAGAGGTGCTGACTAGCCATCAAGAAATCAAAGGTTGCCCATTAGATTTCGATGGGCATATTCTTAAGTGGACCTTCAGGTGTTGGAAATGGTGGAATTTGGAATCATTCTTGGTATGGATTGGTTGGCTACTTATTATGCTACACTTGATTATAGAGCAAGAGTAGTGACCTTTCGACCACTGGATCAACCTGCACAGAAATTCATTGGTACTAGAGATGATGGAGTGTCCATTATATCTACATTACAAGCTCAGAAACTATTGTCTAACGGTTGTCAGGGTTACTTATTATCTTTAGTCAAAGTAGAGAGTGAGGGACTACCACCCCTCTCAAGTGTGCGGGTAGTCCGAGAGTACCCGGATGTATTTCCAGAGGAACTTCTGGGCTTGCCACCTTTTAGGCAAGTGGAATTTGGATTGAGTTGATTCCAATAACGCACCGATATCGAAAACTCCTTATCGGATGGCACTAAAAGAGCTGAATGAACTTAAAGTACAACTGCAGGAGTTGTTCGATAAGGGATTTATTTTGCCTAGTGTTTCGCCATGGGGAGCTCCAGTACTTTTTGTTAAGAAGAAAGTGTTAGTAATATATGAGAGATGTCCTAAGGCAATCGCCTTATGTATGAACCATTTATATGATAAATGAAGATTCACTATTTGAGTATACATGTTTTATGTATTTGATTGGATCTTAAACTCATTTACTGAATGTCCACGATACGATTCACAGCATGAGAGAATTTGTGATTGGATCACAACTAGTGAGTATCTCTACATGTGTAATTGTGATGTATCGGAATTATCCCTAGTCGATGAATTGATGGATTTGGACACCATCAATTCGGTCAAGACTAGCACGAGGTATACTCCTTGGTGTATCCAAGCAGCTGATTCTCACTGGCTGGAGACATAGTGATGTCCAGAGTTAATCGTGGATGCTAGTTATGGTAACTAGTTCATTGGAGTGACCAGCCGTAAGACTTCATATGGTTCTCTGCATATATAGATATGTCAATGAAGTTCTTACTGTGGCTTAAGTGCGATGTTCCTTTGACTTGCGGTATTCAAGTCATCTTGATCATGGAGACTTATGCTTTGACATCTTAAGCAAACATCTCCGAGGAGATGTGGACCCGGGATGATTGGGTATAAGTCGAAGTGATCGAAGGTGTTTGAATAGCCTATAAAGGATTCACCACTCCTTGCGAGGAGATGTATACCCATGGCCTCTCGTCGGATTGTTACTAAAGTCTTTGGCCAAAGCATTACATGTTTAGAGTAAAGTACTCTTCGATACATGTGGAGTAACTAGAATCCGGAGGACGAGGAAATGATACTTGGGCTAGGTGTGACGTAGTCAGCCTAGTGGGGACTGACACAATAGACCATGTCCTGAACCAAGTGGGTATAAGATGAGTGAAGGGAATGGGGGCACGATTCATTCGAGCCATCAAGGGTTTCGTAAATAGTTCGATCAACCGCTGATCTTTTCGGTTAATTGGGGATCATGATGTACTACTAGGTGCCACTCATGATCGCTCTATAATTAATGGTTAATTATAGACGGCCAACATAAACCGAGAACCTATTTGGTCACACGCACAACGAGTGTAATCCAAAGGATTTAAAACGAGCTTGAGAATGGGATTCTCGATCGAGAGAAACTATGTTTGGTTGGACCAAACATAAAGCGAGCATGAAATTGTTTCACTGCAATGGAAGCGTGGATGGGCGTGTCTTATGAAGACATAATGGATGGACCAAAATGGTTTGGTTCTAATCCAATGGATGAGAATAAACCAAAGGGTTTGGTTTATATTAAACGAATGAACCAAAGGTTGGTTCGTTCGCTTTAACTTAAAATAAACCATCATGGTTTGGTTTATTTTAACTTATCTTAATGGAGCGGGTTAACGGGCTTTATGGATATGATCCATTAACCATTAAGAGAATTAGTTCTCTATAAAATAGGGATTAAACCCTACCCACAGCTCCGGCCGTCCGGCTTCCTTCCTCCGCCGGCGTCAAGCTGCAGCCGGAAGAGTTCCGCGATCCTCCGGTGATCTCAGGTTCATCAAGGTGAGCTTCCATCTTGGCTTCCTTTGTTGGCCGGCGCCTATCTCCTCCACCAAGCTGTCCAGTTTTTCTGGACAGCTTCTTTGTTGTCGAGCGCCGCTTGACGACGGTTAGTGCCCGACAGGCTAACATACCGATTTGATCTCCGTAATCCTCTGAGGTGGAGGACGGCGATTCGCCAATTGGTTGAATACCTCTCCGGAGAAGCGAGTTTTGAGAACTCATTTTAGGATCCGAATTTGGATTCGGATCGTGATCATCTCTCGATCACGTCGTCTTTAACACGAGGCTAGTAACCCGTACGAAGACGAAGCTCGTGACTTAGCGAAGTCATCCCGAGGAGCTCGGCGTGGATACGGATAGAGACGATTCTTACGAGGATCGTTCCGCTGATGCCGTTTCGCTACACGCCATACGGAAGGTATAACGAGTTTAATTTCCTTTATTGCAAATTTTAATTTACGGTTATGTCTACACTTGTTGTAATAGCATGCGTGTTGTGTGTGTTGTAATAAATAGGAGTATTTATTATTTTTAATTGCTTCCGCCTGTGCTCATGTTTATTTAAAAACATGATCGAACACACACACGCCAAGGCGTCGAAACCCAACAAAGGGTATCAGAGCCCAGTTGTGTTTCACATAATCGTAAAATTGGTTTTATGATAGTCATAATGTATTTCTGAAATTTTCTAAATTTTGGAAATTTAGAAGTATTTATGGAAATTTTTCAATTTTGGAAAGTCTAGAAGTATTTATGGAAATCTTCCACTTTTGAAAGTTGGAAGTATTTATGGAAATTGATATTTTCCATAAATAAAATATTTGATTAGATTCTGAAATTTGTTTCTAATTTAATCATGATTTGATTTGGGAAATCAAATCTTAAAATATTTTATTTCCATAAGTAGTTTTAATGATTTAGGAAATTGGTTTCTAAATAGATTTTCCTTAATCAAATAATTCCATGAATAAAATATGTGATTAGATTTGGAAATTTGTTTCTAATTTAATTATGATTTGATTTGGAGAATCAAATCTTAAACATATTTTATTTCCATAAATAGTTATGACATATAAGGAAATTATATACATGATATAATTGTATGCCATGTAATTGCATTAGATGCATAACATTATGCCATGCGTGTCGTGACATGTAGATGTATGCCATGTATGCCATGCCATGTAGATAATAGTTATTTGCATGCAAAGAGGATGAGACATAAAACCCTTAATCAATATTAAAGCCTACACCTTCCATTAATATGGTTAGAACCAGAGTTCTCGCTTTCTTGTTTGGGTTGTTGGACTCTCTCCAAGCCCTACAACTCAATATGTTCAAACCATGGAATAGTTTAATACTAATATGGTAAGAGCCGAGGTCAATCGTTAGCTTTGGTTGTTGGACTCTCCCAAGCCGGGCTAATTGGTTGAATGCGCCTAACCATATTAAAACTATGTCCCGATTAATGGGTTGGCTTTAACCCGAGCATCGGCTTGTTGGACTCTTCCAAGGTCGATGTAAAGGGAGGTGAAGTTGGGTGCTATGCATATGATGCATACTTGTTAATGTGTTAACAACCCAATGTATGTGTGAACATTCAATTAGTTGATAGATATTGTGATAGTTACATATACATGATATGCAATCGATAGATGATACCTACCATCATAGCTAAGAATGGCTTATTGGACTCTCTCCAAGGTTGTTCATAACTATGATGGATATCAGCCCATTCGGAGATGGACCTACGATCTCCCGAAGTGATTTTGGGGTTTTTGAAATTCGAAAAATGAATGGGATTTATAAATGTATATTGATGCATTTTAAAATCATTTTCTCATATATGCTCGCTTTGTATTTCTAAGTTAATATATTGATCATGATGTGTTTGAATTTGCTCCATTTTGGATTCAAATAAATTGATCGGGCCTAACTTTGGATCGCTTAGAAACTTGAGAATTGTTCTCAAGGTGAAAAGCTTGCAAATGTCCTCGGCGCCTCTTCCCGCCTGCCCTAGTGACGATGCAACTCGACCAATTGTTGGCCTATCGTAAACATGTGAGTGATTCTGAACAAATGAGTTGCATCATGCTAGCCACGATGGAACCCAAGCTTACGAAGCGCATGAGCATATGGATGCTCATATCGTAGTCCTTCATCTTTGTGAGTTGGTTGATGAGCAAGTGAGATTCAAAGGTTCAAAGTCTCAAAGCTCCTCTTCACCTCCGAGATGCTAGGAGGTTCATCTGCGGTATCGCCAATATGTCAAGACGTGGGAGTCTTCTCGAGAAGCATGAGGAGGGAGTTGTTAGTAGTTGATTCCTCGAAGAAAGGTTCTAAGAGGAAGTCAAAGGAACAGCAGAAGGGAAAGAAGAGAAGGGCTAAGAAGGTAGAACTAGCACAAAAGGAAACTTGCCATCATTATGGCAAGGAGAGCCATGTGTGAAGAAAGTGCAAGATTTATCTTGAGTCCATGAATAAGGATAAGGCATCGGATGCCCCATCTTCTTCAGAAATCTTCTTTATTGATTGTCATTCTATTTCCTTAGACACTTGGGTATTGGATACTGGGTGTGGCTCACATATATGTAATGACATACATGGGCTAAGGAATAGAAGAAGACTCGTCAAGGGGAGAGTCAAATTTACGCGAGTTGGGAATGGAGCAAAGGTCTACTCGCCATCGAACTTATTTGTTGAAACTCTCAGTGGACTTGTCTTAGAATCGACAATTGCTTTTATGTTCCTTCTCGCTGATATAAAGAACATCATTTCTATTTCTTGTTTAAATAGAAATGGTTTCCATTTAACTTTTAGTAACAATTGTTGTTACATAATTTTAAATAGAGTTCTTTATGGGACTGAAACTTTAAGCAATGGTGCTTATACGTTGGACATATCTAGTGACATTTGCAATATCGAAGCGAGCAACAAGCGTGCTCGAAAGGATAATCAAATAGACTCCTACATGTGGCATTGTCATCTTGGCCATGTAAGCAAGAAACGCATGTCCGAATTACACCGATGTGGAATTCTGGAATCGTTTGAATTGGATTCATACGATACATGCGAATCATGCTTAAAAGGCAAGATGACTAAGTTACCTTTTACTGGAAAAGGTGAACGAGTGGGAGAGTTATTAGGTCTAGTACATACTGATGTATGTGGACCTATGTCAACTCAAGCTTTAGGAGGCTATAGCTACTTCATTACCTTCACCGATGATCACTCACGGTTTGGGTATGTGTTCTTGATGAAACACAAGTCTGAAGCCTTTGAAAGGTTCAAAGAATTCAGAAATGAAGTAGAGAAACAACATGACAAAAGTATTAAAATACTTCGATCGGATCGAGGTGGTGAATACTTAAGTCAAGAGTTTCTTGATTATCTAAGAGACAATGGCATATTGTCTCAATGGACTCCGCCCTATACACCACAGGATAATGGTGTATCTGAGAGGCGTAACCGGACCTTGTTGGACATGGTCAGGTCAATGATGAATCATGCGACTCTTCCCAAGTCCTTTTGGGGTTATGCACTTCGCATAAATTGCTTTACTTGTTAAATGTAATGCCTACCAAGGTAGTCTCAACTACTCCATATGAGATATGGAATGGTAAGAAACCTCATGTATCTTACTTGAAGATATGGGGTTGTCTCGCTTATGTGAAGCTGATCAGACAAACAAATCGATGCTAAGTCTGATAAATGTCTATATATTGGATACCCTAAGGAAACAAGGGGTTACCAATTCTATCATCCTGTGGAACAAAAGGTGTTTGTTTCAAGGCATGCTGTGTTTCTAGAGAAAGAGTTTCTCTTGCAAGAAAATAGGAGTGTCATCGAGCTTGAGGAGGCTCGAGAGACTCAAATAGACATTGATGAGATACCTGGTGAAGCACAATGTACAACTCATAGTGATGAGCAATCTACCGACTTATTTGTAACACCACATCTTCAGTAGATCCGTAGAACACGCAATATTCCCGAGAGATATGGATTTCGTAAGCTTAATCGAACGACGTGTTACTCATTGATGATGAGGAGCCTACCAGCTTATGAAGAAGTGCCGACAAGTTCGTAGAAGGGATAAGTGGCTTGGTGCCATGAAGTCGAAATGGATTCCATGTACGAAAACCAAGTTTGAACTTGGTCGACCCACCAAGGCATAAAGCCTATAGGGTGCAAGTGGGTTTTCAAGAAGAAAACCGACATGGATGGTAATGTGATTACCTATAAGGCTAGATTGGTGGCGAAAGGATATCGTCAAAAGCAAGGTGTTGATTATGACGAAACCTATTCGCCTGTAGCTATGCTTAAATCCATTCGGATGCTCCTGGCCATAGCGGCTCATTATGATTATGAGATATGGCAGATGGATGTGAAAACAACTTTCCTTAATGGAAACCTGCTCGAGGACGTGTATATGATACTGCCTGAGGGTTTCACATCGGTTGATAAAACCAAGGTATGCAAATTGTGACGATCCATTTATGGATCAAGCAAGCATCCAGAGTCGAATATCCGCTTTGATGAGACAATCAAAAGTTTGATTTCTCACAAAATCCGCATTTAACCTTGTGTGTACAAGAAGGTTAGTGGGAGTGCAATGTGTTCCTAGTATTGTATGTCGATGACATATTACTTATAGGAAACGATGTGTCAATCTTACAATGGCTTAAGGTTTGGTTATCCAAGACATTCTCCATGAAAGACGGGAGAAGCAACCTACATCCTTGGGATTAAGATCTATAGAGATAGATCGAAACGGTTGCTTGGTCTTTCGCAGTCTACATATATAGACCGAGTGCTAAAGAGGTTTAGCATGTCGGAATCCAAGAAAGGTTATCTACCCATCATGCATGGGGTACACCTTTCGAAGTCTATGTGTCCGCGCACAGAAGACGAGAGGATTTGCATGAGTAAGATTCCCTATGCATCCACAATAGGATCTATCATGTATGTTATGTTATGTACGAGGCCCGATGTATCGTGACGCCCGAGTGTCACGAGCAGATACTCACCGATCCAGAATGGATCATTTGCATAAGACGATCCTTAAGTACTTGAGAAGAACTAAGGATGTGTTCCTAATATATGGAGAAGGGTACATGGTGATACGTGTATACGGATGCCACCCGCATGCATAAGGATGATTCCATGTCTTAGTCCGGGTATGTATTCACCTAGAATGGAGGCGCAATAAGTTGGAAAGGTTCCAAGCTGACTATAGCGGATTCTCGCCACTAAGGCGTAATACGTTGCAGCTTTGGAAGCAGCAAAGGAAGCGGTTTGGATCAAAAAAGTTCATCTATGAACTTGATGTGGTCTCATCAATGATCCAAACATGTGCTTCGCCGCTATCATCTTATCAGAGAGATCATAAGTAGGAACGAAATACAAATCGAGAAAATTCCCACTGAAAGGAACTTAGCGGATCCTTTGACTAAAGCATTACCTCAAAATAAGTTTGAGGGTCATGTTAGAGCTTATGGTATTGGATACCGTAGCGATTGGCATTAGGCCAAGTGGGAGTCTGTTAGTAATATATGAGAGATGTCCTAAGGCAATCGCCTTATGTATGAACCATTTATATGATAAATGAAGATTCACTATTTGAGTATACATGTTTTATGTATTTGATTGATCTTAAACTCATTTATCAATGTCCACGATACGATTCACAAAGATGAGAGAATTTGTGATTGGATCACAACTAGTGAGTATCTCTACATGTGTAATTGTGATGTATCTAATTATCCCTAGTCGATGAATCGATGGATTCGACACCATCAATTCTCGAGACTAGCACGAGGTATACTCTCGGTGTATCCAAGCACCGATTCTCACCGGCCGAGACATAGTGATGTCCGAGTTAATCGTGGATGCTAGTTATGGTAACTAGTTCATTGAGTGACCACCGTAAGACTTCATATGGTTCTCTGATATATAGATATGTCAATGAAGTTCTATCGGGCTTAAGTGCGATGTTCTTCGACTTGCGGTATTCAAGTCATCTTGATCATGGAGACTTATGCTTTGACATCTTAAGCAAACATCTCTAAGGAGATGTGGACCCGGATGATTGGGTATAAGTCGGCGATCAAGGTGTTTGAATAGCCTATAAAGGATTCACCACTCCTTGCAGGAGATGTATACCCATGGCCTCTCGCGGATTGTTACTAAAGTCTTTGGCCAAAGCATTACATGTTTAGAGTAAGGTACTCTTCGATACATGTGGAGTAACTAGAACTGTGAGGACGAGGAAATGATACTTGGGCTAGGTGACGAGTCACTTAGTGGGGACTGCACAATAGACCATGTCCCAACCAAGTGGGTATAAGATGAGTGAAGGGAATGGGGCACATTCATTCGAGCCATCAAGGGTTTCGTAAATAGTTCGATCAACTGCTGATCTTTTCTGCTAATCGGGGATCATGATGTACTACTAGGTGCCACTCATGATCGCTCTATAATTAATGGTTAATTATAGACGGCCAACATAAACCGAGAACCTATTTGGTCACACGCACAACGAGTGTAATCCAAAGGATTTAAAACGAGCTTGAGAATGGGATTCTCGCATCGAGAGAAACTATGTTTGGTTGACCAAACATAAAGCGAGCATGAAATTGTTTCACTGCAATGGAAGCGTGGATGGGCCGTGTCTTATGAAGACATAATGGATGGACCAAAATGGTTTGGTTCTAATCCAATGGATGAGAATAAATCAAAGGGTTTGGTTTATATTAAACGAATGAACCAAAGGTTGGTTCGGTTCGTTTTAACTTAAAATAAACCATCATGGTTTGGTTTATTTTAACTTATCTTAATGGAGCGGGTTAACGGGCTTTATGGATATGATCCATTAACCATTAAGAGAATTAGTTCTCTATAAAATAGGGATTAAAAGCCTCCCAACCTATAGCTTCCAACCGCGCCCGTATAAGGCGGCTTCTTCCTCCTCGCCGGGCGTCGAGCCTGCCGGAAGAGCGACTCCTGATCCTCCTTAGGTTTGGCATCAAGGTGAGCACTTGGCTTCCTTTGTTGGCCGGGCCTATCTCTTCACCTGCTGTCCAGTTTTCGACAGCTTTTTCTCCTCCGCCGAGCGGCGTCGTTTGGGCGGACGGTTAGTGCTCCGACAGTGGTTAACTTATCGCGGATTTGATCTCCGGTAATCCTCTGAGGTGGAGGACGAAGGATTCGTCAAACGGTTGACGAATACCTCTCCGGAGAAGCGAGTTTTGAGAACTCGTTTTGGATCCGAATTTGGATTCGGATCGTGATCATCTCTCGATCACGTCGTCTTCAACACGAGGCTAGTAACCCGTACGAAGACGAAGCTCGTGACTTAGCGAAGTCATCCCGAGGAGCTCGGCGTGGATACGGATAGAGACGATTCTTACGAGGATCGTTCCGGTTGATGCCGTTCCCGCTACACGTCATACGGAAGGTATAACGTAGTTTAATTTCCTTTTATTGCAAATTTTAATTTACGGTTATGTCTACACTTGTTGTAATAGCATGCGTGTGTTGTGTGTGTTGTAATAAATAGGAGTATTTATTATTTTTAATTGCTTCCGCTGTGCTCATGTTTACGAAACATGATCGAACACACACACGCCGCGGTGCCGGAAACCCAACAGAAAGATGGGTCGTTGCTGTTATGCATTGATTATCGAAAATTGAATGCGGTAACAATTAAGAACAAATATCCATTGCTAAGGATAGAGGATTTATTTGATCAACTCAAGGATACATGTGTCTACTCTAAGGTTGATTTGCGCTCAGGATATCATCTGCTTCGGATAAGAGATGAGGATGTTCAAAAAACAGTTTTCCGCACTCGTTATGGGTATTACGAGTTTTTGGTGATGCTATTTGGTCTCATGAATGCCCTAGCTGCATTTTTGGACTTGATGAACTGGGTATTCTTGAGATAATTGGATTAGTTTGTGATATTATTCATAGATGATATATTGATATTTTCTCGATCTGAGGAGGAGCAAAGAACATCATCTTCGGATTGTGTTGGAGATGTTGCAAAAAGAGCATCTATATGCCAAAGTTCAGTAAATGTGCGTTATGGTTATCCTCAGTGGGTTTTCTTGGACACTTAGTATCTAACAGGGGTATTTTTGTAGATCCCAAGAAAATCGAGGCGATTAGTTGGGAGCAGCCAAAATCAGTTCAGGAAATCCGTAGTTTCCTTTGTTTGGTCGGGTATTATCGTAGATTTATGGAGGGATTTTCTAGTATTGCCACATCACTTACTCGCTTGACCCAGAAGGGGATCAAGTTCACCTAGTTAGAGGCTTGTGAAACTAGCTTTTAGGACCTTAAGCAACGACTAATTTCTACACCAGTGTTAGTGATTCCTTCTGGTGTTGATGGGATGGTACTATATACTGATGCTTCTATCCAAGGGTTGGGAGAAGTTCTGATGCAATGCGACCGTGTGGTATCTTATGCCTCCCATCAACTAAAGGATCATGAAAGAAATTATCCAGTGTACAATTTGGAGTTAGCAGCCATCATCTTCGCATTGAAGATATGGAGACACTATTTGTATGGAAATACTTTTGAGATCTATACAGATCATAAAAGTTTGAAATATCTTTTCACACAGAAAGAACTGAATCTGAGATAGAGGTAGTGGATGGAATATCTAAAGGATTACGATTGCACAATTCATTAACATCCACTAAGAGCTAATGTAGTAGAAGATGCACTGAGCAGGAAGTCCCGAGGTATTTTGGTCAGTCATTGGATAGTAGTTACTGATCTTGTTAGATAGTTCTCAGCGTTGGGATTGTCTGAACAAGGTCAAACATTTCGAGGAGTATTAGTTTTTATGGTTGCCCAGTCCACTATTGCTGAGAAGATCAAAGAAGCAAAAATTACTGATTAGCATCTGTAGTTCTTGTGCAACACAATAGACTCAGAACGACAAACGGATTTCTTAATGTAGGGTTGATGATGGCTGACTAGAGGGGGGTGAATAGCCTTCTTTCGTCGTAGATGGAAATCGTTCGTTGATCGTCTACAAAACTATTAGCGCAAGCGGAATATACTAATATGAACAATTAAAGACAAAGCAAAGGAAGAATAGAAATACAAATGTTAACACCATAATGTAACGTGGTTCACGACTTCACCGCTAATCCATGGTCCGATTCGTACAAGGTGAATCACACCTCATTCTATCCACTAGATCTCTCCTATGCACCAAGCTAGGTGGAGGTAACCTCTTTTACACTAGAACACTCATCTTACAAATATAATGTAAATAAACTCAAGTAAGAGGATTGAAAATCTGTAGGGCACTTTTGGGAGAGTTTAGAGCATGAACATTAGCCTCCCAAAAGCCCACACCCTCTCTTTTTATAGAGAGGGCTGATTTCTTCCTGTTGGCTGCCATCAGTCGACTGCTGCCCTTGGCAGTCGACTATCACCACTATAATGACCTCCGAACACGTCAGATCCCGACCGTTGTAGTTCAACAGAAACCTTGGCAGTCCACTGATGTATCCATCAGTCGACTGATGCCTTCGTAGTCGACTGTCCAATCGGCTATGAGAGGTTATGTGCCCTAAACCCTCTCGACCAGTCGATTGCTGCCATCAGCAATCGATTGATGGTCTTGGCAGTCGACTACCAATCCATGGCAGTCGACTGATGGCACATGAACCAGACTCATATACCATTCGAGTCACAATCGACTTGGAGTAGTCGACTGATGTTGGGCAATCCCATCCGACACTTAGCCAATTGGCCAAGTTTCACTTAAGCGTACTACCCCGTCCTGGGTTACATTTGCTTACTCTCATTCCTTGAAGTCCCTCGCCTTTGAAGTTGTCTTCGTCTGGCAACATCCCTCGGATGCGCCAAGCGCACGGCTCTGCAGTGCTATCCTTCGCTTCTCGCCCTGAAGTCTACTTCCTCTGGCTTCACTCCAATCTCCTCGTTCAGCGGTCCCTCGGATGATCCAAGCACACGGCTTCCGCAAAGGCATCCTTTACCGACTCAAGGACCGAGTCATGAGAGGTGAAACTCGCCAATGCTCCATGTGCGAATTAGTAAGTCCTACAAGACTCCAACGCACATATCAAATCCAATCATCCTAACTTAAACCCTTTGCCACACACATCAAAACCATATCACGGGTTGATTGCGCTAACACTTGAGTGATGAGAATGGAGTACTTTGTTTCCGTGGATGATTATGTGTTTCGGACACGCATCCAGTTAAGGAAGAGTTGTAATGGGAAGCGCATCATTAGAGATTTGCTATACATTCTGGTACTCGAATGTATTGAGATTTAAAACATTTATACTGGTGGAACAGTATGAAGAAAGACATTGCAGATTTTGTTGCTCAATGTTTAGTATGCCAGCAGGTAAAGGCTGAACATTAGAAACCCATCTGGGTTACTTCAAGAAATTATGATTCCGGAATGGAAGTGGGAGTATATCACTATGGATTTCATTATGGGATTACCCAGAACCTGTAAGGGACATGATGCGATGTGGGTGATTGTGAATCGATTAACCAAATCTGCTCATTTCCTTCCTATTCGTGGGACAGACTCGTTGGATCGTTTGACAGAGTTATATTGTCAAGAGATAGTCAGGCTGCATTGAGTACCTTTGAGTATTATATCTGATAAAGATCCACGATTTACCTCACAATTTTGGCAAAGTCTTCAACAACCCATGGGCACAGAGCTTCAGCTCAGTACAACATTTCACCCGCAGATAGATGGATAGTCTGAGCATACCATTCAGACTCTGGAGGACCTATTGAGATCTTGTATTATGGATTTCGGAGGCAGTTGGGAGGAACATGTTCACTTAGTGGAATTTGCCTATGAAAATAGTTACCACTCTTCTATACAGATGGCTCCTTTCGAGGCATTATACGGCAGACCTTGTAGATCTCCCGTGTTGTGGGAAGAAGTGGGAGAACGACAATTGCTAGGGCCACAGAGTATCCAGCATGATACAGAGTTGGTGTGCATCATCAAATGGCGGTTATCAAAGGCACAGGATTGATAGAAGAGTTACGCAGATCGGAGGTGAAGGCCTTTGGAATTCTAAGTAGGGGATCATGTATTTCTGCGTGTTTCACCTACAAAAGGAGTCAAATGATTTGAGCTAAAAGGAAAATTAGCTCAATGCTATATTGGTACGTGTGAGATATTTATGCGGATTGGGGGTGTGGCTTACCGGTTGTCTCTACCTCCGACACTTGTGAGTGTTCATAACTTTTTTCATGTTTCAATGCTAAGGAAATATGTAGCGCATCCTGATCATATTCTAAAAGAGGTACCGATTCCATTCTAGCCTACAGTGACTTATGAGGAGATTCCAGTGCAAATTCTTGGTCACAAGGAGTGTCAGTTACGGAATAAAACCATCTGACTTGTAAAGGTTGGATGGAAGCATTATACTAATGAGGAGGCTACGTGGGAGCTAGAAGAAACTATTCGCGCTCGATACCCACATCTGTTTACATGAGTAATATGGTATTTTAGAAATTTGCTTGAATTTATTATCACATTTAATTATGAAATTTTGGGACCAAATTTTATTAAGTGGGGGAGAATGTAAAATACGATGAAAAAAAATTAATTAGGTATGCATATTTGGGGTTTATTTAGGTTTGGGCTTAACCTAGGTTAGACCCACCTAAAGCAGGCTCAACCCCAAATCCCAAACGACATTTAAAGGAACCCTAAGCCCACTCGTGATTTCCTCACTTGTGATCTCCTCTACTTTCTCTTCCTCATTGCAAATCCCTCCTCTCCGCGTCGCTGACCCTTCCTTCTTCCTCCTCTCGTTCTTTCTTCCTCATGGCAAGCGGTGGCGATCGACCTTGATGATCTCCACGGACAAGCTAGAGCGGTAAGTGTATGCGACTGGGAGTTTGCGTCGGCAGTGTTTGGCACCCTGTTCTGAATGGGAGCCGAATCTCTGTTGAAGCTAGGTGAGGCTTCGTTCTTCATTCCTGATTTTGGATGAGAAGCCATCTCTGATCGCATTCCATCTCCTCTTGCAGTACAAAAACTTGGGATTAGGGCAGCAGTGGTTTTTCCAACGAATAGAGCCATCTGGGGGAGTGCCATCAGTGAAGCTAAAATTTCCGTTATATATCTTGTTTTTCCCTTTGTTTCTATTCTGTCCAGGGTGTTTCTATGAATTGGTGTTATCTTGTGGACATTGGTGCTGATTTTGAGTTCAATAGACACAGGATCAAGAGTGTGGGCTGTCGAGGAGGTGAGACGTAGGATTGATCTAGGATGTTGTTGGTTTGACTTGCTGCAATGTGATGATTGTGGTGATGTTTATGCATTAGATGTGTGTGTTTATCCAGGAGTTGTTCAGATTTGTTTTGATTGAGTTTGATGTGATTATGGTGGTAGCTGGATGAATGTAGAAGCTGAGGGTTCAATGGGGAGTTTTGTTGTTGTGAATCGGCCATGGGTGATCGGGGGTTTCTAATTCGGATTCGATAAAAGGATGCCAATATAGGAATGATATAGTAGTAAATTGATATGTTATCGTGTGCTTGAATTTAATCATAGTTGATGATATTTGCAGGACATGGATATGTGGTAGGTCCGTTGGCATGAGGATAATTGTTACGAGCTTCGTATCAGGTGGGTAATATTTCCTACCCTGGTCAGGTAGTTGATTATTCTTAGTGCATGAGTTTCTATATGGTTGATATCGTACCTTGACTCCACTCATGTTATTTTGTGCTTGATACTTATTCTTTGCACTTTGAGATATACTGTTGTTGTTGTTGTTATTTCGTTCATCGTTGCTATAAATTACCAATGTTATGGTATGTAGATCTTTAGATGGATAACCATTTGTATGAAGCTAGGTATGGTTGTTGATTTGACTCGTGTCTTCAGGAAAAATCATCTCAGGGTGGGTGATGTCCATAATGTAGAGTTGGTTGTTGTATCATCTTACCTTTCATTGTATAACTATTACAGATCATATGTATGTACATGGTAGTATGGGTCGTCGATGGTGTGTCGCTACAGATTGGAGGTCCTAGCATGGTCGATTGGTAGTTGTGTGTGACTCTCTATGGGATAGAGAGTGTGTTGTATAGGTAAGTATGTGTAGTTGTGCATTCATTCCATTTACATGCATGTTGGCGAGTTGGACTCCCTTGTGGTTAGAGGGTCGTCAGTCATCCTGCCTCCATGGTTACTCGTGGTAGTTGTAACAGGTGTTAGGGAATTTCATTTGTTGTGTCGCACTCGGCCACTATTGATAGTGGTAATTGGAGTTGCGTGCAGTTGTCCAGTGTGTGTGGCACTCGAAAACTCATGGGTAGTGTCAGTCGGAGTGGCCAACAATAGGGACCCCCATTGTGTAGCTTATAGCTCTTTAGCTTATCACTACTTATTTATACTTCCTACCCAGTAGTGGTTGTATATATATGTGTGTGATATGTTTCTACATTTATTACAACACACACGCATGCATATTACAACAAGTGTAGACATAGCAGTAAATTTAAATTTGCAATAAAGTAATTTTATCTACGTTATACCTTTCATTATGGCGTGTAGCGAACGACATCAAGCCGGACGATCCTCGCTAGAATCGTCTCTATCCGTATCCACGCCGAGTTCCTCGGGATGACCGCTAAGCCACGAGCCGTCTTCGTACGGGTTACTAGCCTCGTGTTGAAGGCGACGTGATCGAGAGATGATCACGATCCGAATCCAAATTCGGATCCTAATACGAGTTCTCAAAACTCGCTTCTCCGAAGAGGTATTCGTCAATTGTGAATCGCCGTCCTCCACCTCAGAGGATTACGAGATCAAATCCCGGTAAGTTAGCGCTGTCGGGCTCTAACCGTCGTCGTCAAAGCGGCGCTCCGGCGAGAGGAGAAGAAGCTGTCAGAAAACTGGACAGCTTGGTGGAAGGAGTAGGCGCCGGCCAAAACAAGGAAGCCAAGTGCTCACCTTTTCACGAACCTAGGAAGATCAGGAGATTCGCGGAGGATCACGGCTGAAGCTTGGTGGCGGCCTTTACAAGGCTGGTTGGCGGCACAAGGTGGGCGGCGGCAACAAGGGTTTCTTAATGGTTATTGGATCATAACCATTAGGCCCGTTATGCCGCTCCATTAATATAAGTTAAATTAAACCAAACCATGATGGTTTATTTTAAGTTAAAACGAAACGAACCAACTTTTGGTTCATTCGTTTAATATAAACCAAACCCTTTGGTTTATTCTCAACCATTGGATTAGTACAAAACCATAATTGTCCATCAATTATGTCTTCAAAAGACACGGCCCATCCACGCTTCCATTGCGACTGAAACAATTTCATGCTCGCTTTATGTTTGGTCCAACCAAACATAGTTTCTCTCGGTCTGAGAATCCCATTCTCAAGCTCGTTTTAAATCCTTTGGATTACACTCGTTGTGCGTGTGACCAAATAGGTTCTCGGTTTATGTTGGTAGTCTATAATTAACCATTAATTATAGAACGATCATGAGTGGCACCTAGTAGTACATCATGATCCCCAATTAACCGAAAAGATCAACGGTTGATCCAGAACTATTTACGAAACCCTTGATGCTCGAATGATTCGTGCCCCATTCCCTTCACTCATCTTATACCCACTTGGTTCGAGGACATGGTCTATAGTGTCGATCCCACTAATTGACTCGTCACCTAGCCCAAGTATCATTTCCTCGTCCTCTGATTCTAGTTACTCCACATGTATCGAAGAGTACCTTACTCTAAACATGTAATGCTTTGGCGAAGACTTTAGTAACAATCGGCGAGAGGCCATGGGTATACATCTCCTGTAAGGAGTGGTGAATCCTTTATAGGCTATTCAAACACCTTGATCACTTGACTTATACCCAATCATCCGGGTCCACATCTCCTTAGAGATGTTTGCTTAAGATGTCAAGCATAAGTCTCCATGATCAAGATGACTTGAATACGCAAGTCGAAGAACATCGCACTTAAGCTCATAAGAACTTCATTGACATATCTATATATGCGAGAGAACCATATGAAGTCTTACGGGTCACTCGATGAACTAGTTACCATAACTAGCATCCACGATTAACTCGGACATCACAATGTCTCGACCCGGTGAGAATCATTTGCTTGGATACACCAAGGAGTATACCTCGTGCTAGTCTCGGCGAATTGATGGTGTCGAATCCATCAATTCATCGACTAGGGATAATTCGATACATCACAATTACACATGTAGAGATACTCACTAGTTGTGATCAATCACAAATTCTCTCATCTTTGTGAATCGTATCGTGGACATTGATAAATGAGTTTAAGATCAATCAAATACATAAAACATGTATACTCAAATAGTGAATCTTCATTTATATATAAATGGTTCATACATAAAGCGATTGCCTTAGGACATCTCTCATATATTACTAACGGACTCCCACTTGGCCTAATGCCAATCGCTCGGTATCGATACCATAAGCTCAACATGACCCTCGAGCTTATTTTGGTAATGCCTTAATCAAGGGGATCCGCTAAGTTCCTTTCAAAGGGGAATTTTCTCGATTTGTATTTCGTTCCTACTGATGATCTCTCTGATAAGATGATAGCGGCGAAGCACATGTTTGGATCATTGATGAGACCACATCAAGTTCAGAGATGAACTTCTTGATCCAAACCGCTTCATTTGCTGCTTCCAAAGCTGCAATGTATTCTTCCTTAGTGGCAGAATCCGCTATAGTGTCAAGCTTGGAACCTTTCCAAATTATTGTGCCTCCATTCCAGGTGAATACATACCCAGACAAAGACAAGGAATCATCCTTGTCTGTCTGGAGCTGGCATCCGTATACCCACGTATCACCATGTACCCTTCTCCATATATTAGGAACGCATCCTTAATTCTTCTTAAGACTTAAGGATCATCTTAACATCCACCCAATAATCCATTCCTGGATCAGACTGGTATCTGCTCTTGACACTCAGAGCATATGATACATCGGGCCTCGTACATAACATAGCATACATGATAGATCCTATTGCGGATGCATAGGGAATCTTACTCATGCAAATCCTCTCGTCTTCTGTGCGCGGACACATAGACTTCGAAAGGTGTACCCCATGCCTGATGGGTAAGAAACCTTTCTTGGATTCCGACATGCTAAACCTTTTTAGCACTCGGTCTATATATGTAGACTGCGAAAGACCAAGCAACCATTTCGATCTATCTCTATAGATCTTAATCCTGAGGATGTAGGTTGCTTCTCCCAGGTCTTTCATGGAGAATGTCTTGGATAACCAAACCTTCACTGACTGTAAGATTGAAACATCGTTTCCTATAAGTAGTATGTCATCGACATACAATACTAGGAATACGATCGCACTCCCACTAACCTTCTTGTACACACAAGGTTCTGGCTCGATTTTGTGAGAAATCAAACTTTTGTTTGTCTCATCAAACGGATATTCCTGGATGCTTGCTTCAATCCATAAATGGACCGTCCGCAATTTGCATACCTTGGTTTTATCAACCGATGTGAAACCTCAGTGTATCATATACACGCCTCGAGCGTGTTTCCATTAAGGAAAGTTACATCCATCCGCCATATCTCATAATCATAATGAGCCGCTATGGCCGTGGAGCATCCGAATGGATTTAAGCATAGCTACAGCGAATAGGTTTCGGCCATAATCAACACCTTGTTTTGATTTATATCCTTTCGCCACCAATCTAGCCTTATAGGTAATCACATTACCATCCATGTCGGTTTTCTTCTTGAAAACCCACTTGCACCCTATAGGCTTTATCCCTTCAGGTGGGTCAACCAAGTTCCAAACTTGGTTTTCATACATGGAATCCATTTCCGACTTCATGGCACCAAGCCACTTATCCCTTTTTGAACTTGTCAACACTTCTTCATAACTGGTAGGCTCCTCATCGTCAATGAGTAACACGCCGCTCGATTCGCTTACGAGAAATCCATATCTCTCGTGAATATTAGTGTTCTACCAGATCTACGAAGATGTGGTGTTACAATAGGTCCAAATGATTGCTCATCACTATGAGTTGTTTACCGCAGTGCTTCACCGTATCTCATCAATGTCTATTTGAGTCTCTCGAGCCTCCTCAAGCTCGACGACACTCCCACGCTTTCTTGCAAGAGAAACTCTTTCTCTAGAAACACAAAGATGCCTCAAACAAACACCTTTTGTTCCACAGATGATAGAATTGGTAACCCCTTGTTTCCTTAGGGTATCCAATAAATAGACATTTATCGACTTAGCATCCAATTTGTCCGATCATAAAGCTTCACATAAGGTGACAACCCCATATCTTCAAGTAAGATACATGAGGTTTCTTACTATTCCATATCTCATATGGAGTAGTTGAGACTACCTGTAGGCATTCTGCTTAACAAGTAAACATGTCTCAAGTGCATAGCCCCAAAAGGACTTGGGAAGAGTCGCATGATTCATCATTGACTGACCATGTCCAACAAGGTCCTCTACGCCTCTTAGATACACCATTATGTCAGGGTGTATAGGGCGGAGTCCATTGAGACAATATGCCATTGTCTCTTAGATAATCAAGAAACTCTTGACTTAAGTATTCACCACCTCGATCCGATCAAGTATTTTAATACTCTTGTCATGTTGTTTCTCTACTTCATTTCTGAATTCTTGAACCTTTCAAAGGCTTCAGACTTGTGTTTCATCAAGAACACATACCCAAACCGTGAGTGATCATCTATGAAGGTAATGAAGTAGCTATAGCCTCCTAAAGCTTGAGTTGACATAGGTCCACATACATCATGTATTAGACCTAGTAACTCTCCCACTGCTCACCTTTCCAGTAAAGGTAACTTAGTCATCTTGCCTTTTAAGCATGATTCGCATGTATCGTATGAATCCAATTCAACGATTCCAATTCCACATCGTGTAATTGACATGCTTCTTGCTTATATGGCCAAGACGACAATGCCACATATAGGAGTCTAATTGATTATCCTTTCGAGCACGCTTGTTGCTCGCTTCGATATTGAAAATGTCATCGGATACGCCCAACGATAAACACCATTGCTTAAAGTTCCAAATTCCATAAAGAACTCCATTCAAAGTTATGTAACAACAATTGTTACTAAAAGTCAAATGGTACCCATTTCTATTTAAACAAGAAATAGAAATGATGTTCTTTATCAATGAAGGAACATAAAAGCAAATTGTCTAAGACAAGTCCTACAGGAGTTTCAACAAATAAGTTCCGAATGGCGATCGCAAGAACCTTTGCTCCATTCCCAACACGCAAATTTGACTCTCCTCGACGAAGTCTTCTTCATTCCTTAGCCCATGTATGTCATTACATATATGTGAGCCACACCAGATCCAATACCCAAGTGTTTGAGGAAATAGAATGACAATCAATAACGAAGATATCTAAAGAAGATGGGGCATCCGATGCCTTATCCTTCTTCATGGACTCAAGATAAATCTTGCACTTTCTTCGCAAATGGCTCTCCTTGCCATAATGATGGCAAGTTTCCTTTTGTGCTAGTTCTACCTTCTTAGCCCTTCTCTTCTTTCCCTTTGTTGTTCCTTTGACTTCCTCTTAGAACCTTTCTTCGAGGAATCAACTAACAACATCCCCTCGCCATGCTTCTTAAGACTCCACAGCCTTCAAAGATATTGAGCAAGACACAGATGAACCTTCTAGCATCTCAGAGGTGAAGAGGAGCTGAGACTTCAACCTTTCAATCTCACTTGCTCATCAACCAACTCACAAAGATGAAGGACTATATGAGCATCCATATGCTCATGCCGCTATAGCTTGGGTTCCATCGCGGCTAGCATGATGCAACTCATTTGTTCGTAATCACTCACATGTTTCGATAGGCCAACAATTGGTCCAGAGTTGCATCGCCACTAGGACGGGCTGAAGAGGCGCCGAGGACATTTGCAAGCTTTTCAACCTTGAGAACAATTCTCAAGTTTCTAAGCCACCCATGAAGTTCGCCCTACTAATTTATTGAATCCAAAATGGAACGCAAATTCAAAGACATCATGATCAATCTTAGAAATACAAAACGAGCATATATGAGAAAGATGATTTTAAAATGCATCAATATACATTTATAAATCCCATTCATTTTTCGAATTTCAAAACCCCAAAATCACTCGAGATCGTAGGTCCATCTCCGAATGGGCTGATATCCATCATAGTTATGAACAACCTTGGAGAGAGTCCAACAAGCCATTCATAACTACGACGGTAGGTATCATCTATACCGATTGAATATCCCGTATATGCAACTATCACAATGTGCTATCAACTAATTGAATGTTCACACATACATCGGGTTGTTAACACATTAACAAGTATGCATCATATGCATAGCACCCAACTTCACCTCCCTTTACATCGACCTTGGAGAGAGTCCAACAAGCCGATGCTCCAGGTTAAAGCCAACCCATTAATCGGGAAATAGTTTTAATATGGTTATAGCGCATTCAACCAATTAGCCCAGCTTGGAGAGAGTCCAACAACCAAAGCTAACGATTGACCTCTCACTCTTACCATATTAGTATTAAACTATTCCATGGTTTGAACATGTTTGGGTTCGAGCCGGGCTTGGAGAGAGTCCAACAACCCAAACAAGAAACGGAACTCTGGTTCTAACCATATTAATGGAAGGTGTAGGCTTTAATATTGTTTAAGGGTTTTATGTCTCATCCTCTTTGCATGCAAATAACTATTATCTACATGGCATGACATACATGACATACATCTACATGTCACGACACGCATGGCATAATGTTATGCATCTAATGCAATTACATGGCATACAATTATGTCATGTATTTATTTCCTTATATGTCATAACTATTTATGGAAATAAAATATGTTTAAGATTTGATTCTCCAAATCAAATCATAATTAAATTAGGAAACAAATTTCCAAATCTAATCACATATTTTATTCATGGAATTATTTGATTAAGGAAAATCTATTTAGGAAACCAATTTCCTAAATCATTAAAACTACTTATGGAAATAAAATATTTTAAGATTTGATTTCCCAAATCAAATCATGATTAAATTAGGAAACAAATTTCCAAATCTAATCAAATATTTTATTTATGGAAAATATCAATTTTCATAAATACTTCTAGACTTTCCAAAATTGAAAAATTTCCATAAATACTTCTAAATTTCCAAAATTAGAAAATTTCCAGAAATACATTATGACTATCGCAAAACCATTTTTACGATTATGTCGAAACACAACCCGGGCTCGATACCATCAAGGTTGGGTTTAAGATCAAGCATGTGTGTGTTCGATCATGTTTCAGAACATGAATACAAATGAAGCAATAAAATAATAAATCTACATTTATTACAACACACAACACACGCATGCATATTACAACAAGTGTAGACATAACCGTAAATTTAAATTTGCAATAAAAGGAAATTTATCTACGTTATACCTTTCGTATGACGTGTAGCGGGAACGGCATCAACCGGAACGATCCTCGCTAGAATCGCCTCTATCCGTATCCACGCCGAGTTCCTCGATGACTTCGCTAAGCCACGAGCTTCGCCTTCGCACGGGTTACTAGCCTCGATGTTGAAGACGACGTGATCGAGAGATGATCACGATCCGAATCCAAATTCGATCCTAATATGAGTTCTCAAAACTCGCTTCGAGAGGTATTCACAACCAATTGATGAATCCTTCATCCTCCACCTCAGAGGATTACCGGAGATCAATCCCGGTAGTTTAGCCACTATCGAGCTCAACCGTCGCCCAAACGACGTCTCCGACGAGAGAAGAAGCTGTCCAGAAAACTGACAGCTTGGTGGCTGAAGCTTGACGCCGCAAGGAGCTGAGGCGGCACAAGTTGGGCGGCAATGAGGTTGGCGGCAAATAAGGGGTGGGCGCAACCCAAGGCTAGGGTTTTTGGATTAGGCTTAATTATCCATTAAGCCCTCTTTTATAGAGAACTAATTCTCTTAATGGTTATTGGATCATAACCATTAGGCCCGTAACCCGCTCCAGTAAGATAAGTTAAAATAAACCAAACCATGATGGTTTATTTTAAGTTAAAACGAACCGAACCAACTTTTGGTTCATTCGTTTAAAATATACCAAACCCTTTGGTTTATTCTCCTCCATTGGATTAGAACCAAACCATTTTGGTTCATCCATTATGTCTTCATAAGACACGGCCCATCCACGCTTCCATTGCGACTGAAACGATTTCATGCTCGCTTATGTTTGGTCCAACCAAACCTAGTTTCTCTCGGTCTGAGAATCCCATTCTCAAGCTCGTTTTAAATCCTTTGGATTACGCTCGTTGTGCGTGTGACCAAATAGGTTCTCGCTTTATGTTGGCCGCCTATAATTAACCATTAATTATAGAACGATCATGAGTGGCACCTAGTAGTACATCATGATCCCCAATTAACCAAAAGATCAACTTGATCCGTAACTATTTCAAACCCTTCAAGAGCTTCGAATGAATCGTGCCCCATTCCCTTCACTCATCTTATACCCACTTTGTTCGTGACATGGTCTATAGTGTCACCTCACTAGGTCGACTCACGCCACACCTAGCCCAAGTATCATTTCCTCGCCCTACGGATTCTAGTTACTCCACATGTATCAAGAGTACCTTACTCTAAACATGTAATGCTTTGGCCAAAGACTTTAGTAACAATCCGACGAGAGGCCATGGGTATACATCTCCTCGCAAGGAGTGGTGAATCCTTTATAGGCTATTCAAACACCTTCGATCACTGACTTATACCCAATCATCCCGGGTCCACATCTCCTTAGAGATGTTTGCTTAAGATGTCAAAGCATAAGTCTCCATGATCAAGATGACTTGAATACCGCAAGTCAAAGGAACATCGCACTTAAGCTACAGTAAGAACTTTATTGACATATCTATATATGCAGAGAACCATATAAAGTCTTACGGCTGGTCACTCTAATGAACTAGTTACCATAACTAGCATCCACAATTAACTCCGGACATCACAATGTCTCCAGCCAGTGAGAATCAGCTACTTGGATACACCAAGGAGTATACCTCGTGCTAGTCTCGACAGAATTGATGGTGTCCAAATCCATCAATTCATCGACTAGGGATAATTCCGATACATCACAATTACACATGTAGAGATACTCACTAGTTGTGATCCAATCACAAATTCTCTCATGCTGTGAATCGTATCGTGGACATTCAGTAAATGAGTTTAAGATCCAATCAAATATATAAAACATGTATACTCAAATAGTGAATCTTTATTTATCATATAAATGGTTCATACATAAGGCGATTGCCTTAGGACATCTCTCATATATTACTAACACCACCAATCCACAAAGGATTGATGCCGCCGGCCCCAAGAATAGAGAGAACTAAATGGAAACCACCAAGGAACCAAACTAGGGACAAACCCTAGCTTCTAGTGACGTCGGCCAATAGGGAGTGAAGAGGATAAAAGGAATATGTTGGGCGGCGGCCAAGGTATAGGGAAAAGAGAAGGAGCCGGCAACACCCTAGGAAGAAGAAGAGCACTTCCCCTATAGTTGCCGCCCAACCAAGCTTTCAAACCCTAGCCGCCCAACCTTTCTTCCATTGGATTTCTTGCCGCCCAAGCAATGAGAGGCTAAACCCTAATTTCCAAAAACCAAATTCCTTTTTTTTTGCTGCCCAACCTATTCTCCCATATATATAGAGTTAGGTTTAGGCTTAGGTTTAATCTCCTCCATTGGTTCTAGAGATTTAATCTCAACCGTCAGATCTTAGAGATTTAATCTCTACCGTCGGATCTTAGAGATTTAATCTCCACCTAGGGATTTAATCTCAACCGTCGGATCAAGAGATTTAATATCAACCGTCTAATCTAGAGATTTAATCTCAACCGTCGGATCTAGAGATTTAATCTCAACCGTCGGTTTAGAGATTTAATCTCTACCGTCGGTTCTAGAGATTTAATCTCAACCGTCGGTTCTAGAGATTTAATCTCCACCGTCGGTTCTAGAGATTTAATCTCAACCGTCGGTTCTAGAGATTTAATCTCCACCGTCGGTTCTAGAGATTTAATCTCAACCATCGGTTCTAGGGATTTAATCTCAACCGTCGGGTCTAGAGATTTAATCTCAACCGTCGGTTCTAGAGATTTAATCCCAACTGTCGGATCTAGAGATTTAATCTCAACCGTCGGTTCTAGAGTTTTGTTTTCCATCATTCGGTTCTAGAGATTTAATCTCAACCGTCGATTCTAGAGATTTAATCTCAACCGTCAGGTCTAGAGATTTAATCTCAACCGTCGGTTCTAGAGATTTAATCCCAACTGTCAGATCTAGAGATTTAATCTCAACCGTCGGTTCTATAGTTTTGTTTTCCATCATTGGATCTAGAGTTCATGAGGTTTATATTAGGCTACGATAGGGACCATGAGGAGGAGTTGGATCTTGGCCACCCGATGGATCGGAACCACACAAACTTGATCCATCAATGATGTTCCATTCCACTAGAGGATCATCATTGAACTACCTCACCAACCCCCATAAATTAATATGGGTTCCATATATTATTTGTACATCCATCTCCCCGTGTTTAAGATATCGAATTTCTGTCAATTAATTGATTTACTGACCATTAATTAATTAACATCTAACTCCTCGAGTAGTACCACTCAACCTTATCATCATGTTGACTAAGTCAACCTGCAGGGTTTACATGATGAACCTTATGAGCTCCTCAAGGGGACATCATCAATCTAATATATAGGACACGGTTTCCTCCTATAATCAACGGCACACCATGTAAATAATATCATTTCCCAACTTACCGGGTATATTGATTTAATCCATAGAAATCTCACCCTCTGGTAAATCAAAGAAATAAATACTAAGTACATGTGCCCGTTATTATATCGGAATTAAGAGCATGTACAACATAATATCCGAGGTCCGATTCAATTATGTAGTCAGCAATAAATTGATTCACCTCTATGTCGGTCATGCTCAATACACCTAAGTGTACTAGTGTAACTCTATGTTCAAGACAAAACAATATCAAGCTACACTACAACCATGCTAATGGTTTGTCCAAAACCATCTTGGTTGTGAGCCTCTACTTATATTCCACAAGGAACTGATAACATGATCTTCTATGCCACACCAAGCACCATGTTATCTACAATGTAAAATATTAGGCAATATGCACACATATAATAAATATAAAGTGCAAACAATGATCATGTGATTCTTATTTCAAAAAAAAATGTTCATACAAAAAGAGCTAGGCTTTCAGTGTACATTCCAACAATCTCCTACTTATACTAAAAGACTATGCTGTCATCACACTGCCATACATCTGATCTCCATGTCCTCCATATGCCTATCAAACGCTTTCGCTGGAAGGGCCTTAGTGAATGGATCTACCAGGATATCCTCTGATGCAATCTTGGTGACAACTACTTCTCCTCGCTTTACGATTTCTCGTATCAGGTGGTACTTGCGCTCTATGTGTTTACTTGCCTTATGGGCTCGTGGTTCCTTTGAGTTTGCAACTGCACCAATGTTATCACAATAAATTGTGATAGTTCTGGGAAAACCAGGAATCACATCCAAGTCCATCAAGAAGTTCCTGAGCCATACAACTTCCTTGGCTGCCT
Source organism: Wurfbainia villosa (assembly GCA_025175895.1). Classification (NCBI taxonomy): domain Eukaryota; kingdom Viridiplantae; phylum Streptophyta; class Magnoliopsida; order Zingiberales; family Zingiberaceae; genus Wurfbainia; species Wurfbainia villosa. Next base: position 1,180,451 of record JAKLTH010000244.1, on the reverse strand, counting down.
TAGAGGCTGCCACATACTCAGCTTCCATGGTAGAGTCCACCATGCATTTCTGCTTGACACTACTCCATACTATGGCTCCACCTCCAAAAGTAAACACAAACCCCGAGGTAGACTTACTCTTGTCCCTATCTGATAGGAAATCCGAATCCGTGTAACCCACAGGGACTAATTGATCTGCCCAGTAAACCAGCATATAATCCCTAGTCCTTCTCAGGTACTTCAATATATGCTTTACCGCAGTCCAATGTCCCTATCCAGGATTACTCTGATATCTGCTAACCATGCCCACGGCAAAGTATATATATGGTCTTGTACATAGCATAACATACATGAGGATTCCTACTGCCGAAGCATAAGGAACCACCTTCATCTCCTCTATCTCCTTTGATGTTTTAGGACACATCTCTTTAGATAAAGGAACTCCATGCCTAAAAGGTAGAAAACCTTTCTTGGAGTTCTGCATGCTAAAACGAGCTAGAACCGTGTCTATGTATGAAGCTTGAGATAAGCACAACATCCTTTTCTTGTGATCCCTTATAACTTTCATCCCAAGGATGTGTCCCACATCTCCCAAGTCCTTTATGTCAAACTGTTTGGACAACTATACCCTTACGTCTGATAACACTTTGATATTGTTGCCAACTAACAAAATATCATCTACGTATAATACAAGAAATACCACTACGTTTCCGTCACATATTTTGTATACACATGGCTCATCCGGACTTTGAATAAATCCATATGACTGGATTACCTCATCAAAATGGATGTTCCAAGATCTCGAAGCTTGCTTCAATCCATATAAGGACCGATTAAGCTTACACACTAGATGCTCTTTGCCTTTAGCAATGAATCCCTCTAGTTGCCGCATATAGATGTTCTCCTCAAGACTTCCGTTAAGGAAAGCTGTCTTGACATCCATCTGCTAAATCTCATAATCCATATGAGCAACTATAGATAAGAGAATCCGGATAGACTTAAGCATAGCTATTGGCGAAAAAGTCTCCTCATAATCGATACCCTCTTTCTGAGTATACCCTTTCACAACAAGCCTAGCTTTGATGGTCTCAACCTTCCCGTCTATTCCTCTCTTTCTCTTGTAGATCCACATGCATCCAATGGCTTTCACACCATCGGGTGGTTCTACTAGCTCCCAGACATGATTAGAATCCATAGATTCTATCTCTGAATTCATCGCTCTTTGCCAAGATACCGCATCTCTATCTTGGAGTGCCTCGTCATATGTCCAGGGATCAGGTTCATGTTCGCCAGGGACCAAATCAGAAGATTCTCCCAAGAACATGAATCTCTTGGGTTGCCTAACAACCCTCCCACTACGACGAGGTGCCTCCTGTGTATGCTCTGTGACATGCGGTGCAGTGACTTGTGGTATCTCCTCTTGTACCGGTGGTACTGAAGTCGGGACTTCCCTTGTCAACTCCTCAAGAACAATCCTACTTGTGAGGCTTGTGGTTCATCACATAGTCCTCCTCTAGAAATCTGGCATTTGTACTCACGATCACCTTTTGATCTCTAGGATTATAAAACAAACCACCTTTCGTTCCTTAGGGTACCCCACGAACATGCACACTTCTGTACGAGGTTCCAACTTACCAGCATCATCCTTCAGCACATGTGCTGGACTACCCCAAATCCGAATATGTCTTAAACTAGGCTTTCGCCCAGTCCACAATTCTATGGGAGTAGAAGGTACTGACTTAGATGGAACCAAGTTCAGAATGTGTGCTGTCGTTTCCAGAGCAAACCCCCAGAACGAATCAGGTAACTCAGAAGAACTCATCATCGATCTGACCATCTCCATAAGAGTCCTATTCCTTCGCTCCGCCACACCATTCTGCTGGGGTGTGCCAGGTGCGGACAATTGGGATTGAATCTCAGCCTCTGATAAGTAACTCCTAAACTCTCCCAAGAGGTACTCGCCACCACGATCAGATCATAGTGTCTTGATACTTTTACCTTGATGGTTCTCCACATCAGCCTTGAATTCTTTGAATCTGTCAAAGCACTCAGACTTGCAGTGCATCAAGTAAATGTATCCATACCTTGAATAATCGTCTATAAAAGAGACGAAGTATTCAAAGCCACCTCTAGCCTGGAGAGACATAGGACCGCATAGATCAGAATGAACCAATTCTAACACATCTTTGGCCCTATACCCCTTGAGCTTGAAAGGCCTCTTGGTCATTTTACCTTCCAAGCAAGATTCGCAGGTTGGGAGATCCTCCACCACTAATGAACCCAAAGGTCCATCAGCTATCATCCTTTGAATTCTACTCAGGTTAATATGACCAAGTCTTAGGTGCCAAAGATATGTCTAGTTCATTTTCGAAGGCTCTTTTCTCTTATTGGACTTAGAATATTAGTTATTCACTTCTATATGCATCGTGGGAGCTTTTAGTTCAAGAGTATACAAATTGACAACCAATGTACCTGAATAGATAATCTCTCTATTTCTTTTTATAACAACTCTGTCATTAAAAGAAATAGAATATCCATCCATAAACAATTTAGAAACACAAATCAAATTCTTTCTAAATGTAGGTACATAAAGATAATTTCTCAAAACCAAAACTTTATTTCTATCAAACGATAAATAAATGTCTCCCCATGCAATAGCCGCTACCTTTGTAGCATTGCCCATGTAGATAGTAATTTCTCCTTCAGCTAGTCGTCGGGTTTCCTGGAACCCCTGCAAAGAATTGCAGACATGATCAATGGCTCCGTGATTCACACACAGATACTGTAGATAACACCACTAAACATGTTTCAACGACTAAGGCAGAAGATATACCTATGTTCTACTTTAGGAAGGGGAAGTCTTTCTTCACATGTCTAGTCTATCTACAGGTGAAGCACTTGCCTTTCGGCTTCTTCACTCCTCCCTGAGGTCCACCCGCCATTTTTGCTCTACCTTGTTTCTTCTTCTTATTGCCTTTCGACTTAGAAGTAGAAACCTTCTGAGCAATCATAGCTTCCTGCCTAGCAGCTCGATTCTAGTATCCGAAAAGTTCCTTTTCCCCAGAATCATCCGCAGGCCTAGGAGGACACTCATCGACAGTTAAGACACTATCCATATTTCTTTTCTAATCAATATTATTTGGGTACAGTAAGTTTGTTTCCTTTAGCATCATAGCAAGTGGGTTGAAAGCCATTTGAAAATCCTAGGAATCACAATGATCAAAATATTAGATTTCAAATATTATTGATTCCTCAAAACAATAAAATTCCGAAATCAACCAACACCTCAAAACACCGAGAATATCGCATGCCACGATAGTGTGGACGTATACGAATTCTACATTTGTATGAGGAGGTTTTACCCATTAATTTTATTATCTTGTCAACCTTACTTTTTGACAAATAAAATTAATAGTTGGTTCCTCTTTGGCCCTACAAATAAAAGCAGTGACTCCGATGGGGAGGATACTTTTTATTTGCATCCAAGTGTGCACCATTCCACGATACTAAGGGAATTATCTCGGATTATGTGCCTTACCGATGGGGAAGTACACACGCTCCTAAATAATTTCCTATAAGCATTATTTGACCTAGTGATCCGCAAACAAACTCATCCGATGGGGAGGAAGACACTCAGAGCCGACACGCAAGTTTGTTGCATCACACGTCAAATTGTAATGGAGGTCACGGGAATTAATTAAAATATCCCTCTCCCACTTAGTAAATTGAAAATGAGGAATTTTCAAGCACACACAACATGCATATAAAACAAATCACCAATAAATATGGAAAAAATAGAATTTTTCCAACTATTATGGTTTTGTTCTCCAATATGCGTCCCACCGTGTCGCCACCTCGTCCGCTCCACCTTTTCCGTGCGCAAGCCACCTAAAGAGATCCGAGCCGAGATATATCATTTTAATTTACATCCATCGATCCTATACTCCACGAACGAGTGTACAAATAATCTAGATCAAAAGCAAACTAAAATGAGCGGCTAAACAGTGCCGTATTTAATTATAAAAATTAAATACTAATCTAGCCTCGTCAACCCTGAGGATTCAAATAATAAATATTTACACACATATAATCACATACACACATATGGCCATAATAGTCGGATCTTACGTCTGCAATCAAAAAGTTAAACTAGGCATATCCTACTATTATCCGACACATATAATATATGAAAAAGTGCATAAAAAATTAACCGAATCCTAAACACACAAAACAGGAAACCGAGGCTCTGATACCAATTGTTGGTAACTCATGCTTCTCGGAGACTCATTGGTTCCCATGTCCCAGGATTAAAATTTTCACTAATGAAAACTAATCCGGACAGGATGAGTTTCCTAAGCACAACCAATTCTTCGTCATGCTAACAACTTGAGCGATCGCTTGAACAAACTAGTTGTTCAAGCAACACAACTCTTCTAGTTGGTTAGCCGCGGAAGAGACGATGGACGGATCGCCGGTTTTTGTGTTTGTCTTCGGGGTCCATGATTATACAAATACATACAATTGCAAACTAGTATAATCAACACATACTAATCAAAATAATAAGAACATGCAAAGATCAATAATAAAAGTTATAAAACTTTTATACCTCTTGATATTCTATTGTATGTCCTAACCTCCTTGTAGACTTCGTGTGGGCGAAGATCCTCCACAAGTTGAAGCTTCCTAGATCTTCTTCAATCCAAAGAAAGAAGAACTCTCCTTCCCTTCTTGCTTGAGCCAACCACCAATCCACAAAGGATTGATGCCGCTGGCCCCAAGAATAGAGAGAACTAAATGGAAACCACTAAGGAACAAAACTAGGGATAAACCCTAGCTTCTAGTGCCACCGACCAATAGGGAGTGAAGAGGATAAAAGGAATATGTTGGGCGCTGGCCAAGGTATCGGGAAAAGAGAAGGAGCCGACAACACCCTAGGAAGAAGAAGAGCACTTCCCCTATAGTTGCTGCCCAACCAAGCTTTCAAACCCTAGCCGCCCAACCTTTCTTCCTTTGGATTTCTTGCCGCCCAAGCAATGAGAGGTTAAACCCTAATTTCCAAAAACCAAATTCCTTTTTTTTTCCGCCCAACCTATTCTCCCATATATATAGAGTTAGTTTTAGGCCTGGGTTTAATCTCCTCCATTGGTTCTAGAGATTTAATCTCAATCGTCGGATCTTAGAGATTTAATCTCTACCATCGGATCTTAGAGATTTAATCTCCACCTAGGGATTTAATCTCAACCGTCGGATCAAGAGATTTAATATCAACCGTCGGATCTAGAGATTTAATCTCAACCATCGGATCTAGAGATTTAATCTCAACCGTCGGTTCTAGAGATTTAATCTCCACTGTCGGTTCTAGAGATTTAATCTCAACCGTCGGTTCTAGAGATTTAATCTCCACCGTCGGTTCTAGAGATTTAATCTCAACCGTAGGTTCTAGGGATTTAATCTCCACCGTCGGTTCTAGAGATTTAATCTCAACCGTCAGTTCTAGGGATTTAATCCCAACCGTCGGGTCTAGAGATTTAATCTCAACCGTCGGTTCTAGAGATTTAATCCCAACCGTCGGATCTAGAGATTTAATCTCAACCATCGGTTCTAGAGTTTTGTTTTCCATCATTGGATCTAGAGTTCATGAGGTTTATATTAGGCTATGATAGGGACCATGAGGAGGAGTTGGATCTTGGCCACCCGATGGATCGGAACCACACAAACTTAATCCATCAATGATGTTCCATTCCACTAGAGGATCATCATTGAACTACCTCACCAACCCCCATAAATTAATATGGGCTCCATATATTATTTGTACATCCATCTCCCCGTGTTTAAGATATCGAATGTCCGTCAATTAATTGATTTACTGACCATCAATTAATTAACATCTAACTCCTCGAGTAGTACCACTCAACCTTATCATCATGTTGACTATGTCAACTTGCAGGGTTTACATGATGAACCTTATGAGCTCCTCAAGGGGACATCATCAACCTAATATATAGGACACGGTTTCCTCCTATAATCAACGACACACCATGAAAATAATATCATTTCCCAACTTACCGAGCATATTGATTTAATCCATTGAAATCTCACCCTCTGGTAAATCAAAGAAATAAATACTAAGTACATGTGCCCGTTATTATATCGGGATTAAGAGCATGTACAATATAATATCCGAGGTCCGATTCAATTATGTAGTCAGCAATAAATTGAATCACCTCTATGTCGTGTTGGTGCAATCGGCTCAGGTTGACTCGAGTTTGACTCGAGCAGTACCTTGATAGTATTTTGATGATAGACAAAACTCATGACATGGGATTGTCATGGGAAAGTCCAACATGGGGTTGGCATGGAAAATCCAAGCATGAAGCTTGGTGTGGAAGTCCAAGGGGGAAGCCTTGGCATGGGAAAGTCCAAAGCATTGTGAAGCCGTGCGCTTGGTGCTTGGCATGTGAAAGTTCAAAGCATTGCGAAGCCGTGCGCTTGGTGCTTGGTGAGAAATGCATTGCGAAGCCGTGCGCTTGGTGCATTTGGGAAGTCTTGAGATCTTGGCAAGTTCACTAGGCTCGAGTCCTTGAGTCGGTGAAGGATGGCATTGCGAAGCCGTGTGCTTGGTGCATCCGAGGGACCACGGGACGGGGAGCAAATGGAGTGAGCCCCAAGGGAAGCATACTTCTAGGGCATGAGATGCGAAGGATGGCGTTGCAAAGTCGTGCGCTTGGCGCATCCGAGGGACGTAGGCCGAGGGAAGAAAGCTTCGGTGGGGAACTCCATGAGGGATAAGGTGGACTTGGCCAAGTGGCTAAGACTGAGTGTCAGAGGCTCAAACATCGTTATGTTTGAGGTTTTAGCCGACATCAGTCGACTGACATAGGTGCCAGTCGACTGCTCTAGGTCGTATGGGTTCGACCAGTGTTCGACTGAACCAAGTTCTGGTTGATCGATCAACGCCGAGGAGGGCCGATCAGGGAGGATCGACCGATCGCCGAGGGATGGCAGTCGAATGATGACACTGTGCACGGGAACAGAATGGAGTCGAGCTTGCAAGCACTCGACTGATGGATGATTAGTCGACTGATGGGTGCCATCAGTCGACTGATGTGTGATCCGTTGGAACTTAACCAACGTGGATCGGGCCGTTGTGAGACAACGGCTACAGGACCAGTTGACTGATGGTCACGATCAGTCGACTGATGGGCGCAAAAACAGCTTGATGCAGGTTATAAAAGGAGCACGAGTTGGAGGATTTCGCAATGATTTTTGTGGAGATATTGGAGGGGAATTGCTGCTGCATTCCAGTCCTTCAAGAGCCAATCAAAGCAAGCAACAAACAAATGATCAAAAGCAATCGGTGAAAAGTGTTTCTTTTGTATTGTATTTGTATTCTTGTTTGTATTTGTATATTACTGTTGTAATTGCTTGTGAGAGGTTTCTCCACCTCCGACGTGTAGTCGAGAAGGAGTTTGAGTATTGCCGTGTGCATCTCTAGAGCTCGAGGAGCTCGCCCGTAGAGTAGGAACCATTCGGTTCCAAACCACGTATATGCTTGCGTATTTGGTTTGCTTGTATTGTTGTTAGTATTATTGTTATTTCTATTGTCATTCTGCTCCGTATATTAACGACAATTGTAGACGAGCAAACGAGAACGAACGAATTACGACATCCAACGAATGAGGGCTATTCACCCCCCTCTAGCCGGCCAATTGATCCCCTACAAGTGGTATCAGAGTCGAGGTCGCTCTTCAAAGACTAACCGCCGCGAGAGCACTACAAGATGGCCGGCTACAACCTCCAACCACCAAAATTCGAAGGAAATTTTGCTTGGTGGAGAAAACGGATGGAGGTATATCTCGAAACCGATTTTGATTATATGATTATTATAGAAAATGGTTTTGAGATGCCTAGGGACAAACACAACAAGCCCATTGAAAAATCAATGTGGACCCAAGACCAAATCAAGAACTTCAAGACAAATCTCGAGGTAATTAAATTGATTAGTGATTTGTTACCTAACACTATTTGGTCTAGATTGGGTGATTATAGGGATGCAAGGGAACTATGGAATAAGATAATAAATTTCCAAGAAAATTCCCAACCGGCACAAGTAGAAGAAAATGCCGAGGAAGAAGAACCCACAACATTTGAAGATGTTGATGACTTTGTGGAGACCTCCACCTCTAGCATTGAGGGGGAGGAGAGGCAATCTTCCATCCCGGAGCAAGAACAAGAAGCATCCACATCCGGGAGAAGTGAAGATCGGGAAGAGACCTCCACCACCTCCCTAGGTAACTCAAGTGTTATTATTTTAAATAAAAATCACATAATATGCTTTGAGTGTAGGGAGAAAGGGCATTATAAGAGCAAATGCCCTAAATTGGCTAAGAAGAAGGCATCGACACCAAAAGTCAACCCAAAGTCAAACAATGCCGGTGTTCCCAAAATCAAGAGCAAAGAGCACATTGTGTGCTTCAAATGCAATCAAAAGGGACACTACCGAAGCCAATGCCCTAGGGGGAGGAAGAAAGGGCAAGAAGGTGCAACTCATGAAGGGGGAGCTTCTAAAGCTAACCCTAAGGTACATTTACTTAATGCACCTTTAATTCCTAGAGTTAAAAAGCATGCTAAGAATTATTTTAGCTCTCTTGCTATTATCAATGAAAAGCATGCTAAGAGAAATAATAAGGTTTATTGCTTAGGTTCCAAGCATGTTAGTTTCTCTAAGGACAAACCTAGGACTCAAAACACTAGATCTATTTTACCTAGGGAGTCAATTAGGAGAATTGAAGAAAACTTGGGTGTTAATCCCAAGAAATCTAGGCATATGCCTAAGAAGAAGAACATTTCCCCTAAACCTAATGAAAATTCAAAATTGAGGAAATTAGAGGTGGAGAACCAAGCCTTGAGATCAAGGCTAGAAAAATTGGAGAAGACCCTAGCAATAATATCAAACTCGATTAAGGGGTCTAATGCACAAAAGTCAAGACCTAGGAAACAAGAAACATCTAAGGGCAAGAAAGGTTTGGGTCACAAACCTATGTCCTACCATAATGTTCCATTTAATTATGGAACCACATCTAGGTCTAGGAAAACCAAGGCTAATAGGGAAGTCATCCCTAAGTCTAGCCATGGTATGTGTTTAGTGGCTAACACCTCAAAGAAATCAAATGTAGCCACTAAGAAGGTCAATGGAGGAGTCACCTCTAGAGTTGACCTAGGAAAGACCCAAAAGACTATGGATTCAAATCCTAAAAGGGTCATTAGGAAGGTATCAAGGGAAGTTATCCCTAGGGAATACCTTGTTAACCCAAGGAGCTCTAATAGATATTGGGTTCCTAAGAGCGTGATTGATTCATGCTAAATGGGTTAGGGTGTGTCAACCCTAAGTGGATGGGTAGTTAACCTAGCAATTGTGAGTTGACACATTAGGGTGTGCCAATAGGGTTTGAGAAGTTAAAAATGATTTAAAATTGGCACAATTAGGTCGTAGAGGTATTTGTGTGCCATTTTGGGTTTTTGGCGCACTAGGGAAATGAATGGTTTAAGGCAAAGTGAATTTAATCCCTAAAAATGGCAAATTGATTTGCACACTTAGGTATTCTATACCTTAGTATATTTTACTTGCCATGATTGGTTTGCCTTACCATGTCATGACATCATTTTCATTTTTATCTATAAAATGTCATGATCATGTTTAGAATTATGTTTAGATGTCATGAATGCCTAGATCTCATTTACATGCCATGACATCATGATATTGGCATATGCTTTTACTTATATCATATCTATGTCATAATCATATCATGCATATAAATAAAATGAAATTATGGACTATGGCATGATTTGATGGGAATCAAAGAATATTGCCTTAGAAATATGCATGAGAACATAAACAAAACAAAACCCACATCTCACAAAAATTTGACTTGTATGTGTTTTACACATCTAGATATTGGTGAGATGTTTAGGAAAAAGAAAATAAAGGTTTGAAAAACCTTGGTGAAGCCTATCTTTTGATAGCTATCACCATTGAATGGGATGATACAAAGATGGCTCTTTATTGAAGCTTTTCTTAAATTTTGAACTTTGTATCAATCTCCTAATTTAATGGGTAAAATAAATTTTCAATATTTTTCACCCATAGTGTTTAGGATAAATATTATACGTATGCATTTTCAAGATTTTTAAAATTATGTATATTTACTTATGGATTTCGAAAATCCATTTTTTGAAACTGAAAAATTGCAGAATAATATACCAATCACTGTAATGGCAATGATCGATGGTAAGTCCAATGATCGTATCCATGAGTCGATCGCACAGCCGATTTCAGGTAAACTTGATAGTTAGGCCCATGTTTAGCCATGTTTTGGTCCCCTAACCACTCCTAACCCTAGGATATGCTTGGGAGAGCATTAGAGAGGGTGGAAATCCATTGGATATGGATTAGGATTTGGGTTGAGGGTGAGTATAAATTTTAAGGTGGAAGAGAGTTCATTGTTGAACTTTGCCTTAATTTTGATTTTGTTAATGTTCCTATTTGCTTAGGGACTCTCCAAGGACATTGTTGGTGCAATGGTCAAGGGGGAGCAAGCCTCTAGGGGGAGGTATCCATCATGGGAAGATGGATGTGTATTTCCTTATGGGAGGAAAATTGGGTTGCCTCTCTTTAAGTGATATGGGATCACTAGAAAGATTGTAGGCATGTGTTCCTCCAAGGGAGAGATTGTAAGATCTCATTAGCATATGAGACATTCATACCCTTGGGGAGGACCTTTTTGATGTAATGTCAAAAAGGGGGAGAAGTTACCAAGTTACCAATTAGGGTTCGTTGGAATTCTCATTGGGATATGAGAATTGCCAATATGGGAGAATTGGTAGACTTGAGATGGTAGTTTTGTCAATTATCAAAAAGGGGGAGATTGTTGGTGCAATCGGCCCAGGTTGACTCGAGTTTGACTCGAGCAGTACCTTGATAGTATTTTGATGATAGACAAAAATCATGACATGGGATTGTCATGGGAAAGTCCAACATGGGGTTGGCATGGAAAATCCAAGCATGGAGCTTGGTGTGGAAGTCCAAGGGGGAAGCCTTGGCATGGGAAAGTCCAAAGCATTGCAAAGCCGTGCGCTTGGTGCTTGATATGTGAAAGTTCAAAGCATTGCGAAGCCGTGCGCTTGGTGCTTGGTGAGAAATGCATTGCGAAGCCGTGCGCTTGGTGCATTTGGGAAGTCTTGAGATCTTGACAAGTTCACTAGGCTCGGGTCCTTGAGTCGGTGAAGGATGGCATTGCGAAGCCGTGCGCTTGGTGCATCCGAGGGACCACCGGACGGGGAGCGAATGGAGTGAGCCCAAAGGGAAGCATACTTCTAGGGCATGAGACACGAAGGATGGCGTTGCGAAGCCGTGTGCTTGGCGCATCCAAGGGACGTAGGCCGAGGGAAGAAAGCTTCGGTGGGGAACTCCATGAGGGATAAGGTGGACTTGGCCAAGTAGCTAAGACTGAGTGTCGGAGGCTCAAACATCGTTATGTTTGAGGTTTTAGCCGACATCAGTCGATTGGCATAGGTGCCAGTCGGCTGCTCTAGGTCGTATGGGTTCGACCAAAGGTTCGATCAACCAAGTTCAAGACACCGATCCGAGGGAGGGCAGTCAACTGTTGGGAGGATTAGTCGACTGCCGAGGGATGGCAGTCAAATGATGACACTGTGCACGGGCACAGAATGGAGTCGAGCTCGCCAGTACTCGACTGATGGATGATCAGTCGACTGATGGGTGCCATCAGTCGACTGATGTGTGATCCGTTGGAACTTAACCAACGTGGATCGGGCCGTTGTGAGACAACAGCTACGGGACCAGTCGACTGATGGTCACGATCAGTCGACTGATGGGCACGAAAATAGCTTGATGCAGGTTATAAAAGGAGCACGAGTTGGAGGATTTCGCAATGATTTTTGTGGAGCTATTGAAGGGGAATTGCTGCTGCATTCCAGTCCTTCAAGAGCCAATCAAAGCAAGCAACAAACAAGTAATCAAAAGCAATCGGTGAAAAGTGTTTCTTTTGTATTGTATTTGTATTCTTGTTTGTATTTGTATATTACTGTTGTAATTGCTTGTGAGAGGTTTCTCCACCTCCGACGTGTAGTCGAGAAGGAGTTTGAGTATTGTCGTGTGCATCTCTAGAGCTCGAGGAGCTCGCCCGTGGAGTAGGAACCATTCGGTTCCGAACCACGTATATGCTTGCGTATTTGGTGTGCTTGTATTGTTGTTAGTATTATTGTTATTTCTATTGTTATTCTGCTGCGTATATTAACGACAATTGTAGACGAGCACACGAGAATGAACGAATTACGACATCCAACGAACGAGGGCTATTCACCCCCCTCTAGCTGGCCAATCGATCCCCTACATGTCGGTCCTACTCAATACACCTAAGTGTACTAGTGTAACTCTATGTTCAAGACAAAACAATACCAAGCTACACTACAACCATGCCAATGATTTGTCCAAAACCATCTTGGTTGTGAGCCACTACTTATATTCTACAAGGGACTGATAACATGATCTTTTGTGCCACACCAAGCACCATGTTATCTACAATGTAAAATATTAGACAATATGCACACATATAATAAATATAAAGTGCAAACAATGATCATGTGATTCTTATTTCAAAATAAAATGTTCATACAAAAATTGCTAGGCTTTCAGTATACATTCCAACAGTATGGGTTATATTGTGACTTATATGTTCAGGTTGTTTGAGTTGTAGAGCGGTAGACCTCCAGTTATGACAGTACCTTGTGTGTTTTAGTTGATCCTTTAGTATACGCATTAGTTACATTATACAGGTGATTATTTATTGTACCCTTAGACTGTATATCGTTGACTCTCATATGATATATGATATACATGCACTTTTTCCATCTTACCGCTGAGTTGTATACTCACCACCATAGACCCTAGATTTTCTTGTTGCCTAGGTGGCAGGTAGAAGACTTTGTGATAGGCTTGGAGCATCGCCTGCTGATTCCATCTCATCTCACTTCTAAGGGGCCTGGCTTTTGATTTATTTTTCCTTTAGTTTCAGATGTTTCTTATTATAAACTTGGATTCATATGGTAGATTGTATGGTTGCACAATTGTTGGTATTCGCACATGTCTTTTCAAATTTGTTGTGGTATTGTCTTTATGTTGTGGTCAGTCATACCGGTATGCAGTAATGTCGAGTTTTAACTCTATTGTGATGATTTCCGCTGTGACTTTGGTTATATACATCTATGTTGTGTGCTTGTGACCAAAAGGCTTTGTATCAATAGGGTATTTTATTGTCATACAGGGGAGATGATGTTCGTTTATCATGTTAGGCATACTGTTGGGGTGTGACACTTTCAAACCCTATCTTGTTGAGCTTTAGATCTTAGTCAAACATCATTATCCACTCCTCCATTTGTGGATCTTATCTTGACTTTCCTTAAAGTGATCAGATTCATTAGCAGTCGACTGCAACTTCCAGCGGTCGACGGATATTGTGTCGACTCAGGATTTCTACTGGTCACTTGGGAATTCTACTGGTCACTGATGAATTCTGTTAGTGTCATACCCCGAGAGTATGTCGTGCCGAAAAGTAAACGGACGACATCTCCCCTGTACGTGGTAATATATCGGGTTAATACAAGATCCGTAGGACCACAACCATAACATAACAAGCAAAATATATGTCAAACACAGTGGAAACCATATAACCACATACCCATAACCACACATACAATACAAATCCGAAACCACACAGGTGTACACCACCTGACAAGTCCACAGTACTAAACTGTACATAAAACATTGAACACAAAATAAAGTCCACAACATAAAAACAAGGTCCACAACATAAAAACAAAGTCCACGGGAGGCTCGGAAAAATGGAGATGGGATGGACCGTTGGTGAAACTCCAAGCCATCATGAAGACTTCTACATATTACCTGGGCAACAGAAAAACCCAGGGTCGGTGGTGGTGAGTAAAACTCAGTAGGTAATAAGATAGAACATGTAAATATATCAATATCACATGTAATTCAATCATATAATCTATAGGTACGACAGGTATACATCGGCATAATAAATATACATATATGCATACCCACTAAGAAAACTGAACAACAAAAGTTGCTGACATACCTTACAGTCAGCTACTCTACACTCATCCAACCTGGGCATATATCCACAAAATAAAGTATGAACAGTAATACTAACTCACACTACATCATGATATGGGTTGAGGGTATCACAGTGACCGAACCACAAGTATACAGGCACCCGGCCTACTACCATACAGAAAATGCAATAGCATGTATGAATTTGTACAAACAAATGCAATAAGTATAGTACATACAAATGCATCATGAGAGTGAGTATACATATAGATTGCATCTGTATGTATACTAATCACAATCATCTATGTATATATATATACATGCATATATGTATATATATAAAGCAATATGCGAAATGTCATATGATACGGCAATGCAGCATGCATGGTCATGCCTGAGCACCCCTACCCGCTACCACGACCCCAGTGTGGCATAGGTGACACGACATGACAACTGTCCCAACTCAACACTAACCACTGCTCTAAAGTGGCCGAGTGGAAAGTATGATCAAGTAGCATATGAGCGTAAAGAACTTGCTACACAATGGGGGTCCCTGCTACTGACCACTTAGACTGACACTACCTATGAGTGGTCGAGTGCCACACACCCAGGACAACTGCATGCAACTCCAACTACCACCGTCTCTAGTGGTAGAGTGAGGCACAACAAATGCTCTACCCTCACACCAATTACTCCTCTGGGAGTAACCTGGGAGGCAGGATGACTGACGACTCTCTTAACCCCAAGGGAGACTATATCGTCAGTATGCATACAAATGACATGAATGTAGTGTCACACATACATACATCTACCATAGACTCTCTGTTCAACAGAGAATCATATCCATTTGATCAATTCACTCTCTATCGTGTCGAGAGTCGTACTCAACTGATCATAATAAGCTAGGACCACCGATCCTTAGTGACACACTATTCACAACTCACCTGACCATTTACACAACACATGGTTGGTAATAAGCATGCAATTTACGGGTATTGGAATAAATCCAACATTTAGAGCATTACCTACCCATGGATGACCTTTCACCCAATTTACAAATCAGGTTATCATCCATACTCTAACATCTACACCCTACTAAACATATATTACATCACATTTGTAACTCTTAAATCATGATAAAGGAAAATGTTATATCAATATTTTAGCATATATAGCCAACGACAAGTATCAAGCATAAGGATAAATAAGAGCAGGGTCAAGATAATATGAACATATAATATGATCATATCTATGTCTAAATCTGAATACAACTATAACTACCTGACCAGGGTAGGAAATTACCCACCTGCTGTAATGCTCGTAATACTAGAGTCCTCACGTCCGTGGACCGATCTCGTATCCACGTCCTACAAATATCATCAATTATAATTTAGTGCAAGCATACAACAAAATATAAATTAACTACTACGTATTTCCCCATATCTATATCTTTTATCGAATATGAATTATAATTCCCATTCATCAAGTATAACCCCCGACAAGATAACCTAACAACCTTCTTACCTCTCAACCACATTGCAATCCTCTCACCATTTCCAGAAACAATAACCATAAACTAACTCAATCCAAAATCACATAGTTGCTCTTTACTCGAGACATCAAAATCAATTCCTCCAAGCATTACTCGCCTAAACAACAACAAAAATTAGGTTTCTTTACCACACTCAAATCCAATAGCATCAACCATCGCTCAATAGGAGAATCAAGATCCCAAACTACCTTTCACTCGAAATCTTCCAAGCAATAAATTCACGTTCCGAACCACCGACAAATGTCGCCCAATCACTTCCTCAAAATCCCGCAAATCAACTACCCAAATCACATAATCCTTCCGACGCCATAGGACAAAACACGCTATCAACTATGAAGGATACCATGCACTTCCTATCCGGCAGCCGTCGCCGCTCCTACCCCAAAGTGAGCACCCTTGTTGCTCCTCGTTCCGCCCGACCACCCAGCACGGAGGAACGCCGCCGTCAAACAGCTCAGAGCAGAGTCGGAGAGGATTGAGGATATTCACGGAGGAAGAGAAGATGGAGGATGTGAAGATGGTGAAGAGCTTGCATCGCAAGAAAAAGGAAAGAGGGGCAAACGCTGCAAGAATTTAGGTTAATGAAACCGCTAATGAAGGTCGGGTTTAATAAACGGTAGGATTTAAAACTCAAGCTAAGCTTTTAATTTACATAGAGGGTCTTAGAAATCTCCATTCAAGTCCAGGAAAATTTCTAATTCTTGGAAAATTCCATAGGGTTATCTCCTAATTACCCAATATTTATTTTATTTTATTTTATTTTTTTCTGTGGTATATTACATTCTCCCTCACTTATAAAAATTTGGTCTGCAAATTTCATACTTAAATACGAAAATTATTTCAAGCAAGTTTCCGAAATAACCACTTACCTCAAATAAAGAGATGAGGTTATTGAGCTCGGATAGTATCTTCCAGCTCCCATGTAGCCTCCTCATCCGTATGATGCTGCCTTCCCACCTTTACGAGTCGGATGGTTTTGTTCCGCAACCATCACTCCTTGCGACCAAGAATCCGCACTAAAATCTCCTCATAAGTCGCATTCTCCTGGAGTGATATCGGAACCTCTTTCAAAATATATTCAGATTGCGACATGTATGTCCTCAGCATAGAAACATAAAATACATTGTGGACACCCACAAGTGTCGGAGGTAAAGCCAACCGATAAGCTACACCTCCAATTCACTCCAATATCTCAAATGGACCAATGTAGCGTGAAGCTAATTTTCTTTTCAACCCAAATCTCTTGACTCCTTTGGTGGGTGACACTCATAGGAATACATGGTCCCCGACTGAGAATTCCAGAGGCATTCGCCTCTAGTCCGCATAACTCTTCTTCCGATCTTGTGCCTCAGATAACCATCGTCTGATCACTCGCACCAACTCTGCATCATGCTGGATACTCTGAGGCCCAAATAACTATCGTTCCCCAACTTCCTCCCATAACACAGGAGATCTGCAAGGTATGCTATATAAAGCTTCAAAAGGAGCCATCTGAATGGTAGAGTGGTAGCTGTTGTTGTAGGTAAATTCCATTAAAGGAATGTGATCCTCCCAACTACCACCCAAATCCATGACACAAGATCTCAATAGATCCTCTAGAGTCTCAATGGTATATCGGCCCATCTGCTCGCGGATGAAAGGTCAGACTGAGTCGAAGCTCGCGCATAGCTTGCCGCAGACTGCCTGTAATCGCAAGTAAATCGTGGATCTCTATCAGATATGATACTCAAAGGTAAGCCATGCAATCTGATAACCTCTCGGTAGTACAATTCCGCTAGACAATCCAATGAGTCTGTCTCACGAATCGGATCGAAGTGAGCTAATTTGGTTAATCGATCCACGATCGACCAAATCGCATCATGTCCTTTAAGGGTTCTGGGTAATCCCGTAATGAAATCCATCGTGATATGCTCCCACTTCCATTCCGAGATCAGAATTTCCTGAAGTAACCCAGCAAGTTTCTAATGTTCAACCTTCACTCGCTGGCACACTAAACATCGTGCAACAAAGTTCGCAATATCTCATTTCATACTGTTCCACCAGTATAAGCGCTTCAAATCTCGGTACATCCGAGTACCACCAGGATGTATCATAAATCTCGACTGATGTGCTTCCTGTAGCAATTCTTCCTTAACTAGATGCGTGTCCGGAACACATAATCACCCACGGAAACAAAGTACTCCATTCTCGTCACTTGAGAAATCCGTCTGGCATTCTGAGTACATCGTGCTGCACAAGAACTGCAGATGTTGGTCACTGACTTGTGCTTCCTTGATCCTCTCAGCAATAGAGGACTGGGCAACCATAGATACCAATACTCCCCGGGGTGTTTGACCATGTTTCGACAATCCTAACTCTGAGAATTGTCGAACTAGATCAGTAACTGTTGTCAGATTACTGGCCATAACTCCATGAGACTTCATGCTCAGTGCATCTGCTACCACATTAGTTTTCTCGGATGATAATGGATGGTGCAGTCGTAATCCTTCAGATATTCCATCCACCGTCTCTGTCTCAGATTCATCTCTTTCTGTGTGAACAGATACTTCAGACTTTTATGGTCTGTGTAGATCTCAAAAGTAATCCCATACAAGTAGTGCCTCCATATCTTCAATGGTAAAATAATGGTGGCTAACTCTAGATCGTGCACTGGGTAATTTCTCTCGTGATCCTTTAGTTGACGGGAGGCATAAGATACCACATGGTTGGACAACATTAGAACTGCACCAAACCCTTGGATAGAAGCATCTATATATAGAACCATCCCATCAACTCCAGAAGGAATCACTAAAACGGGTGCAGAAATTAGCCATCGCATAAGCTCCTGGAAGCTAGTTTCACAGGCCTCTGATCAGGGGAATTTGACCCCTTTCCGAGTCAAGCGAGTGAGTGGCATGGCGATACTTGAGAATCCCTCCATGAATTTCCGATAATACATGGCTAGACCAAGGAAACTACGGACCTCCTGAACTGATTTTGGCTGCTCCCAACTAGTAACTGCCTCGATCTTTTGGGGATCTACAGAAATACCTCTATTGGACACTATGTGTCCAACAAAACCCACTGAGGATAACCAGAATGCACACTTACTAAACTTGGAATACAACTGCTCCTTTCACAATGTATCCAACACTATCCGCAGATGTTGTTCATGCTCCTCCTCGGATCAAGAATAAATCAATATATCATTGATGAACACTATCACGAACTGATCTATATACCTCAGGAATACCCAGTTCATCAAGTCCATAAATGCAACTGGAGCATTAGTGAGACCGAAAGGCATCACTAGAAACTCGTAATGCCCATAATGGGTGTGGAAAGCTATTTTCTGAACATCCTCATCTCTTATCCGAAGCTGATGATATCCTGAGCGCAGATCAATTTTAGAATACACACATGTATCCTTAAGCTGATCAAATAAATCTTCTATCCTCGGCAGCGGATATTTGTTCTTAACTATGATTGCAATTCAGTTTCCGAAAGTCAATACATAACCTCAACGATCCATCCTTCTTTTTGACAAAGAGTACCGGAGCTCCCCATAGTGAAATACTAGGGTGAATGACCAGCCCGCGTCTACTGTGACATTCTACGTTCCAAGACTGTAAATCTGTATGTCGCAACCGATTGTTCATCATAGCAATACGTAACCGAACGAAAATCACCTCTATCGCAAATTCCACTTGCCTAGGAGGTGGCAAGCCGGGATGTTCATCTGGATACTCTCGGACTACTCGCACATCAGAGAGAGGTGGTAGTCCTTCGTTCACAACTTTGACTAGAGATAGTAAATAACTCTGACAACCCTGGGCCAATAACTTCTGAGCCTGTAAAACCAATATAATGGATAATCCATCGTCTCTAGTACCAATAAATTCCCAAGCTGGTTGATTTGATGGTCGAAATGTCACTACCCTTGCTCTACAATCCACTATAGCATAATAAGCGGCCAACCAGTCCATACCGAGAATAATATCAAACTCTATCATTTCCAACACCTGGAGGTTCACTGTAAGGATATGCCCATCAAAATCTAATGGAAAACCTTTGATTTTTGTGTTGCTAGTCAGCACCTCTCTTGATGGAAAGGATACTGCTAACCCACAAGAAAGAACCATTGGGATCCTTCCAACTCTACCCAAAATATTCTAGACACGAATGAATGGAAACTACCAGTATCAATCAAAGTATCAGCATATATAGAATAAATCAAAACCATACCTCAGATGATCGATCCTCACCAGCGCCTCATCTCTAGTGATGCAAAACTCGCCCCTCGATATTTGCTTACCAGTATCCCTGATGAAGTAGTAGTGTGCCTCCACTCACCGGATCCGCACTCGGGTACCGAGATCGAAGCCGTCGGTGCAGGCATAAGATATCCCTGAGAGTTGACTGGTAAGAATTGTTGTGGTGCAGATACTCCTGGATAGTAGATCACCAGAGATGCAGGATACTGGATAGTTGTCGGCATCACTATAGGGGCACCTCGTGATCCGTACAATCGCCGGGTGGAGGTACTAGCCGCCTCGACCATACGCCCGAGTTCACGTGTTGTCCTTTCGCCGCCGCATCGGGTAGACTTCTTCCCCTTGTTGGAGCTATCAAAAAACTCCAACTGTGCTCTCAATGTATAATCACGACTAGTATGACCAGGTTGTTTGCAATAGTAGCAAATAGGCTGCTCCAAAGAACACTCTGTTACTCTGTGGCTTTCAAATCCACATTTATAACATCCACTCTTGTTTCGGCCCTTACAACTATTCTGAGACCCTCCAGAATACTCTGATGCTGGATGTTTCTCCTTCTGCAATCTAGCTGACCCCTCTGTAGCACGTCGCGTAGTTCCTTTTTGCTCTCGTTTCTTCTGAGTCCCCTTAGATGAACCCTAGTTCAGCTGCTTGCCCTGAGTCATCTGTTTCTCTATATCCTTTTCCGTGGAAATCTGCCGGGAAGTCATCTCGATGAAAATGGTGTTGTCTAATGCCTCCCTATATGAGGTAATGATAGATCCTAACATCCTGCTCCGAATATAAGCAGCAAGACCCTGTGTGAATTGGCACATCCGATCTGCATCCTGTGCTACCAGATGAGGGCGGAACTTTGAAAGTCTGGTAAACTCTGCATTGTATTCCATGACGGAATGGTCACCTTGCTTCAAGCTCAGGAATTCGTGATGGCGTGCTATAAAAAATGTCGAAGGAAAGTACTGTCTCTAAAAAGCATCTCGAAAGACTACCCAAGTAATCCCACGCTCCCCGAGTAGGGTCTTCTACATTTTCCACCAAGTAACAGCCTAATCTCTGAGATGGTACGTAGCAAGGCCCACCTTCTCGTCATCTGTACAGTTCATGTACTCAAAAGTGTCATCCATATTTTCTAGCCAACCCCGGGCAATCCATGGGTAGGACTCCCCTCGGAACAAGGTGAACTTATCCTTGGTCGAACGTGCTAACACGAGTATCCATGCTTTATCATTGAGCCAACTGGACTCTGCAGGCTCTGGCATAGTCAATGGTACATCCGAATTCTGAGGCTTCAAACCACCAATAAGGGAAAGTTGAGGTTGTTCCCGAATAACGAGCTCAGTAGTAGCAGCCTCCTATCCCTCAACCCCTACTGATCGCCTTGATGGACGACCTCTACTATGAGTCTGCACAGGTGTCATAACTTTGAATGTATACACCTGTTGAACAAGTTTAGATAAGTAACTATCTGAAATATAAGTTATCAGAAATTCTTACTTCAAGCTGCCCGGAGCTCATTCCGCTGTCAATCCCATCTCACAAAAACCAAATCCAAAAAATATATCGACTCCCAAGAATCCAAGACTCAAAAACAAAATCATTGTATGACATCCCAAAACCTTCGGCTCTGATACCAATAAAGTTGTCACGCCCCGAGAGTATATCGTGCTGAAAAGCAAAGGGATGGCATCTCCCTTGTACGTGGCAACATATCGGGTTAATACAATGCCCATAGGCCCACAACCACAACATAACAAGCAAAATATATATCAAACACAGTGGAAACAATATATAACCACATACCCATAACCACACATATACAATACAAATCCGAAACCATACAGGTGTACACCACCTAACAAGTCCATAGTACTAAACCGTACATAAAACATCGAACACAAAATAAAGTCCACAACATAAAAACAAAGTCCACGGGAGGCTCAGAAAAATGGAGATAAGATGGACCGCTGGCAAAACTCCAAGCTGTCACAAAGACTTCTACCTGTTACCTGGGCGACAGAAAAACCCAGGGTCCGTGGTGGTGAGTAAAACTCAGCAGGTAATAAGATAGAACATGTAAATATATCAATATCACATGTAATTCAACCGTATAATCTATAGGTACTACAGGTATACATCAGCATAATAAATATACATATATGCATACCACTAAGCAAACTGAACAACAAAAGATGCTGACATACCTGACAGTTAGAGACTCTACACTCATCTAACCTGGGCATATATCCACAACATAAGCTATGAAGAGTAATACTAACTCACACTACATCATGATATGGGTCGAGGGTATCACAGTGACCGACCCACAAGTATATAGGTACCCTACCTACTACCATACAGAAAATGCAATAACTTGTATGAATATGTAAAAACAAATGCAACAAGCATAGTACATACAAATGCATCATTAGAGTGAGTATACATAGAGACTGCATCTGTATGTATACTAATCACAATCATCCATGTATATATATATACATGCATATATATGTATATATATATATATAGCAATATGCAAAACGCCATATGATACGGCAATGCAGCATGCATGGTCATGCCTGCACACCCCTACTCGCTACCACGACCCCAGTGTGGCCTAGGTGGCACGACATGATAACTATCCCAAATCAACACCAACCACTGCTCTAGAGTGGCAGAGTGGGCAGTATAATCAAGTATCATATGAGCGTAAAGAGTTCGCTACACAACAGGGGTCCCTGCTACTGGCCACTCTGACTAACACTACCTATGAGTGGTCAAGTGCCACGCACCCAGGACAACTGCACGCAACTCCAACTACAACCGTCTTGTTGGAATTTATGCTGAAAAGTATATCTTTTGTATGAACATCTTTATTTTTGAAATAAAAATCACATGATCAATGTTTGCATTTTTATGGCTATCCATATTGTCTAATACATTACATTGTAGATAACATGGTGTGTGGTGTCACACGGGAGATCATGTTATCAGCTCCTTGTAAAGTATAAGTAAAGGCTCACAACATAGATGGCTTTGGACAAACCATTGGTATGGTTGTAGTGTGATTTGGTATTGGTTTGTCTTGACCATAGAATCACACTAGTGCACTTTGTGTGTATTGAGTAGGATCGACTTAGAGGTGATTTGATTTATTGCTGACTACATAATCGAATCAGACCTCAGATATTATATTGTACATGCTCTTAATCCTGATATAATAACGGGCACATATACTTAGTATTCATTTCTTTGATTTACCAATGGGCGAGATTTATAGATTAAATCGATAGGCTCGGTAAGTTGGGAAATGATAATATTTATATGGTGTATCGTTGATTATAGGAGGAAACCATGACCTATATATTAGGATGATGATATCCCCTTGAGAAGCTCATAAGGTTCATCATGTAAACTTTGTAGGTGGACTTGCTCCGGCATGATGAAAAGGTTGAGTGGTACTACTCATGGAGTTAGATGATGATTAATTAATGGTCAGTAAATTAATTAATCGACGGACATTCGAGATCTTAAACACGGGGAGAAAATGTACATATAATATATGGAGCCCATATTAACTTATGGGGGTTGGTGAGGTTGATCAATGAAAATCCTTTAGTGGATTGGATTATCATTAATGGATCGGACTTTATGTGGGCTTGATCCATTGGGTGGCAAAGATCCAACTCCTCCTCATGGTCCCTATTGTAGCCTATTAATACCTCATGAAGCTTAGATCCAATGGATGAAAACAAAACTCTAGATCCAATGGTAGAGATTAAATCACTAGATCCAACGGTTGAGATTAAATCTCTAGATCTGACGGTTGAGATTAAATCCCTAGAACCAATGGTGGAGATTAAAACAAGGCTTATCCCTAACTCTATAAAAGGATGCATTAGGGGTGGGCGGCAAAAAGATGGATGAGGGTTAGGGTTTGCTTCCCTTGGGCGGCAAGCAATCCTAATTAGATTAGGATTAGGAGTGGCCGGCTAGGGTTAGGGTTTTGGGGTTGGTTGTGGGCGGAAACTTGAGGAGAAGACCTTTTCTTCTTCTTCCAAGGTTTGGCTGGCTCCTATCCTTCTTCCCTCTACCTTGGCCGGAGCTCAACATATTCTCCTTCCCTTCATCCTTGGTCGGAAATTAGGAGAGCTTAGTTTAGGGTTTGGGCGGCAACAAGGAGGAGGATTGCTTTCCTTTCTCTTCTCCAAGTGTTGGTATGCACCCATTCCCTCATTGATTCTCCTTTGGCAGGCTCCTATACTCCATGTTCTCTTCCTTGGCCGGCGGTAACATCGAGTCTATTGACTTGGTGGCCGGTTTTAGATAGGAAGAAGAGTTTTGTTTGATGATCTTCCTTTGTTCGGAGTGAACAAGGAAAAAAAGATTGGTGATCTAGGAGGCTTCGACTTTTGGAAGATCGTCGCCCACACGACGTCCAAAAGGAGGAAGGACATACAATAGAAGATCAAGAGGTATAACAAGAGGTAAAATCTTGTTTATTTTGATTCGTCTTTCTTTGTATTATGTTTATAATTGCTTTTCAATTATATGCATGTTTTATGTAGATGTTTACTTTATGTATGTGGCTAAATAATACTTGGATCCCGAACATAAACACAAAAACCAACGATCTGTACATCGTTTATTCCGCGGCTACTCGTAGAATAGAGGTAGGTCTCTCGAACAACAAGTTTGTTCAAGTGACCACAATAAATGAATAGCACGACGATGATAAGGTTGCTTGGGTGTTCCCTTTTGTCTAGGATTAAATTTTAATCCGGGGACATCGATGGGATCGCCATGAACAAGTTGACCGAGTTGAAGTGGGAAGCGAAGTTTCCCCTCACGGATCAAACCCTTCAATTGGTATCAGAGCCAAGGTTTCTGGTTTTGTGTATTTAGGATTCAGTTTATTTTTATGCACTTTTCATATATTATATGTGTCGGATAATAGTTGGATATGCATAGGTTAACTCATTGGTTGCAGGCATAAGATCCGCCTATTATGGCCATATGTGTGTATGTGATTGTATGTGTGTAAATATTTACTTTGTTGAATCCTCGGGGTTGACGAGGCTAGAATTTAATTTTTTGTAAATTAGATACGACATTGTTTAATTACTCATTTTATTTTAGTTTACTTTCGATCTAGATTTCATGTACACTCCCTCGTGGAGTATAGGATCGATGGATGTAAATTAAATAGATTTTAGTCTCGACTCGGATCTCCGGATGGCTAGTACATGGCGTAGGAGGAGCGGACTAGAATGTGATACGACGGGAGACATATTGAAGACAAAAGCCATAATAGTTGGAAAATAATTTATTTTTCATATTTATTGCTTATTGTTTGATATGCATGTCGTAGGCTAGAAAATTCCTCATTTTCAAATTACTAAGTGGGAGAGGGATATTTTTATAAATTCCCACGGCCTCCATTACGATTTGACAAGTGATGCAAACAAACTTGCGCGTCGGCTCTGAGTGCCTTTCTCCCCATCGGATGGGTTTGTTTGTGGATCACAAGGTCGAATATGGTTATAGGAAATTATTAAGGAGCGTGTGTACTTCCCTATCGTAAGGAACATAACCCGAGATAATTACCTTGGTACCAAGTAATGGTGAACACTTAGATACAAATATAAGTATCCTCCCCATCGGAGTCACTGCTTTTATTTGTAGGGATGAAGAGAAACCAACTATTAATTTTACTTGTCAAAAAGTTAGGTTGACAAGATAGTAAAATTAATGGGTAAAACCTCCTCTTACAAATGCAGAATTCGTATATGTCCACACTATCGTGGCATATGATATTCTCGGTGTTTTGAGGTGTTGGTTGATTTTAAAATTTTATTGTTTGAGGAATCAATAATTTTTTAAAATCTAAAGTAATAATCTATGTGATTCTTAGGATTTTCAAAAATGACTTTCAGTCCACTTGCTATGATACTAAAAGAAAATAAACTTACTGTACCCAAATAATGTTGATTGGAAAAGAATCTAGATATTGTCTTAACTGCTAAGGAGTACAAGTATGTACTCTTCGAAGAGTGTCCTCCTAAGCCTGCGAATGAGCTGGAAGTCCTTGGAGTTGAGATCGATGGGGAAACCCAGGTCGATATCATTCTCCAATCGACAGAAAGGCTTGCTCAGGCTAAGGCCATGGTTACTCAGAAGGTTTCTACTTCTAAACTGAAAGGCAAGAAGAAGAAGAAACAAGGTGGAGAAAATGTGATGGGAGGATCTCAGGAAGGAGTGAAGAAGCCGAAAGGCAAGTATTTCACTTGAAAGCAGGATGGACATTGGAAGAAGGACTGTCCCAATCCGAAGCAGAATAAAGGTATATCCTTTGATCTAGTCGTTGAAACATGGTGAGCGGTGTTATCTACCGGCATTTGGTGTGTAGATACGGGAGCCTCTGATCATGTCTGCAATACTTTGTAGAGGTTCCAGGAAACCCGACGATGAGCTGAAGGAGAGATTACCGTTTACTTGGGCAATGTCATAATGGTGACAGCTATTGCAGTGGGAGATGTTTTATTTATCTTTTGAGAAAAATAAAACTTTGGTTATGGAAAATTCCCTTTATGTACCTTTATTTAGAAAGAATTTAATTTCGATTTCTAAATTGTTTATGGATGGATATTCTATTCCTTTTAATGACAGAGTTGTTATAAAAAGGAATAGGGAGAATATCTGTTCAGGTACATTGAAAGGAAATTTGTATACACTTGAACCAAAATCTCCCACGATGCAAATAAAAGTTAATAACTCATCTTCTAATTCCAAAAAGAGAAAAGAACCTTCGAAGGTGAACCAAACATATCTTTGGCATCTTAGGCTTGGTCATATTAACCTAAGCAGAATTCAAAGGTTGATAGTTGATGGACCTTTGGGTTCATTAGTGGTGGAGGATTTCCCAACCTGTGAATCTTGCTTGGAGGGTAAAATGACCAAGAGGCCTTTTAAGGCCAAAAGGTATAGAACCAAAGATGTGTTAGAATTGGTTCATTCTGATTTGTGTGGTCCTATGTCTATCCAGGCTAGAGGTGGTTTTGAATATTTCCTCTTTTTCATAGACAATTATTCAAGATATGGATGACACTACGATTTTCTCGTGGTGGCAAATATCTCTTGGGAGAGTTTAGGAATTACTTATCAGAGGCTGGGATTTAATCCCAATTGTCTGCACCTGGCACACCCTAGCAGAATGGTGTAGCAGAGCGAAGGAATAGGACTCTTATGGAGATGGTTAGATCGATGATGAGTTATTCTGAGTTGCCAGATTCGTTCTAGGGATATGCTCTAGATATGGCGGTGTACATTCTGAACTTAGTTCCTTCTAAATCAGTGCCTTCTACTCTCATAGAGTTGTGGATTGGGCAAAAGCCTAGTCTAAGATATATTCGGATAAGGGGGAGTCTAGTACATGTGCTGAAGGAAGATGCTGGTAAGTTGGAACCTCGTACAGAAGTACGCATGTTCTTTGGCTATCCTAGAGGAACGAAGGAAGGTTTGTTTTATAGTCCGAGAGATCAGAGGGTGATCGTTAGCATGAACGCCAGATTTCTAGAGGAAGACTATGTGATGAGCCACAAACCCAAGAGTAAAATTGTTCTGGAGGAATTAAAAGGGGAAGTCACTTCTTCAGTACCATCGGTACAAGAGGATATACCACAAGTCACTGCACCGCGTATCATAGAGGATACACAGGAGATACCTCATCATAGTGGGAGGGTTGTTAGATAGCCTGATAGATTCATGTTCTTGGGAGAATCTTATGATTTGGTCCCTGGCGAACATGAACCTGATTCTTGGACATATGACGAGGCAATCCAAGATACAGATGCAGCATCTTGGCAAAGTGCAATGAATACTCAGATTGAATCTATGGATTCAAATCAGGTCTGGGAGCTAGTGGAACCACCCGATGGTGTAAAAACCATTGGATGTAAGTGGATCTACAAAAGAAAGAGAGGAATAGATGGGAAGGTTGAGACCTTCAAAGCGAGGCTTGTTGCGAAGGGGTATACTCAGAAAGAGGGTATCGATTATGAGGAGACCTTTTCGCCGGTAGCCATGCTTAAGTCTATCCGGATTCTCTTATGCATAGCAGCTCATATGGATTATGAGGTGTGGCAGATGGATGTCAAGATAGCTTTCCTGAATGGAAGTCTTGAGGAAGAAATCTATATGAAGCAACCAGAGGGATTCATTGCGAAGGGCAAAGAGCATCTTGTATGTAAGCTTAATTGGTCCATTTATGGATTGAAGCAAGCTTCGAGGTCTTGGAAGATCCGCTTTGATGAGGTAATCCAGTCTTATGGATTTATTCAAAGTGAGGATGAGTCTTGTGTATACAAAGAGATGTGACGGAAACGTAGTGGTATTTCTTGTACTATACGTAGATGACATTTTATTGTTTGGCAACAATATCAAGGTGTTATTAGGCGTAAGGGTATGGTTGTCCAAACAGTTTGATATGAAGGACTTGGGAGAGGTAGGACACATCCTTGGGATCAAGGTTATAAGGGATCACAGGAAAAGGATGTTGTGCTTATCCCAAGATTCATACATAGACACGATTATGGATCGTTTTAGCATGCAGAACTCCAAGAAGGGTTTTCTACCTTTCAGGCATGGAGTTCCTTTATCTAAGGAGATGTGTCCTAGAACATCTGAGGAGATAGGGGAGATGAAGGTGGTTCCTTATGCTTCGGTAGTAGGAAGCCTCATGTATGCGATGCTATGTTCGAGACCAGATATCTGCTTTGCCGTGGGCATGGTCAGCAGATATCAGAGTAATCTAGGACAGGGACATTGGAATGCTGTAAAGCATATATTGAAGTACTTGAGAAGGACTAGGGATTATATGCTGGTTTACCAGGCAGATCAATTACTCCCTGTGGGTTACATGGATTCCGACTTCCAATCTGATAGAGATAACGGTAAGTCTACCTCAGGTTTTGTGATTACTTTAGGAGGTGGAGCCATTGTATGGAGGAGTGTCAAGCAGAAATGCGTGGCGGACTCCACTATGGAAGCTGAGTATGTGGCAGGCTCTGAGGCAGCCAAGGAAGCTGTGTGGCTCAGGAACTTCTTGATGGACTTGGATGTGATTCCTGGTTTGCCCAGAACTATCACAATTTATTGTGATAATAATGGTGCAATTGCAAACTCGAAGGAACCACGAGACCATAAGGTATGTAAATACATAGAGCGCAAGTACCACCTGATACAAGAAATCGTAAAGGAGGTAGAAGTTGTTGTCGCCTAGATTGCATCAGAGGATGACCTGGTAGACCCTTTTCACTAAGGCCCTTCTAGCGAGAGCTTTGATAGGCATGTGGAGGGAAGGGGAATCAGATGTATGGCAGTATGAGGACAGCATTGTCTTTTAGTATAAGTGGGAGATTGTTGGGATGTATACTGAAAAGTCTATCTTTTGTATAAACATCTTTATTTTTGAAATAAAAATCACATGATCATTGCTTGCATTTTTATGGCTATGCATATTGTC
Organism: Wurfbainia villosa; assembly: GCA_025175895.1. NCBI lineage: Eukaryota > Viridiplantae > Streptophyta > Magnoliopsida > Zingiberales > Zingiberaceae > Wurfbainia > Wurfbainia villosa. Next base: position 1,150,995 of record JAKLTH010000244.1, on the reverse strand, counting down.
TAATACATTACATTGTAGATAACATGGTGTGTGGTGTCACACGGGAGATCATGTTATCGGCTCCTTGTAAAGTATAACTAAAGGCTCACAACCTAGATGGCTTTGGACAAACCATTGGTATGGTTGTAGTGTGATTTGGTATTGGTTTGTCTTGACCATAGAATCACACTAGTGCACTTTGTGTGTATTAGTAAGATCGATAAAGAGATGATTCGATTTATTGCTGACTATATAATCGAATCGATCCTCAGATATTATATTGTACATGCTCTTAATCCCGATATAATAACGGGCACGTATACTTAGTATTCATTTCTTTTATTTACCAAAGGGTGAGATTTATAGATTAAATCGATAGGCTCGGTAAGTTGGGAAATAGTATTATTTATATGGTGTGCCATTGATTATAGGAGGAAACTGTGTCCTATATATTAGGATGATGATGTCCCCTTGAGGAGCTCATAAGATCCATCATGTAAACCCTGTAGGTGGACTTTGTACAGCATGATGAAAAAGTTGAGTGGTACTACTCATGGAGTTAGATGTTGATTAGTTAATGGTCAGTAAATTAATTAATTGATGGACATTCGAGATCTTAAATACGGGGAGAAAATGTACATATAATAAATGGAGCCTATATTAACTTATGGGGGTTGGTGAGGTAGATCAATGATAATCTTTTAGTGGATTGGATTATCATTAATGGATCAGACTTTATGTGGGCTTGATCCATTGGGGGGGCCAAGATCCAACTCCTCCTCATGGTCCCTATTGTAGCCTATTAATACCTCATGAAGCTTAGATCCAATGGATGAAAACAAAACTCTAGATCCAACGGAAGAGATTAAATCTCTAGATCCGACGGTTGAGATTAAATCTTTAGATCCGACGGTTGAGATTAAATCCCTAGAACCAATGGTGGAGATTAAAACAAGGCTTATCCCTAACTCTATAAAAGGATGGATTAGGTGTGGGCGGCAAAAAGATGGATGAGGGTTAGGGTTTGCTTCCCTTGGCCGGCAAGCAATCCTAATTAGATTAGGATTAGGAGTGGGCGGCTAGGGTTAGGGTTTCGGGGTTGGTTGTGGGTGGCAACATGAGGAGAAGACATTTTCTTCTTCATCCAAGGTTTGGCCGGCTCCTATCCTTCTTCCCTCTACCTTGGCAAGAGCTCAACCTATTCTTCTTCCCTTCATCCTTTTCCGGAAATTAGGAGAGCTGAGTTTAGGGTTTGGGCGGCAACAAGGAGGAGGATATCTTTCCTTTCTCTTCTCCAAGTGTTGGCCAGTGCCCATGCCCTCATTGATTCTCCTTTGGCCGGTTCCTATAATCCATGTTCTCTTCCTTGGCCGGCGGTAACATCGAGTCTATTGACTTGGTGGCAGGTTCTAGATAGGAAGAAGAGTTTTGTTTGATGATCTTCCTTTGTTCGGAGTGAACAAGGAAAGGAAGATTGGTGATCTAGGAGGCTTCGACTTTTGGAATATCGTCGCCCACACGACGTCCAAAAGGAGGAATGACATACAATAGAAGATCAAGAGGTATAACAAGAGGTATAATCTTGTTTATTTTGATTAGTCTTCCTTTGTATTATGTTTATAATTGCTTTTCAATTATATGCATATTTTATGTGGATGTTTACTTTATGTATGTGGCTAAATAATACTAGGATCCCGAACATAAACACAAAAACCGACGATCCGTACATCGTATATTCCGCGGCTACTCATACAATAGAGGTAGGTCGCTTGAACAACAAGTTTGTTCAAGTGACCACAGTAAACGAATAGCACGATGATGACAAGGTTTCTTAGGTGTTCCCTTTTGTCTAGGATTAAATTTTAATCCGGCGATATCGATGGGATCGCCATGAACAAGTGATCGAGTTGAAGTGGGAAGCGAAGTTTCCCCTCACGGATCAAACCCTTGACGTCTATAGTAGTAGAGTGCGGCACAACAAATGCTCTTCCTCACACCAGTTACTCCTCTGGGAGTAACCTGGAAGGTAGGATGACTGATGACTCTCTCAACCCCAAGGACGACTATGTCGTCAATATGCATGCAAATGACATGAATGTATGTCACACATACAGACATCTACCACAGACTCTCTATTCAACAGAGAGTCATAACCATTTGATCAATACACTCTCTATCCTGTAGAGAGTCGTACTCAACTGATCATAACAAGCTAGGAGCACTGGTCCTTAGCGACACACTATTCACAACTCACCTGACCATTTACACAACACATGGTTAGCAATAAGTATACAACTTACGAGTATTGGAATAAATTCAACATTTAGGGTGTAACCTACCCACGGATGACCTTTTACCAAATTTACAAATCAGGTTATCATTTGTACACTAACATCTACACCCTACTAAACATTTATAGATCTACTTACATCACATCTGTAACTCCTAAATCATAATAAAGAAAAATGTGATATCAACATTTGAGCATATATAGTCAACGACAAGTATCAAGCATAAGGATAAATAAGAGCAGGGTCAAGATAATATGAACATATAATATGATCATATCTATGTCTAAATTTGAATGCAAATATTACTACCTGACCAGGGTAGGAAATTACTCACCTGCTGTAATACTCGTAATACTAGAGTCCTCACATCCACGGGCCGGTCTCGTATCCATGTCCTGCAAATATCATCAAATACAATTTAGTGCAAGCATACAACAAAATACGAATTAACTACTACGTATTTCCCCATATCCATATCCTTTATCGAATATGAATTATAATTCCCATTCATCAAGTGTAACCCATCTACAACATCCCATTAGGTTTAATCCTTAAACCTCTTTGGTACACTCCACCCAAATCCATTAAACATACTAACTCGCATTCACAACCCATAAATACACCAAATTAGGGATCTTATCACCCTAATGGACACACTCTGTTCCAACCTGCCCTTTTTCACTTAGCCACAACCGAGTAAACCCCAATATCGGCCATTCACAGCCATTGCAGCCCCTTCGCAACCAAGAGCAGCCTTGTTCATAGTTGCACTATCGACAATTCCTTGCCCACAGCTGCACAACCATTCGTAGCTCACTCACACAGCCTTTTACACTAAATTCCAGCCATATAGCTATTCCTAGCTCATTCAGAAAATTACAACTGACCTAACTCCACTCACAACCTCCCAACAGAACATTATCGTCCTCACAACCGATTCAATTCACCAGAACAACCCCACAAGTCCTTTCCTCTCACTCACAGCCACACCAACAACCCATTATAGGGTCGATGGTGGCCAGCTAGAGGGGGGTGAATAACCCTCAATCATCCTATGGTGGAATACGATCGTTCTTCTTGCGTGATCGTCTACGATTGTCGTTAGTGAAGCGGAAATAACAATAATAATGATAACAACAATGCAAGCACACAATAATACACAAGATATACATGGTTCGGAACCGAATGGTTCCTACTCCACGGGCGAGCTCACCGAGCTCTAGTTATGCGTACGACACTAACTAAACTCCTTCTCGACTACACGTCGGAGGTGGAGAAACCTCGTACAAGCTATTACAACAAGTAATATGAAATACAAGAAGAAATACAAAGACAATACAAAAGAGAAATTAACACAATTGCTTTGATCACTTTCTTGTTGCTTGCTTTAGATGGCTCTTGAAGGTTTGGAATGCAATAGTAATTCCCCTCCAATAGCTTCACAAAAGGCTTGGCGAAATCCCCCATCTTGAGCTCCATTTATAACTTGCATCAAGCTGATTTCGCGCGCATCAGTCGACTGGTCTAGTAGCCATTGTCTCACAACGACCAGATCCATGTTAGTCAAGTTCCAACGGATCACACATCAGTCGACTGATGGTACCCATCGATCGTGATAACCCATCGATCGAGTCTTTGGCGAGCTTGACTAACCACGTGCCCATGCTGTGTGATCGATCGCTTCCCTTAAGCAGTCGACTGATGTCTGTTGGTGCAGGGGCACTAGATAATCGAACCTGTGTTTTGATTATGGCAAAGACACAAAGTTAAGTCTACATTGTTATCTCACGAGCTAAATCAAGTGTGCAGAAAAGTGTTAAAGCTGGAGCTGAAGGCTAGCGACGCCCGGAGGAAGCCGTGGTGGTTGGGCGACACTCGAGTGACTTCGGAGGGAGCCGAAGGAATCGAGTGGAAGGCCGGAACTGAGAGCTACTATCGAGGTAAGCTCGTGTGAGTGAGAGATTGTAAGGTCGTGTCCTCTTTACGGGGATGACCGTAGGCGACGATCCGACTAAGACTTCCTGTGGATGGTCTAGGTCGAGATCGGACGGTTAGAAACCGTCATATTTATCATTTTCCGAGCTAACCTCTTATTGCAGGGAAGTAGCCGTGGCGATTGGCGCTGGAAAATGGAAGCGATCGATGCCCATCAGTCGACTGATGGGAGGCATCAGTCGACTAATGGCGACGATTCAGCTTTTGCGTTAGGTCAAAACGGATAACGTTTGACGCGGCCACTTCGCGATAAAATTTGGACAACTTCATGATCCGTTCCGAAATAAGAGGAGACAAATTTAGAGGCCAAAGTCTATAAAAGGAGGGGAGGATTCCATCTCCAAATCACATCAAGTTTATTCATCAAGTGCTCCTACAACGCCGACGCGACGTCAAGTTTCGATCTTCTTCGTCGGCAGCAGAATCAAGTAATATTTTTGATATTGTATTCTTTGTTTTTCTTCATAATGAGGTGAGGTAGGCTTGTTGCCTCATCCTCGTATATTCGGTTTTGTGATCGTTGTCTCCTACCTCCAACGAGGAGGAGACATTATAGTGCTTTGCCCTCCGTATGCGGTCTAGGACCGATAGGGCCTTGGAGTAGCACCCGCTGGGTTGTGAACCAAGTAAAGTAAACGTGTTCATTTATTTTCGCTGTGCTTACTTTGCGTATCGAACAAACGAAAAAGAAAATATTTACAATCGCTATTCACCCCCCCCCTCTAGCGACGCTTCTCGATCCAACAATTGGTATCAGAGCGGGGGCGCTAAGATTTGGTGAAACCACCGATCTAGCATGTTTTGGTTTTCTGTTCGTATTTTTCGATTCGTATTTTTTTTAGGTCTTTTTCCTCCCGCACTACTAATCCAAAACGAAGTCTTGGTACGTTTCTTTTGGTTGTGTGCTTGCAAGTTTTTCTCTCTTGGAGTAGCCGACGGTAAAAAGACCATAACTTTTCGCACAAGTGGACTCACATAACGATCTACATACCAAATCGAAGCTCTCTGAGAGATCTATATTTTTTACTAGGGTTTACCCTCATAACAAGCCATTTCCAGCCCCAAAATCCAACGTCTAGTACCCTTTCGGGGGCATCGAAGGTCGTAAGTTGTTAGTTTTTGTTAGTTTTTTATTTTTCTCATTTAATTCTGTTTATTTCCTATTTATTTCCCACACTACTAATCCAAGACCAAGTCTTGGAATTCCCTTTGGTTTTTATTCGTGTTTTGCAAGATACTTAATGGCTCACATTGAGGGATATAGCACCACCCGACCTCCGTTCTTTAACGGAGATGATTTCTTTTATTGGAAAGGTCGGATGGAGTATTTCTTGAAAACACAAGTCGAGACTTGGATAATAATCCAAACCGTCTTTGCTCTACCCACCAATGATCAAGGAGAGCCCTTGGATTTCAACAAGTGGACAAATGCAACCAAGAGGCAAATCGAAGCCGATGCAAGAGCAACCCAAATATTACAATGTGGCTTGTCCAAGGAGGAGCTCAACCGCATCGGACCATTCATTAGCGCCAAGGACCTATGGAATAAATTAATCGAGCTACATGAAGGAACGTCCGATGCTAAGGTATGTAAACGTGACCTTCCTTTCAATAAGTTGTATAACCTTAAGATGCAGGAAGACGAGACGGCGACGCAACTACACGCTCGCGTCCAAGACATTGTCAATGGCCTGCACACCATCCGACACAAGGTCGAAAACCGTGGCCTACTAAGGTACGTGCTTAATTCATTTCCTAGGACTACCTTGTGGGCATCCATGGTCGATGCCTACAAGGTCTCTAAGGACCTTTCAAAGCTTAGGTTAGACGAATTATTTTCCGAGTTTGAACTTCACAAGCAAACAAACGTGGTCCGGGACGAGAGAGGTATTGCTCTACTTGCAGGACAAAGAAGCAAGCAACCTACTAGGCAAGTAGATGAACTCAAACCCGAAGACGAATCGGAGTCCGAATCGGAAAAGGTGGAAGTAATAGTGAACGTAGTGCGGAAGATCGTTCGGAGGGAAAGAAGGCTACTAAAGAATCAAAAGAGGGCACAATTCAAATCAAATCAAAAGAAGGCTTTTCATGCAACATGGGACAACGAAGAAGGCGGCGGCATAGCATGCATGGCAAGACCCGAAGAGTCCGAGTCAGAGTCCGAATCCGAATCCTATTACAACACCGACACCGAACTCGAAGACTACTTCGAGAAGCAACTCAAAGCCGGACCAAAAGAGAAAATTAAGGTTAGCCGCTCACTAATTCATACGCTTTACAATACAATTAAAATTCTTAATAGGAAATTAACTAAGTCCGAGTCTAGGGTTGAGTCGTTACTTGAGGAGGTTGAAACCCTCAAGCAAGAGGCTACTCTAACCCCTTCAACTAGTCAAGTTCAAGAGGGAAACTCAACTCAAATTGAAAAACTTGAGGAGGAGAATTCTCTCTTGAAAGACCAAGTTCAAGAGGTTGAGGCTAGGTTGGAAAGGTTCACATTGGGATCTAAGAACCTTAATCGACTACTTGGAACCCAAAGAGTCGTGTACAACAAAGTCGGACTCGGATTTAGGTCAACGACTACGAATAGGCCATATATGTCTATCATAAATCGTAGTCATCAAAGAGTCCAAGCATGGGTCCCAAAGGTTTTATTGAACCCACATATAAGGACTAATAAGTATTGGATTCCTCAGGATCAAGTTCATTATTTGAATAGACTATATTGGTTCAATGGTCCAGGGGGAGCTAACACTAAAATAGTATACTCACTTACTTAGCAAAATCATTGAATATTTTACTTTAATTTTTAGAATGGCTAGATAGGAAAAATAGTTAGTCAACTCTTGACAACATAGTATCAGACGCGGTGAGATGATAGTACGTTAGGGAAACAAAGTCTCGTGTATTCAGGCTAGATAAGGCGTATCTAGCTTGGTGCACTTGACCGAGTGGAACTAGCTGAAGCTACCTCGCCGTATCCTAAACTAGTTAGACCAGGAAGTAACCCTAAGTGACTTAAGTGATATTTTCTTGAATTTGGCTTTGTCTAAGGAAGTGGTCGTTGTTCCGATCAAAGAAGGCCCCTGTGCCTCGCCACGACCTGGAAGCCAGTTTCTCGAAAAGTTACTTAACGATCTAAAGGTTAAATCCGAATCTAACCCAAGGTTGACTATCTTTAATCAATTTAAAATCATCTCACAAAACATATAAGGTGAACAAATTATGAGACACATAGAATGGGTGAGATGTTAAGGATAATTGAAATAAACTTAAAACAATCTTCAAAATACTACTTATTTTCTCAACTATTGTACTTAATGACTCTTTAGGCCAAAGTTTAGCGCCCCCTACATCTCTTATACTTCATATATTTGACTAAGGGGGAAAGCAAACTAACCCTAAGGGTTATATTATAAACCTTTAGATTATTGGTGCAGAGGGACACACCTCGAACCAATCTATCTAACTATTGCTAGACGCATGTTTGGACTCATAGTTGATTTATCTTGATGCATGCATATACCATATTGTCTTTAAACCCCTATTTTATATAACAAACTTCATTTTTACATAACGAACACCAACATTTGTTTTGATTTATGGCAAAAGGGGGAGAAGAGCGAAAGATAAGGGGGAGTAACACAAAATTTAATTTATTTAATTTTGAATTATTCAAAACTCACCTAGGGTTAAGGGGGAGTTTTGGTTAAGGGGGAGTTTTTGAAAATGACATTCATCATTTACTATACTTGTTTTATGCTTTAATTTTCCTTAACTTTGTGTTGGTTTGCCATAGATCAAAAAGGAGGATATTGTTGGTGCAGGGGCACTAGATAATCGAACCTGTGTTTTGATTATGGCAAAGACACAAAGTTAAGTCTACATTGTTATCTCACGAGCTAAATCAAGTGTGCAGAAAAGTGTTAAAGCTGGAGCTGAAGGCTAGCGACACCCGGAGGAAGCCGTGGTGGTCGGGCGACACTCGATTGACTTTGGAGGGAGCCGAAGGAATCGAGTGGAAAGCCAGAAGCGAGAGCTACTATCGAGGTAAGCTCGTGTGAGTGAGAGATTGTAAGGTCGAGTCCTCTTTACGAGGATGACCGTAGGCGGCGATCCGACTAAGACTTCCTGTGGCAGTCAACTGGCACCTATGCCAGTCGACAAATGTCGGGTAAAACATCAAACCCAAGTTTTTTGAGCCTCTGACACTCAGTCTTAGCCACTTGGCCAAGTTCACCTTATCCCTCATGGAGTTCCCCACCGAAGCTCTCTTCCCTCGACCTACGTCCCTCGGATGCGTCAAGCGCACAGCTTCGCAACGCCATCCTTCGCGTCTCATGCCCTCGAATTATGCTTCCCTTTGGGCTCACTCCATTCGCTCCCCATCCAGCGGTCCCTCGGATGCACCAAGCGCACGACTTCGCAATGCCATCCTTCACCCACTCAAAGACACCGAGCCTAGTGAACTTGCCAAGTTCTCAAGACTTCCCAAATGCACCAAGCGTACGGCTTCGCAATGCATTTCTCACCAAGCACCAAGCGCATGACTTCGCAATGCTTTGGACTTTTTTCACACCAAGCTCCATGCTTGCATTTTCCATTCCAACTCCATGTTGGACTTTCCACACCAAGCCCCACGCTTGGATTTTCCATGCCAACTTCATGTTGGACTTTCCTATGACAATCCCATGTCAGAAGTTTTGTCTATCATCAAAATACTGTTCGAGTCAAACTTGAGTCAACCTGGGCTGATTGCACCAACAATCTCCCCCTTTTTGATGATTGACAAAACTACCATCTCAAGTCTACCAATTCTCCCATATTGGCAATTCTCACGTCCCAATGAGAATTCCAACCCTAATTGGTAACTTGGTAACTTCTCCCCCTTTTTGATTGTACATCAAAAAGGTCCTCCCCAAGGGTATGAATGTCTCATATCCCAATGCGATCTTACAATCTCTCCCTTGGGGGAACACATGCCTGTAATCTTTATAGTGATCCCATATCACTTAAGAGAGGCAACCCAATTTTCCTCCCATGAGGAAATACACATTCATCTTCCCATGATGGATACCTCCCCCTAGAGGCTTGCTCCCCCTTGACCATTGCACCATCAATGTCCTTGGAGAGTCCCTAAGCCAATAGGAACATTAACCAAATCAAAATTAAGGCAAAGTTCAACAATAAACTCTCATCCACCTTAAAATTGATATTCTTCCTAAACACTTCTCCTAATCCATGTCCAATGGATTTCAACCCTTTCTAATGCTCTCCCAAGCATGTCCTAGGGGTAGGAGTAGTTAGGGGACCAAAACACAGCTAAACATGGGCCTAACCACCAAGGTTTACCTGAAATCAGCCTGTGCCAGTCGACTTCTTCCCACATCAGTCGACTGGACGCCCTAGTAGTCGACTAATAACTGCAATTGCAATTTTCTAAATTTTAGAAATGAATTTTTGAAATTCATAAGTAAATATACATACGTTGATCAATCATGAAATTTTGTATGTATATTACTTATCACAATTATTATGGGTGAAAAATATTGGAAAATTATTTTACCCACAAAATAGTGAGATTGATACAAAGTCCAAAAGTTTAGAAAAGCTTCAATAAAGAGCCCTCTTTGTATCATCCCATTCAATGGTGATAGCTATCAAAAGATAGGCTTCACCAAAGTTTTTCAAAATATTTTCAAAATGTTTTTAAAACCTTTGATTCCTTTTTCCTAAACATCTCACTTGTATCTAGATGTGTAAAACACATACAGGGCAATTAATCTAGTGAGATGTGGGTTTTTGTTCTTTAATGGTCTCATGCATATTTCTAGGCAATATTATTTGATTCCTATCAAATCATGCCATAGTCCTTAAAGCAATTTTATTTTATGCATGATATGATTATGGCATATATATGATATAATTAAACATGTGCCAAAATCATGATGTCATGGCATGTGAATGAAATTGTTTGCATACATGTCATATAAAAATAAGTCTAAACATGATCATGATATTTTTAGAGATAAAAATGAAAATGATGTCATGACATGGCAACTCAAATAAATCATGGCAAGTAAAATATGCTAAGGTATAGAATACCTAAGTGTTGAATCCAAATTGTCATTTCTAGGGTTAATTCCATTTTGCCTTAATGCCATTTATCTCCCAAGTGTACCATAAACCCAAAATGGCACACCCATACCTCTAAGATTTATTTGTGCCAATTTAATTATTTTTCAACTTCTCAAAGCATATTGGCACATCCTAATGTGTCAACTCACATTGGCTTGGTTAACTACCCATCCACTTAGGGTTGACACACCCTAACCCATCTAGCGTGAATCGATCACGCTTCTTGGAACCCAATACCTATTGGAGCTCCTTGGGTTAACAAGGTATTCACTAGTGATAACCTCCCTAGATACCTTCCTAATGACCCTTTTAGGCTTTGAAGCCATAGTCTTTTGGGTCTTTCCTAGGTCAACTCTAGAGGTAACTCCTCCAATGACCTTCTTAGTGGCCTTCTTGTTTTTTCTTAAGTCCTTAGCCACTAAACACATACCATGGCTAGACTTAGGGATGGCTTCCCAATTAGCCTTGATCTTTCTAGACCAAGATGTTGTTCCATAATTAAATGGAACATTAAGATAGGACATAGGTTTGTGACCCAAACCCTTCTTTCCCTTAGACCGTTCTTGAACCCTATGTCTTGACTTTTGGACATTAGACCCTTTAACCGAATTTGTAATTATTTTGAGGGTCTTCTCAAGTTTTTCTAGCCTTGACCTCAAGGCTTGGTTTTCTAATTCTAATTTTCCCAATTTTGATTTTTCATTAATCTTTTGGGAGGGACTTTTTTTAGGCATATGCCTAGACTTTTTGGGATTAATACCCAAATTTTCTTCTATTCTCTTAATGCTCTCCCTAGGCAAGATAGTTCTAGTGTTATTGGTCATAGGTTTGTCCTTAGATATATGAACATGCTTAGCACCTAGACAAACATATTTCTTCCTACTAGCATGCTTTTCATTAATGATTGCAAGAGAGCTAAAATAATTCTTACTGTGCTTTTTAACTTTAGGAATTGAAGGTACATAATTTAAATTTACCTTAGGGTTAGCTTTGGAAGCTCCCCCTACATGAGATACACCTTCTTGCCCTATCTTCCTCCCCCTAGGGCATTGGCTTTGGTAATGTCCCCTTTGATTGCATTTAAAGCACACAATGTGCTCTTTGCTTCTAGTTGTGGGAACTCCGGCATCCTTTGACTTTTGGTTGACTTTTGGTGTCGATGCTTTCTTCTTAGCCAATTTTGGGCATTTACTCTTGTAATGCCCTTTCTCCCTACAAGTGGTATTAGAGCCAAGGTGGTTGTCACCAGACTAACCGCCGCTACAAGTACTTCATCAAGAGATGGCCGACTCTAATATTCATCCGCCGAAATTCGAGGGGGAATTCGCTTGGTGGAAGAAGCGAATGGAGGTATTCTTTGAAACTGATTTCGATATTATGCTTATAATGGAAAATAGTTTTGGGATGCCTAGGGATGAAAAGGCGAGAAATGTTAGGGATCGTTTGGAACGGCTAGAGGGGGGGTGAATAGCGTCAATGGAATTCTTTCGCGTTCGTGTCTACAATTTCGTTAGCGCAGCGGAATATAGATATAATACAATAACGAAATGGACAAGCACACACAAAGACACGAAGATTTAACGTGGTTCGGAACCGCACGGTTCCTACTCCACGGATCGGGTTCGTACGAACCCTAGCAATGCCAATCACACACCACTATGAAATAACTCCTCGACATGATTCAGAGGCGGAGAAACCTCTTACAATTGTTTACAACAATAAACAAATAGCTACAAGCAAATACAATGAAATACAAAGCAAAACTAGTAAAGAAAAACACTTTACAAATGCTCTTCAATGCTTGATCGCTAGGTTGATCGAGTAGCACTTGGAGACCCTAAATTGCAGCAGCAACTCACCCCAAATCACCTCAAAGAACCATTGGTTTTTCCTCCATCATGAGCTCCATATATAGCTTCAACTTTGTCTTTGGAAAAAGTCGATCGATCGACGGGACCATCGATCGATGCCACCGCTGTCGTGAGACAACGGCTAGATCCACGGATAAGTCCAACGGAACCTTCATCGATCGGCCGTGATTGTGACCATCGGTCGGCGATGGAGTCCTCGACCGGTCAGTCTCGACTCCGATTACGTGGCCGATTTCACGAGCACCCGATCGGTGATTACGATCGATCGCTCGGCCATCGATCGGCGCACTCTCGGCGATCGGCTAGGCCTAACCCGCGATCAAACCCTAGTTGACTCGGTCCGGTCGACGCCATGACACCGATCGTGGCACACCTCAAACATGAGGTTTTAACCCAAGTATGGTTCCCCCATACTTGCTAGACCACCCTTAGCCTAGACCTAAGCCTTCTAGCCACCTCCATCAGCCTCACGCCTCTCGGATCCCTCCAAGTCATCCATGACTTGTTCATCCATCACGCTAGCCTTCAGGTGCTTCCGTCGGCTATGTCATGCTAACGGTGTCTACACCGCCAAGGCACATTGGACTTACGCCACCAAGACTCCGCTTGGACTTTACGCCGCCAACCATTGGTCTTATGCTGCCAAGACTCCCGCTTGGACTTTACGCTGCCAATATCAAACCCTTGGACTTCTCAAATGCCAAGGCTCAAGCTTGGACTTTCCCTTGCCAACCCATGTTGGACTTCTCAAATGCCAAGACTCAAGCTTGGACTTTCCCTTGCCAACCCATGTTGGACTTCTCAAATGTCAAGATTCAAGCTTGGACTTTCCCTTGCCAACCCATGTTGGACTTTTCATGCCAAGACCATGCTTGGACTTTCCTTGCCAACCCATGTTGGACTTTCCATTTACCAAGACTCATGCTTGGACTTTTCTCAAATGCCAAGTGTCCCACTTGGACTTCACATGCCAAGTACCAATGACTTGGACTTTCCCATGACAATTATATTGTCATATGTTTTTGTCGAAACATCAAAACATCACTCGAGTCAAACTCGAGTCCTGGTTAATCGTGACCTGGGCCGATTGCACCAACAATCTCCCCCTTTTTGATGTTTGACAAAAACCAAACAACACATTGAGTTAGAACACTAACTCAAATCCCTTACCAATTATCCTAAATTGGTAAATACTCTCCAAATGTTCTCCCCCAAACATTCTCCCCCTTTTTGACTAACATCAAAAAGGTTTCCTCCCCAAGAGGGTCAATGTCTCATGTCCCAATGTGATCTAACAATCTCCCCCTTGGTCCAAAAAATACTTAGGATGCCTATCATCTTCCTAGTGATAAGTCCAATATCACTCAAGAGAGACAATCCCATTTACTCTCCCAATTTCCAAATTGGGTCTCTCAAAAGTCCCATCAATTTCCCAATTGATGTCATATTCTCCCAATAACTTCTTCTCTTCAAGGAGAAAAAAACACATCCATCATCCCAAGATGGATACCTCCCCCTAAAGGCTTGCTTCCCCTTGACCATTGCACCAACAATGTCCTTGGGAAGTCCCTAAGCCAATAGGAATTCTAAACCATCAAAATTAAGGTTAGAAATTCAATATAGAACTTTCCAACACCTTAAAATTGATACAAACCCTAAACAACTCTCCTAATCCATATCCAATGGATTTTCACCCTTTATAAAGCTTCCCAAAGCATATCCTAGGGTTGGAGTGGTTAGGGACCATAACCGTAGCCGAAATCGGATTAAACAACCTTGTTTACCTCGAAATCAGACTACGATGAGTGATTCAATCGATCATTGGCACCTATCGATCGCCACCAATAGCGATCGATAACTAAATTTCAATTTTGATTATCAGAGTTGAATTTCAGAAAATCATAAATAATTATACATATATCGAAAAATCACGAAATTTGGTACGTATAATACTTATGACCAATACAATAGGTGAAAAATATTTAAAAAATATTTTACCCATAAAATAAGGAGTTTGATACAAAACTCAAAACCATTGAAATTTTCAATGTTTTGGCCCTATCTTGTATCAACTCTATCAATGGTGATTGCTATCAAAAGATAGACTTCACCAAGGTTTTTCAAAATGATTTTAAAATGTTTTCAAAACCTTATTTTGGATCATATTCCTTGGGCTCAATGTACATGACTTGTACACAAGCTTTCCCAATGATCAACAAATAAAATTAGATGAGTTTTAGTTCATCTAGATGCAAAAACTATGCACCTTGAACTTAACTCATATCCTAGCATCTCACATGTATCTATGGTGTATAAATACACATACATGTCAATTAGATGTGAGATGTGGGTTTTGTTCTCCCTAGACTAGGGTTTCATGCATCTTCTAAAGCAACTCTACTTGATTCCCTTATAAATGGGACTTCAAGTCATGTCATAGTCCTTAAATCAATTTTAATCAAGTTAATGCATGAATGTATGATCATGGCAGAAATAATAGCATTATTAAAACATGGCCAATGATCATGATGTCATGGCATATGATAAAATTTAAAAACACATGACATTTAAAACCTTAAACCTAAGCATAATCATGACATATAAAAATGATTAAAAAAAATATGATGTCATGGCATATGGCAATCAAGGCATGGCAAATAAAATATATAGGTATGGTAATACCTAAATTTTAATATTAATTGCCATTTGATATAATTAAGTATATTTTTCCATATTAACCTAAATTTTCCCAAGTGTGCCAAAAACCCAAAATAGCACACTACGACCTCTAAACCTAAATTGTGCCAATTTGACCATTTTATCAAGCTTCTCAAATAATATTGGCACACCCTAAAATATTTTAGGATGATAATTTAAATCTATTTCCAAGGTATCCATAACCTTGAAAATAACCTAAAGTGCCACCTTTGCCATGGTTGAGTTAACTACCCATCCATTTAAGGTTGACACACCCTAACCCATCTAGCGTGAATCAATCACGCTCTTAGGAACCCAAAACCGATTTGAGCTCCTAGGGTTAATTAGGTACTCCTTAGGGATAACCTCCCTAGATACCTTCCTAATGACCCTTCTAGGCTTAGAAGCCTTGGTCATTTTGGTTTTGCCATGGTTAACTCTAGGGGTGACTCCCCTTGTTGTTGGGGATCGATTGACCGGCTAGAGGGGGGTGAATAGCCCTCGTTCATTGGATGTCGTATTTTGCTCGTCTATGAAAACGTTAGCGCAAGCGGAAGCAATAAACTAAGACAAGCAAATAGAAATAAAACAAAGACAATACAAACACGGAGATGTAACGTGGTTCATGGCTACGCCGCTAATCCACGGTCCGATTCGTCCACGGTGAATCACTCCGCAATCTATCCACTAGATCTCTCCTTTGCACAAAGCTAGGTGGAGGTAACCTCTTTACAACAACACTCCTCTTACAAATATAATGAAAATAAGCTTGGGTAAGAGGATGGAAAGCTTTAGGGAACTTTGGGAGAGTATTAGAGTATAAGCATTTGCCTCCCAAAGCCTTACCCCCTTCCTTTTTATAGAGGAAGAGGGTTTCTTCCCGTTGACACAGGATCAGTCGACTGATGGCACCCATCAGTCGTCGTTGCCCAATAACGACCGCTTTCCACGTTGGATACTATCCAACGGTACTGGCATCAGTCGACTGATGGCACCCATCAGTCGACTGATGTCAAGCAGTCGAGTCCTCCACGAGGTCGACTCCATTCCGCGGTGCACGCGATCGATCATCGTCCCTTAGCGATCGGATCAAGCCATCGATCACCGCCCATGCGATGGTGATCAACTTGATTCAGCCACATTAGACCAGTCGATCGAACCATCGACTCAGAGCAGTCGACTGCCATGATATGGCAGTCGACTGGTGTCGGGAAAACTCATCCGACACTTGGCCAAATGGCCAAGTTTCACCTAAGAGCTACCCTTCCCGGGTTACAATCGCTCACTCTCATCCCTCGGAGTCCCTCGCCTTCGAAGTTCTCTTCGTTCGCGGCCACATCCCTCGGCAGCATCAGGCGCACGGCTCTGCAATGCTCCTTCGCGTCTCTTGCCTCGAAGTCTACTTCCTCCGGCTTCACTCCAAGCTCCTCGTCCAGCGGTCCCTCGGATGCTCCAAGCGCACGGCTTCCGCAAAGCTATCCTTCACCGACTCAAGGCACGAGTCATGAGATGTGAAACTCGCCATGGCTCCATGTGCGAATTACTAAGTCCTGTATCAAATCAACATATCAAACTAACTTAAACCCTTTGCTACACCATCAAAACCATATCACGGCAAGAGATTGCCCTAACAATCTCCCCCTTTTTGATGTGTGGCAATCCGTTTAAGTTAGGTAAAAACATTTGATATAAATTTTAAAGGAAAGAAAGCATGTAAACATAATCATGATATAGCAACATGCAACTCCCCCTTAATCCATGAAACTCTCTATGTAAATTTCTCCCCCTATCATAAATTTCTCCCCCTTTTATAATTAACTTAAACATAATATTTTCTCCCCCTTTGACACCATCAAAAAGATTATCACTAAGTTAAAACACATGGCATCAAGTCTAATAGAAAGAAAATACCACAAGTTGATTTAAAATCGGAGTTCAGCCTTTCTTGGTCGATATTGAGCCATCGATCGATATTCGGAGATACGGTCAGTACCGCACGTGAATTTCGGGATTTTCTGATTTTCAGACCGAATTTCAGAAATGCATTAAAAATTCCAAAAAATTCAAAAAATCATGAAATTTGGGGAACACATTTCTTTTAAGTATATCTATCAGTGAAAAATATGTTTTCATGAAAAATCATTATATTTCCATGTATTTGCCAAAAATCCAAAAGCTTTAAAAACTACTAGGTTTTTGATCATAAGAGTATCCATTTTAACACCCAGTTTTGCATCCAATTGTTTCAAAACATGAATACATGTATTTTAAAGTAAGAATTTGTTTTGAAAACATATGAAATATCCAACCATGATCTTTGGGCAATATGTCTATGAATTAAACATAAGTCTTCCCCATGATTGGTCTATTATTGCTATTTTGATACTTTAAATGACCATCTAAATGCCATAGGCATTAGTGGACATTTGTATCATCCTAACATCTCACTCATGCTAAGTTTTCAATCAAGGTAGCCTATGGTGAGTGTGAGATGCATCCTAGGGGGTATTTGTATATACTTAACCAATATATTCATGCAATTCTATCATGATTAAGTATCAACCTAATAATCCTCATGATCATAAAGACATATATGAATGAATTCTACATTATGATCATGAAACTCATGTATTCATCAAATAATAGTCATGCATTAGGTATTATATGATGATAATAAACAAAGTATTACCTAAAGCATGATTCAAACCTATTTCTCATGATAACGTGCCAAATTTCAAAAACATAAATCATGATTGTAAATATACATAGGAATTACATCAATAATCATGATTTAAGCATTATTATCTATTTATGGGTACATTATCATCACCCAACACTATCTAAAAAATGTTGTCCCGTCATCCTAAGTCAACCAAAATATGATATAGGCTAGGTCCATGTGGTTGACTACCCTAGGGTTATTCTAACCCTTAAGGATGGATTTTGGAACCCATAATAAGTTCTTTCCTATTGGGTTCACTAGATATTCCTTGGGGATCCATTTTCTAGCAATTACTTTCTTTTTATCTTGTCCCCTAGCTATTAACCATTTGTAGGCCTTTTCATTTTTCTTTTCCTTATATCCTAGGCCTTTTTTGTTAAAACTTGCTCTTTGGCTCCCTATGATCATATTTAAAGTGTTGGAGCCAATTGTGAATTTCTCTAGGGCTTTGGTTAAATAATCTACCTTTTCCCTTAAAGCCCTATTTTCCTCTATACATGCATCACTAACATCTAATGGCACATAATTATCATGTGAGCATGCATCATCTAAGCTAGAAGAAATATTTTCATTTTCATTTAAGCATGCTTTTTCTAGTTTATTTTCTAAGTCCTTAATTTGATCTAGCATGCTTTTGTTTTTCTTCTTAGCTCTAAATAAATCTCTAGTTAAGCTAGAAACCATGGAAACTATTTTCTTAGGAGTTAGATTCGTTACCATAGTTTCCATATCCTCTTCTTCTTCTTCGGATGAGGAGGATGTAGAAGCTCCCCCTTCATTTGAGCTCTCCCCACTTGTGCTTGATTCTTCATTTGAGGAGGAGGAGCAATCCAAGTCATCGAAGGCCATTAATGCAAGGTTGGAATAGACTTGTTCCTCTTCTTCGGATGAGGAGGAAGAAGCAAGGTCATCCCATGTCTTTGCTTTGAACGTCATGGCCTTTCCCTTTTCCTTTGCCTTCTTCTCCTCTTCCTTCTTTCTACTCCCCTTTTTCTTCTTCTTTTCTTCTTTCTTCTTCCTTTCTTCCTTGCTCTTGTTTAGGAGGGGACAATTATCCCTTATATGTCCCTCTCCTTGGCAATTGTAGCATATGACCTCCCCCTCGGTCTTCTATTCCTATCATGAGATTTATCAAATCTAAAATTCTTAAATGCACGTCTTACCTTCCTCACCATGTAGGCTTCTTCCGTGCTATCCATGGAGGAGGTAGAGGCTTCATCGGATGAGGAGGAGGGGATCTCTATCTTCTTCTTCCCCTTATTTGGCATCAAAGCTACTCCTCTTGAGGGTTGAATTCTAGGCTCTTCTTGTATTCCTTCAAGCCTAGTTTCGTGGAGCTCCATTGTTGAGAAAAATTCCTCCAAGGTACTTACTTCCAAGTTCTTGGAGATGTAAAATGAGTCCACCATGGAGCTCCATTTTGAGGACCGGGGGAAAGCATCTTGTTAGTGCTTATAAGCTCCACATATCTCCACAATGGCATGATATTGTCCACTTTGGGTCTAAGCCCTCATGGTTTTATTTTTGGGCTTTACCCAAAAGGCCTCATACCAATGGAGATATCTTTTTTCTTATAAGCACATGATCTTTTCCATGTCTTACCAATGTGGGACTTTGATTGTATTCCCCATACTCCCAACAATCCCCCCCTCAAACGAAGGACCACATTGGGCCCCCCCTCAAGCCTATCCCTCCTCGAAGGATTTTCTCTGCTTGATGTCCGATCTTCAACCCACCAGGACTTCCTGTCAGTTGTTCGGTCCCCCCGACCCAACTAGACTTCCTTCCTGATGTCTGGTTCTCTTGATCCGGACGTGGGAGCTCAACTTCCTTCGTTCGAGGTTCATGGCTTGACATGGACCATGGCTCTGATACCAATTGTTAGTGCTTATAAGCTCCACATATCTCCACAATGGCATGATATTGTCCACTTTGGGTCTAAGCCCTCATGGTTTTATTTTTGGGCTTTACCCAAAAGGCCTCATACCAATGGAGATATCTTTTTTCTTATAAGCACATGATCTTTTCCATGTCTTACCAATGTGGGACTTTGATTGTATTCCCCATACTCCCAACACATCTATGGCCTTCATTACCATATCCCGGTTGGAGAGCTTTTCACCTACACTTGTTAAACCGGTTAGAATTTCCTTAAATCTAGAGTGTAGGGATTTTACCTTCTCTCCCTTTTCTAATTTGATGTTTGATAGTTGGGAGCGGAGGAGATCTCTTCTTGCTAGCTTCGCCTCGGATGTGCCTTCATGAAGCTCAATTAGCTTCTCCCACATCTCCTTGGCACTTAGGCATTCTCCTATCCGGTTGATCTCTTGTTGGGGAAGCACATTGAAAAGATGATGCTTGGCTTTCGAGTTTGCAAGGTGCTCTTCCCTTTGCTTTTTGGTCCACCTAGATTTCTCTATTGGCTTCCCTTCTTCATCCCTAGGCAAAACGAAACCGGATTCCATTGTAATCATAATGTCAAAATCCGTTTCGAAAAATACCTCCATTCGCTTCTTCCACCAAGCGAATTCTCCTTCAAACTTCGGAGGATGGATGTTGGAGCCGGCCATTTTGAAAGTTGCTTGTTGTGGCGGTTAGTCCTCGACAAGCTTTCCTTTGCTATGATACCACTTGTTGGGGATCGATTGGCCGGCTAGAGGGGGGTGAATAGCCCTCGTTCATTGGATGTCGTATTTTGCTCGTCTATGAAAACGTTAGCGCAAGCGGAAGCAATAAACTAAGACAAGAAAATAGAAATAAAACAAAGACAATACAAACACGGAGATGTAACGTGGTTCACGGCTACGCCGCTAATCCACGGTCCGATTCGTCCACGGTGAATCACTCCGCAATCTATCCACTAGATCTCTCCTTTGCACAAAGCTAGGTGGAGGTAACCTCTTTACAAGAGCACTCCTCTTACAAATATAATGAAAATAAGCTTGGGTAAGAGGATGGAAAGTTTTAGGGAACTTTGGGAGAGTATTAGTGTATAAGCATTTTCCTCCCAAAGCCTTACCCCCTTCCTTTTTATAGAGGAAGAGGGTTTCTTCCAGATCTGATGGCACCCATCTGCCCAATAACGAGCGCTTTCCACGTTGGATACTATCCAGATCGCATCGATCGTGATGGCACCCATCGGATCGATGTCAACTCGAGTCCTCAACGAGGTCGACTCCATTCGCGTCTGCACAGGACATCGGATATCGTCCCCTGGCGGCCGATCGATCGCCATCGATGGATGCCCATGCGCCGCAATCGATCAACTTGATTCGACCACATTAGACCGGTCGATCGAACCATCGACTCGAGCGGTCGATCGCCATGATATGGCGATCGGCGTGTCGGGAAAACTCATCCGACACTTGGCCAAATGGCCAAGTTTCACCTAAGAGCTACCCTTCCCGGGTTACAATCGCTCACTCTCATCCCTCGGAGTCCCTCGCCTTCGAAGTTCTCTTCGTTCACGGCCACGTCCCTCGGCAGCATCAGGCGCACGGCTCTGCAATGCTCCTTCGCGTCTCTTGCCTCGAAGTCTACTTCCTCCGGCTTCACTCCAAGCTCCTCGTCCGGCGGTCCCTCGGATGCTCCAAGCGCACGACTTCCGCAAAGCTATCCTTTACCGACTCAAGGCACGAGTCATGAGATGTGAAACTCGCCATGGCTCCATGTGCGAATTACTAAGTCCTGCACGACTTCAACGCACATATCAAATCAACATATCAAACTAACTTAAACCCTTTGCTACACCATCAAAACCATATCACGACAAAAGATTGCCCTAACACTTGTAACCTTCTTAGTGGCTTCCCTAGGTTTCCTAGAAACCCTAGCCACTAGGCACACACCATGGTCAACTCTAGGGATGACTTCACTATTGACCTTGGTCTTCCTAGACCTAGTTAGTGTTCCATAGTCAAATGGAACACAATGATAAGCCACCTTAGGCTTAGGTTTGTGACCCAAACCTTTCTTGCCCTTGGTTGACTTTTGACTTTTAGATCCTAGATGTTGACTTTGACTTCTTGACCCAGGAATTTGACCATTAGACCCTTTAGATTGATTTTGTATCTTATTTAGGGTCTTTTCAAGTTTCTCAAGCCGTGACCTCAAGGCTTTGTTCTCTAATTCTAATTGCCCAATTTTAGAATTTTGATTTAGACCATGGGCATGGTTCTTCCTAGGCATATGCCTAGTCCATTTAGGGTTAAGGCCTAGATGTTCTCCTATTTTCCTAATTGATTCTCTAGGTAAGATATTTTTAGGGACATTAGTCCAAAACTTCTCCTTATTCCTAAGGTGAACCTTCTTAGCTCCTAAACAAATATGTTTGTTATTTCTAGCATGCTCTTTATGATAAATAGCAAGAGTAAAAACCCTTAGCATGCTTTTGCCTAGAAAAAGGATGCATTATTAAAATATACCTTAGGGTTAGCTTTGAAGCTCCCCTACATGTGTAGCTCCCTCTTGGGTCTTCTTCTTCCCCCTAGGACATTGATTCCTATAATGTCCTTTTGCATTGTATTTGAAGCATATGATGTGCTCCTTGCTCTTGATACTTGGGGAACCGGCGTCCATTGACTTTTGTTGACTTTTAGGCGCTGGAGGAGCTTTCTTGACTTTCATTGGGCACTTACTCTTATAATGCCCAAATTTCCTACACTCAAAACACATAATGTTATTTTTATTTTGAATTGAGGTGTTTGAGTTACCGATGGTGGTGGAGACCGGAATTGGACTTTGGGCTTCTTCATCTTGACCGGATGTCGAAGCTTTTTCTTCTCGATGTTCCGGTATGAAGGTTCTCTCCTCCCCCTCAATCCTTGAGGTGGATGCTTCTTCCACTTCCTCCACCTCTTCCGACCCGGAAGTTGACTCCTCACTTTCTTGTGAGGATGATGATGATTCTTCTTCTGTCTCCTCCTCTTCCAAGTCTTCTTGGACCGATTCGGGATTGTCGTGGAACTTGATCAACTTGTTCCACAACTCCTTGGCATCCCTATAGCTTCCTAATCTAGACAAAATATTGTTAGGTATCAAATCAATCAACATTTTTGTTACCTTAACGGTTGTCTTGAATTTTTCCCGTTGCTCCTCGGTCCATCTCTTCATCTTGAGGATTTCACCGTTTTCTCCTCTCGGAGCATCAAAACCTATAGTCACGGCAAACCAATTTTCTATATTCGTCATTAGAAAATATTCCATCCTACCTTTCCAATACGCAAAATGTTTGCGGTTGAAAGAAGGTGGGATTTTGACGTCGTCACCCAATCTTTCCTCAAATTCCATATTCTTCCCTCTAGCTTCTTGACTTCGGGTTATTAATCCGTAGAAGAGCCCCGGGCTCTGATACCACTTGTTAGGGATCGTTTGGAACGGCTAGAGGGGGGGTAAATAGCGTCAATGGAATTCTTTCGCGTTCGTGTCTACAATTTCGTTAGCGCAGCGGAATATAGATATAATGCAATAACGAAATGGACAAGTACACACAAAGACACGAAGATTTAACATGGTTCGGAACCGCACGGTTCCTACTCCACAGATCGGGTTCGTACGAATCCTAGCGATGCCAATCACACACCACTATGAAATAACTCCTTCTCGACACGAGTCGGAGGTGGAGAAACCTCTTACAATTGTTTACAACAATAAACAAATAGCTACAAGCAAATACAATGAAATACAAAGCAAAACTAGTAAAGAAAAACACTTTACAAATGCTCTTGAATGCTTGATCGCTAGGTTGATTGAGTAGCACTTGGAGACCCTGAATTGCAGCAGCAACTCGCCCCAAATCGCCTCAAAGAACCATTGGTTTTTCCTCCATCACGAGCTCCATATATAGCTTGGAAAAAGTCGATCACCGATCGGGACCATCGATCGTGATGCCAAGACAACGGCTAGATCCAGGATAAGTCCAGAACCTTCATCCCGATCAGACCATCACGATCGATGGAGTCCTCACTCGACCCCGAGTCTCGACTCCATTCGATCGTGGCCGATTTCGAGCACCACGATCGATGATTACGATCAGATCGCCGAGCCATCACCGATCGACTAGGCGATCGCTAGGCCATAACCCGCAGTCAAACCCTAGTTGACTCAGTCCAGTCGACTGCCACATGGCACCAGTCGACTGGCATACCTCAAACATGAGGTTTTAACCCAAGTATGGTTCCCCCATACTTGCTAGACCAACCTTAGCCTAGACCTAAGCCTTCTAGCCACCTCCATCAGCCTCACACCTCTCAGATCCCTCCAAGTCATCCATGACTTGTTCATCCATCGTGCTAGCCTTCAGGTGCTTTCGTCGGCTATGTCATGCTAACGGTGTCTACACCACCAAGGCACATTGGACTTACGCCGCCAAGACTCTGCTTGGACTTTACGCCGCCAACCATTGGCTTATGCTGCCAAGACTCCCGCTTGGACTTTACGCTGCCAATATCAAACCCTTGGACTTCTCAAATGCCAAGGCTCAAGCTTGGACTTTCCCTTGCCAACCCATGTTGGACTTCTCAAATGCCAAGACTCAAGCTTGGACTTTCCCTTGCCAACCCATGTTGGACTTCTCAAATGCCAAGACTCAAGCTTGGACTTTCCCTTGCCAACCCATGTTGGACTTCTCAAATGCCAAGATTCAAGCTTGGACTTTCCCTTGCCAACCCATGTTGGACTTTTCATGCCAAGACCATGCTTGGACTTTCCTTGCCAACCCATGTTGGACTTTTCATGCCAAGACCATGCTTGGACTTTCCTTGCCAACCCATGTTGGACTTTCCATTTACCAAGACTCATGCTTGGACTTTTCTCAAATGCCAAGTGTCCCACTTGGACTTCCCATGCCAAGTACCCATGACTTGGACTTTCCCATGACAATTACATTGTCATATGTTTTTGTCAAAACATCAAAACATCACTCGAGTCAAACTCGAGTCCTGGTCAATCGTGACCTGGGCCGATTGCACCAACAGAGAATACTAGACAAATCAAGGTGGACTAAAAAGCAAAGAGAGGAGCGCCTTGCAAATTCAAAGGCTAAGTACCATCTCCTCAACGTACTCTCCTAACAAGAAGTAAACCGGATTGGGGAATGCTCTAGTGACAAGGAGATGTGGGAGAAACTCATAGAGATTCATGAAGGCACATCCAAGGCCAAGCTAGCAAGGAGAGATGTACTTTGCTCCCAATTATCAAATATCAAACTTGAAAAGGGAGAGAAGGTAAAATCCCTACACTCTAGGTTTAAGGAAATTCTAAGTGGTTTGACAAGTGTAGGGGAAAAGCTCTCCAACCGGGATATGGTAATGAAGGCTATAGATGTCTTTCCCTGGTCCTCAAGATGGAGCTCAATGGTGGACTCTTTTTACACCTCCAAGAACCTAGAAGTTAGCACCTTGGAGGAATTCTTCTCAACCATGGAGCTCCACGAAACAAGGCTCGAAGGAGTAGTAGAAGAGCCAAAACTTCAACCATCAAGGGGAGTGGCACTATTGGCCAACAAAGGGAAGAAGAAGATGGAGACTCCCTCCTCCTCCGATGAAGCATCCACCTCCTCCTCCTTGGATAGCATGGAAGAAGCATACATGGTAAGGAAGGTAAGACATGCTTTGAAAAATTTTAAATTTAATAAATATAATGATACGAGGAGAAGACCAAGGGGGAAGGTAATTTGCTATAATTTTCAAGGAGAGGGACACATAAGGGATAATTGTCCCCTCTTGAACAAGAGCAAAGAAGAGAGGAGAAAGAAAGAAGAAAAGAAGAAGAAGGGGAGCAAGAAGAAGGAAGAGGAGAAGAAGACCAAAGAAAAGGGGAAGGCCAAGACACTAAAGGCAAGGACATGGGATGACCCCTCTTCATCATCATCATCATCATCGGATGAGGAGAATGCTTTTGTCACCAACCTTGCTTTGATGGTGTTTGATTACCTAGACACCTCCTCCTCCGAAAATGAAGAAGCAAGTTCAAGTGAGGAGAGCTCTAGTGAAGGGGGAGGCTCTTCATCATCCTCCTCATCCGAAGAAGAAGACACGGAAACTATGGTAACGAATCTCTCACCCAAGAAAATAGTTTCCATGATATCTAGCCTCACTAAGGACTTGTTTAGGGCAAAGAAAAAGAACAAATGCTTGCTAGATCAAATTAATGACTTAGAAGAAAAAAATAGAAAAAGCATGCTTAACTATTAATGATAATATTTCTTCTAGTCTTGATGATGCATGCTCACATGATCTTTATATGTCATTTGATGTTAATGATGCATGCATAGAGGAAAATAGGGCTTTAAGAGAGAAAGTAGATCATTTAACCAAGGCCCTAGAAAAATTCACTATTGGCTCCAACACTCTTAATATGATCATAGGGAGCCAAAGAGCAAGTTTCAATAAGAAAGACCTAGATTATAAGGAAAATAAAAATGAAAAGGCCTATAAATGCTTAATTGCTAGGGGTCAAGATAAAAAGAAAACAATAGCTAGAAAATGGATCCCTAAGGAATTTTTAGTGAACCCAATAGGAAAGAACTTGTTTTGGGTTCCTAAATCCATCCTTAAGGGTTATGAAAACCCTAGGATAGTCAACCATATGGAATTTACCTATATCATATTTTTGGTTGACTTAGGATGGTGGGACTAATTTTTGAAATAGTGTTGGGTGATGATAATGCACCCATAAATAGTTTTAAATCATGCTCAACACTTAGTGTTATATATGTTGATACTCATGACCTCTACATTTTTAGCATAGTGTTGGGTGATGATAATGTTCCCATAAATTGATAATAATGCTTAAATCATGATAGTTAATATAATTGTTATATATGTTTGCAATCATGATTTATGATCTTGATATTTGGCACATAGTCATGGGCATTAAGGGTTCAAATCATGCTCTAGGTAATATTTGACTTATTATCATAATTTTATACCTAATGCATGATTACATTGTTATTGATACATGTGTTTCATGATCATAATGTGAAATTAATTCATATATGTCTTCATGATCATGTGGATTGTTGGGATGATACTTAACCTTGTATAGAATTGCATGAAATTAATGGTTAAGTATATATAAATACCTTTAGGAACATCTCACACTCACTATAAGCTACATTGATTGAAAACATAGCATGAGTGAGATGATAGGATGATACAAATGGTCCACTAATGCCTATGACATTTAGATGGTCATTTAAAGTATCAAAATAGCAATAATAGACCAATCATGGGGAAGGCTTATGTTTAATTCATAGACATATTGCCCACAGATTATGGTTGATATTTCATATATTTTCAAAACAATTTCTTACTTTAAAATCAGTGTGTTTATATTTTGAAACAATCTAAAGCAAAACTAGGTGATAAACTTGATACAAACTTGATCAAAAACCTAGTTGTTTTTGAAACTTTTGGATTTTTGGCAAAATCTTGCGAATACAAGTATTTTTCATGAAAAAATATTTTCCACTGATAAAGGACCTTAAAAGAAATATGTTCCCCAAATTTCATGATTTTTTGAATTTTTTAAAAATTTTAATGCATTTCTGAAATTCACCCTGAAAATCAGAATAATCCGAAATTAGAGTGCCAGTCGACTAGTAATCTGAACCAGTCGACTGATCAACTGATAACATGCCCAGTAACTTTTTTTATCAGATTTTAAGGCATGTTTTGGTAATTTTGTTCCCTAAAATTGATGTCATGCTTATATAAACCTTGTTTAAATATTTTTGATGGTGTCAAAGGGGGAGAAATATGAATGTTTAAGTGAGGAGAGAATTGCATTTAGAAGGAGTTTCATGTATTAAGGGGGAGAGTTGATAATCATGTTTATTTATATGCTTTCTTACCTTAATATTTTTATCAAATCAGTACCTAACTTAAACGGATTGCCACATATCAAAAAGGGGGAGATTGTTAGGGGAATCAACCCGTGATATGGTTTTGATGTGTGTGGCAAAGGGTTTAAGTTAGGATGTGTGGATTTGATATGTGCGTTGGAGTCTTGCAGGACTTAGTAATTCGCACATAGAGCATTGGCGAGTTTCACCTCTCATGACTCGGTCCTTGAGTCGGTGAAGGATGGCTTTGCGGAAGCCGTGCGCTTCGAGCATCCGAGGGACCGTCGGACGAGGAGATTGGAGTGAAGTCGGAGGAAGTAGACTTCAGGGCAAGACGCGAAGGATGGCGCTGCAGAGTCGTGTGCTTGGTGCATCCGAGGGACGTGGTCGGACGAAGACAACTTCAAAGGCGAGGGACTCCAAGGGATGAGAGTGAGCGAATGTAACCCGGGAAGGGGTAGTGCGCTTAGGTGGAACTTGGCCAATTGGCTAAGTATCATATGGGATTTCCCGACACCAGTCGACTGCCATGTAATGGAAGTCGACTACTCTAAGTTGACTGTGACTCAACTAGTGTTAGAGTCTGGTTCATGTGCCAACAGTCGACTACCATGTATTGGCAGTCGACTGCGAGACCACCAGTCGACTGATAAAGGCATCAGTCGACTGGTCACAAGGGTTTCGGGCACAGAATGGAGTGCTCATTTTCAGCACTCGACTGATAGATCCAACAGTCGACTGATGGTAAGATCAGTCGAATGATGTGGGATCCGTTGGATGGAATCTAACGTGGAAGCATCCATTATTTTGCAATGGCTACGGGATCAGTCGACTGATCAGGGCATCAGTCGACTGGTCTTGTGTCAACGGGAAGAAACCCTCTTCCTCTATAAAGAGGAGGGGTAAGGGCCTTTGGGAGGCTAATGCTTATACTCTAAACTCCTCTAAAGTGCCCAATACATTTTCCTTCCTCTTACTTGAGCTTATTTACATCATATTGTAAGAGGAGTGATTCTTGTTTAAAAGGTTACCTCCACCTAGCTTGGTGCAAAGGAGAGATCAAGTGGATTTGGCAAAGGAGTGATTCACCTTGGACGAATCGGGTCGTGGATTAGCGGCAAGGCCGTGAACCACGTTATATTTTCTTGTTAGCATTGTTTATCTTTTGTTTGTTTCTTAGTTGTCTTTATTAGTATATTCCTCATGCACTAACGTTACTTGTAGACGAGCAATCAACTTGGGTTTGAGGTTTTACCCGACATCAGTCGTCTGGCATAGGTGCTAGTCGACTGCTCTAGGTCGTATGGTTTCGACCAGTGTTCAACTGGTGTTTTGGCTGGATCAAGTCGACATCAGTCAACTGCTTAATGGAAGCAGTCGACTGACCACACTGTGCATGGGCACAGAAGCTAGTCGAGCTCGCCAACACTCGACTGATGGGTTATCAGTCGACTGATGGGTACCATCAGTCGACTGATGTGTGATCCATTGGAACTTGACCAATGTGGATCTAGCCGTTGTGAGACAACGGCTACATGACCAGTCGACTGATGGTCACGATCAGTCGACTGATGCGCACGAAATCAGCTTGATGTAGGTTATAAATGGAGCTCAAGATGGGGGATTTTGCCAAGCCTTTTGTGAAGCTATTGGAGGAGAATTGCTGTTGCATTCTGACCTTCAAGAGCCATCTAAAGCAAGCAACAAGAAAGTGATCAAAGCAATTGTGTAAAAGTTCTCTTTTGTATTGTCTTTGTATTTCTTCTTGTATTTCATATTACTTGTTGTAATAGCTTGTACGAGGTTTCTCCACCTCCGACGTGTAGTCGAGAAGGAGTTTAGTTAGTGTTGTGCGCATAACTAGAGCTCGGTGAGCTCGCCCGTGGAGTAGGAACCATTCGATTCCGAACCACGTATATCTTGTGTATTATTGTGTGCTTGCATTGTTGTTATCATTATTATTGTTATTTCCGCTGCGCTAACGACAATCGTAGACGAGCACGCAAGAAGAATGATCGTATTCCATCGTACGACGATTTAGGGCTATTCACCCCCCTCTAGCCGGGCACCATCGACCCTACACCCATCAACCTGTTCACAGCCGGCCAACCACAATCACAACCTCCTCCATCAACCATTTCCACCATTAACAAGATAAATCAAGGGAAACATTGAACGATACCCAAAATCAAAGCTGCCCATCGAGATAATCAGAAATTAATATTACTCACAACAATACAACAATGAATTGAACTGTACTGGCATAACCAGAATGGAAACGGCTCGTGCTTATCGGCAAATAGAACCTCACCGGTAGCAACTCCCTAAAATCGGCAGCCAACCCTTCCCAAATTCCACCATCTGTCGGAAACCAACAGGAACGTCACTGCCCTAGCTCTCGCTGGAACCCTTGTTCAATCGACTAAAAGTCAACTACCCAAATCACACAGGAATCCCTTTCGACGTCGAGAGAGAAAACACTGTCTTACCCGAATCCGGCAGTAAGTCATAGCTTTCCTATCCGAGCACGGTGTCGTCGCCGCCAACCCAAGCCCCCAAATCGCGAGCACCCTTGTTGCTCTGGTCTATCCATGAGCATCGACGAGGGAACGTCGCTCGCCGCCGTCCACTCGTGCAGAGAAGATAACAAACTTCGGGTAGCAGGAGTCGAAGACGTCGCACTAAGGAAATTCATGGGGGAAGAGAATAACAAGAATAACTGCGGTGGTGAAGAGCTTCCATCGCGAAGAAATAAAAGGGAATAAAGATCGCGATCGGGAAATGCTCGGGCGAGAATTAAGGTTAGCGGCGCAGAACAGCTTCATTTTTAATGCACGTAAAATTCCTAGCAAATTTTATAAGAATTTTTGCATGATTATAATGGGATTCTATGTGATCTCTTTCAAAAATAAAAGAGAATAGAGTCAAAAAGGATGCATGGCCCAGGGTTCGAATCCTGAACCTCCAAATAGGTAGCTAAACCTTAGGATGCATGTGATGACCAGAAGCTTAGCAGGGGTGTGTTGTTAGAAGGTTAAGGGAAATGATAGATAAGGGTAGGGGAGGCTAAGGGACACCTTCACTTAGAATAAATTGGAGTAAGTGAGGAGGCAAGAGAACAACAAGTCATTTTCTTCTTCCTTCTTCTTCCTCCACCGAAACCACTCCTCTCCTTCTTCCATTTTCGAAATCTCAAGGAGAAAAAGGAGGCCTTGTCTTGGCACCAAGGGTATATTTCTTATAGTAAACCAAGCGAGAGGATGTATGTAATCCCCTCACCGGTAGTACAAGTTGCTTCGAGTGTTTGATTTCTTAAAAACCTCCAAACCAAGTTTCGGCCATGTCCATGCTTATGCTCACTAATGATCTTCCATGTCATGATATATATATATATATATATATATATATATATATATATATATATATATATATATATATATATATGATATTAACATGATGATAGTTTGACTTTGTGTTAGTATGTTTCAGTGTTTGATTTCTTAAAAACCTCCCAACCAAGTTTCGTCCATGTCGATGCTTATGCTCCCTAATGATCTTCCATGCCATGATATATATATATATATATATATATATATATGATGTTAACATGATGATAGTTAGACTTTGTGTTAGTATGTTTGAGTGTTTGATTTCTTAAAAACCTCCCAACCAAGTTTCGGCCATGTCCATGCTTATGCTCACTAATGATCTTCCATGCCATGATATATATATATATATATATATATATATATATATATATATATATATATATATATATATATATATATATATATGATGTTAACATGATGATAGTTTGACTTTGTGTTAGTATGTTTGAGTGTTTGATTTCTTAAAAACCTCCCAACCAAGTTTCAGCCATGCCCATGCTTATGCTCACTAATGATCTTCCATGCCATGATATATATATATATATATGATGTTAACATGATGATAGTTAGACTTTGTGTTAGTATGTTTGAGTGTTTGATTTCTTAAAAACCTCCCAATCAAGTTTCGGCCATGTCCATGCTTATGTTCACTAATGATCTTCCATGCCATGCTATATATATATATGATGTTGACATGATGATAGTTAGAATTTATGATAGCATGATTTGGTTATGCCACTACCTTATGTCCATGTTAATTGTACTAATGTATGCTTATGTTATGCTCATTTCATCATAATGTACACGCTTATGTTTCATGTCCACTAGGGCACACCTACGTTATGCATGGCTTAAGTATGTATGATGAAATGCCTAAGAGACGTTTCCCTATGAATGGGGACTAAGAGCACTCTTTATGTTATGACAAGGAATATGATATGCTATTATACTTTTGTATGACTTGTACCGGACCCTAGCAAGGTCCATGGGATGGGCTCCTACGTGCCCCTAGGTTGACAGTCATAGTACAGACCTAGTACAAGATGGGCTCCTAAGTTGCCCTAGGTCGACGGTCGTAGTACGGGCCTAGTACCCTAGTAGGTTCGGGATTAGCTACCCCTGATCTATTTAGGGATGCTCGCAAAATGATGTATGTAGTACAATGCTGGGCCCTCATGTTGAGATTTATGTTTAAGTACCTATAAAATATATGTTTTCAAATAACATCTTGCATATACCCATTTCATGTCTATGTAATTATCATATTTTTTGTGAATTCTTGTCCTATGTTCCTAAATGATCATATCACGACTTTTATATGAATGCTATGCCAATATGTTGTCTAGATGAACATGTCACTATTTTTTTATGAATTCTAGTCCTATGTTCCTAAATGATCATGTCACGACTTTTATATGAATGTTATGCCTATATGTTGTCTAGATGAACATGTCACTGTTTTTTTTTTGAATTCAAGTCCTATGTTCCTAAATGATCATGTCACGACTTTTATATGAATGTTATGCCTATATGTTGTCTAGATGAACATGTCACTATTTTTTTATGAATTCTAGTCCTATGTTCCTAAATGACCATGTCACTACTTTTATATGAATGTTATGCCTATATGTTGTCTAGATGAACATGTCACTATTTTTATGAATTCTAATCCTATGTTTCTAAATGATCATGATACGACTTTTATATGAATGTTATGCCTATATGTTGTCTAGATGAACATGTCGCTACTCTATGTCTAATCCCTGATGTATGACATTTGTGAGTAGGAAAGGATCTTACTAAGCCTATCTGCTTATAGTTTCATGTTTCCCTTGTACTGCAGAAAAGGGTAAAGAATGGCTAAACTAAAGGGAGCAACAGGAGGGGCAAAGTGTGTGTGGCAGTGGCATGGTGGAAGAGATCTGTTTTATGTTCCAAGACTTATGAATGTTTTAAAGTTTTGCATGTTAGTTGTTAAGAGTTGACCACTACTTGATGTTTTGATGGTTGCTACTTGGTGTTAACTTATACTTGTTTTGAAGGTTTATACTTGATGTGAAACTATACTCGTTTTTTTTTATGAAACCTTGGCATGTTAAGTACTTGATTTAGTTAAAGAATTGCTAAGAACCTTATTAATCTAATTGAATTGTTAGGTGATAGAGAACTATGTACTTAGATGATACTTTGAATTCCTCATTGATGCCCATGTACTCTATACTTGTATTTAGGCTCCTATAACTCCATTATGTTGATTATCACGGACTTGAACCAAGTAGTGTCCTTTATGAAATGATTATGCATGCTTAGTAGTCCACCTCCTACTCATAGTATACTATATGTTGTAGTTAAAAGAACATGTAAAGTATGGCAGAAAGAAAAGCTTTAACCAATTATACCCATGCATGTTAAGCATACTCCCCTGAGATAAATGATCACCTGTTACATAGTTAAGAATGTAGAGATATTTGCATAGTTGAAGGTAAATGCATGTTCCATTTTTTTTAAGTTTAAAATTCTTCCGCTGTATATGCACGCATGTATGTTCGCATCGCGCCACCCTTCCTCCCCCTCTAGATTAAGAGAAGGGAGGGCATGACATCGTTAATGAGGCGGGTCGGGTTTGGCAGATAAATGGGTCAGATTTCAAACCCATTAAGCCTTTTAACTCCTTCTAAGCAAAGAGGGTCTTAGAAATCTCCATTCATGTCCAGGAAAATTTCTAAAAATTCCATAGGGTATTCTTCTAATTACCCAATATTTATTTTATTTTATTTTATTTTATTTCCTGTGGTATTTTACATTTAAGACTTGTGCGCCCGCTAGAGGGGGGATGAATAGTGATTCGGCGTTGCTTGATGGAATTGATCGCGCTTTCTACAAAATGTGTTATACGCAATGGAATATATATATATATATATATATATATATATAACAAAAACAAATACACACAAGCACAATCACAACACCAAATATAACGTGGTTTGGAATCGAATGGTTCCTACTCCACGGTTTGGGCTCGAACAAGCCCTAGCAATGCCAATCACACAACACTACTCAATAACTCCTTCTCGGAACAATCCGGAGGTGAAGAAACCTCGTACAAGTGATTACTCTAAGTAATACAATGAACAACAAGCATGTAAAATACCGGAAAAAAAATAAATAAATAAAAAATAAATTATTATTCCTCGTTAATTGATAAACTATCTCATGGAATTTTTTAGAAATTTTTAGAAATTTTTCTGGAATTAAACGGAGGTCGTATGGACATTTTATGGGGATAAAGCGGATAGGTTTTTGTAAAGCCTGTTTAGACTATCTGCTAGGAATTAATAGGTTTAATTAAAAACCTATTATATTTTTCTGTTTTCCCGATCGGCCATTTTCTCCTCATTTCCCCGATTCTGCTCCGCTTCTTTTCTACCGATTGCTCTTCATCTTCGTCGCTTGAATCTCGATCGCCCTTCCTCCCGTTTTTCTTCTTCTTGTGCTCGCCGCCCAAACTGCGCGCCACCCTCCTCGCCGTGCACACATCTCCGATCACTCACGGCCCAGGCAGAGCAGTATGCATGCAAGCCGGCCTGCTCGTCGCGTGCACCAACATCAACGGTCACCGCCCTTATGCACGCGACTAGCGACCACCAACCTTAGTTGTCACTTTTGATCACCACCGTGAGCCCTCTACCTTAGTCGTCGATCACTTGCATCGTCGGAGCAACTGGCCGATCACCACTGGAAATTAGGTAAGCGAGCGATTCTCTTCTGATCTTGAACAAGATCTGAGTCCGAGTTGTGGTTGATCCCTCGCTGAGCACTGTCGACCTCTTCCTTGCTGTAGATCGCCACTGGAAATTTGTTGGTGCTGGCAAACAGGGGATAGAAGATGGTCGCTGCCGATTCTGTGGACTTCGCTACCGATGGTCACCGGAGATAGGTGAGTACCGCTCCTTTCCTGAGCTTGGATGAGATTTAAGAATTTGATGTGTTTCTCCTTATAGTTGCGTGTGGACCTTGTTTGGACAGTGATCGGGGATTCCGGTGAACAAAGGTTGGCTGCCGGTGGTTGGGGATTTTGTTGCCGACGGGGTTCAACTTTGGGTAAGCAAGATTAATTGCCTTTTTGTATGTGAATTTCCTATCGATAAAAAAACATTGCTCGGTGGAGATGGCTGGAGGTGTGGCCGGTTGGTAAGGGTTGCTGTTAGTGTTAGTTGATTGCCGAAGTGTTGATTTGGAGTGTGGATTCCTCGGTGGAACAAGCTGCCGTGTTTGATTTTGGAGGTTGAACGACTGTAGATGGGTGAAGAACACATGGGTGAGTTGGGTGTAATTGAGCGATTGAAGGGGGTAAGATTTGTATTTGTTGTTCTAGTTGTGGGATGTTGATATTCGGTGGTAGTGTGGATGGGAATGGTGGATCGAGGTTGAGGTGTGGTTTGTGTTGACCCATGATTTTATCATGTTGTATGTTGTAGCATGGTTGTTTATGGTGATTTGGTTGTGTGTCGGCTATGATTTAGTGAGAAGGGATTGATATGGAGTGGGGTGTTCCAATTAGGGTGTTAGATCCCTAATTGGGTGTACTGGGAGTAGTTGTGAACAAGGTTGTGTCTATGATGCTCTGTTATGCTTTGTGTAGGGGCTGTGAATGAGTCTATGTGGTCAACATGGTTGTTCATAGGCTGTAGTGTAGGTGTAGATGATTTAGCTGTGAATTGAGTTGTAATTGAATTAGAGATTTGGTGAGTTTTGACTTGATCATGTTATAAAGTGCGGTAGTAATATCGTTCTATGATCCTTGTTATAGGGATTAATATGGAGGGTTGATTAGGTTAATTGGATAACTAGATCAATCTAGTTGATCGGGATATAAAGTTGATGTAGGATTATGATTTGATCCTAATATTAGAATTGGTATATGATTGGATCATATATGTTTGTTGGCAGGATTTTGGTTCAAGATATCCGCGGACGTGGAAACGACTGGTGTCTATAAAGCAGGTGGGTAATTTCCTAGCTGGTCCGGGTAGATGATTGCATTCAGATTTAGTCATAGATATGAGCATGTTAGGTGTTCATATTACCTTGATCCTGCTCTTATTATCGCATGCTTGAACTTATCGTTGGATATATTTATGCTCAATTGTTGATATCACATATACCCTATCATGATTTAGGAGTTATAGATGTGATGTAAATTGGCCTAGATGTTTAGTAGGGTGTAAATGTCAGTACGGGTGATGACCAAATTTATAAATTGGCAAAAAGGTCATCTGTGGGTAGGTAATGCCCTAAATGTAGGATTTATTTCCAATACCCATATGTTGCATACTTGTTACCAACCATGTGTTGTGTAATGGTTAGGTGAAAGGTGATTAGTGTGTCGCTACGGACCGGTGGTCCTAGCTTGATATGATTAGTCGAGTACGACTCTCTATAGGATAGAGAGTGCGTCGATCAGTTGAGTACGACTCTCTGTTGGAGAGAGAGTCATGATCAGTCGAGTATGACTCTCTATTGGATAGAGAGTGCGTCGATTAGTTGAGTACGACTCTCTATTGGAGAGAGAGTTATGATCAGTCGAGTACGACTCTCTACAGTATAGAGAGTCCGTCGATCAGTTGAGTACGACTCTCTACAGGATAGAGAGTGTATTGATTAGATGGGTATGACTCTTTGTTGAACAGAGAGTCTGTGGTAGATGGTTGTACGAGTGACAGCATACTCATGTCATATGCATGCATTCTGACGACATAGTCTCCCTTGGGGTTGAGAGAGTCGTCAGTCATCTTGCCTCCCAGAGCACTCCCCGAGGAGTAACTAGTGTGAGGGCAGAGCATCTGTTGTGTCGCACTCTACAACTATAGACGGTGGTAGTTGGAGTTGCGTGCAGTTGTCCTGGGTGCGTGGTACTCGACCACTCATTGGTAGTGTTAGTCGGAGTGGCCAGCAGTAGGGACCCCCGTTATGTAGCGAGCTCTTTACGCTCATATGCTACTTGATCATACTGCCCACTCGGCCACTCTATAGCAGTGGTTGGTGTGAGTTGGGACAGTTGTCATGTCGTGCCACCTAGGCCACACTGGGGTCGTGGTAGCGAGTAGGGGTGAGCAGGCATGACCATGCATGCTGCATTGCCGTATCTAATGACACTTTACATATTACCATATATATATACATATATGTATGTATATATATATATATATATATATATATATATATGGATGGTTGAGATTAATATATATATAGATACAGTTTATATATATATATATATATATATATATGCTTATTGTGATGTTGCACTTGATTATATTATGCTTGCTGCATTTGGTTGTACATCATATTCATGCATGCTTCCTGTATATGTTATACAGTTTTGTCGGATACTGGTATAGGTTGGACAGACCATTAGATACCTTGACCTGTAGCTAGAGTATATTGTGAGTTGATCTACTCTTCCTGTTATATATATATATATATATGTTTTATATATGTTCAGGTTGGATCAGAATAGCGTAGCAAACTTCAGGTATGTCTGCATTTTTATGTTGTTTATTTAGTTAGACGGTATATGCTTGTATTTATATACTATGCTGATATACCTGTTGTACCTCTAGAGTATGTTGTTGAAAATGTCGGTGCAATCGACCCAGGTCACGATTGACCAGGACTCGAGTTTGACTTGAGTGATGTTTTGATGTTTCGACAAAAACATATGACAATGTGATTGTCATGGGAAAGTCCAAGTGGGACACTTGGCATTTGGGAAAAGTCTAAGCATGGGTCATGGCAAGGAAAGTCCAAGTCATGGGTACTTGGCATGGAAAGTCCAACATGGGTTGGCAAGGGAAAGTCTAAGCTTGAGTCTTGGCACTTGAGAAGTCTAAGGGGTTTGGTATCAGCGACATAAAGTCCAAGCGGGAGTCTTAGCGGCGTAAGTCCAATGTGCCATGGCGGTGTAGACACCGTTAGCATGACATAGCCGATGGAAGCACCTGAAGGCTAGCGCGATGGATGAACAAGTCATGGATGACTTGGAGGGATTCAAGAGGCGTGATGCTGATGGAGGTGGCTAGAAGGCTTAGGTCTAGGCTAAGGGTGATCTAGCAAGTATGGGGACACCATAGTTGGGTTAAAACTTCATGCTTGAGGTGTGCCAGTCGACTGATGCCATGTGACAGTTGACTGGCATAGTCAACTAGGGTTTGACTGGAATTGTAGCAGCGATCGCCATAGGTGAATCGATCGATTGATTGACAGCGATCGATCGATCGTGTGATCAGTCGACTGACGCTCGAATTTTAGGGCATAGAATGGAGTCTCACTCGATCGTTGGGACAAGCAGTCGAGTGATGATTCATCAGTCGACTGATGTGTATGATCAGTCGACTGATGTCCTAGGCATTTGATTTTTCCTGTGTGGATTACACTGTTGTCTCACAGCAACAGTGTGATCAGTCGACTGATGGTCCCGAGCAGTCGATTGGTCGACTTTTTCCAGCACAGGTTGAAGCTATAAAAGGAGCTCGTGATGGAGAAAAATGGATCCATTTTTTGAGAGCTTTAGGGGCGATTTGTTGCTGCAAATCAGGTCTCCAAGTGCTAATCAAATAACCAAGCATTCAAGCAATCAAAAGCAAGAGTTGTAAAGTTTTTCTTTACTTGTCTTTCATATAAATTGTTGTAATTGCTTGTTTTAGTTTTCTTACTATTGTAAGATTACTTGTAAGGGGTTTCTCCACCTCCGACTTGTGTCGAGAAGGAGTGTTTATCATAGTGGTGTGTGATTGGCATCGCTAGGGTTCGTACAAACCCAATCCGTGGAGTAGGAACCTTTCGGTTCTGAACCATGTTAAATATTTGTGTTTGCATTATTGTTCATTTCATTATTGCTTTCATTACTATTCCACTGCGCGCTAACAAAATTGTAGAGACAACCACGATCGAATTCCATCTACGAACGAACTCTACGCTATTCACCCCCCTCTAGTGGCCTCAAATATCCTACAATTGGTATCAGAGCCTGGGGATCTTCTACGGATTAACCGCCGGGAGCTAAAAGGCTAGAGGGAAGATGGAATTCCAAAACAAGCTTGGATGGGACATCAACACTCCACCGCCATATGATCAAGAAGACTTTTCGGCATGGAGAACAAGAATGGAGACATTCTTTATGATGGATATAGAGGATTGGTTC
This sequence comes from Wurfbainia villosa, assembly GCA_025175895.1. Lineage (NCBI taxonomy): Eukaryota > Viridiplantae > Streptophyta > Magnoliopsida > Zingiberales > Zingiberaceae > Wurfbainia > Wurfbainia villosa. Next base: position 1,111,869 of record JAKLTH010000244.1, on the reverse strand, counting down.
ATCCTCGTAGAAGGTTTTGAACCCCCTCGGGATAGGAAGGGACTAGTCCTCAAGTTGAAGAAATGGACCAAAGAGCAATGGCAAAAATTCAAAACCGAAGCTAAGGTAACAAAACTTTTAGAAGATTTGATACCTAATGATGTTTTGTCTAGGCTAGGTGAATATCTTGATGCCAAGGAGCTATGGGACAAATTAACCAAGTTCAATGAGAAGCCCCACTTGGCACAAGTAGAAGAAGATAAGGAAGAGGATGAAGAGAGTTCATCTTCCTCACGAGCAAGTGAGGAATCGAAAGTTGAAGAGGAGTCAACTTCCGAATCGGTGGAAGAAAAAGTAGAAGACACCTCCACCTCTAGGATTGAGGGGGAGGAAAGAATTGTTAGTGAAAGCCCTAGAGCCAATCATGTGATGATTGTTGTATGGACTTTATTGTATCATATTCCTATTTATAAAGGCATGGTTATTATATTTACTTGTATTGGTGCCAAATAACTAAATATAATAATGTCCTTGAGTAGTAGGTTCTTATCTATATCAATCGATTGGTTGAATCGATAATGAGATGATATAGAGAACACTACTCTTAATCATTCCTAGTCAGTATTAACATTCAGGACAATGTTAATGCGTAGAGACTGACATGAAGGTCAACAAGATGACTTGATCTCACAAGTCATGGATATGAGATATCAAGTTGACACATGGGTATGCATTGGAGAATGTATACTGAATGACCCGCCATGAGAAAGTATCATGGATCGTTATATGAGTGTCATATACTTTCTCATGTGGCTATTAGTATGACTATTAGTCCTTAGACCTGAAGTCACCATGGTTCCCTATATAATGAGTTGCATACTTTGGCTTCGTCAAACGTCACCCGTAAATGGGTGGACTATAAAGGCGATTACTGGGTATGTAACAAATTATGCGGAGGGATGTGAGTGATGTAGATGGGATCTATCCCTCCTATATGACGTGGGTGACATCGATATTCTTGATAGAGTGAGACCACAAAGTGCATGGTCATGCCCAAATGAGTCAATATGAGATATTGAGCTCATTTGATTAGAGTGAGTCTACTTGGAGTTCAAGATTTAGATTGTACCGAGGATGACACGGTCTATGCCTCGATTGGTCAATCTAGATGTCAAGGATAGAGGGATATTGTCACATATTGTGAGAGTCACAATTAGTAGTCACAAAGGTGATGTTGGTGCTCAACATTCTTGTAACTTGGGTAGCAATGATGTGTTGCTAGATACCGCTCATTGCTTATGTTCCTAAATCGGTTTAGGGACATTGCCAACGTTACAAGAACCTATAGAGTCACACACATAAGAGCAATTAGATGGAGATTAGGTTCATATGATGAATCATGAGGATTAGGTTCATGGGATGAACCAAATTGGATTAAGAGTAATCTAAATTAGACTAATTGAGTTAGACTCAAGTTGATTCAAGTGTTGAATGAGTCTAATTGAGATTTGATTCATCAAATCAATTTAAATTAATGAATAGAGATTCATTATATTAAATTGACTTGAGTCAAGTGGTTAGATTTGATCAACCATGGGAGATTAGAGGTCAAGTTTGACTTGACTTGAGAGGGAAGATGAAAGGTCAAATTTGACTTGACCAAATGCCATGTCATGATGATGACTAGGCATGGCCGGCCAATGATGGTGCTCCACATCATCATTGACTTGGTCAATTGGTGCCACATCATGAGGGAGACCAAGGGTCATGGGAGTTACATGCATGCATGTAACCCCCCCTCCATGAAGTGGCCGACCACTTAGGGGTTATGGGTGGTGAATTCATTTGGTGAGTTACTCTCATTACTTCATCTTCAACCTTGGTGCTCTTCCTCTCAAGCTCTACCTCTCCAAACCTAATCTTGCCGAAATTTCTAAGGGAGTGATAGCACACTCTAAGGCATTTCTCTCCACCTATTGCTTGTGTGGATACCATAGAGGAGTGTGCACTTGACACTCTCGAGTTCCGGCGAACTTTTGGACGAGCGGGATAAGCGAAGGGCGTCGCTACGAGGGTAACGTTCTAACCTCTTAGATCTAAGGTAGATCTAGGATTTCTGTAAGCACATACATGTAATTATAATTTTATACTTCGCACGGATCCGTGGCCGGGGCTTCCGAGGTTTCCGCAACGCAAAAAGCGGTTTTTGCGGCTCGGAAAAACCCAACAGTGGTATCAGAGCCACGTGCGAAGCATGTATGTGTTTCGTTTTTGTAGTTTTTATATTAGATATAAAAAATTACAGATTTATATGTTTCTGTAAATTTTCTTATTTTATAGAATTTTTGGGTATTTTTCTCATAGAGTCGAAGCAACGAGTATTGGGACACTCGTAGGCTTCAACCGTCGAGAAAAACTCTCCGAATCGGCGAGTTCTCGCTTTAGGTTTTTGGGACAGCGACTTAAGTCGCTGTAAGATCATTGTAGGGACACTCGTGAAGTTTATTTTGCGAGTAGGGGCGCTGCCCCTATCCCCGAAAGGGGTCATGTCCCGCGATCGCGCCCGGAAACCGCTTAGCAGGACCGTTACGGAGAGTTGACTCATAAATTCGAAATAAATTAGGAAAAATTATAGAAATTTCTGTAAAAATATATAATTTAGAATTATGTATAATTCTGTGATTGTCATGGCCCAATGACCCCAATTTGATTGAATAAGTGTGTTGTAATTCATAATATGGCCTGCGTGTCGTTTTGTGGTTGTGCATGTTGTATAGTGTATGCGACCTGTGCGTCGTACCTCTTATTTTGAAATTATAGTTGTAATTAGTTTTTAGACTCGAATGTAACTCGAGTTTCATATTTGTAATGTACAAAATGGAGCGGTGGAAAGTCCACTCGAAGACGAGATTACGAGAAGGGTGACGACACATGGCGGTCAAAGGAAGCGCTTGGAGAAGCCGCTAGCCTTAGGTTGACCGTCCGATCTTCTCATTGGCTTGAGAAGATCGTAGTAGGGCCATGACTATATCACATTTAATGATATATATATATGTTGATATATATATATATGTATATTTAATTTATTTTGCTTGTATGTATGTGATGCATGCTAGTAGAAAAATGTTTGTATGTATATGATGCATGCTAGGTTAATTTTCTTGTATGTATATGATGCATGCTAGAATAATTAATGTATGTATATGATGCATGCTAATATAGGATAATAAAGGCCTAAATGCATATAAGATACACATTACGATTAGATTAGATCATAATCGAATCAACTCGAAAATGCCTACCGAGCCTTGATACCCATCACTACCTCGATCATTTGTTGTTGTTGAATCTGCCAAAGCAGAGCAACGCATATTATCTTGGTAGGGTGCGGAGGGACAATCTTGGTCCCGCCTATCACGACTCGGGTTAGAGTAAGCTCAATTAGATTGAGAAAAACTAGTTAACTCAATTGGATCGAGTAGAACTATAGGCATATTCCAATCGTTGGAAAGATATGTTAAGATCGCATTTACACTAAATCTTGGGCGATTTAGCCAAAGCTAACTCAAGGTCTTTTGTAAATGTGGGTCTTAATCCTATAAACAAGAGTTGCATAGAGATGTAATCGGTAATGTGTTACCCACCGATCGTACTAAGTCTTGGGCAATTTAGCCAAAGCTAACTCAAGGCTTAGTATGATGTGGATCTTGTCCCGCAAGAATTATAGCTAGTTTGTTTGAATCTAGTAATGTGGTTTGACCACATCCATAACTCGATTCTACAAAACTTCCTATAATTCAGTGGGAGCATCATTTGATTAAAGGCCTAATTAAATGATAAAAGGAATATGATATTAATTCTCTGCATTGTATGCTGTAGATAACTATGTCGACAAACACGAACACTCTCTCTCTGCGATCCGTCCTTGAGAAGGATAAGCTCAATGGAGCAAATTTTCGATCGGTATGCAGAACTTGAAATTGTTCTCACCCAAGAAAGGAAGTTGTACGTCTGGGCGGCCCATTCCGAGGCACCTCCCCCAATGCCTTGTGAGTGACAAAGATGCTTACAAGAAGCATCAAGATGATGCATTAGATGTGTCATGTCTAATGCTCGACCATGAACTCGAGCTTGAAGCAACACGAGTTCATGAATGCTTATGATATGGTTGGACATCTTCACAACTATATCAAGGACAAGCTAGGCATGAGAGATATGAAGTCTCTAAGGCATTATTTGGGTCCAAAATGCAAGAAGGGACTCCCGTAGGTATATATGTACTCAAGATGATTGGGTACGTAGAAAACCTACAAAGGCTGGGATTCCCACTTGGCCAAGAGCTGGCCACTGACCTAATCTTGCAATCTTTGCCACAAGCTTTCAATCAATTTGTCATGAATTATAACATGAATGAAATTGATAAGCCATTGCCTGAAATGCTCAGCATGTTGAGAACTGCTGAGCTTAACCTTAAGAAGGGTAAATCTGACACCATTTTGATGGTGCAGAAGAAGAAAGGCAAGGGCAAGCCTAAAGGTAAGGGAAAGTCCCAAGCCAAGGGCAAAGGCAAAGAACTTAAACCCAAAGGAGGGGTAGCCAAGGAAGGGGCTTGCTTCTTGCAAGGCATACGGAAGATCTTAAGAAGAAGAGAAGTGAGACTTCTAGTATAAATGTTATAGAAGTCAATCTATCTATTTCTTCATCTTGGGTATTAGATACGATGTGCATCTCACATTTGTACCAATGTAGGCAATGGAGCAAGGGTTGCGAACTTATGATCTATCTCGCCCTCCGCTTGTACGAGAATTAGATGAATGTTGTTATGTGCCTGCTTTAACTAAGAACATCATTTCAGTTTCTTGTTTGGACAAGAAAGGTTTTTCATTTATAATAAAGAACAAATGTTGTTCAGTTTATTTAAATGATTTGTTCTATTGTAGTGCACCTCTAATGAACGGACTCTACTTTCTAGACTTAGAGAGCCCTATCTATAACATAAGTACCAAGAGGTTCAAGTCAAATGAGTTGAACCAAACCTATCTCTGGCATTGTCGCTTAGGTCACATAAATGAGAGTCGCGTATCTCAGCTCCATAAGGATGGGCTGCTAGACTCATTTGATTTTGAATCATATGAGACATGCGAGTCTTGCCTTTTAGGCAAGATGACCAAGACTCCCTTTAGTGGACATAGCGAAAGAGCAACAGATTTGTTAGGACTTATACATAGTGATGTATGTGGTCCTTTCAATGTTGCTGCTAGAGGTGGTTACAGGTACTTCATTACATTTACTGATGACTTCAGTAGATATGGTTATGTGTATCTTATGACACATAAATCTGAATCCTTTGAAAAGTTCAAAGAATTCAAGAATGAAGTACAAAACCAGCTTGGCAAGAGTATTAAGATACTTCGATCAGATCGAGGTAGTGAATACCTTAGCCATGAGTTTCGTGACTATCTAGCTGAGTGTGGGATTCTATCCCAACTCACTCCTCCTAGAACACCACAGTGGAATGGTGTATCCGAAAGGAGGAATCGTACCCTATTGGATATGGTACGATCTATGATGAGTCACACAGATCTTCCTATATCCTTTTGGGGATATGCTCTGGACACAGCAGCTTTTACCCTTAACCGTGTACCATCCAAGCCTGTGGTAAAGACACCATATACGATATGGACAGGGAAAAATCCCAATATGTCTTTGTTGGGTTTCGGGCACCGCGGCGTATGTGTGTTCGATCATGTTTCGTAAACATGAGCACAGCGGAAGCAATTAAAAATAATAAATCTATATTTATTACAACACACACAACACACGCATGCTATTACAACAAGTGTAGACATAACCGTAAATTAAAATTTGCAATAAAAGAAAATTATCTACGTTATACCTTCCGTATGACGTGTAGCGGGAACGACATCAACCGGAACGATCCTCGTAAGAATCGTCTCTATCCGTATCCACGCCGAGCTCCTCGGGATGACTTCGCTAAGTCACGAGCTTCGTCTTCGTACGGGTTACTAGCCTCGTGTTGAAGACGACGTGATCGAGAGATGATCACGATCCGAATCAAAATTCGGATCCTTAAACGAGTTCTCAAAACTCGCTTCTCCGGAGAGGTATTCGTCAACCAATTGACGAATCCTTCGTCCTCCACCTCAGAGGATTACCGGAGATCAAATCCCCGGTAAGTAAGGCGCTATCGGAGCACTAACCGTCGTCCAAACGACGCTCCGACAACAAAGAAACAAGCTGTCCAGAAAAACTGGACAGCTTGAGTGGAGAATAGAGGTGGCCAAGGAGAGATAGAAGCTCACCTTATCACCGAACCTTGAGGAGATCACCGGAGGTCGCCGGAGGTTCAGGCTGAAGCTTGGTCGCCGGCAACAAGTTGACGGCGGCACAAGAGGTTGGTGGCTGCGCACACTAGGGTTGGCGCCGAAAAAATCTCCTTCAAAACTCCAAGGGCTAGGGTTTTGATTAGGGTTTAAGCCCTATTTTATAGATAACTAATTCTCTTAATGGTTAATGGATCATATCCATAAAGCCCGTTAACCCGCTCCATTAAGATAAGTTAAAATAAACCAAACCATGATGGTTTATTTTAAGTTAAAACGAACCGAACCAACCTTTGGTTCATTCGCGTTTAATATAAACCAAACCCTTTGGTTTATTCTCATCCATTGGATTAGAACCAAACCATTTTGGTCCATCCATTATGTCTTCATAAGACCACGGCCCATCCACGCTTCCATTGCAGTGAAACAATTTCATGCTCGCTTTATGTTTGGTCCAACCAAACATAGTTTCTCTCGGTCTGAGAATCTCATTCTCAAGCTCGTTTTAAATCCTTTGGATTACACTCGTTGTGCGTGTGACCAAATAGGTTCTCGGTTTATGTTGGTCGTCTATAATTAACCATTAATTATAGAACGATCATGAGTGGCACCTAGTAGTACATCATGATCCCCAATTAACCGAAAAGATCAACGGTTGATCCAGAACTATTTCTGAAACCCTTCAGTAGCTCGAATGAATCGTGCCCCATTCCTTTCACTCATCTTATACCCACTTGGTTCAGGACATGGTCTATTGTGTCAGTCCCCACTAGGCTGACTACGTCACACCTAGCCCAAGTATTATTTTCTCGTCCTACGGATTCTAGTTATTCCACATGTATCGAAGAGTACCTTACTCTAAACATGTAAAGCTTTGGCCAAAGACTTTAGTAACAATCCGACGAGAGGCCATGGGTATACATCTCCTCGCAAGGAGTGGTGAATCCTTTATAGGCTATTCAAACACCTTCGATCACTTCGACTTATACCCAATCATCCCGGGTCCACATCTCCTCAGAGATGTTTGCTTAAGATGCCAAAGCATAAGTCTCCATGATCAAGATGACTTGAATACCGCAAGTCAAAGGAACATCGCACTTAAGCCACAATAAGAACTTCATTGACATATCTATATATGCAGAGAACCATATGAAGTCTTACGGCTGGTCACTCGAATGAACTAGTTACCATAACTAGCATCCACGATTAACTCCGGACATCACTATGTCTCCAGCCAGTGAGAATCAGCTGCTTGGATACACCAAGGAGTATACCTCGTGCTAGTCTCGTGAATTGATGGTGTCCAAATCCATCAATTCATCGACTAGGATAATTCCGATACATCACAATTACACATGTAGAGATACTCACTAGTTGTGATCCAATCACAAATTCTCTCATCTTGTGAATCGTATTATCATGGACATTGATAAATGAGTTTAAGATCCAATCAAATACATAAAACATGTATACTCAAATAGTGAATCTTCATTTATCATATAAATGGTTCATACATAAGGCGATTGCCTTAGGACATCTCTCATATATTACTAACAGACTCCCACTTGGCCTAATGCCAATCGCTACGGTATCCAATACCATAAGCTCTAACATGACCCTCAAACTTATTTTGAGGTAATGCCTTAGTCAAGGGATCCGCTAAGTTCCTTTCAGTGGGAATTTTCTCAATTTGTATTTCGTTCCTACTGATGATCTCTCTGATAAGATGATAGCGGCGAAGCACATGTTTGGATCATTGATGAGACCACATCAAGTTCAGAGATGAACTTCTTGATCCAAATCGCTTCCTTTGCTGCTTCCAAAGCTGCAACGTATTCTTCCTTAGTAGCAGAATCCGCTATAGTGTCAAGTTTGGAACCTTTCCAACTTATTGTGCCTCCATTCTAGGTGAATACATACCCAGACTGAGACATGGAATCATCCTTGTCTGTCTGGAGCTGGCATCCGTATACCCACGTATCACCATGTACCCTTCTCCATATATTAGGAACACATCCTTAGTTCTTCTCAAGTACTTAAGGATCGTCTTAACAGCCGCCCAATGATCCATTCCTGGATCGGATTGGTATCTGCTCGTGACACTCAGAGCGTACGATACATCGGGCCTCGTACATAACATAGCATACATGATAGATCCTATTGCGGATGCATAGGGAATCTTACTCATGCAAATCCTCTCGTCTTCTGTGCGCGGACACATAGACTTCGAAAGGTGTACCCCATGCCTGATGGGCAGATAACCTTTCTTGGATTCCGACATGCTAAACCTCTTTAGCACTCGGTCTATATATGTAGACTGCGAAAGACCAAGCAACCGTTTCGATCTATCTCTATAGATCTTAATCCCAAGGATGTAGGTTGCTTCTCCCAGGTCTTTCATGGAGAATGTCTTGGATAACCAAACCTTAACTGACTGTAAGATTGACACATCGTTTCCTATAAGTAATATGTCATCGACATACAATACTAGGAACACGACTGCACTCCCACTAACCTTCTTGTACACACAAGGTTCGTCTGGATTTTGTGAGAAATCAAACCTTTTGATTGTCTCATCAAAACGGATATTCCAGCTCCTGGATGCTTGCTTCAATCCATAAATGGACCGTCGCAATTTGCATACCTTGGTTTTATCAACCGATGTGAAACCCTCAGGCTGTATCATATACACGTCCTCGAGCAGGTTTCCATTAAGGAAAGCTATTTTCACATCCATCTGCCATATCTCATAATCATAATGAGCCGCTATGGCCAGGAGCATCCGAATGGATTTAAGCATAGCTACAGGCGAATAGGTTTCGTCATAATCAACACCTTGTTTTTGACGATATCCTTTCGCCACCAATCTAGCCTTATAGGTAATCACATTACCATCCATGTCGGTTTTCTTCTTGAAAATCCACTTGCACCCTATAGGCTTTATGCCTTCAGGTGGGTCAACCAAGTTCCAAACTTGGTTTTCGTACATGGAATCCATTTCCGACTTCATGGCACCAAGCCACTTATCCCTTTCTGAACTTGTCAGCACTTCTTCATAACTGGTAGGCTCCTCATCATCAATGAGTAACACGTCGTTCGATTCACTTACGAGAAATCCATATCTCTCAGGAATATTGCGTGTTCTACCAGATCTATGAAGATGTGGTGTTACAATAGGTCCAGCCGATTGCTCATCACTATGAGTTGTCACATTTGTGCTTCATCTCATTAATGTCTATTTGAGTCTCTCGAGCCTCCTCAAGCTCGACGACACTCCCACTGTTTTCTTGCAAGAGAAACTCTTTCTCTAGAAACACAGCATGCCTTGAAACAAACACCTTTTGTTCCAGAGGATGATAGAATTGGTAACCCCTTGTTTCCTTAGGGTATCCAATAAATAGACATTTATCAGACTTAGCATCCAGTTTATGCGATCTGATCACTTCACATAAGCGAGACAACCCCATATCTTCAAGTAAGATACATGAGGTTTCTTACCATTCCATATCTCATATGGAGTAGTTGAGACTACCTTGGTAGGCATTACATTTAACAAGTAAGCGGTATGCAAAGTGCATAACCCCAAAAGGACTTGGGAAGAGTTGCATGATTCATCATTGACCTGACCATATCCAACAAGGTCCGGTTACGCCTCTCAGATACACCATTATGCTGTGGTGTATAGGGCGGAGTCCATTGAGACAATATGCTATTGTCTCTTAGATAATCAAGAAACTCTTGACTTAAGTATTCACCACCTCGATCCGATCGAAGTATTTTAATACTCTTGTCATGTTGTTTCTCTACTTCATTTCTGAATTCTTTGAACCTTTCAAAGGCTTCAGACTTGTGTTTCATCAAGAACACATACCCAAACCGTGAGTGATCATCGGTGAAGGTAATGAAGTAGCTATAGCCTCCTAATGCTTGAGTTGACATAGGTCAACATACATCAGTATGTACTAGACCTAGTAACTCTCCCACTCGTTCACCTTTTCCAGTAAAAGGTAACTTAGTCATCTTGCCTTTTAAGCAAGATTCACATGTATCGTATGAATCCAATTCAAACGATTCCAGAATTCCACATCGGTGTAATTCGGACATGCGTTTCTTGCTTATATGGCCAAGACAACAATGCCACATATAGGAGTCTATTTGATTATCCTTTCGAGCACGCGTGTTGCTCGCTTCGATATTGAAAATGTCCTTTGGAATCGTCAGCGTATAAACACCATTGCTTAAAGTTCCGTCCATAAAGAACTCCATTCAAAGTTATGTAACAACAATTGTTACTAAAAGTCAAATGGTACCCATTTCTATTTAAAATAGAAATGATGTTCTTCTATCAACGAAGGAACATAAAAGCAATTGTCGATTCTAAGACAAGTCTACAGTTCCCAACAAATGCCCGATGGCGAGTGCAAAGAACCGCTGCTCCATTCCCAACACGTAAATTTGACTCTCCCTTGACGAGTCTTCTTCTATTCCTTAGCCCATGTATGCCATTACATATATGTGAGCCACACCCAGTATCCAATACCCAAGTGTCTAAGGAAATAGAATGACAATCAATAAAGAAGATTCAAGAAGATGGGGCATCCGATGCCTTATCCTTCTTCACGGACTCAAGATAAATCTTGCACTTTCTTCAATGGCTCTCCTTGCCATAATGATGGCAAGTTTCCTTTGTGCTAGTTCTACCTTCTAGCCCTTTCTTCTTCTTCCCTCCTTCTTTCTCTTAGAACCTTTCTGAGGAATCAACTAACAAAGACCGCCCCTCGCCATGCTTCTCAAGACTCACGCTTCAAGATATCGAGCAAGATCAAAGATGAACCTCCTAGCATCTCAGAGGTGAAGAGGAGCTTTGAGACTTCGAACCTTTCGAATCTCACTCAATCAACCAACTCACAAAGATGAAGGACTACGATATGAGCATCCATATGCTCATGTAGAGCTTGTGGCCAACAGTACATGCAACTCACCATTTTAGAATCATTCACATGTTTCGATAGGCCAACAATTGGTCCAGAGTTGCATCACAGGACGGAAGAGGCCGAGACATTTACAAGCTTTTCACCTTGAGAACAATTCTCAAGTTTCTAAGCCACCAAGAAGTTCACTAATCAATTTATTTGAATCCAAAATGGAAATAAATTCAAACACATCATGATCAATATATTAACTTAGAAATACAAACGAGCATATAGAAAGATGATTTTAAAATGCATCAATATACATAAATCCCATTCATTTTAATTTCAAAAACCCCAAAATCACTGGGAGATCATAGGTCCATCTCCGAATGGATATCCATCATAGTTATGAACAACCTTGGAGAGAGTCCAACAAGCCATTCATAACACGACTAGGTATCAACTATACCGCAGATATCACGTATGCAACTATCACAATGTGCTATCAACTAATTGAATGTTCACATACATCGGGTACATTAACAAGTATGCATCATATGCATAGCACCCAACTTCACCTCCTTTACATCGACCTTGGAGAGAGTCCAAGCCGATTCCGGTTAAAGCCAACCCATTAATCAGACATAGTTTTAATATGGTTAGAGCGCATTCAACCAATTAGCCCAGCTTGGAGAGAGTCCAACAACCAAAGCTAACGATTGACCTCTGACTCTTACCATATTAGTATTAAACTATTCCATGGTTTGAACATATTCAGGTTCGAGCCGGGCTTGGAGAGAGTCCAACAACCCAAACAAGAAACAGAACTCTGATTCTAACCATATTAATGGAAGGTGTAGGCTTTAATATTGATTAAGGGTTTTTATGTCTCATCCTCTTTGCATGCAAATAACTATTATCTACATGGCATGGCATACATGTAGGGAATTCTTTATGCCAAATGGCATATGCGCAACGGAAAAATTAGGATCCCTTCCAAGTGATCCATGCGAAAGCAAACTCGTATAAAATAAATTTCTCTAAACCAAGCCTATCTTATAGGAGAGGATTACCTTTGTTGCGTGCCCTTGTTAATCCCGCTTCTTCCTTTTGTTTGTTGGATCTTTAGCACGTTCAAGTGTCCGTGCCTCTATATGTATCCACACGAGCAAGCTCTTGTCTCACAAAAGAAAACTAGAGGAGCTCTCCTTTACTTCTTGCTAGAGAAGTCCCTAAAGGAGAGGAAGCTAGGAAAAGAGAAGGGAAGAAGAAGACTACTTCTTGCTACACTCACAAAAGCCACACAACAATAAGCTCTTTCTCTCCAAGCCTCAAGCTCAACAACCACATACCAAAATTTCATGCCACTCCATGGAGCCTTTATAGGAAAAACCCTTCCACCTCCTTCACATTCAATGCAATCCATTGCATTGAGACACTTTGGCGGCCACTTAAGGAGACAAAACCATTTTGTTTCCTTCCACCTATCTATAGGTGGATGCTTAGTGGCATGCTTATGTGGCATGCTTATGTTCTGTGGTATTCATGCATGTGAATTAATCTTATTAATTCAATTAAGCTATGTTATCATATTGAATTAATCTTATTAATTCAACATGTTATCATATTGAATTAATCTTATTAAATCAATAAGGTAACATATTGAATTAATCTCATTAAATCAATTAGCTAAAATTCTCATTAAGCTTAAAGTCCAAAAACCATTTTGTACTTAAGCTTATTCCCAAATTATTCTAGTCAAACTAGAATAAATTCCTCTAATTATCATGCTCTTTGTGTGTGACTATAGGCTCTCATAACGCTGGCAAGTGGACCTAAACTTTTTAGATAAGCAATGATCTAGCAATACATCATTGCTACCGCAGATAAGTCAAGATCCGACTAACCTTTCCGTGACTACTATAATATATGACCGTGTCCTTCTATCCTTGATATCAGATTGATCAATGAGGCATAGACCGTGTCATCCTCGATCAATCTATGTGTTTCTTGATCCCTGAGTAAACTAACTCAAACAAATGAGCTCAATATCTCATATTGACTCATTCGAGCATGATGCATTTAGTAGTTCTACTAATCAACCACCGATATCACTCGATATGAGAGATAGATCTCATCTACATCACTACATCCTCCGCATAATTTGTTATATAAAGAATCGCTTATATGGTCCACATGGTGACGCTTGATGATACCAAAGTATAACTCCTTATGTAGAACTGAGTGACTGTGAGACTATTATACCAATAGTCATGAGAAAGTTTACGACACTCATATAACGATCCATGAAACTTTCTCACATGTCTCGATATATTTCTCTAATATATACCCATGTGTCAACTTGATATCATATATCCATGACTTGTGAGATCAAGTCATCAATTGACCTACATGCTAGTCTTTATGTATTAATATTGCCCTTGCATATTAATACTTGACTAGGAACATTTAGAAAGTGTTCTCATAGCCTTCACAATTCAATCCAAACAAGAGATAAGAACCTACTTTTCTAGGCATTACTATATTTAATTTAATGGCACAAGCAAGACTTAAATATAATAACCAACTTTTTGCCTTTATAGAATATGATACAAAATGTTCTTCAAACCATATGATTGGTTCTAGGCTATAACTAACAATACATACATCTACATGTCAATGACATATATACATACAATTATGTCATGTATATATTTCCTTATATGTCATAACTATTTATGGAAATAAAATATGTTTAAGATTTGATTCTCCAAATCAAATCATATTTAAATTAGGAAACAAATTTCCAAATCTAATCACATATTTTATTCATGGAATTATTTGATTAAGGAAAATCTATTTAGGAAACCAATTTCCTAAATCATTAAAACTACTTATGGAAATAAATATTTTAAGATTTGATCAAATCAAATCATGATTAAATTAGAAACAAATTTTTAATCTAATCAAATATTTTATTTATGGAAAATATCAATTTCATAAATACTTCCAACTTTCCAAAAGTGGAAGATTTAAATACTTCTAGATTTTCAAAAATTATAAATACTTCTAAATTTCCAAAATTAGAAAATTCGAAATACATTATGACTATCGCAAAAACCATTTTATTATGTCAAACACAACCCGGCTCGATACCATGTTGGGTTTCTGGCACCACAAGGTGTGTGTTCGATCATGTTTCAGAAACATGAGCACAGCGGAAGCAATTAAAAATAATAAATCTATATTTATTACAACACACACAACACACGCATGCTATTACAACAAGTGTAGACATAACCGTAAATTAAAATTTGCAATAAAAGGAAAGTAAACTACGTTATACCTTCCGTATGACGTGTAGCGGGAACGGCATCAACCGGAACGATCCTCGTAAGAATCGTCTCTATCCGTATCCACGCTGCCTCGATGACTTCGCTTACGAGCTTCGCTCAGACGGGTTACTATGGTTGAAGACGACGGATCGAGATGATCACGATCCGAATCCAAATTCGGATCCTAATGAGTTCTCAAAACTCGCCCGAGAGGTATTCACAACCAATTGACGAATCCTTCGCCCTCCACCAGAGGATTACCGGAGATCAAATCCCGTAGAGAATCGGAGCACTAACTGGCCGCCCAAACGACACGACAAAAGAGCAAGCTGTCCAGAAAAGGACAGCTGGTGGATAAGAGGCCGGAGAGAAGCTCACCTTATCACCGAACTGAGGAGAGAGAGGGTCGCCGGAGGTTCACCGGCTGAAGCTTACGCCGCAACAAGCTGGACTTCTGCTGGGCTGGCACTTTTTAGCCAAAAAAAAACCTTCAATAACCAACTATTATTTCTTAGGTTAAGCCTCATTTTATAGAGAATTAATTTTCTTTAATGGTTAATGATGGATCATCCTAACCCGCCTGATTAAAATAAGTTAAAATAAATCAAACCATGATGGTTTATTTTAAGTTAAAACGAACCGAACCAACTTTTGGTTCATTCGTTTAAAATAAACCAAACCCTTTGGTTTATTCTCATCCATTGGATTAGAACCAAACCATTTTGGTCCATCCATTATGTCTTCATAAGACACGGCCCATCCACGCTTCCATTGCGACTGAAACAATTTCATGCTCGCTTTATGTTTGGTCAAACCAAATATAGTTTCTCTCGGTCTGAGAATCCCATTCTCAAGCTCGTTTTAAATCCTTTTGATTACACTCGTTATGCGTGTAACCAAATAGGTTCTCGGTTTATGTTGGTCGTCTATAATTAACCATTAATTATAGAACGATCATGAGTGGCACCTAGTAGTACATCATGATCCCCAATTAACCGAAAAGATCAACGGTTGATCCAGAACTATTTCTGAAACCCTTGATGGCTCGAATGAATGGTGCCCCATTCCTTCACTCATCTTATACCCACTTGGTTCAGGACATGGTCTATTGTGCCGGTCCCACTAAGTGACTCGTCACACCTAGCCCAAGTATCATTTCCTCGTCCTCACAGTTCTAGTTACTCCACATGTATCGAAGAGTACCTTACTCTAAACATGTAATGCTTTGGCAAAGACTTTAGTAACAATCGCGAGAGGCCATGGGTATACATCTCCTCGCAAGGAGTGGTGAATCCTTTATAGGCTATTCAAACACCTTGATCACTTCGACTTATACCCAATCATCCCGGGTCCACATCTCCTTAGAGATGTTTGCTTAAGATGTCAAAGCATAAGTCTCCATGATCAAGATGACTTGAATACCGCAAGTCAAAGGAACATCGCACTTAAGCCACAGTATGAACTTCATTGACATATCTATATATGCAGAGAACCATATGAAGTCTTACGGCTGGTCACTCCAATGAACTAGTTACCATAACTAGCATCCACGATTAACTCCGGACATCACTATGTCTCCAGCCAGTGAGAATCACCGCTTGGATACACCAAGGAGTATACCTGTGCTAGTCTCGATGTGAATTGATGGTGTCCAAATCCATCAATTCATCGACTAGGATAATTCGATACATCACAATTACACATGTAGAGATACTCACTAGTTGTGATCCAATCACAAATTCTCTCATGTCTTTGCGAATCGTATCATGGACATTCAAGAAATGAGTTTAAGATCCAATCAAATACATAAAACATGTATACTCAAATAGTGAATCTTCATTTATCATATAAATGGTTCATACATAAGGCGATTGCCTTAGGACATCTCTCATATATTACTAACAGTCTTTTATGAGGATTTGGGGTTGTGAGGCTTACGTTCGACGTCAAGTCTCAGACAAACTGGGACCCAAATCCGATAGGTGCTATTTTGTTGGATATCCCAAGGATACAAAGGGATATTACTTCTACATTCGATCGGCACAAAGTGTTTGTGGCAGCTGGGGTTTTTCTAGAAAGGGATTTTGTTTCTAGAAAAACTAGTGGGAGTACCTTCGATCTTGAAGAAATTCAAGATAAGGACCATAGCACTGAGGCCTTGATGGAGGTTGAACAGGAACCACAAAGTGTTGTGAGTGATGAGGTTGTTGCACAAAGAGTTGTGGAACAACCACCTGTTCAAGTAGACCTACCTCTTCGCAGGTATGATAGGGTACGTCGTCAGCCTGAGAGATACTCATTTCTCTTGTCTGACCATGATGACGTTATGCTCATTGAGAATGAGCCTACCTCCTATCAGGAAGCTGTGATGATCCCAGATTCTGAGAAATGGCTAGACGCCATGAGATCCGAGATGGAATCCATGTACACTAACCAAGTATGGACTTTGGTTGATCCACCTGAAGGGGTCAAACCCATTGGGTGTAAGTGGGTCTTTAGGAGAAAGACTGACATGGATGGACTTGTGCATACCTATAAGGGCCGATTGGTGGCTAAAGGTTTCAAGAAAATTCATGGTATTGACTATGATGAAACCCTTTCTCCAGTGGCGATGTTTAAGTCCATTCGGATCTTGCTTGCTATTGCAGCATACCACGATTATGAGATCTGGCAGATGGATGTCAAAACTGCGTTTCTGAATGGAAACTTACTCGAGGATGTGTACATGACACAACCTGAGGGTTTTGTAGATCCACACCATACTGGGAAGGTATGCAAGCTACAAAGGTCCATTTTTGGGCTAAAGCAAGCTTCTCGGAGCTGGAATCTTCGATTCGATGATGCGATCAAACAGGTTGGTTTCATCAAGAATGAAGATGAACTCTGTGTCTACAAAAGGGTTAATGGGAACACAATTGTGTTCCTTGTATTGTATGTGGATGACATACTACTCATTGGGAATGACATCCCTTCGCTACAGTCTGTGAAGACTTGCTGGAGACGTGCTTCTCAATGAAGGACTCAGGTGAAGCAGCCTGTATTCTAGGCATCAAGATCTATAGAGATAGATCTAAGAGATTGCTTGGCCTAAGTCAGAGTACATACATTGACACGGTATTACTTCGGTTTGCCATGCAGAATTCCAAGAAAGGACTTCTGCCGATGTCACATGGTGTGAGTCTTTCGAAGACTCAAAGTCCCTCTTCTAGAGAGGAGAGAGACCGCATGGATAAGATCCCTTACGCATCTGCTATAGGATCTATCATGTACGCCATGCTGTGTACTCGTCCTGATGTCTCGTATGCTTTGAGCATGATGAGTAGATACCAGTCAGATCCAGGTGAGCGTCACTGGATAGCAGTCAAGAATATTCTTAAGTACTTGAGAAGGACTAAAGAATATTTCTTGATATTTGGAGGCGATGAGGAGCTAGTCAGAAGGGTTCTTGATGCCACTTCCAAACCGACGGGATGATTACAGATCGCAGTCAGGGTTCGTGTTTTGCTTGAATGGTGGCGCTGTGAGCTGGAAGAGTTCGAAGCAGGACACAGTTGCTGATTCTACAATAGAGGCCGAATATATCGGTGCTTCCATCTCATTCGTGAGATTGTCGATCGAGGAGATGTGAAGATTTGCAGAGTACCCACAGAGGCTAACATCGCAGATCCCTTGACCAAGGCTTTGGCACAGAAAAAGTATGATGGTCACACTAGGTCAATGGGTATTAGATACTACGGTGATTGGCACTAGTGCTAGTGGGAGATTGTTAGTGAAAGCCCTAGAGTCAATCATGTGATGATTGTTGTATGGACTTTATTGTATCATATTCCTATTTATAAAGGCATGGTTATTATATTTACTTGTATTGGTGCCAAATAACTAAATATAATAATGTCCTTGAGTAGTAGGTTCTTATCTATATCAATCGATTGGTTGAATCGATAATGAGATGATATAGAGAACACTACTCTTAATCATTCCTAGTCGAGTATTAACATTCAGGGACAATGTTAATGCGTAGAGACTAGCATGTAGGTCAACAAGATGACTTGATCTCACAAGTCATGGATATGAGATATCAAGTTGACACATGGGTATGCATTGGAGAATGTATACTGAATGACCCGCCATGAGAAAGTATCATGGATCGTTATATGAGTGTCATATACTTTCTCATGTGGCTATTAGTATGACTATTAGTCCTTAGACCTGAAGTCACCATGGTTCCCTACATAATGAGTTGCATACTTTGGCTTCGTCAAACGTCACCCGTAAATGGGTGGACTATAAAGGCGATTACTGGGTATGTAACAAATTATGCGGAGGGATGTGAGTGATGTAGATGGGATCTATCCCTCCTATATGACGGGGGTGACATCGATATTCTTGATAGAGTGAGACCACGAAGTGCATGACCATTCCCAAATGAGTCAATATGAGATATTGAGCTCATTTGATTAGAGTGAGTCTACTTGGAGTTCAAGATTTAGATTGTACCGAGGATGACACAGTCTATGCCTCGATTGGTCAATCTAGATGTCAAGGATAGAGGGACATTATCACATATTGTGAGAGTCACAATTAGTAGTCACAAAGGTGATGTTGGAGCTCAACATTCTTGTAACTTGGGTAGCAATGATGTGTTGCTAGATACCGCTCATTGCTTATGTTCCTAAATCGGTTTAGGGACATTGCCAACGTTACAAGAACCTATAGGGTCACACACATAAGAGCAATTAGATGGAGATTAGGTTCATATGATGAATCATGAGGATTAGGTTCATGGGATGAACCAAATTGGATTAAGAGTAATCCAAATTAGACTAATTGAGTTAGACTCAAGTTGATTCAAGTGTTGAATGAGTCTAATTGAGATTTGATTCATCAAATCAATTTAAATTAATGAATAGAGATTCATTATATTAAATTGACTTGAGTCAAGTGGTTAGATTTGATCAACCATGGGAGATTAGAGGTCAAGTTTGACTTGACTTGAGAGGGAAGATGAAAGGTCAAATTTGACTTGACCAAATGTCATGTCATGATGATGACTAGGCATGGCCGGCCAATGATGGTGCTTCACATCATCATTGACTTGGTCAATTGGTGCCACATCATGAGGGAGACCAAGGGTCATGGGAGTTACATGCATGCAGGTAACCCCACCCCCCTCCATGAAGTGGCCGGCCACTTAGGGGTTATGGGTGGTGAATTCATTTGGTGAGTTACTCTCATTACTTCATCTTCAACCTTGGTGCTCTTCCTCTCAAGCTCTACCTCTCCAAACCTAATCCTGCCGAAATTCCTAAGGGAGTGCTAGCACACTCTAAGGCATTTCTCTCCACCTATTGCTTGTGTGGATACCATAGAGGAGTGTGCACTTGACACTCTCGAGTTCCGGCGAACTTTTGGACGAGCGGGATAAGCGAAGGGCGTCGCTACGAGGGTAACGTTCTAACCTCTTAGATCTAAGGTAGATCTAGGATTTCTGTAAGCACATACATGTAATTATAATTTTATACTTCGCACGGATCCGTGGCCGGGGCTTCCGAGGTTTCCGCAACGCAAAAAGCGGTTTTTGCGGCTCGAAAAAACCCAACAAGAATTTCCACTCCGGAGCAACAAGAGAAAGCTTCGACATCTAGTCAAGATGAAGAAGCTCCAATTCCGGTCTCAATTAACCTAGGTAACTCAAACACTCTAATTTTAAATAAAATTCATATATTGTGTTTTGAGTGTAGGGAGTATGGGCACTACAAGAGCAAGTGCCCAAAGAAGGTTAAGAAGACTCCTCCGGCGCCTAAAAGTCAACAAAAGTCAAAGGATGCCAGTTCCCCATCACCTAAAGACAAGGAGCACATCATTTGCTTCAGATGTCGGCAACCGAGGCATTACCGAAATCAATGTCCTAGGCGAAGCAAAAAGACCCAAGAAGGAGCATCACAAGTAGGGGGAGCTAATAAGGCAAACCCTAAGGTATATTTTCATAATGCTCATTCTTTAAATTCTAAGCAAAAGCATGCTAGAATTAATTCAAATAACTTTGCTATTACTCATGAATCAAAGCATGCTAGGAATGATAACTCTAGATCTATTTCAAAGAAGGAGAAATTTGGGACTAATGTCCCTAGAAATGTCATTCCTAAGAAAGCAATTAAGAAAATCGAAAACTATTTAGGTATCAATCCCAATAAGGGTAGATATATGTCTAAGGTGAATGGTAATGCCCAAAAACCTAATCAAAAATCATTTGGGCAATTAGAATTAGAGAACCAAGCCTTAAGGTCAAGGCTTGAAAAACTAGAAAAGACCCTAAATAAGATACAAAATCAATTTCAAGGGTCTAATGGTCAAAGTCAAGGCTCAAGATCTCAAAGTCAACATCTAGGACCCAAAAGACAAAAGTCAACCAAGGGAAATCAAGGTTTGGGTCACAAACCTAAGCCTAAGGTGGCTTACCATAGTGTTCCATTTGATTATGGAACACAAACTAGGTCTAGGAAGACCAAGGTCAATAGGGAAGTCATCCCTAGAGTTGACCAAGGTTTTTGCCTAGTGGCTAGGGTTTCTAGGAAACCTAAGGTAGCCACTAAGAAGGTTACTAGGGAGGCAATTCCTAAGGTTAACCATGGTAAGACCGCCATGACCAAGGCTAATAAGCCTAGGAGGGTTATTAGGAAGGTATCTGGGGAGGTTATCCCTAAGGAATACCTAATTAATTCAATGAGCTCAAATAGATTTATGGTTCCAAAGAGCGTGATTGATTCACATTAAATGGGTTAGAATGTGCCAACCATGATTGGATGGGTAGTTAACTCAACCATGGTAAAGGTGGCACTTTAGGTTATTTTCAAGGTTATGGTTACCTTGGAAATACATTTGAGCTTTAATCCTAAAAGATTTTAGGATGTGCCAATATATTTTTGAAATCATGAAAATCAATAAAATTGGCACAATCTAGATTTAGAGGTCATAGTGTGTAACTTTGATTGTTGCCACACTTTAGGAATCAATGTATCAAGATAAGTGTGTTTAAGATGTAGAAGTAACATCAAGTGTGATACTCAAGTGCCACATGTTGGGGATCGAAACGGCTGGCAAGAGGGGGGTGAATAGCTCTCAATCGATGGATGTCGTAATTTACTCATCTACAAAAGGTTAGCGCAAGCGGAATATAATAAGACAAGAAGAGTAAATATACAAGACAAGAATCAAAATGCTAACGCAAGATGTAACGTGGTTCATGGCTACGCCGCTAATCCACGATCCCGATTCGTCCGAGGTGAATCACTCCTCCAAAGCCAATCACTATTGGTCTCTCCTTTGCACCAAGCTAGGTGAAGGTAACCTTTACAATCAAGATCACTCTTCTTACAATTAGAATGAAGTAAAAGCAAGTAAGAAGAGTTTAAAGCTTGTGGGGGACTTGGATGGTTGTTTGGAGTAAGAGCATTAGCCATCCAAAAGCCCACACCCTCTCTTTTTATAAAGAGGAAGCTTTTCTTCCCGTTGGCCGCCACCAGTCGACTGCTGTCCTTGGCAGTCTACTGCCGCCACTCCAACGGCCTCCGAACATGTCGGATCCCAACCGTTGTAGTCCAACGGAACACTTGGCAGTCGACTGATGGACCTCATCGATCATTTCGCCTCATCGTCCGCGATCGGCTGGCGCTTCTGGTCAAACCCTTTCGACGATCGGCGCCTTGATGGTTGATGGTCTTGCGATCAGCGCTGGCCTCAAAACACTCGATCGAATACGGTCGAACCACGTTCGACTTAGCGATCATTGTCATTCCATGGCGATCGGCCCGGTGTCGGGAAATCTCATCCAACACTTAGCCAAATGGCTAAGTTTCACCTAAGAGCTACCCCTTCCCGGGTTACATTCGCTCACTCTCATCTCTAGGAGTCCCTCATCTTCAAAGTTCTCTTCGTTCGCGGCCACGTCCCTCGGCAGCATCAGGCGCACGACTCTGCAATGCTCCTTCGTGTCTCTTGCCTCGAAGTCTACTTCCTCTGGCTTCACTCCAAGCTCCTCGTCCGGCGGTCCCTCGGATGCTCCAAGCTCACGACTTCCGCAAAGCCATCCTTCACCGACTCAAGGACTGAGTCATGAGTTGTGAAACTCGCCACGGCTCCATGTGCGAATTACTAAGTCCTGCACGACTTCAACGCACATATCAAATCAATATAATAAACTAACTTAAACCCTTTGCCACACACATCAAAACTTAATCATGGCAAGAGATTACCCTAACAATCTCCCCCTTTTCGATATGTGGCAATCCGTTTAAGTTAGGTAAAAACATTTGATAAAAATTTCTAAGGTAAGAAAGCATGTAAACATAAACATGATATAGCAACATGCAACTCCCCCTTAATCCATGAAACTCCCCATACTTATTTCTCCCCCTATCATAATTAACTTAAACATAATATTTTCTCCCCCTTTGACACCATCAAAAAGATTAATACTAAGTTATAAATACATGGCATTAAGTCTAATAGAAGGAAAATACCAAAAATTGATTTAATAACTGAAATCAGCCTTTCTATTAGAATATCGAGGCCACCATTAGTTCGGACTACCGATCGTAGCACAGTTTGAAATTCGATTTTTAGTGAAATTCAAAAATGCATTAAATATTCCAGAAAATTCGAAAAATCATGAAATTTGGGGAACATATTTCTTGTAAGATTCTTTATCAGTGAAAAATAGTTTTCCATGAAAAGTGATTATATTTCCAGAGATTTAACAAAAATCCAAAAGTTTTAAAAACCACTAGGTTTTTTATCATTCTAGTATCAAGTTTAACACCTAGTTTTGCATCCAATTGTTTTAAAACATGAATACATAGATTTTAAAGTAAGAAATTGCTTTGAAAACATATGAAATATCCAACCATGATCTTTGGGCAATATGTCTATGAATTAAACATAAGCCTTCCCCATGATTGGTCTATTATTGCTATTTTGATACCTTAAATGACCATCTAAATGTCATAGGCATTAGAGGACATTTGTATCATCCTAACATCTCACTCATGCTAAGTTTTCAATCATGGTAGCCTATAGTGAGTGTGAGATGCATCCTAAAGGTATTTATATATATACTTAACCATTTTATTCATGCAATTCTATCACGGTTAAGTATCATCCTAACAATCCTCATGATCATAAAGATATATATGACTTAATTTCCCATTATGATCATGAAACACATGTATTCATTGAATTGTTATCATGCATTAGGTATTATATCATGATAATAAGCAAATATCACCTAAAGCATGATTTAAACCCTATTTCTCATGATTATGTGCCAAATATCAAAGTCATAAATCATGATTGCAAATATACATAGCAATTACATTAATCATCATGATTTAAGCATTATTATCTATTTATGGGCACATTATCATCACCCAACACTATTTCAAAAATGTTGTCCGCCATCCTAAGTCAACCAAAAATATGATATAGGTCAAGTCCATATGGTTGACTATCCTAGGGTTTTTCTAACCCTTAAGGATGGATTTTGGAACCCAATACAAATTCTTGCCTATAGGGTTCACTAAAAACTCCTTGGGGATCTATTTTCTAGCTATTACCTTCTTCTTATCTTGTCCCCTAGCAATTAGACATTTATAGGCCTTTTAATTTTTCTTTTCTTTGTATCCTAGGCCTTTCTTATTGAAGCTAGCTCTTTGGCTCCCTATAATCATGTTCAAGGTGTTTGAGCCAATTGTAAACTTTTCTAGGGCTTTGGTTAAATAATCTACTTTCTCTCTTAAAGCCCTATTTTCCTCTATGAATGCATCATTAACATCAAAAGGCATATAGTTATCATATGAGCATGCATCATTTAAGCTAGAAGAAATATTATCATTTAAGCATGCTTTTTCTAGCTTATTTTCTAAATTCTTAATTTGATCTAACATGCTCTTATTTTTCTTCTTTGCTCTAAATAAATCCTTAGTTAAGCTAGAAATCATAGAAACTATTTTACTAGGTGAAAGATTGGTTACCATAGTTTCCATGTCCTCTTCTTCTTCTTCGGATGAGGAGGATGTAGAGGCTCCCCCTTCACTTGAGCTCTCTCCACTTGAGCTTGATTCTTCATTTTCGGTGGAGGAGCAATCCAAGTCATCGAAAGCCATCAATGCAAGGTTGGAGTAGACATGCTCTTCATCGGATGAGGAAGAAGAAGGGTCATCCCATGTCTTGGCCTTGAATGCTTTGGTCTTCCTTTCCTTTGTTCTTCTTCTTCCTTTTCTTGTTCCCCTTTTTCTTCTTCTTTTCTTCTTTCTTCTTCCTCTCTTTCTTGCTCTTGTTTAGGAGGGGACAATTGTCCCTTTTGTGGCCCTCTCCTTGGCAATTGTAGCATATGATCTTTCCTCTTGGTCTCCTATTCTTATCATTTGATTTGTTAAATCTAAAACCTTTTAATGCACGTCTTACCCTCCTTACCATATAGGCTTCTTCCATGCTATCCATGGAGGAGAAGGAGGAAGCTATCACATCGGAGGAGGAGGGATCTCTATCTTCTTTTCCTTTATTTGCCATCAATGCTACTCCCCTTGAAGGTTGAGGTCTTGGCTCTTCTTGTATTCCTTCAAGTCTTGTTTCATGAAGCTCCATGGTTGAGAAGAACTCCTCCAAGGTGCTCACTTCTAAATTCTTCGAGATATAGAAAGAGTCCACCATGGAGCTCCACTTTGAGGATCGCGGAAAGGCATCTATAGCCTTCATAACCATATCCCGGTTTGATAGCTTCTCACCTAAACATGACAAACTGGTTATAATTTCCTTGAAACGAGAATGTAAGGAAATTACCTTTTCTCCCTTTTCTAGTTTAATGTTGTTGAGTTGGGAGCGGAGGAGGTCTCTCCTTGCTAGCTTCGCCTCGGATGTGCCTTCATGGATTTCTATTAGTTTCTCCCACATTTCCTTGGCACTAGCACACTCTCCTATCCTATTGACTTCTTGTTGAGGGAGGACATTGTATAGGTGGTGCTTGGCCTTTGAATTTGCCAAGTATTCTTCTCTTTGTCTCATGCTCCACCTTGATTTCTCCAATGGCTCCCCATTTTCGTTCCTAGGCAACTCGAATTTCCATTATTAATAGAATTTCAAAGTCGGTTTCGAAGAATACCTCCATTCGCCTCTTCCACCAAGCGAATTCCCCTTCGAACTTTGGTGGGTGAATGTTGGAGCCGGCCATTTTGATGTTGCTTGTTGTGGCGGTTAGTCCTCGACAAGCATTCCTTGGCTCTGATACCACTTGTTGGGGATCGAAACGGCTGGCTAGAGGGGGGTGAATAGCCCTCAATCGATGGATGTCATAATTTACTCATCTACAAAAGGTTAGCGCAAGCGGAATATAATAAGACAAGACAAGTAAATATACAAGACAAGAATCAAAACACTAACGCAAGATGTACCGTGGTTCACGGCTACGCCGCTAATCCACGATCCCGATTCGTCCGAGGTGAATCACTCCTCCAAAGCCAATCACTATTGGTCTCTCCTTTGCACCAAGCTAGGTGGAGGTTGTAGAGGATCGGTACGGTCGGCTAGAGGGGGGTGAATAGCTCTTTTATGATGGATGTCGGAATTCTCGTTCGTTTGCTCGTCTACACAATCGTTAGCGCAAGCGGAAGCATAAACAATAAAGACAAAGCGGTAAACGAAAATACAAATGCTAACAAAGGAATGTAATGTGGTTCACGGCTACGCCGCTAATCCACAATCCCGATTCGTCCGAGGTGAATCACTCCTCCAAAGCCAATCACTATTGGTCTCCCCTTTGCACCAAGCTAGGTGGAGGTAACCTTTACAATCAAGATCACTCTTCTTACAATAAGAATGGAGTAAAAACAAGTAACAAGAGTTTAGAGCTTGTGGGGCACTAGGAAGATCACTTAGAGCATAAGCATTAGCATCTCAAAGGCTTACACCCTCGCCTTTTATAGAGAGGACTGATTTCTTCCTGGCCACTACGACACGCTGATCCGATCACTACAATGGCCTCAACACATCGCCGACCGCTTGTAGTCACGGAACTCTTCCTCATCGGGCCGATCGCCGCCTCATAGTCGATCGCCTAGTCGGCTACGAGGTTATGTGAGAAAACCCTATTGATCGCCGCTTCAATGATCGATGACTGGCACATCGTATGTATGCTAATCCAGCATCGCCATCACACCGATCGATATCGAACTACACGACTGAAGCCGACGCTATGACATGGCCGACCGTGTCGAAAACCCATCCGACACTTGGCCAAATGGCCACGTTTCACCTAAGAGCTACCCCTCCCCGGGTTACAATCGCCACTCATCTCTGAGTCCTCGCCTCAAGTTCTCTTCGCTTCGGCCACGCCCCTCGCATCAGCGCGGCTCGCAATGCTCCTTCGTGTCTCTTGCCTCAAGTCTACTTCCTCGGCCAGCTCTAAGCTCGCTCGGTCCCTCGGATGCTCCAAGCGCACGGCTTCCGCAAAGCTATCCTTCACCGACTCAAGGCACGAGTTATGAGATGTGAAACTTGCCACGGCTCCATGTGCGAATTACTAAGTCCTGCATAACTTCAACGCACATATCAAATCAACATATCAAACAAACTTAAACCATTTGCCACACCATCAAAACCATATTACGGCAAGAGATTGCCCTAACAATCTCTCCCTTTTTGATGTGTGGCAATCCGTTTAAGTTAGGTAAAAACATTTTGATATAAATTCTAAGGTAAGAAAAACATGTAAAGATAAACATGATATAGCAACATGCAACTCCCCCTTAATCCATGAAACTCTCTATGCAAATTTTCTCCCCCTATCATATATTTCTCCCCCTAAAATAATTAACTTAAACATAATTATTTCTCCCCCTTTGACACCATCAAAAAGATTAACACTAAGTTAAAGGCACATGGCATCAAGTCTAATAGAAAGAAAATACCACAAGTTGAATTAAAATCGGAATTCAGCCTTTACTGGTCTGATATTCAGGTCATCAGTCGACTGGTTCGTATGACTAAATGACCGCACACGTATTTGATTTCGATTGGTGAATTTCAGAAATGCGTTAAAAATTCCAAAAATTTTGAAAAATCATGAAATTTGGGGAACACATTTCTTTTAAGTATATCTATCAGTGAAAAATAGGTTTTCATGAAAAATCATTATATTTCCACGTATTTGCCAAAAATCCATAAGCTTTAAAAACTACTAGGTTTTTGATCACAAGAGTATCCATTTTAACACCTAGTCTTGCATCCAATTATTTCAAAACATGAATACATGTATTTTAGATTAAGAAATTGTTTTGAAAACATATGAAATATCCAACCATGATCTTTGGGCAATATGTCTATGAATTAAACATAAGCCTTCCCTATGATTGGTCTATTATTGCTATGTTGATACTTTAAATGACCATCTAAATGCCATAGGAATTAGTGGACATTTGTATCATCCTAACATCTCACCCATGCTAAGTTTGCAATCAAGTTAGCCTATAGTGAGTGTGAGATGCATCCTAGGGGGTAATTGTGTATACTTAACCAATATATTCATGCAATTCTATCAAGGTTAAGTATCAACCTAACAATCATCATGATCATAAAGGCATATGTCAATTAATTTTACATTATGATCATTAAATACATGTATTCATCAAATAATAGTCATGCATTAGGTATTATATGATGATAATAAGCAAAGTATCACCTAAAGCATGATTCAACCCTATTTCTCATTATTACGTGCCAAATATTTAAATCCTAAATCATGATTTCAAACATACATAGCAATTACATTAATCATCATGATTTAAACATTATTATCTATTTATGGGCACGTTATCATCACCCAACACTATTCTAAAAATGTTGTCCTGCCATCCTAAGTCAACCAAAATATGATTTAGGTCAATTGCATATGGTTGACTACCCTAGAGTTATCCTAACCCTTAAGGATGGATTTTGGAACCCAAAATAAGTTCTTTCCTATTGGGCTCACTAAGTATTCCTTTGGGATCCATTTCCTAGCTATTACTTTCTTCTTATCTTGTCCCCTAGCTATTAGACATTTATAGGCCTTTTCATTTTTCTTTTTCTTGTAGCCTAGGCCCTTTTTGTTGAAGCTAGCTCTTTGGCTCCCTAAGATCATGTTCAATGTGTTTGAGCCAATTGTGAATTTTTCTAGGGCTTTTGTTAAATAATCTACCTTTTCCCTTAAAGCCCTATTTTCATTTATACATGCATCACTAACATCTAATGGCACATAAAGGTCATGTGAGCATGCATCATTTAAGCTAGAAGAATTATTATCATTTAAGCATGCATTTTCTAACTTATTTTCTAATGCCTTAATTTGATTAAGCATGATTTTATTTTTCTTTTTCATTCCAAATAAGTCCTTAGTTAAACTAGAAATTATGGAAACTATTTTCTTAGGAGAGGCTTTCGTTACCATAGTTTCCATGTCCTCTTCTTCTTCGGATGATGAGGATGTAGAAGCTCCCCCTTCATTTGAGCTCTCCCCACTTGAGCTTGATTCTTCATTTTCGAATGAAGAGCAATCCAAGTCATCAAAGGCCATCAAGGCCAAATTGGTGACAAAGGCATTCTCCTCATCCGATGATGATGAGGAGGATGACGATGGGTCATCCCAAGTCCTTGCCTTTAGAGCTTTTGTCTTCCCCTTTTCTCTTGTCTTCTTCTCCTCTTCCTTCTTTTTCTTGCTCCCCTTTTTCTTCTTCTTTTCTTCTTTCTTTTTCCTCTCTTCCTTGCCCTTGTTTAAGAGAGGACAATTGTCCCTTATGTGCCCTTCTCCTTGGCAATTGTAGCATATGACCTTCCCCCTTGGTCTTCTATTCCTATCATGAGATTTATCAAATCTAAAATTCTTAAATGCCCGTCTTACCTTCCTTACCATATAGGCTTCTTCGGTGCTATCCATGGAGGAGGAGGAAGACGCTTCGTCATCGGAGGAGGAGGGGATTTCCATCTTCTTCTTCCCCTTATTTGCCAACAATGCTACTCCCCTTGAAGGTTGTATTTTTGGCTCTTCTTGTATTCCTTCAAGCCTAGATTCATGTAATTCCATAGTTGAGAAAAATTCATCTAGAGTACTTACCTCTAGATTCTTTGAAATGTAAAATGAGTCCACCATTGAACTCCACTTGGATGAGCGGGGGAAAGCATCTATGGCCTTCATTATCATATCGCGATTGGAGAGCCTTTCTCCTACACTTGTTAGTCCATTTAAAATTTCTTTGAATCTAGAATGCAAAGAAGTTACCTTTTCTCCCTTTTCTAATTTAATGTTGGATAGTTGGGAGCGGAGGAGATCTCTCTTGCTAGCTTTGCCTCGGATGTGCCTTCATGAAGCTCAATTAGCTTCTCCCACATCTCCTTGGCGCTAGGCATTCTCCTATTCGCTGATTTCTTGTTGGGGGAGCACATTGAAGAGATGATGCTTGGCTTTGAATTTGCAAGGTGCTCTTCCTTTGCCTTTTGGTCCACTCTAGATTTCTATTGGCTTCCCTCTTCATCCCTAGGCAAAACGAAACCGATTCCATTGTAATCATAATATCAAAACTGCTTCAAAAATACCTCCATTCGCTTCTTCCACTGCAATTCTCCTTCAAACTCTGAGGATGGATGTTGGAGCCGCCATTTTGAAAGTTGCTTGTTGTGGCGGTTAGTCCTCGACAAGCTTTCTTGGCTCGATACCACTTGTAGGGGATCGACCCAGAGGGGGTGAATAGCCCTCGATGGATGTGATTTGCTCGCCTACAAACTAATTAGCGCAAGCGAAGCAATAAAGATAAAGACAAATAGAAATACGAAAAACAAACGCTAACAAAGAATGTAACGTGGTTCATGGCTACGCCGCTAATCCACGATCCCGATTCGTCCGAGGTGAATCACTCCTCCAAAGCCAATCACTATTGGTCTCTCCTTCGCACCAAGCCAGGTGGAGGTAACCTTACAATCAAGATCACTCTTCTTACAATAAGAATGGAGTAAAACAAGTAAGAAGAGTTTAGAGCTTGTGGGGCACTAGGAAGATCACTTAGAGCATAAGCATTAGCCTCTCAAAGGCTTACACCTCTCTTTTATAGAGAGGGCTGATTTCTTCCCGCTGCCGCTACGATCGCCGCTTGGCACGCCGCCACTACAACGGCCTCCGAACACGCCGATCCCGACCGCAGTAGTCCAATTTTGGCAATGATCGATGGACTCATCACGATCACGCCTCCGTCGATCGCCATGGCTACGAACTGCGGCTAAACCCTATTGACTACGATCCGCTTTCAGCCGATCGATGGTCTTGGCACGATCGCTATGATGGAAGTCGATCGCACAATCCAATCGCCGATACCGGGCCGAACTTACACTTAATAGCACATGTAACTGAACGAAGACATGGCGGATCGGTAGTGTCGAAAACCCATCCGACACTTGGCCAAATGGCCACGTTTCACCTAAGAGCTACCCCTCCCCGGGTTACAATCGCTCACTCTCATCTCTCGGAGTCCCTCGCCTTCGAAGTTCTCTTCGTTCTCGGCCACGCCCCTCGGCAGCATCAGGCGCACGGCTCTGCAATGCTCCTTCGCATCTCTTGCCTCGAAGTCTACTTCCTTCGGCTTCACTCCAAGCTTCTCGTCCGGCGGTCCCTCGGATGCTCCAAGCGCACGGCTTCCGCAAAGCTATCCTTCACCGACTCAAGGCACGAGTTATGAGATGTGAAACTCGCCACGGCTCCATGTGCGAATTACTAAGTCCTGCACGACTTCAACGCACATATCAAATAAACATATCAAACTAACTTAAACCATTTTTCACACAATCAAAACCATATTACGGCAAGAGATTGCCCTAACAGAGGTAACCTTTACAATCAAGATCACTCTTCTTATAATAAGAATGAAGTAAAAGCAAGTAAGAAGAGTTTAAAGCTTGTGGGGGACTTGGATGGTCGTTTGGAGTAAGAGCATTAGCCATCCAAAAGCCCACACCCTCTCTTTTTATAGAGAGGAAGCTTTTCTTCCCGTTGGCCGCCACGATCAGCGATGTCCTTGGCGATCATTGCCGCCACCACTCAAAGCGACCTCGAACACGCCGGATCCGGCCGGGTGTAGTCAGCGGAACACTTGGCGATCGGTGATAGACCTCATCGGATCGTTGCCCTCCATAATCGGCGCGATCGGCTACGAGCGGTCGTGGCAAACCCTTTCGACGACATTCGCCTTGACAATCGACTGATGGTCTTGGCAGTCGACTGCCCACATATGGCAGTCGACTGCTGGCCTCAAAACACTCAGTCGAATACTAGCCGAACCACGTTCGACTGGTGTCGGGAAATCCCATCCGACACTTAGCCAAATGGCCAAGTTTCACCTAAGAGCTACCCCTTCCCGTGTTACATTCGCTCACTATCATCTCTCGAAGTCCCTCGCCTTCGAAGTTCTCTTCGTTCGCGGCCACGTCCCTCGGCAACATCAGGCGCACGGCTCTGCAATGCTCCTTCGTGTCTCTTGCCTCGAAGTCTACTTCCTCCGGCTTCACTCCAAGCTTCTCGTCCGGCGGTCCCTCGGATGCTCCAAGCGCACGGCTTCCGCAAAGCCATCCTTCACCGACTCAAGGACCGAGTCATGAGTTGTGAAACTCGCCACGGCTCCATGTGCGAATTACTAAGTCCTGCACGACTTCAACGCACATATCAAATCAACATAACAAACTAACTTAAACCCTTTGCCACACACATCAAAACTTAATCATAGCAAGAGATTGCCCTAACACCACGAACCTTGATGTCTTGCACTTACCATGCTTCATGTGTTTCACCATGTGTTTGCATGGAAGGAATGTCTAGGGTGGATTGCATCTCACAAAACAAGTCTTTTACCTTGAATGTGTATTTCAACAATTACAAAGGGTGAGATGTTAGGATTTTGAAACCATTGGATTTTAATGTTTGTTAAAATGAAATAAAATATCAAAATACATTAACGAATACATGAATATAAGCATAACATCAATATGTTCGATATACAAGATTAAACATGAGAAAATGGAATAAGTTAGATAAAGAAATCGAGATCTTACGAATATCGAGCGGAAATCGAGATGTCGGTCGGTGATCATATGTAGCGCGATACGATGTGTCCGTGATCGAGTGTTGTTTCCGGACTCGGCTTGAACATCGATCAATCGATGGGATACATCGATCGACTAATGGGATCGATCGACTAATGGTGCTGTTCATCGAGAGGATCATCGATCGAGTGCTCGAGCGATCAAGTGGTGATCGCATCGATCGGTGATATTCGTACGATACAGAAGACTTCGTGATCGATTCGAAAGCGATCGTGCCGGATTACGTAAACCCGCTAATAAGCCACGATCAGCTGACTGATGTTGCACATCAGTCGACTGGCGTCGCAATTTTATAATGGCGAACCGCTAGGGTTCGGTGTCTTCACGCGGCGACCTCTCGTTTTTTTTCTCCTCTCCGATCGCCAACTTCTTCTCTGACCAGTTTTTTCGACCGTGCCAATCGCCCAAGCCTTAGGTTTGGTAGCTAAGCTCTTCCACTCGTGTTTTCACTCATCTCACAACCCTAATCCGCTCATTTCCAGCGGTTGTTTCCTCTTTTTCGATTAGGGTTCCGACGTTCAGTCCTCCGGCGAACATTTTCGGCGGCCTTTTTAGCGATATCCGAGTATTCTCTCATCATCCCTCCAAATGGCACCAAAGTAAAATTTTCTTACTCAAAAACCCTAATTTTTCCTTTCCATTATACTCTATTATAATCTAATCGTGTATTGGTGCACTTGCATTTCATATCGTTGCATTACATTCATATAGGAGATCCCGTAGAAATGATCCACCCGAGGGCGAATCATGATTGTACCAAACCATGTTGGTTAGGTACATCGATAGGGACTTCTTTACACGTTACTGTAGTGATGTCATGGACATATTTGCATATTATCATCTTATGAAAATTGTCTTATGCACACATGCCATCAATGATGATCTCCTTAAGGAGTTATATCAGAACTTAAAGAAGGTAGACGATGGCCCTACCTACACTACTCGCATTGCAAAACACGATTTAGAGTTCACTCCTGCGATATTGCAGGAGTTTCTTGAGTGTAAGGCATCGGATGACACCTTCATTTTCTACCCTACCTTTGATGCCCCTTTACCCGAGCCATTTGACCATATCTCTTTGGACTGCATGCATGAGCATGTTTTTGGTCATCCTCATCCACCAGCTCAGAATTTATTTCTTATTACTGAGCTATCTGCACCTGACAATGTACTCTACAAGGTCATTGTTGGGTGTTTTCTTCCGATCGTGACTCGGGGTCTGGCCAAGATTTGGCCTCCCCATCTCTTTCTACTGTACGTCATGCGTAATAGATTAGACATAAACATTGCATTAA
This sequence comes from Wurfbainia villosa, assembly GCA_025175895.1. Classification (NCBI taxonomy): domain Eukaryota; kingdom Viridiplantae; phylum Streptophyta; class Magnoliopsida; order Zingiberales; family Zingiberaceae; genus Wurfbainia; species Wurfbainia villosa. The sequence goes on along the minus strand of JAKLTH010000244.1, from coordinate 1,077,835 downwards.
ACATGTTTCATTGCATTGTACATTTCATAACCCCTGTACAAGGGAAAATGCATATACCTTATGGCCACATTATCACTGCATGGTTAAAGTCAGTAGGCATCAACATTCACAGGGGATCACTGAGGGTGCTATCTGAGGTGTACGACTGCATATCAGTTCGTAACTTCTCGTTAGTGAAGCTGCGGATGGGGCGTGGGCAGATGGAGTTGGCACCTCGACCTCCGCCCAGGGCACGTGGAGAGGCGCCTCTGGATCCTAGAGAGGCTGCAGAGGACTATGAGGATCCAGACGCTGCTGATGAGGAGGATCAAATGCCAGAAGATGCATCAGCAGTGGGTCCATCAGATCGTCTTGGCCAGCTGGAGTCCAGATTCCAGGACTATCAGCAGACAGTCGACTCTCGGCTGTCAGAGCTCTTAGTTGGGCAAGCCTCCATGGCCGCACATCTTAGTCGGATGGAGGAGAGATACATTCAGATTGCTGAGTCCCAAAGCCGCATCGAGCAGCATCAGCTCGATATGTATGAGATGATGCGGGCCTGGACTTTGAGCCAGTAGTCTCCTCCACCTCCACCGTCTACAGATGACTAGATTTAGATGATGTTAGAATTTTTGTTTTTCAATTTTTGTAGTGAGATTGAGCATATCAAATCTCTATTTTGGATGTAAAAAAAATTGAAATCTTCTTAAATTGAATGAAATTTCTGTTTCTGAAAATCATGTGTGTTTGACTATGTATTTGTATTAATGTATTGGTTTATGAAAGTTGCTATATCATGACATGAAATTTCATCTTATCATATAACATGTCATGGCATTGGTTATGATTATTTTAGATGTCATGTTTGTTTTCAGATTATATCACATGTCATGACATCATGATTATTGGCCATGCGTTATTATTGTTATAATTTGTGCCATGATCATTCATGCATTTATTTTGATTAGAATTGATTTAAGGAAAAATGACATGACTTGGAGTCCTATTTATAAGGGAATCAAGTAGGGTTGCCTAGAATATGCATGAGGCCATAATAATCCTAATCCCACATCTCACATTTAAATTGACATGTATGTGTGTGTATACACCTTAGATAACATGTGAGATGTTAGGATAATGAGTTAGGTTCAAGGTGCATAGATAGTGCATCTAGATGAACTTAACCTATTTCGATCATCACTAAGAATCATGAGGAAAGCTACTATACAAGCTATCTATATTTAGCCAATAATCCATGGTTCGAAATAGGTTTTCAAGAATATTTTAAAAACAAATTAGAAAACCTTGGTGAAGTCTATCTTTTGATATCCATCATCATTGTAGAAGTTCATACAAAGTAGATCAAAAACGTTAAAGTTTTAATAGTTTTTGTACTTTGTACTAATCTCCTATTTCCATGGTTAAAATATTTTTCCAAAATTTTTCACCGATTGTATGCGTGATAAGTAATATACGTACCAAATTTCGTGATTTTTCGATATACGTATAATTATTTATAATTTTCTGAAATTCATTTTTGATACCTGAAAAGCGAGATTTTCAGTTATCAGTCGACTGCCCTGGGTGGCAGTCGACTGATGATGGTGTCAGTCGACTGATATCTGAATCACTCGACTAATTGTCTGAATTCGGGAAAACAAGGTTGTTTAACCCGATTTCAGCTGCGGTTAAGGTCTCTAACCACTCCTAACCCTAGGATATGCTTTGGGAAGCATGATGAAGGGTGAAAATTCATTGGATATGGATTAGGAGAGGTGTTTAGGGTTTGTATCAATTTTAAGGTGTTGGAAAGTTTAATGTTGAATTTCTAACCTTAATTTTGATGGCTTAGAGTTCCTATTGGCTTAGGGACTTCCCAAGGACATTGTTGGTGCAATGGTCAAGGGGGAGCAAGCCTTTAGGGGGAGGTATCCATCTTGGAATGATGGATGTGTTTTTCTCTTTGAAGAGGAGAAGTTATTGGGAGAGTATCATCAATTGGGAAAATTGATGGGTTTTTGATACCCAATTTGGAAATTGGGAGAGTGAATAGGATTGCCTCTCATGAGTGATATGGGACTTATCACTAGGAAGATGGTAGGCATACTAGGTATTTTTAGACCAAGGGGGTGTTGGGGGTTGATTCGGAGGCTCATTGGCTCCCATGTCCCTGGATTAAAATTTTCACTAACGAAAGAATTAATCCGGATGGGATGAGTTTCCTTAGAATAACCAATTCATCGTCGTGCTAACAACTTGAGTGGTCGCTTGAACAAACTAGTTGTTCAAGCAACTCAACTCTTCTAGTTGGTTAGTCGCGGAAGAGATGACGGACAGATCGCCGGTTTTTATGTTTGTCTTCGGGGTCCATGATTATACAATATATATACACACACACACATGTATAATCAACACTAAAAGGAACATTCTCAGATCTAAAAATAAAGTTATAAAACTTTATACCTTACGATCTTCTACCGTATGTCCTGTCCTTCTCGTGGACGACGTGTGGACGAAGATCCTCCACGAGTAGAATCCTTCTAGATCGCGTTCTTCCCTTCCTTGTCCGCTGCGAACAAAGAGAAGAACCAACAAATACCTATCCTTTCTAGAACCGGCCACCAAATTAGAGAATTTGATGCAACCGCCGGCCAAGGAACAAGTGGATGAAGCGCCGGCCACCAATGGAAGGAGAACCGCCGGCCACTTTGGAGAGTATGGAGGAGTGAACGCCGGCCATCAATGGAAGGAGAACCGCCGGCCAAGGAATAAGAGAGAGGCCTAGAGGATGGGCACCGGCCAAGTCTTGATGGAGGAAGATGGGCGCCGGCAACAAGGAGAAGGAAGATGGTTGCCGCCCAAGCTTTTGCTCCAAACACTAGCCGCCCACTTTGAGAAGGGCCAAACCCTAACTCCAATTCAATTATCCTTGCCGCCCAAGCTTAAGCCTTCTATTTATAGAATTGGGCTTAAGCCTCCTTTAATCTCCACCGTCGGATCTAGGGATTTAATCTCCACCGTCGGATCTAGGGTTTTATCCCAACCGTCGGATCTAGAGTTTCATCCCAACCGTCAGATCTAGGATTTCATCCCAACCGTCGGATCTAGGGTTTCATCCCATCCGTCGGATCTAGGGTTTTATCCCAACCGTCGGATCTAGGGATTTAATCCCAACCGTCGATTCTAGGGTTTCATCCTAACCATCGGATCTAGAGATTTAATCCCAACCGTTGGTTCTAGGGTTTCATCCTAACCATCGGATCTAGGGATTTAATCCCAACCGTTGGTTCTAGGTTTTGATTTACATACTTGGATCTAGACTTCACAAGGATTATATTAGGCTACGATAGGGACCATGAGGAGGAGTTGGATCTTGGCCACCCGATGGATCGGAACCACACAAACTTGATCCATCAATGATGTTCCATTCCACTAGAGGATCATCATTGAACTACCTCACCAACCCCCATAAATTAATATGGGCTTCATATATTATTCGTACATTAATCTCCCTGTGTTTAAGATATCGAATGTCCGTCAATTAATTGATTTACTGACCATCAATTAATTAACATATAATTCCTCCAGTAGTACCACTCAACCTTATCATCATGTTGACTAAGTCAACCAGCTGGGTTTACATGATGAACCTTATGAGCTCCTCAAGGGGACATCATCAACCTAATATATAGGACATGATTTCCTCCTATAATCAACGACACACCATGTAAATAATATCATTTCCCAACTTACCGGGCATATTGATTTAATCCATCTAAATCACACCCTCTGGTAAATCAAAGGAATAAATACTAAGTAGATGTGCCCGTTATTATATCGGGATTAAAAGCATGCACAACATAATATCCGAGGTCCGATTCAATTATGTAGTCAGTACTAAATTGAATCACCTCTATGTCGGTCCTGCTCAATACACCTAAGTGTACTAGTGTAACTTTATGTTCAAGATAAAACAATACCAAGCTACACTACAACCATGCCAATGGTTTGTCCAAAACCATCTTGGTCGTGAGCCTCTACTTATATTTTACAAGGGACTGATAACATGATCTTCTGTGCCACACCAAGCACCATGTTATCTACAATGTAAAATATTAGACAATATGCACACATATATAATAAATATATAAAGTGAAAACAATGATCATGTGATTCTTATTCCAAAATAAAATGTTCATACAAAAAGAGCTAGGCTTTCAGTATACATTCCAACAATCTCCCACTTATACTAAAAGACTATGCTGTCATCACTCTGCCATACATCTGATCCCCATGTCCTCCACATGCCTATCAAACGGTTTCGCTGGAAGGGCCTTAGTGAATGGATCCACCAGGTTATCCTCTGATGCAAACTTGGCAACAACAACTTCTCCTCACTTTACGATCTCTCGTATAAGGTGGTACTTGCGCTCTATGTGTTTACTCGCCTTATGGGCTCGTGGTTCATTCGAGTTTGCAACTGCACCATTATTATCACAATAAATTGTGATAGTTCTGGGAAAACCAGGAATCACATCCAAGTCCATCAAGAAGTTCCTGAGCCATATAGCTTCCTTGGCTACCTCAGAGGCTGCCACATACTCAGCTTCAATGGTAGAGTCCGCCACGCATTTCTGCTTGACACTCCTCCATACTATGGCTCCACCTCCAAAAGTAAATACAAACCCCGAGGTAGACTTACTCTTGTCCCTATCTGATTGGAAATCCGAATCCGTGTAACCGACAGGGACTAATTGATCTGCCCGGTAAACCAACATATAATCCCTAGTCCTTCTCAGGTACTTCAATATATGCTTTACCGCAGTCCAATGTCCCTGTCCAGGATTACTCTGATATCTGCTAACCATGCCCATGGCAAAGTAGATATCCGGTCTCGTACACAGCATAGCATACATGAGGCTTCCTACTGTCGAAGCATAAGGAACCGCCTTCATGTCCTCTATCTCCTTTGTTGTTTTGGGACACATCTCTTTAGATAAAGGAACTCCATGCCTAAAAGGTAGAAAACCTTTCTTGGAGTTCTGCATGCAAAAACGAGCAAGGATAGTGTCAATATATGAAGCTTGAGACAAGCACGACATCCTTTTCTTGCGATCCCTTATAACTTTGATCCCAAGGATGTGTCCCACTTCTCCCAAGTCCTTCATATCAAACTGTTTGGACAACCATACCCTTACGTCTGATAACACTTTGATATTGTTGCCAACTAACAAAATGACATCTACATATAGTACAAGAAACACCACTATGTTTCCGTCACATCTCTTGTATACACAAGGCTCATCCGGACTTTCAATAAATCCATATGACTGAATTACTTCATCAAAGCGGATGTTCCAAGATCTAGAAGCTTGCTTCAATCCATAAATGGACCGATTAAGCTTACATACAAGATTCTCTTTGCCTTTAGCAATGAATCCCTCTCGTTGCCGCATATAGATGTTCTTCTCAAGACTTTCGTTAAGGAAAGCTGTCTTGACATCCATCTACCAAATCTCATAATTCATATGAGCAGCTATAGATAAGAGAATCCGGATAAACTTAAGCATAGCTACCGGCGAAAAGGTCTCCTCATAATCGATACCCTCTTTCTAAGTATACCCTTTCGCAACAAGCCTAGCTTTGAAGGTCTCAACCTTCCCGTCTACTCCTCTCTTTCTCTTGTAGATCCACTTGCATCCAATGGCTTTTACACCATCGGGTGGTTCTACTAGATCCCAGACCTGATTAGAATCCATAGATTCTATCTCTGAATTCATCGCACTTTGCCAAGATACCGCATCTCTATCTTGGAGTGCCTCGTCATATGTCCAGGGATCCGGTTCATGTTCACCAGGGACTAAGTCCGAAGACTCTCCCAAAAACATGAATCTCTCGGGTTGTCTAACAACCCTCCCACTACGACGAGGTGCCTCTTGTGTATACTCTGTGACACGCGGTGCAGTGACTTGTGGTGTCTCCTCTTGTACCGGTGGTACTGAAGTCGGGACTTCCCCTGTTAACTCCTCAAGAACAATCCTACTCGTGGGCTTGTGGTTCATCACATAGTCCTCCTCTAGAAATCTGGCATTCGTACTCACGATCACCTTCTGATCTCTAGGACTATAGAATAAACCACCCTTCATTCCCTTAGGGTAGCCAACAAACAAGCGTACTTCTGTACGAGATTCCAACTTACCAGCATCTCCCTTCAGCACATGTGCTGGACTACCCTAAATCCGAATATGTCTTAGACTAGGCTTTCGCCCAGTCCACAACTCTGTGGGAGTAGAGGGTACTGACTTAGATGGAACCAAGTTCAGAATATGTGTTGCTGTTTCCAGAGCAAACCCCCAAAACGAATCAGGTAACTCAGAATAACTCATCATCGATCTGACCATCTCCATAAGAGTCCTATTCCTTCGCTCCGCCACACCATTCTGCTGGGGTGTGCCAGGTGCGGACAATTGGGATTGAATCCCAGCCTCTGATAAGTAACTCCTAAACTCTCCCAAGAGGTACTCACCACCACGATCAGATCATAGGGTCTTGATACTTTTACCTTGACGGTTCTCCACATCAGCCTTGAATTCTTTGAACTTGTCAAAGCATTCAGACTTGTGGTGCATCAAGTAAATGTATCCATATCTTGAATAATCATTTATAAAAGAGGTGAAATATTCAAAACCACCTCTAGCCTGGATAGACATAGGACCGCACAAATCAGAATGAACCAATTCTAACACATCTTTGGCTCTATGCCCTTTGGCCTTGAAAGGCCTCTTGGTCATTTTACCTTCCAAGCAAGATTCGCAGGTTGGGAGATCCTCCACCACTAATGAACCCAAAGGTCCATTAGCTATCAACCTTTGAATTCTACTTAGGATAATATGACCAAGCCTTAGATGCCAAAGATATGTTTGGTTCATCTTCGAAGGTTCTTTTCTCTTATTGGAATTAGAAGATGAGTTATTAACTTCTATATGCATCGTGGGAGCTTTTGGTTCAAGAGTATACAAATTGCCAACCAATGTACCTGAACAGATAATCTCTCTATTTCTTTTTATAACAACTCTGTCATTAAATGAAACAAAATATCCATCCATAAACAATTTAGAAACCGAAATCAAATTCTTTCTAAATGTAGGTACATAAAGACAATTTCTCAAAACCAAAACTTTATTTCTATCAAACAATAAATGAACGTCTCCCACTGCAATAGCCGCCACCTTTGTAGCATTGCCCATATAGACGGTAATTTCTCTCTCAGCTAGTCGTCGGGTTTCTTAGAACCCCTGCAAAGAATTGTAGACATGATCAGTGGCTCCCGTATCTACACACCAGGTACCGGTAGATAACACCACTAAACATGTTTCAACGACTAAGCCAGAAGATATACCTTTGTTCTGCTTTAGGTCAGCGCCTTTCTTCCCATGTCCAATCTTCTTACAAGTGAAGCACTTGCCTTTCGGCTTCTTCACTCCTCCCTGAGGTCCACCCGCCACCTTTGCTCCACCTTGTTTCTTCTTCTTCTTGCCTTTCGGCTTAGAAGTAGAAACCTTCTGAGCAACCATGGCTTCCTTCCTAGCAGCCCGATTCTGGTATCCGAAAAGTTCCTTTTCCCCAGAATCATCCGCAGGCTTAGGAGGACACTCATCGAAGAGCACATACTTGTACTCCTCGATAGTTAAGACAATATCCAAATTTCTTTTCCAATCAATGTATTTTATTCCAGTAAGTTTATTTTCTTTCAGTATCACAACAAGTGGGTTGAAAACCATTTTAAAATCCTAAGAATCACAATGATCAAAATATTAGATTTCAAATATTATTGATTCCTCAAAACAATAAAATTCCGAAATCAACCAACACCTCAAAACACCGAGAATATCGCCTGCCACGATAGTGTGGACGTATACGAATTCTACATTTATAAGAGGAGGTTTTACCCAATAATTTTATTATCTTATCAACCTTACGTTTTGACAAATAAAATTAATAGTTGGTTCCTCTTAGGCCCTACAAATAAAAGCAGTGACTCCGATGGGGAGGATACCTTTATTTGCATCTAAGTGTTTACCATTACTCGGTACTAAGGCAATTATCTCGGATTATGTGCCTTACCGATGGGGAAGTACACACACTCCTAAATAATTTCCTATAACCATATTTGACCTAGTGATCCACAAACAAACCCATTCGATGGGGAGGAAGGCACTCAGAGCCGACACGCAAGTTTGTTGCATCACACGTCAAATTGTAATGGAGGCCGCGGGAATTAATTAAAATATCCCTCTCCCACATAGTAAATTGAAAATGAGGAATTTTCAAGCACACACAACATGCATATAAAACAAATCAGCAATAAATATGAAAAAAAAAATTCCAACTATTATGGCTTTGTTCCTGTGTCTCCACCTCGTCCCGCTTCCACCTTTTCCGCAAGAAGCCAAAAGAGATCTGAGCCGAGATATATCATTTTAATTTACATCCATCGATCCTATACTCCACGAAGAAGTGTACAAACTATCTAGATTGAAAGTAAACTAGAATGATCGGCTAAACAATGTCGTATTTAATTACAAAAATTAAATACTAATCTAGCCTCGTCAACCCCGAGGATTCAAATGATATACATACAATCACACACAAACAATCACATACACACATATAGCCATAATAGTCGGATCTTATGCATGCAACCAAAAAGTTAGCCTACGCACATCCTACTATTATCCGGCATACTCAATATATGATATGTGCATGAAAGTAACTGAATCCAAAACACACAAAACCGGAAACCTTGGCTCTGATACCATTTGAAGGGAGTGCCATTGGTTGCGTCGGAGTCTCATTGCCTCCCATGTCCCCGGATTAAAATTTTATCAACTAAAACTAATCCGGACGGGATGAGTTTCCACACAACCGTTTCGTCATCGTTAACGACTGAGCGATCGCTTGAACAAACTTGTTGTTCAAGCAATCAACTCTTCTAGTCGGTTAGCCAGCGAAGAGACGAAACGGATCGCCGGTTTTTGTGTTTCTTATCGGGGTCCATGATTATACAAATGCAAACTAGTATAATCAACACATACTAACATAAAGAACATAAGCTAGCATATCTTATCATAAGAGGATCAAGAATAAAGTTTCTAAAACTTTTATACCTCTTGGTCTTCTACCGTATGTCCCATCCTCCTCGTGGACGTCGTGTGGGCGAAGATTCTCCACGAGTTGAAGCCTTCTAGATCACGTTCTTCCCTTCCTTGCTCGCTCCGAACAAAGAGAAGAACCAAACAAAAACTCCTTCTCCTATCTAGAACCGACCACCAAGCCAAGGAGCTTGATATAGCCGCCGGCCAAGGAGTAGATAATTGAGCGCCGGCCAACCTTGAAGAAAGGTTGTCGCTGGCCACCAAGGAGAGAGGGAAAAGGAATAATGGGTATGGGCGTCGGCCAAAGCAAGGAGGAAGAAGATGGGTGGCTACCAATTAGGAAGAGAAGGAATCAAACCTTAATCCTTCCAAGGATTGCCGCCCAAACCCTAGCCGTCCAAGCCAAAAACCCTAATCTCCTTCTTGATATATCTCTATATTACACGCCCAAGCCCTTAGCCCTCCTTTTATAGAGTTAGGCTTAGGCCTCCTTTCATTCTCCACCATCGGATCTAGAGACTTAGTCTCCACCGTCGGATCTAGGGTTTCATCCCAATCGTCGGATCTAGGGTTTCATCCCAACCGTCGGATATAGGGTTTCATCCCAACTGACGGATCTAGGGTTTCATCCCAACCGTCGGATCTAGGGTTTCATCCCAACCGTAGGATCTAGGGTTTCATCCCAACCGTCGGATCTAGGGTTTCATCGCAACCGTCGGATCTAGGGTTTCATCCCAACCGTCGGATCTAGGGTTTCATCCAAACCGTCGGATCTAGGGTTTCATCCCAACCGTCGGATATAGGGTTTCATCACAACCGTCGGATCTAGGGTTTCATCCCAACCGTCGGATCTAGGGTTTCATCCCAATCGTCGGATCTAGGGTTTCATCCCAACCGCCGGATCTAGGGTATCATCCCAACCGCCTAATCTAGGGTTTCATCCCAACTGTCAGATCTAGGGTTTCATCCCAACGGTCGGATCTAGGGTTTCATCCCAATCGTCGGATCTAGGGTTTCATCCCAACCGTCGGATCTAGGGTTTCATTCTAACCGTCGGATCTAGGGTTTTATGTTCCATCATTGGATCTAGGCTCCATGAGGTTTTAATAAGGCTACGATAGGGACCATGAGGAGGAGTTGGATCTTGGCCACCCGATGGATCGGGACCACATAAACTTGATCCATCAATGATGTTCCATTCCACTAGAGGATCATTATTGATCTACCTCACCAACCCCCATTTATATGGGCTCCATGTATTATTTGTACAACTATCTCCCCGTGTTTAAGATATTGAATGTCCGCCAATTAATTGATTTACTAACCATCAATTAATTAACATCTAACTCCTCGAGTAGTACCACTCAACCTTATTATCATGTTGTCTAAGTCAACCTGTCGGGTTTGCATGATAAACCTTATGAGCTCCTCAAGGGGAAATCATCAACCTAATATATAGGACACGGTTTCCTTCTATAATCAACGACACACCATGTAAATAATATCATTTCCCAACTTACCGGGCCTTTTGATTTAATCTATAAATCTCACCCATTGGTAAATCAAAGAAATAAATACTAAGTACATGTGCCCATTATTATATCGGGATTCAGAGCATGTGCAACATAATACCCGAGGTCTGATTCAATCATATAGTCAGCAATAGATTGAATCACCTCTATGTCGGTCCTGCTCAATACACACAAAATGTACTAGTGTAATTCTATGGTCAAGATAAACCAATACCAAATCACACTACAACCATGCCAATGGTTTGTCCAAGACCATATTGGTTGTGAGCCTATACTTATATTCTACAAGGAACTGATAACATGATATTCTGTGCCACACCAAGCACTATGTTATCTACAATGTAGAGTATTAGACAATATGCACACATATAATAAATATAAAGTGCAAACAATGATCATGTGATTCTTATTTCAAAATAAAGAAGTCCATACAAAAGGCTAGGCTTTCAGTATACATCCCAACAGTAAGACCTCATTGGGACATGAGACATTAACCTCCTTGGAGAGAAGACCTTTTTGATGTTAGTCAAAAAGGGGGAGAATGTTTGGGGGAGAACAGTTGGAGAATGTTTAAGATTACCAATTTGGGATAATTGGTAAGGGATTTGAGTTAGTGGTCTAACTCAATGGTTTATTTGGTTTTTGTCAAACATCAAAAAGGGGGAGATTGTTGGTGCAATCGACCCCGGTTACGATTGACCAAGACTCGATTTTGACTCGAGTGATGTTTTAATGTTTCGACAAAAACATATGACAATGTCATTGTCATGGGAAAGTCCAAGTGGGACACTTGGCATTTGGGAAAAGTCCAAGCATGGGTCTTGGCAAGGAAAGTCCAAGTCATGGGTACTTGGCATGGAAAGTCCAACATGGGTTGGCAAGGGAAAGTCCAATCTTGAGTCTTGGCACTTGAGAAGTCCAAGGGGTTTGGTATTGGTGATGTAAAGTCCAAGCGGGAATCTTGGCGGCGTAAGTGCAATGTGCCTTGGCTGTGTAGACACCGTTAGCACGACATAGACGATGGAAGCACCTGAAGGCTAGCGCGATGGATGAACAAGTAATGGATGACTTGGAGGGATTCGAGAGGCGTGAGGTTGATGGAGGTGGCTAGAAGGCTTAGGTCTAGGCTAAGGGTGATCTAGCAACTATGGGGACACCATACTTGGGTTAAAACTTCATGCTTGAGGTGTGTCAGTCGAATGGCATAGTCAACTATGGTTTGACTGTGGGAATTGCCCTAGCAGTCGACTGCCATAGGTGGGTAGTCGACTGATTGGATGAGCAGTCGACTGATCATGTGATCAGTCGATTGATGCTCGGATTTTAGGGCACAGAATGGAGTCTCACTCGACCGCTGGGATAACCAGTCGAGTGATGCTTCATCAGTCGACTGATGTGTATGATCAGTCGACTGATGTCCTAGCCATTGGATTTTTCTAGCGTGGATTACACCGTTGTCTCACAGTAACAGTGTGATCAGTCGACTGATGGTCCTGAGCAGTCGACTGATCGACTTTTTCCAGCACAGGTTGAAGCTATAAAAGGAGCTCTTGATGGAGAAAAATGGATCCGGTTTTTGAGAGCTTTAGGGGTGATTTGTTGCTGCAAATCAGGTCTCCAAGTGCTAATCAAATAACCAAGCATTCAAGAAATCAAAAGCAAGAGTTGTAAAGTTTTTCTTTACTTGTCTTTCATATAAATTGTTGTAATTGCTTGTTTTAGTTACTTACTGTTGTAAGATTACTTGTAAGGGGTTTCTCCACCTCCAACTTGTGTCGAGAAGGAGTGTTTATCATAGTGGTGTGTGATTGGCATCGCTAGGGTTCGTACAAACCCAATCCGTGGAGTAGGAACCTTTCGGTTCTGAACCACGTTAAATATTTGTGTTTGCATTGTTGTTCATTTTGTTATTGCTTTCATTACTATTCCACTGCGCGCTAACGAAATTTTAGAGACAACCACGATCGAATTCCATCTACGAACGAACTCTACGCTATTCACCCCCCTCTAGCGGCCTCAAATATCCTACAGAAAATACATGTGATATGGCATATATACATGTTTTTCTATTACCTGCTGAGTTTTACTCACCACCCCCCCCCCCCATGGACCCTGGGTTTTTCTGTCGCCCAGGTAACAGGTAGAAGACTTTGTGACAGCTTGGAGCACCGCTGGCTGACATCTCATCTCACCTCTGAGGCTCTCGTATTGGTTTTGAGCTTTGCGTCCGCCGTGTATTGTATTTGGAGTTTTCGTAGTGTACTGTGTTGTGGACTTGTAGATTTGGATTTTGTCGATGTACTGTATGTGGTTGTGGTGTGTTAGTCATACCGGTATGCATGATGTGGATGTATTGTATATGTGGGGTTATGGGTATGTCGTTGTATTAGTTTCCGCTGTGTTTCGTTATGTTGTTGTGTTTTTATTTGTTATATTATTGTTATTGTGGGCCTACGGGCCTTGTATTAACCTGAAATGTTGCCACGTACAGGGGAGGTGCCGTCCGTTTGATTTTCGGCTCGGTATGCTCTCGGGGCATGACAACTTTAGTGGTATCACCTCCCAAGGATCTGCGATGCCATACAATGTTGTTTTTGTGTTGAGTCTTGGATTCTCGGGAGTCGATTTATTCGATTTTGGTTTTCTTAGATGAGATGGACAGCGGCTTGAGCTCCAAGCAGCACGAGATAAGAATTCCTGAAAAACTTATGGTTTAGTAGATATTTATCTAAACTTGATTAGTAGGAGTATACAATATAGTTATGATACCTGTGCAGACTTGTATTAGGGGTCGTCCACCGAGGCGACCAACCGGAGTGACCTTTAGGGTTTATACTCTCGGTTATATTGGCTATGCATTTAGATGCTTATACCAGGGAATAACTTATAGTGTGTTGGTTATTATTCGTAACCGTGGTATGAGTTGACCACGAGAACGATCTGTTGAGTCTGTGAGTCTTGAACCTCTGTCGAGGAGGTGATTTACCTCTGAGAGCCGACTAATACCGAGTCAGAAAACAGGGGCCAAGTCGTCACATTTATTATGGAAATCAGAGACTACAGTCTTTGAGATTTCCACTAACTATGCTAGTCAGATCATTACCTGTGGGTAATGAACAGACTTGTAGACTATTGTGATGCAGATAACGGAAGGCTAGGTTATGGTGTTTCATAGGGATTTTATCCCTGAGTTGTTTGTAATGGGTTGTATAACTTTGAAAGTACTTTTGAGTACTTGACTTATGTTATACAGAGGAAGTAGAGTTGTTGGCATACCATTATCGGGATCAAGCCAGTATTTGGTGGAAAATGCAGAAAATGACATTCGGGAATTAAAATATCACTTGATCATGGTTTAGTGATGTTGAAAGAGAGTATTTCCCCGCGTCACTTTTAGTGACACATTGTAAGGAATTCTTGAGCTTCAAGAAAGGGTGATCGGTTAGTAATAGTGTATTGTGCAGAGTCGTGAGACTTGCGGAGGTTACAACCACCTAATAGCTCAAGAAGGTGAATGAATGATTTAAGCCACCCGGGGTTATTCGCTTATAGTTGGATTACGATGCCGGGATCTTCTACCAGATCCTGTCGGAAGACGTTGGATTGAGATAGGAGTTTAGAAATGACTCCGTACAAGGGTTTAAGATTTAGAGACCGATAAACAAATAGTGTAGGTAAACTTAATAGAGTCAGAAGTCTCCGACTGTTGAAAAAAGGAGTAAGATCAGGGTCATAGGCCTTGAACTACTTTTCGATTATAGAAGACCAATCACAGATCATCAGAATGTTCTTGTGGATATCAGCAAAATCAGAACAAAGACTCCGAAGGGATTGTGTGCGTGCAGTGCAGAGCACGAAGATACGCGAAGTCAGATAATCCATTGAATCAGTTCAGTTGTTGCTATTGTGAGCAACCAGTACAGTGGAGGAGGTGTACTTTGAAGACTCAGTTGAAGACTATCGATGGTATTCCGGGAGGAAGATGCATTGTCTCGACAGCAGAGATCAGCACAGAGGATTGGGTTATCTCATCAGCAGCAACCTAGTACCTCAGGCGTGGTTGGAGTCTTTAATACTTCCCTCCAGAGGAAGTGACTTATGCAGGAGTATCAGCAGAAGACATCGTGGAAGACTTATGCAGACAACAACAGTTACCCCTAGATATGATTTGTTTAGTACAGAGGAGGAAGTATACGACGGTGGTCGTATTTATTTTGTATTCTATAGCTGTAGTTCGTAGGATTTAGGGATGTGATCAGATGATCTAACAAGATCCTCAGATCATTCATCGTAGAAATGCGACCGTTTTGTCACGGACTGTTGGATCTGATCTTATTCTCTTCGGAGAAAGGCCGAGACCTGCATGGAGCCTTTGGGATCAGATCGACAGATATTTCATCGTTCAGGGTATTACTCTAGTTTTACCCTCTGGGTTAATATATTGGAAGATACTTGTAGTTTACAGGTATCTTTGTCTAGAACATTCTCAGCTGAAGTAGAAGGGTCTTTTACATCGGCTTGTGGGTCGGTGGTATCTCTACCGTCAGGTGAGATGAGGATCAATGATTAAGAAGTCAAGGGATGCCCTTAAACTCTGATAGACATACTTTTACTGTGGACATATCCTTACGGATGGTCAAATTGTTGGAAGTATGGTACGATATGCTCTCGAATGTGCGTATAATCTGAGAGTATTCGGATGTAGTTTTTGATGAATTCCAAGGCTTGCTGGTGCATAGGCAAGTGGAGTAGGCGATCGAAATGATTGTAGAAATAGTTTCGGTATAGAAGATTCCATACTGAGTGATAATTTGACTGATATAAGTGTTATTAAACACTATGAGAATTGGAAGAATATAAGTTGTGGTTATAGGAGATGTTGGAGAGGATATTTATCTATCCCAGTATTTCTCCTTAAGAAGATCTGGAACTCTTTGATAAAAGAGGGATAAACCTTTGAAATTATGCATCGATTATCGATGATGGAATGTGATAATTGCTGAAAGTAAATATCCTACGTTGAGGACAAATGATCCGTTTAGATCAGCTAAGGACACCTGTGCAAGCTCTAGGGTTGGCTTATGACTGGTGTGTTGATATTGTAGTGACATGGTGTCATACAATTATCATTGTCGTTGTGATGATTAATGTATATCATCAGCTTAGATTAAAGAGAATGCAGGTGTGTAAAGACGACAATTTCATACTTGGTATGAATTGTTATGAGTTATGATTAAGATATTAGACATATTTAACAATTTAGTCACCACTGGATTTGAGAATCGTGTATCCTGGACACGACTGGATCAGTTTGTAGTTGTTGGAGTTGCATAACCTGGCCACTGTTGATTGTGGTAGTTGGAGTTGTGTACTCGACCACCGTAGATGGTGGTTTGCCTTGTATGGTTTGGTTAGTATGGTAGATGTGGATAGAATGACTTAGCATTACTATACCACATACTTGTTTCACAAAGATGATGTTGTAAATCATTTAGTCGAAAGCTGGTGAAACTAGTTTATAGGACCTAGATGGCGGTTAACTTTTACGCAAGTATTGGTTAATCTTTCCGGAGTGGATCAAAAGGAGGTTGTACGTGGATGCATCGTTTCAGGGATCGAACCGATTCCGATGCAGTTGAATGAGGCATATCTTATGCCTACGTCAGTTAAAAAACTACAAGATAGTCTGTCATATACATGACGTGACTTTAGTAGTTATTATCTGGATTTGTAGTTGTATGGAGCAGGAATGCTCATGGGATTTTGACTAGCTACCAGGTAGCTACTATAGAGTTGTTGGAATGCGAATGGTTGCAATAGGTAAGATTGGTCGCTATAGTCTCCCATGCACTTACAGAGTACGTGGTGGAGTGGAATTTTTGGACGATAGATGGACTTCTCTTTTGAGAAGATAATTTCCCCATCTCTGATAAGGATAATGGGTTCGGGAGTTGCAGTGTTTAAGGAAGAGTTGCTATAGAAAGCACATCATTCGAGATGGGCTATATGCCTTGGTGGTACTCAGATGTACCGAGAGTTGAAATGTTTATACTGGTGGAATGGTATAAAGAGAGTTATAGCAGATTTTGCTGCTCGATGTTTAGTATACCTATAGGCGAAGTCTGAACATCAGAAACTCGCTGGATTGCTCTAGAAAATTCCGATTACGGAATGGAAGTGGGAGCATATCACGATTGATTGCATTACGGGATTGCCTAGAACCCGTAAAGGACGTGATGCGATTTGGGTGATTGTGGATCGACTGACCAAATCAGCTCATTTCCTTCATATTCGTGGGTCGTACTTGTTGGATCATTCGGTAGAGTTGTATTACCGAAAGATTATCAGATTGCGTGGGGTACTTTTAAGTACCAAATCGGATAGAGATTCACGATTTTCCTCACGATTTTGATAGAGTCTGCACCAGACTATGGGCATAGAGCTTCGGCTTAGTGCAACATTTCATCCGCGGACTAATGGACTGTCTGAGCATGACATTCAAACGTTAGAGGATCTATTCAGATCTTGTGTCGTGGATTATGGAGGTGTAGCTTATCGGTTGGCTTTACCTCTTGCAGGTGCTCACAATGTATTTTCTGTTGTTATACTAAGGAAATACGTGCCACGATCTGACCATGTTCTGAAAGAGGTTCTGAATTCTATCTCAGTCTAATGCGACTTACGAGGTGATTCCAGGGTGGAGCCTGGGTCGCAAGGAGTGACAGTAGTGGGACGAAAACCATCCGACTCGTAAAGGTTGGAAGACAACATCATACCGATGAGGAGGCTATGTGGGAGCTGGAAGATACTATCCGAGCTCGATAGTCTCATCTGGTCACTTGAGGCATGTAGTAGTTCAAGAAATTTCTTGAGTTAGTTCTCATATTTAAGTACGAAATTTGGGGACCAAATTTTTATTAGTGGGGGAGAATGTAAAATACCAGAAATAAATAAATAAATATAAAATAAAATATTATTCCTCATTAATTGATAAACTATCTCGTGGAATTTTTCTGGAATTAAACGGAGGTCTTATGGACATTTTATGGGGATAAAGCGGATAGGTTTTTGTAAAGCCTGTTTAGACTATCTGCTAGGAATTTATAGGTTTAATTAAAACCCTATTATATTTTTCCGTTTTCTCGATCGGCCATTTTCTCCTCATTTCCCCGATTCCGCTCCTCTTCTTTTCTGTCGATCGCTCTTCGTCTTCGTCGCTTGAATCTCGATCGCTTCTTCCCGTTTTTCTTCTTCTCGTGCTCGCCGCCCAAACTGCGCGCCACCCTCCTCGCCGTGCACACATCTCCGATCACTCGTGGCCCGGGCAGAGCAGTATGCGTGCAAGCCGGCCTGCTCATCGCGTGCACCAACATCAATGGTCGCCGCCCCTGTGCACGCGACCGGCGACCACCAACCTTAGCTGTCACCGTTGATCACCACCGTGAGCCCTCTGGCTTTGTCGTCGATCACTCGCATTGTTGGAGCAATCGCCGACGCGCCGGAAATTAGGTGCGGCGATTCTCTTCGATCTTGAACAAGATCCGAGTCCGAAGTTGTGGTTGATCCTCGCGAGCACCGCGACTCTTCTTGTGGATCGCCACTGGAAATTTGTTGGTGTCGGCGAACAGGGGATAGAAGAAGGTCGCTACGGATTCTGTGGACTTCGCTGCCGATGGTCACCGGAGATAGGTGAGTACTGCTCCTTTCCTGAGCTTGGACGAGATTTAAGAATTTGCTGTGTTTCTCCTTATAGTTGCGTGTGGACCTTGTTTGGACAGTGATCGGGGATTCCGGTGAACAAAGGTTGGCTACCAGTGGTTGGGGATTTTGCTACCGACGGGGTTCAACTTCGGGTAAGCAAGATTAATTGCCTTTTTGTTAGTGAATTTCCTGTCCGTAAAAAAACATTGCTCGGTGGAGATGGCTGGAGGTGTGGCCGGTTGGTAAGGGTTGATGTTAGAGTTAGTTGATTGTCGAAGTGTTGATTTGGAGTGTGGATTCCTTGGTGGAACAAGCTGTCGTGTTTGATTTTGGAGGTTGAACGACTGTAGATGGGTGAAGAACACATGGGTGAGTTGGGTGTAATCGAGCGATTGAAGGGGGTAAGATTTGTATTTGTCGTTCTAGTTGTGGGATGTTGATATTCGGTGGTAGTGTGGATGGGAATGGTGGATCGAGGTTGAGGTGAGGTTTGTGTTAACCCATGATTTTATCATGTTGTATGCTGCAACATGGTTGTTTATGGTGATTTGGTTGTGTGTCGGCTGTGATTTAGTGAGAAGGGATTGATATGGAGTGGGGTGTTCCAATTAGGGTGTTATATCCCTAATTGGGTGTAACGGGAGTAGCTGTGAACAAGGTTGTGTCTATGATGCTCTGTTATGCTTTGTGTAGGGGCTGTGAATGAGTTTATGAGGTCAACATGGCTGTTCATAGGCTTTAGTGTAGGTGTAGGTGATTTAGCTGTGAATTGAGTTGTAATTGAATTGGAGATTTGGTGAGTTTTGACCTGATCATGCTATAAAGTGCGGTAGTAATATCTTTCTATGATCCTTGTTATAGGGATTAATATGGAGGGTTGATTAGGTTAATTGGATAACTAGATTAATCTAGTTGATCAGGATATAAAGTTGATGTAGGATTATGATTTGATCATAATATTAGAATTGGTATATGATTGGATCATATATGTTTGTTTGCAGGATTTTGGTTTGAGATATCCGCGGATGTGGAGACGACTGGTGTCTACAAAGCAGGTGGGTAATTTCCTACCTGGTCCAGGTAGATGTATTGCATTCAGATTTAGTCATAGATATGAGGATGTTAGGTGTTCATATTACCTTGATCCTGCTCTTATTATCGTATGCTTGAACTTATCGTTGGATATATTTATGCTCAATTGTTGATATCACATATACCCTATCATGATTTAGGAGTTATAGATGTGATGTAAATTGGCCTAGATGTTTAGTAGGGTGTAAATGCTAGTACGGGTGATGACCCAATTTATAAATATGGCAAAAAGGTCATCTGTGGGTAGGTAATGCCCTAAATGTAGGATTTATTTCCAATACCCGTATGTTGCATACTTGTTACCAACCATGTGTTGTGTAATGGTTAGGTGAAAGGTGATTAGTGTGTCGCTACGGACCAGTGGTCCTAGCTTGATATGATTAGTCGAGTACGACTCTCTATAGGATAGAGAGTGCGTCGATCAGTTGAGTATGACTCTCTGTTGGAGAGAGAGTCATGATCAGTCGAGTACGACTCTCTATTGGATAGAGAGTGTGTCGATCAGTTGAGTACGACTCTCTATTGGAGAGAGAGTTATGATCAGTCGAGTACGACTCTCTATAGGATAGAGAGTCTGTCGATCAGTTGAGTATGACTCTCTACAGGATAGAGAGTGTATTGATTAAATGGGTACAACTCTTTGTTGAACAGAGAGTCTGTTGTAGATGGTTGTACGAGTGACAACATACTCATGTCATATGCATGCATTCTGACAACATAGTCTCCCTTGGGGTTGAGAGAGTCGTCAGTCATCTTGCCTCCGAGAATACTCCCCGAGGAGTAACTGGTGTGAGGGCAGAGCATCTGTTGTGCCGCACTCTACCACTATAGACGGTGGTAGTTAGAGTTGCGTGCAGTTGTCCTGGGTGCGTGGTACTCAACCACTCATTCATAGTGTTAGTCGGAGTGGCTAGCAGCAGGGACCCCCGTTGTGTAGCGAGCTCTTTATGCTCATATGTTACTTAATCATACTGCCCACTCGGCCACTTTATAGCAGTGGTTGGTGTGAGTTGGGATAGTTGTCATGTCATGTCACCTAGGCCACACTGGGGTCGTGGTAGCGAGTAGGGGTGAGCAGGCATGACCATGCATGTTACATTGCCATATCTGATGGCACTTTGCATATTACCATATATATATACATATATGTATGTATATATATATATATATGGATGGTTGAGATTAATATATATATAGATACAATCTATATATATATATATGCTTATTGTGATGTTGCACTTGATTGTATTATGCTTGCTTCATTTGGTTGTACATCATATTCATGCATGCTTTCTGCATATGTTATACAGTTGTGTCGGATACTGGTATGGGTTGGACAGACCATTAGATACCTTGACCTGTAGCTAGAGTATATTATGAGTTGATCTACTCTTCCTGTTATATATATATATGTTTGATATATGTTCAGGTTGGATCAGAGTAGCGTAGCAACTTCAGGTATGTCTGCATTTTTATGTTGTTTATTTGGTTAGACGATATATGCTTGTATTTATATAGTATGATGATATACCTGTTGTACCTCTAGAGTATGTTGTTGAAAATACATGTGATATGGCATATATACATGTTTTTCTATTACCTGTTGAGTTTTACTCACCCCCCCCCCACGGACCCTGGGTTTTTCTGTCGCCCAGGTAACAGGTGACTTTGCGACATCTTGGAGCACTGCTGGCTGACATCTCTTCTCACCTCCGAGGCTCCCATATTGGTTTTGGGCTTTGCATCCGTCGTGTATTGTATTTGGAGTTTTCATAGTGTACTGTGTTGTGGACTTGTAGATTCGAATTTTGTCGATGTACTGTATGTGGTTGTGGTGTGTTAGTCATACCGGTATGCATGATGTGGATGTATTATATATGTGGGGTTATGGGTATGTCGTTGTATTAGTTTCCGCTGTGTTTCCTTATGTTGTTGTGTTTTTTTTTGTTATGTTTTTGTTAGTGTGGGCCTACGGGCCTTGTATTAACCCGAAATGTTGCCACGTACAGGGGACGTGTCATCAGTTTGATTTTCGGCTCGGTATGCTCTCGATGTCAAATCGCTGATTTGCACCAGCAAATCGCCCAAGAAAACCGATGTCAAATCCCTCCTTCCGAGCTACTTTTATAACCTGCATTCGAGTTAGATTTCACCTAGCAGTCGACTACTCCTGTAGCCGTTGTGAGACAATGGCATGAGCCACGTTGGATAAGTTCCAATGGATAGGCCATCAGTCGACTGATTATATCCATTAGTCGACTGATAGGGTCATCACTCGATTGTCAAACCCTAACAGTCGACTCGGTAACTTTCTGCCCTTGAATTCCCGACAAGTAGTCGACTGATCTTTAAATCTGTCGACTGCTCAAGCCAGCAGTTGACTGCAAGGCCATTTTTTGACAGTCGAACTCTGATCGACTCACATAAGTCGACTGACCATAGTCCCAGATGACATACACCTCAAACATGAGGTTTTACCCCAAGTATGATGCCCTCATACTTGCTAGACCACCCTAAGCCTTCTAGCGATCTCCATCAGCCTCATGCCTATCGGATCACTCCATGTCATCCTTGACTTGTTCATCCATACGCTAGCCTTCATGTGCTTCCATTAGCTATTGTCAAGCTAATGTGGTCTACACCGCCGGGGCACATTGAGCTTACACTGCTAAGACTCTGCTTGGACTTTATGTCGTCAACCATTGAACTTATAATGCCAAGACTCCACCCTTGGACTTTACGCCGCCAATATTCCCCTTGGACTTCTCAATTGCCAAGACTCAAACTTGGACATTCCCTTGCCAACCCATGTTGTGTTGATGCTGTAGGGAATCGGCTTTGGAGGCTCGTTGGCTCCCATGTCCCCGGATTAAAATTTTCAACAAATGAAAACTAATCCGGATGGGATGAGTTTCCTAAGCTCAACCAATTAGTCGTCGTGCTAACGACTTGAGCGATCGCTTGAACAAACTAGTTATTCAAGCAACAAAACTCTTCTAGTCGGTTAGCTGCGGAAGAGACGACGGATGGATCGCTGGTTCTTGTGTTTATCTTCGGGGTCCATGATTATACAAATACATATGAATGTAGACATGTATAATCAACACATACATAAAGTAAACATGCTCATAACAAATACAAGCAAGTAACCATCCAAACAAAACATGCATATAATTGAAAAGCAATTATAAACATAATACAAAAGAACATTAATCAAAATAAACAAGATTATACCTCTTGATCTACTATTGTATGCCCTCCCTCCTTTGGACGTCGTGTGGGCGATGATCTACCAAAAGTTGAAGCCTTCTAGATCACCGATCTTCCTTTCCTTGTTCACTAAGAACAAAGGAAGATCCTAAAACAAAACTCATCTTCCTTTCTAGAACCGGCCACCAAGTCAATAAACTCGATGTTGCCGCCGGCCAAGGAAGATAAAATGGAGTATGGAAACCAACCAAAGGAGAAAGAACAAGGGCATGGGCGCCGGCCAACACTTGGAGAAGAAGAAAGAAAACACCCCTTCTCCTTGTTGCCGCCCAAACCCTAAACTAGGCTCCCCTTAATTTCTGGCTAAGGATGAAGGGAAGTAGAATAGATTGAGCTTTGGCCAAGGTAGAGGGAAGAAGGTAGAAGGGCCGGCCATCAAAGGAAAATGAAGAAGAATCACCCTTTCCTTGTTGCCGCCCAACACCAACAACCAAACCCTAACCCTAGCCTCCTCCTATTTCTTGCCGCCCATGGGAAGCAACCCTCATCTCATCCACCACAAGCCATAGATCAAGGGGAGAAGCTTGGGCGCCGGCCAAACCAAAGAGGAAGGAGGAAGAAGGGTGCCGACCACCATTGAGAACAAGATGAAGAAGCTCCCTTCTCCTCGTTGCCACCCAACACCATAAACCAAACCCTAACCCTAGCCTCCTCCTCTTTCTTGCCGCCCAAGCCACCTTATCTCAGTTAGGTTTTTCTTTTCCTCATTGCTCCTTGCCGCCCAAGCCTAAGCCCATATATATAGAGTTAGGTTTAGGCCTTGGTTTAATCTCCTCCATTGGCTCTAGGGATTTAATCTCAACCGTCGGATCTAGTGTTTCATCCCAACCGTCGGATCTAGAGTTTCATCCCAACCATCGGATCTAGGGTTTCATCCCAACCGTCGGATCTAGGGTTTCATCACAACCGTCGGATCTAGGGATTTAATCTCAACCGTCGAATCTAGGGATTTAATCTCCACCGTCGGATCTAGAGTTTTGTTTTCCATCATTGGATCTTGGCTTCATGAGGGGTATAATAGGCTACAATAGGGACCATGAGGAGTTGGATCTTGGCCACCCGATGGATGGGAACCACACAAACTTGATCCATCAATGGTGTTTCATTCCACTAGAGGATCATCATTGAATTACCTCACCAACCGCCATATGATAATATGGGCTCCATATATTATTTGTACATCCATCTCCCCGTGTTTAAGATATCGAATGTCCGTCAATTGATTGATTTACTAACCATCAATAAATTAACATCTAACTCCTCGAGTAGTACCACTCAACCTTATCATCATGTTGACTAAGTCAACCTGCAGGGTTTACATGATGAACCTTATGAGCTCCTCAAGGGGACATCATCAACCTAATATATAGGACACGGTTTCCTCCTATAATCAACGGCACACCATGTAAATAATATCATTTCCCAACTTAATAGGCATATTGATTTAATCCATCTAAATCTCACCCTTTGGTAAATCAAAGAAATAAATACAAAGTACATGTGCCCGTTATTATATCGGGATTAAGAGCATGTACAACATAATATCCGAGGTCCGATTCAATTATGTAGTCAACAATAAATTTAATCACCTCTATGTCGGTCCTGCTCAATACACCTAAGTGTACTAGTGTAACTCTATGTTCAAGACAAAATAATACCAAGCTACAGTACAACCATGCCAATGGTTTGTCCAAAACCATCTTGGTTGTGAACCTCTACTTATATTCTACAAGGGACTGATAACATGATCTTCGGTGCCACACTAAGCACCATGTTATCTACAATGTAAAATATTAGACAATATGCACACATATAATAAATATAAAGTGCAAACAATGATCATGTGATTCTTATTTCAAAATAAAAATGTTCATACAAAAAGAGCTAGGCTTTCAGTATACATTTCAACAATCTCCCACTTATACTAAAAGACTATGCTGTCATCACACTGCCCTACATCTGATTCCCCTTCCCTCCACATGCCTATCAAAGCTCTCGCTAGAAGGGCCTTAGTGAAAAGGTCTACCAGGTCATCCTCTGATGCAATCTAGGCGACAACAACTTCTACCTCCTTTACGATTTCTCGTATCAGGTGGTACTTGCACTCTATGCATTTACTTACCTTATGGGCTCGTGGTTCCTTCGTGTTTGCAACTGCACCATTATTATCACAATAAATTGTGATAGTTCTGGGCAAAACAGGAATCACATCCAAGTCCATCAGGAAGTTCCTGAGCCACCCAGCTACTTTGGCCGCCTTAGAGGCTGCCACATACTCAGCTACCATGGTAGAGTCCGCCACGCATTTCTGCTTGACACTCCTCCATACTATGGCTCCACCTCCAAAAGTAAACACAAACCCTAAGGTAGACTTACTCTTGTCCCTATCTGATTGGAAATCTGAATCCGTGTAACCCACAGGGACTAATTGATCTGCCCGGTAAACTAGCATATAATCCCTAGTCCTTCTCAGGTACTTCAATATATGCTTTACCGTAGTCCAATGTCTCTGTCCAGGATTACTCTGATATCTGCTAACCATGCCCACAATAAAGCAGATATCTGGTCTCGTACATAGCATATAATATATGAGGCTTCCTACGGCCGAATTATTAGGAACCGCCTTCATCTCCTCTATCTCCTTTGATGTTTTAGGACACATCTCTTTAGATAAAGAAACTCAATGCCTGAAAGGTAGAAAACCCTTCTTGAGGTTCTGCATGCTAAAACGAGCTAGGACCATGTCTATGTATGAAGCTTGAGATAAGCACAACATCCTTTTCTTGCGATCCCTTATAACTTTGATCCCAAGGATGTGTCCCACTTCTCCCAAGTCCTTCATGTAAAACTGTTTGGACAACCATACCCTTACGTCTGATAACACTTTGATATTGTTGCCAACTAAAAAAATATCATCTACGTATAGTACAAGAAATACCACTACGTTTCCGTCACATCTCTTGTATACACAAGACTCATCCGGACTTTGAATAAATCCATAAGTCTGGATTTACCTCATCAAAGCGGATGTTCCAAGACCTCGAAGCTTGTTTCAATCCATAAATGGACCGATTAAGCTTACATACAAGATGCTCTTTGCCCTTAGCAATGAATCCCTTTGGTTGCTTTACATAGTTGTTCTCCTCAAGACTTCCATTAAGGAAAGATGTCTTAACATCCATCTGCCACACCTCATAATCCATATGAGCTGCTATGTATAAGAGCTCCCATACCTGATTTGAATCCATAGATTCAATCTCAATATTCATTGCACTTTGCAAAGATGCTGCATCTTTATCTTGGATTGCCTCGTCATATGTCCAGGGATCAGGTTCATGTTCGCCAGGGACCAAATCGGAAGATTCTCACAAGAACATGAATCTATCATGCTGTCTCACAACCCTCCCACTACGACGAGGTATCACTTGTGTATCCTCTGTGACACGCGGTGCAGTGACATGTGGTATATCCTCTTGTACCGGTGGTACTGAAGTCAGGACTTCCCCTGTCAACTCCTCAAGAACAATCCTACTCGTGGGCTTGTGGTTCATCACATAGTCCTCCTCTAGAAATCTGACATTCGTATTAATGATCACCCTCTGATCCCTAGGACTATAAAACATACCACCCTTCGTTTCCCTAGGATAGCCAACAAACAAGCGCACTTCTATACGAGGTTCCAACTTACCAGCATCAGCCTTCAGCACATGTGCTGGACTCCCCCATATTCGAATATGTCTTAGACTAGGCTTTCGCCCACTCCACAACTCTGTGGGAGTAGAAGGCACTGATTTAGATGGAACCAAGTTCAGAATGTACACCACCGCATCTAGAGCATATCCCCAAAATGAATCTGGCAAGTCAGAATAACTCATCATCGATCTAACAATCTCCATAAGAGTCCTATTCCTTCGCTCCGCTACACCATTCTACTGGGTGTGCTAGGTGCAGACAATTGGGATTGAATCCCAGCCTCTGATAAGTAATTCCTAAACTCTCCCAAGAGGTATTCACCACTACAATCAGATCGTAGTGTCATCTTGAATAATTGTCTATGAAAAAGATGAAATATTCAAAACTACCTCTTGCCTGGATAGACATAGGACCATACAAATCAGAATGAACCAATTCCAACACATCTTTGGATCTATACCCCTTGGCCTTGAAAGGCCTCTTGGTCAACTTGTTGGAATGTATACTGAAAGCCTAGCTCTTTTTGTATAAACATTTTATTTTGAAATAAGAATCACATGATCATTATTTGCATTTTATATATTCATTATATATGTGTGCATATTGTCTAATATTTTACATTGTAGATAACATGGTGCTTGGTGTGGCACAGAAGATCATGTTATCAGTACCTTGTAAAATATAAGTAAAGGCTCACAACCAACATGGTTTTGGACAAACCATTGGCATGGTTGTAGTGTAGCTTGATATTGTTTTATCTTGAACATAGAGTTACACTAGTACACTTAGGTGTATTGAGTAGGACCGACATAGAGGTGATTCAATTTAGTAGTGACTACATAATTGAATCGAACCTCGGATATTATGTTGTACAGCTCTTAATCCCGATATAATAACGGGCACATGTACTTAGTGTTTATTTCTTTGATTTACCAGTGGGTGAGATTTAGATGGATTAAATCAATATGCCCGGTAAGTTGGGAAATAATATTATTTACATGGTGTGCCGTTGATTATAGGAGGAAACCGTGTCCTATATATTAGGTTGATGATGTCCCCTTGAGGAGCTCATAAGGTTCATCATGTAAACCCAGCTGGTTGACTTAGTCAACATGATGATAAGGTTGAGTGGTACTACTCGAGGAATTAGATGTTAATTAATTGATGGTTAGTAAATCAATTAATTGATGGACATTCGATATCTTAAATACGGGGAGATTAATGTACAAATAATATATGGAGACCATATTGATTTATGGGGGTTGGTGAGGTAGTTCAATGATGATCCTCTAGTGGAATGGAACATCATTGATGGATCAAGTTTGTGTGGTTCCGATCTATCGGGTGGCCAAGACCCAACTCCTCCTTATGGTCCCTATCGTAGCCTAATATAATCCTTGTGAAGTCTAGATCCAAGAATGTAAAACAAAACCTAGAACCAACGGTTGGGATTAAATCCCTAGATCCGATGGTTGGATGAAACCCTAGAACCAACGGTTGGGATTAAATCCCTAGATCCGATGGTTAGGATGAAATCCTAGAATCGACGGTTGGGATTAAATCCTTAGATCCGACGGTTGGGATAAAACCCTAGATCCGACGGTTGGGATGAAACCTTAGATCCGACGGTTGGGATAAAACCCTAGATCCGACGGTTGGGATGAAACCTTAGATCCGACGGTTGGGATGAAATCCTAGATCCGATGGTTGGGATTAAACTCTAGATCCAACGGTTGGGATAAAACCCTAGATCCGACGGTGGAGATTAAATCCCTAGATCCGACGGTTGAGATTAAAGGAGGCTTAAGCCCTATTCTATAAATAGATGCTTAGGGTTGGGCGGCAAGAAGGATCAAAGAATTGGAGTTAGGGTTTTGGAGGCTAGGGTGTTTGGGCGGCTAGGGTTTGGAGCAAAGTTGGCGGCAACCTCTTCCATCTTGTTGATTGCCGGCGCCCACTTCCATTGATAATTCCTTGGCCGCGCCATCCTAGAAGCTTCCCCTTCTTCCTTGGCGTGTTCTCCTCCCATTGGTGGCTTCTCTACCTCCTCCCTATTCTCCAAAGTGGCACGGCAACACTTGAAGTTGGCCGTGAATCATCCAATAGTTCCTTGGCCGGCGGTTACACAAAGTTCCATACTTTGGTGGCCAGTTCTAGATAGGAAGGTATGTGGTGTTTCTTCTCTTAGTTCGAAGCGGCCAAGGTAGAGAAGAAAGCGATCTAGAAGGCTTCTACTCGTTGAGGAACTTCGTCCACACGTCGTCCACGAGAAGGATAGGACATACGGTAGAAGATCGTGAGGTATAAAGTTATTTTAACTTTATGTACAGATCTGAGCATGTTCTTATTTGTTTTGATTATGCATGTGTGTGTATGAATATATATTGTATAATCATGGACTCAAGACAAACACAAAACCGCGATCCATCCGCTGCCTCTTCCGCGCTAACCAACTAGAAGAGTTGTGTTGCTCGAACAACTAGTTTGTTCAAGCGACCACTCGCTTGTTAGCACGACGAAATAGGTTGTGCTAAGGAAGCTTTCATCCCATCCGGATAACATCTATCATTAGTGAAAATTTTAATCCGGGGACATGGTAGCCAATTAGCCTCCGAAGCATCCACCTAACAATTGGTATCAGAGCCATCGGTTTCCGGTTTTGTGTGTTTAGGATTCGGTTAATTTTTTATGCATTTTTCATATATTATATGTGCCAGATAATAGTAGGATATGCGTAGTTTAACTCTTTGGTTGCAGGCATAAGATCCGACTATTATGGCCATGTGTGTGTATGTGAATGGATGTGTGTAAAAATTTATTATTTGAATCCTCGGGTCGATTTAGGCTAGATTAGTATTTAATTTTTGTAATTAAATACGGCATTGTTTAGCCGATCATTTTAGTTTACTTTCGATCTAGATTATTTGTACACTCCTTCGTGGAGTATAGGATCGATGGATGTAAATAAATGATTTATCTTTACTTTAACTCTTTTCGTGACTTTTGTGCGGGAAAAGATGGAGCGGACGAGGTGGCGACACGACGCGATGCATATTGGAGGACAATGCCATAATAGTTGGAAAAATTCTGTTTTTCCATATTTATTTCTTATTTGTTTTATATGCATGTTGTGTATGATTTAAAATGGAGAGGGCCATTTTAATTAATTCCCGCGGCCTCCATTACAATTTGACGTGTGATGCAACAAACTTGTGTGTCGGCTCTGAGTGCCTTCCTCCCTGAGGACGGGTTTATTTGCGGATCACTAGGTCAAATAATGGTTATAGGAAATTATTTAGGAGCATGTGTACTTCCACAGAGGTAAGGCACATAATCCAAAATAATTCCTTAGTATCGTAATGGTGCACACTTAGATGCAAATAAAAGTATCCTCCCCATAGGAGTCACCGCTTTATTTGTAGGGCCAAAGAGGAAACCAACTATTAATTTTATTTGTCAAAAAGTAAGGTTGACAAGATATTAAAATTAATGGGTAAAACCTGCTCTTACATTTGTAGATTTCTTATACGTCCACACAGAGTGGCATGCGACATTCTCGGTGATTTGAGGTGTTGGTTGATTTCGGGATTTTATTGTTTTGAGGAATCAATAATTTTTGAAATCTAATATTTTGATCATTGTGATTTTTAGGATTTTCAAATGGCTTTCAACCCACTTGCTGTGATTTTAAAAGAAAACAAACTTACTGGTCCAAACTACATTGATTGGAAAAGAAACCTGGATATTGTCTTAACTGTGGAGGAGTACAAATTTGTACTCTTCGAGGTCTGTCCTCCTAAGCCCTCCGATGACTCTGATGAAAAGGAGATAGAACGTTATAAGAAATGGGTTAAGGCAGATGAGATGGCGCGGTGTTACATTTTGGCATCTATGTCAAATGTGCTGCAACATCAGCATCAGGCCATAGCCACCGCTTATGACATGATGTTCAATCTCAAGGAACTTTTCGGACATCAGAGTAGGGCGGCTAGGCAGGAGGCTATGAGAAACTTGATGACGACCTCCATGATCGAGGGAACACCCGTTAGGGATCATGTTCTCAAGATGATGGCTCATCTTAATGAGATGGAAGTCCTCGGAGCTGAGATCGATGGGGAAACCCAGGTCGATATCATTCTTCAGTCTCTGGCTAGGAGTTTTGAGCAGTTCCACCTCAACTACAACATGAACAAAAGGTTGTATTCGTTGGCGGAGCTTCTGACAGAACTCCAGGCGGCAGAGGGGCTTTTTCGTCAGAGTGCTTAAGCCATGGTCGCTCAGAAGGTTTCTTCCTCTAAACCGAAAGGTAAGAAGAAGAAGAAACAAGGTGGAGCAAAGAAGGTGGCAACAGGACCTCAGGCAGGAGTGAAGAAGTTGAAAGGCAAGTGCTTCACTTTCAAGCAGACTGGACATTGGAAGGCGGACTGTCCTCGCCGAAAGAACAAAGGTATATCTTCTTGTTTAGTTGTTGAAACATGTTTAGCGGTGTTATCTACCAGTGCATGGTGTGTAGATACAGGAGCCACTAATCATGTCTGCAATACTTTGCAGGGGTTCCAGGAAACCCGATGACTAGCTCAGGGAGAGATTACCGTCTTCATGGGCAATGCTTCAAAGGTGGTAGCTATTACAGTGGGAGACGTTTATTTATCTTTTGATAGGAATAAAGTTTTGGTTTTAAGAAATTGTCTTTATGTACCAACTTTTAGAAAGAATTTAATTTCAGTTTCTAAATTGTTTATGGATGGATATTCTGTTTCTTTTAATGACAAAGTGGTTATAAAAAGGAATAGGGAGATTATCTGTTCTGGTACATTGGTTGGCAATTTATATACTCTTGAACCAAAAACTCCCACGATGCAAATAGAAGTAAATAACTCATCTTCTAAATCTAATAAGAGAAAAGAACCTTCGCAAATGAACCAAACATATCTTTGGCATCTAAGGCTTGGTCATATTAACCTAAGCAGAATTCAAAGGTTGATAGCTGATGGACCTTTGGGTTCATTAGTGGTGGAGGATCTCCCAACCTGCGAATCTTGCTTGGAAGGTAAAATGACCAAGAGGCCTTTCAAGGCCAAGGGGTATAGAGCCAAAGATGTGTTAGAATTGGTTCATTCTGATCTGTGCAGTCCTATGTCTATCCAGGCTAGAGGTGGCTTTGAATACTTCGTCTCTTTTATAGATGATTATTCAAGGTATGGATACATTTACTTGATGCGCCGCAAGTCCAATGCTTTGACAAGTTTCAAAGAATTCAAGGTCATGTGGAGAACCATCAAGGTAAAAGTATCAAGACATTACGATCCGATCGTGGTGGCGAGTACCTCTTGGGAGAGTTTAGGAGTTACTTATCGAGGTCGATTCAATCCCAATTGTCCGCACCGCACACCCTAAACAGAATGGTGTGGAGCGAAGGAATAGGACTCTTATGGAGATGGTCGATCGATGATGAGTTATTCTGAGTTACCCGCTTGCCTCGGGGGTATGCACGATACGGCAATGTACACTCTGAACTTGGTTCCATCTAAATCAGTACCTTCTACCCATGTAGAATTGTGGACTGGGCAAAAGCCTAGTCTGAAACATATTCGGATATGGGGGAGTCCATCACATGTGCTGAAGGCTGATGCTGGTAAGTTGGAACCTCGTACAGTAGTGTGCATGTTTGTTGGCTACCCTAAGGGAACGAAAGCTGGTTTGTTTTATAATCCTAGAGATCAGAGGGTGATCGTTAGCATGAATGCCAGATTTCTAGAGGAGGATTTTGTAATGAACCACAAGCCCAAGAGTAGGATTGTTCTTGAGGAGTTGACAGGGGAAGTCCCGACTTCAGTACCACCGGTACAAGAGGAGACACCACAAGTCACTACACCGCATGTCACAGATCATACACATAAGGCACCTCGTCGTAGTGGGAGGGTTGTTAGACAACCCGAGAGATTCATGTTTTTGGGAGAGTCTTCGGACTTAGTCCCTGGTGAACATGAACCTGATCCCTGGACATATGACGAGGCAATCCAAGATAGAGATGTGGTATCTTGGCAAAGTGCGATGAATTCAAAGATAGAATCTATGGATTCTAATCAGGTCTGGGAGCTAGTAGAGCCACCCGATGGTGTAAAAACCATTGGATGCAAGTGGATCTACAAGAAAAAGATAGGAGTAGACAGGAAGGTTGAAACCTTCAAAGCTAGGCTTGTTGCGAAAGGGTATACTGTAAAGAGGGTATCGACATGAGGAGACCTTTCACGTAGCTATGCTTAAGTCTATCCGATTCTCTTATCTATAGTCGCCATATGGATTATGAGATTTGGCAGATGGATGTCAAGACCTTTCCTTAACTAAGTCTTGAGGAGAACATCTATATGCAACCAGAGGGGGATTCATTGCTAAAGGCAAAGAGCATCTTGTATGTAAGCTTAATCGGTCCATTTATGGATTGAAGCAAGCTTCTAGATCTTGGAACATCCGCTTGATGAGGTAATCCAAATATATGGATTTATTCAAAGTCCGGATGAGCCTTGTGTATACAAGAGATGTGACAGAAACGTAGTGGTGTTTCTTGTACTATACGTAGATGACATTTTGTTAGTTGGCAACAATATCAAAGTGTTATCAGACGTAAGGGTATGGTTGTCCAAACAGTTTGATATGAAGGACTTGGGAGAAGTGGGACACATCCTTGGGATAAGAGTTATAAGGGATCGCAAGAAAAGGATGTTGTGCTTATCTCAAGCTTCATACATTGACACTATCCTTGCTCGTTTTAGCATGCAGAACTCCAAGAAAGGTTTCCTACCTTTCAGGCATGGAGTTCCTTTATCTAAAGAGATGTGTCCCAAAACATCAAAGGAGATAGAGGACATGAAGGCGGTTCCTTATGCTTCGGCAGTAGGAAACCTTATGTATGCTATGCTATGTACGAGACCGGATATCTGCTTTGCCGTGGACATGGTTAGTAGATATCAGAGTAATCCTGGACAGGGACATTGGACTGTGGTAAAGCATATATTGAAGTACCTGAGAAGGACTAGGGATTATATGCTGGTTTACCGGGTAGATCAATTAGTCCTTGTGGGTTACACGGATTCAGATTTCCAATCAGATAGGGACAAGAGTAAGTCTACCTTGGGGTTTGTGTTTACTTTTGGAGGTGGAGCCATAGTATGGAGGAGTGTCAAGTAGAAATGCATGGCGGACTCTACCATGGAAGCTGAGTACGTGGCAGCCTCTGAGGCAGCCAAGGAAGCTGTATGGCTCAGGAACTTCTTGATGGACTTGGATGTGATTCCTGGTTTGCCCAGAACTATCACAATTTATTGTGATAACAGTGGTGTCGTTGCAAACTCGAAGGAACCACGAGCCCATAAGGTGAGTAATCACATAGAGCGTAAGTACCACCTCATACGAGAGATCGTAAAGCGAGGAGAAGTTGCTGTCGCCAAGATTGCATCATAGGATAACCTAGCGGATCCATTCACTAAGGCCCTTCTAGCGAAAGCGTTTGATAGGCATGTGGAGGACGTGGGGATCAGATGTATGGCAGAGTGATGAAAGCATAGTCTTTTAGTATAAGTGGGAGATTGTTGGAATGTATACTGAAAGCCTAGCTCTTTTTGTATGAACATTTTATTTTGAAATAAGAATCACATGATCATTATTTGCATTTTATATATTCATTATATATGTGTGCATATTGTCTAATATTTTACATTGTAGATAACATGGTGCTTGGTGTGGCACAGAAGATCATGTTATCAGTACCTTGTAAAATATAAGTAAAGGCTCACAACCAAGATGGTTTTGGACAAACCATTGGTATGGTTGTAGTGTAGCTTGGTATTGTTTTATCTTGAACATAGAGTTACACTAGTACACTTAGGTGTATTGAGTAGGACCGACATAGAGGTGATTCAATTTAGTAGTGACTACATAATTGAATCGGACCTCGGATATTATGTTGTACATGCTCTTAATCCCGATATGATAATGGGCACTTGTACTTAGTGTTTATTTCTTTGATTTACCAGTGGGTGAGATTTAGAAGGATTAAATCAATATGCCCGGTAAGTTGGGAAATAATATTATTTACATGGTGTGCCGTTGATTATAGGAGGAAACCGTGTCCTATATATTAGGTTGATGATGTCCCCTTGAGGAGCTCATAAGGTTCATCATGTAAACCCAGCTGGTTGACTTAGTCAACATGATGATAAGGTTGAGTGGTACTACTCGAGGAATTAGATGTTAATTAATTGATGGTCAGTAAATCAATTAATTGACGGACATTCGATATCTTAAACACGGGGAGATTAATGTACAAATAATATATGGAGCCCATATTGATTTATGGGGGTTGGTGAGGTAGTTCAATGATGATCCTCTAGTGGAATGGAACATCATTGATGGATCAAGTTTGTGTGGTTCCGATCCATCGGGTGGCCAAGACCCAACTCCTCCTTATGGTCCCTATCGTAGCCTAATATAATCCTTGTGAAGTCTAGATCCAAGAATGTAAAACAAAACCTAGAACCAACGGTTGGGATTAAATCCCTAGATCCGATGGTTGGATGAAACCCTAGAACCAACGGTTGGGATTAAATCCCTAGATCCGATGGTTAGGATGAAATCCTAGAATCGACGGTTGGGATTAAATCCTTAGATCCGACGGTTGGGATAAAACCCTAGATCCGACGGTTGGGATGAAACCTTAGATCCGACGGTTGGGATGAAATCCTAGATCCGATGGTTGGGATTAAACCCTAGATCCGACGGTTGGGATAAAACCCTAGATCCGACGGTGGAGATTAAATCCCTAGATCCGACGGTGGAGATTAAAGGAGGCTTAAGCCCTATTCTATAAATAGATGCTTAGGGTTGGGCGGCAAGAAGGATCAAAGAATTGGAGTTAGGGTTTTGGGCGGCTAGGGTTTTTGGGCGGCTAGGGTTTGGAGCAAAGTGGGCGGCAACCTCTTCCATCTTGTTGATTGCCGGCGCCCACTTCCATTGATAATTCCTTGGCCGGCGCCCATCCTAGAAGCTTCCCCCTTCTTCCTTGGCCGGCGGTTCTCCTCCCATTGGTGGCCGGTTCTCTACCTCCTCCCTATTCTCCAAAGTGGCCGGCGGCAACACTTCTTGAAGTTGGCCGGCGAATCATCCAATTGTTCCTTGACCGGCGGTTGCACCAAGTTCCATAATTTGGTGGCCGGTTCTAGATAGGAAGGTATTTGTTGTTTCTTCTCTTTGTTCGCAGCGGACAAGGTAGAGAAGAAAGCGATCTAGAAGGCTTCTACTCGTGGAGGATCTTCGTCCACACGTCGTCCACGAGAAGGATAGGACATACGGTAGAAGATCGTGAGGTATAAAGTTATTTTAATTTTATGTACAGATCTTAGCATGTTCTTATTTGTTTTGATTATGCATGTGTGTGTATGAATATATATTGTATAATCATGGACCCCGAAGACAAACACAAAAATCGGCGATCCATCTGTCATCTCTTCCGCGGCTAACCAACTAGAAGAGTTGTTTTGCTTGAACAACTAGTTTGTTCAAGCGACCACTCAAGTTGTTAGC
This sequence comes from Wurfbainia villosa, assembly GCA_025175895.1. Taxonomy (NCBI): domain Eukaryota; kingdom Viridiplantae; phylum Streptophyta; class Magnoliopsida; order Zingiberales; family Zingiberaceae; genus Wurfbainia; species Wurfbainia villosa. Next base: position 1,041,834 of record JAKLTH010000244.1, on the reverse strand, counting down.
ACGACGACGAATAGGTTGTGCTAAGGAAGCTCATCCCATCCGGATTAATTCTTTCATTAGTGAAAATTTTAATCCGGGGACATGGGAGCCAATGAGCCTCCGATGCGGCCACCTAACACATCTTACCCTCCAAGCAAGATTCGTAGGTTGGGAGATCCTCCATCACTAATGAACCCAAAGGTCCATCAGCTATCAACCTTTGAATTCTTCTTAGGTCAATATGACCAAGCCTAAGATCCCAAAGATATGTTTGGTTCATCTTCGAAGGTTCTTTTCTCTTATCGGAATAAGAAGATGAGTTGTAAACTTCAATTTGCATGGTGGGAGGTTTTTGGTTCAGGTGTTTACAAATTTCCTTTCAATGTACCTGAACAGATATTTTCCCTATTCCTTTTTATAACAACTCTGTCATTAAAAGAAATAGAATATCCATCCATAAACAATTTAGAAACCGAAATTAAATTCTTTCTAAATAAAGGTACATAAAGGAAATTTTCCAGAACCAAAATTTTATTTTTCTTAAGAGATAAATAAAACTTCTCCCACTGCAATAGCCGCCACTTTCATGGCATTTCCCAAGTAAATAGTAATCTCCCCTTTAGCTAGTCGTCGGGTTTCCTGGAACCCCTGCAAAGTGTTGCAGACATGATTAGTGGCTCTCGTATCTACAAACCAGGTGCCGGTAGATAATACCTCTAACCATGTTTCAATGACTAGACCAAAGGATATACATTTGTTCTTGCTTCGGATTGGAATAATCCTTCTTCTTATGTCCAGTATGCTTGCAAGTGAAGTACTTGCCTTTCGGCTTCTTCACTCCTCCCTGAGATCCTCCCACCACCTTTGCTCCACCTTGTTTCTCCTTCCTCTTGCCTTTCGGCTTAGAAGTAGAAACCTTTTTGAGCAACAATGGCTTGAGGACACTCTTTGAAGAGTGCATACTTATACTTCTTAGCATATAAGACAATATCTAGATTCTTTTCCAATCAACATTATTTGGGTACAGTAAGTTTATTTCCTTTAGTATCATAATAAGTGGACTGAAAGTCGTTTTTGAAATTCCCAAAAATCACATTGATCAAAACTTTAGATTTCAAATATTATTGATTCCTCAAAATAATAAAATTCCGAAATCAACCAACACCTCAAAACACCGAGAATATCGCATGCCACGATAGTGTGGACGTATACGAATTCTACATTTGTAAAAGGAGATTTTACCCATTAATTTTATTATCTTGTCAACCTTACTTTTTGACAAATAAAATTAATAGTTGGTTCCTCTTTGGGCCTACAATTAAAAGCAATGACTCCGATGGGGAGGATACTTTTTATTTGCATCTAAGTGTGCACCATTACACGATACTAAGGGAATTATCTCGGATTATGTACCTTACCGATGTGGAAGTACACACGCTTCTAAATAATTTCCTATAACCATTATTTGACCTAGTGATCTGCAAACAAACTCATCTGATGGGGAGGAAGGCACTCAGAGCCGACACGCAAGTTTGTTGCATCACACGTCAAATTTTAATGGAGGTCGCGGGAATTAATTAAAATATCCCTCTCCCACTTAGTAAATTGAAAATGAGGAATTTTCAAGCACACACAACATGCACATAAAACAAATCAACAATAAATATGGAAAAAATCAGAATTTTTCCAACTATTATGGCATTTTCTCCAATATGCGTCCCGTCGTGTCGCCACCTCGTCCGCTCCACCTTTTCCGTGCGCAAGCCACAAAAGAGATCCGAGCCGAGATATATCATTTTAATTTACATCCATCGATCCTATACTCCATGAAGGAGTCTACAAATACTCTAGATCGAAAGTAAACTAAAATGAGCGGCTAAACAATGTCGTATTTAATTACAAATATTAAATACTAATCTAGCCTCGTCAACCCCGAGGATTCAAATAATAAATATTTACACACATACAATCACATACACACATATGGCCATAATAGTCGAATCTTACGCCTGCAACCAAAGAGTTAAACTACGCATATCCTACTATTATCCAGCACATATAATATATGAAAAAGTGCATAAAAATTAACCGAATCCTAAACACAAAACCGGAAACCGTGGCTCTGATACCAATTGTAGGGAATCGGCTTCGGAGGCTCGTCGGCTCCCATGTCCCCGGATTAAAATTTTCAATAAATGAAAACTAATCCGGATGGGATGAGTTTCCTAAACTCAACCAATTCATCGTCGTGCTAACGACTTGAGCGATCGCTTGAACAAACTAGTTATTCAAGCAACAAAACTCTTCTAGTCGGTTAGCCGCGGAAGAGACAACGGACGGATCACCGGTTCTTGTGTTTATCTTCGGGGTCAATGATTATACAAATACATATGAATGTAGACATGTATAATCAACACATACATAAAGTAAACATGCTCATAACAAATACAAGCAAGTAACCATCCACACAAAACATGCATATAATTGAAAAGCAATTATAAACATAATACTAAAGAACATTAATCAAAATAAACAAGATTATACCTCTTGTTATACCTCTTGATCTACTATTGTATGCCCTTTCTCCTTTGGACGTCGTGTGGGCGACGATCTACCAAAAGTTGAAGCCTTCTAGATCACCGATCTTCCTTTCCTTGTTCACTAGGAACAAAGGAAGATCCTAAAACAAAACTCATCTTCCTTTCTAGAACCGGCCACCCAGTCAATAAACTCGATGTTGCCGCCGGCCAAGGAAGATAAAATGGAGTATGGAAACCAACCAAAGGAGAAACAACAAGGGCATGGGCACCGGCCAACACTTGGAGAAGAAGAAAGAAAACACCGCTTCTTCTTGTTGCCGCCCAAACCCTAAACTAGCCTCCCCTTAATTTCCGGCTAAGGATGAAGGGAAGTAGAATAGATTGATCTTTGGCCAAGGTAGATGGAAGAAGGTAGAAGGGTCGGCCATCAAAGGAAAATGAAGAAGAATCTCCCTCTCCTTGTTGCCGCCCAACACCAACAACCAAACCCTAACCCTAGCCTCCTCCTATTTCTTGCCGCCCATGGGAAGCAACCCTCATCTCATCCACCACAAGCCATAGATCAAGGGGAGAAGCTTGGGCGCCGGCCAAACCAAAGAGGAAGGAGGAAGAAGGGTGCCGTCCACCATTGGGAACAAGAAGAAGAAGCTCCCTTCTCCTCGTTACCACCCAACACCATGAACCAAACACTAACCCTAGCCTCCTCCACTTTCTTGCCGCCCAAGCCACCTTATCTCAATTAGGTTTTTCTTTTCCTCATTGCTCCTTGCCGCCCAAGCCTAAGCCCATATATATAGAGTTAGGTTTAGGCCTTGGTTTAATCTCCTCCATTGGTTCTAGGGATTTAATCTCAACCGCCGGATCTAGGGTTTCATCCCAACCGTCGGATCTAGAGTTTCATCCCAACCATCGGATCTAGGGTTTCATCCCAACCGTCGGATCTAGGGTTTCATCCCAACTGTCGGATCTAGGGTTTCATCCCAACCATCGGATCTAGGGATTTAATCCCAACCGTAGGATCTAGGGATTTAATCTCCTCCGTCGGATCTAGAGTTTTGTTTTCCATCATTGGATCTAGGCTTCATGAGGTGTTAATAGGCTACAATAGGGACCATGAGGAGGAGTTGGATCTTGGCCACCCGATGGATGGGAACCACACAAACTTGATCCTCCAATGATGTTCCATTCCACTAGAGGATCATCATTGAATTACCTCACCAACCCCCATATGATAATATGGGCTCCATATATTATTTGTACATCCATCTCCCCATGTTTAAGATATCGAATGTCCGTCAATTGATTGATTTACTGACCATCAATCAATTAACATCTAACTCCTCGAGTAGTACCACTCAACCTTATCATCATGTTGACTAAGTCAACCTGCAGGGTTTACATGATGAACCTTATGAGCTCTTCAAGGGGACATCACCAACCTAATATATAGGACATGGTTTCATCCTATAATCAACGACACACCATGTAAATAATATCATTTCCGAACTTACCGGGCATATTGATTTAATCCATCTAAATCTCACCCTTTGGTAAATCAAAGAAATAAATACTAAGTACATGTGCCCGTTATTATATCAGGATTAAGAGCATGTACAACATAATATCCGAGGTCCGATTCAATTATGTAGTCAACAATAAATTGAATCACCTCTATGTCTGTCCTGCTCAATACACCTAAATGTACTAGTGTAACTCTATGTTCAAGACAAAACAATACCAAGCTACACTACAACCATGCCAATGGTTTGTCCGAAACAATCTTGGTTGTGAGCCTCTACTTATATTCTACAAGGGACTGATAACATGATCTTCTGTGCCACACCAAGCACCATGTTATCTACAATGTAAAATATTAGACAATATGCACACATATAATAAATATAAAGTGCAAACAATGATCATGTGATTCTTATTTCAAAATAAAAATGTTCTTACAAAAAGAGCTAGGCTTTCAGTATACATTCCAACAGATGCAGTAAGCATCACTCCTTAATTTTGATGTATGAGCCACAATACGTGCCCAGAGCAACATGTAACTGAAACGAAGCATTAAGTGTGCATGCTTAATAGAAAGTCCTAGTAGGTCGTGTTAATCGGATACTAGGTACGTATCTTGACATATCAGGAGGACCAGAAACAAGGCATAAAGTCCAGATGGGTCACGTGGACCGAACATTTGGCATGAAGACCAGTTGGGTCAGGAGACCGGACAATCGGCAAAAAGTCCAGCTAGGTCAGGCAGACCAGACAGCTGGTGGAAGCTGTGGTGGGTCAGATCGGATGCTAAGAATTATAAATTCAGCAGGTAGCTGGAAGATTGGCCTCGAGTGAAGAGGTGAGGTCGAGTCCTCTTTAGGGGGACAAAGCTAGGCATCAATTTGACGAAAAGTCCACCTGGGACATAGTAGTCGAGATTGAGTTGTATTACTACTGCTATCGTATTTCATATCTTGTACTAATCATGTTTTGCAGAGAATAGTCGACTAAACTCTAGTCAACTAAAGTTGTATCAGTCGACTGGATTCCTATTTGGTAGGATCAGTTGGTGATCGATCAGAGATCGTGCGACGCAGATGGAAAGGGCTTGAGTCGACTGAAGAGTTTGAGTCGACTGAAGAGGGAAAATTCCCAATGCGGAGCTGAGTGACATGGAGTCGAATGGAAGACCACGAATTCCATATCGATAGGCTGATGTGGAGTCGACTGGAAGGCATTTCAGTTGAATGGAAAGAGTTTATAAAAGTTGTGCTCGGCCTGATCCAATGATCAAATTCAATCTACATCGAAGTGCTACTGAAATTTCTGCTCATCCACAAAAATTCTCCTTCCACAACAAGGCGATCTTCCGACACTTCGCAACTACCTTTTGATCCATTTAAGTGTCGTTATAAAGTCTTGTATTTCATTAATTTACGTTTGCTTATTGTACTTAACTTCAAGAGTGGGTAATTTGTTAGCCATCTCTATTTGTTGTAAAAAGTGAAACCCTCCGAAGTTGAGAGTTCTCGAGTCAAAGGGTATTTAGTGAATTGTCCATCGAGGTAGCTCGCGGGAGATCTACGGGCCTTGGAGTAGCAACCCAGTCAGGGTTGTGAACCAAGTAAATTATTGTGTCTATAATTATTTTTAATTTTTGTTGCATACTGCTATTAGATAATTAATAATAAAAATTAAATAAAATTGTTAAATACCGAGATTCACCCCCTCTCTCGGCTTACTCGATACTACAATTGGTATCAGAGCAGGGGCGCTCTGAGTTGGTGAAACCACCATCGTGAGATTTAGATAATTTTTTATTGCTTTAAATAATTTTTTATTGCTTTAGATAATTTTTTATTTCATTAAAATAATTTTCTCCATATTTAAATTCATTAAAATAAATTTATGCATATTTAAATTCATTAAAATAAATTTATGCATATTTAAATTCATTAAATAATTTTCTACATATTTAAATTCATCAAAATAATTTTTTACACTTAAAAACATTTTTGTACTTAAAATCATTTACTGCATATTAAAGTTATTTTATTTAATTTACTGCACATTAAATTTATTTTATTTAATTTACTTCACATTAAATTTAATTAATTTAATTTCCTGCACATTAAATTTACTTAATTTAATTTTTTGAACATTTGAGTTATTTAATTTATTTTTCTGCATTTAGAGTACATTTCCTTAATAATGTCACACTTAGAGGGATACAGCACCGTTCGCCCTCCTCTCTTCAATAGAGAAGACTTTTCCTACTGGAAAAGGCGAATGGAGTATTACCTGAAGACCGACCTAAAGGTCTGATTTTCAATTAGGAAAGGGTTCACTGCTCCTGTAGATGACTCGGGTGAGTTGTTAGAACCGGAGAAATGGACCTCGAATATTAGAAAGAGATCTCAAGTTGATTACAAGACACTTAACACATTGCAATGCGGACATACCAAAGAAGAGCTCAATAGGGTTGAACCATTCGAAAATTCTAAAGAATTATGGAAAAAATAATTTAACTGCATGAGGGTACAAATGACACTAGGATAGCCAAACGGGACATGCTATTAAATAAATTATTTAATTGTAAAATGAACGAAAACGAAAACGAAAACACTAGTTAACTTCATACTAGAATTAAAGACATATTAAATGGATTGCATTTAATAAGACATCAAATAGAGAATAGGGACTTAATTAGGTATACCCTTAAGGCATTCCCGAGAAATGCCTTATGGAAATCGATTGTCGATGCCTATAAGGTATCTAGGGATCTCTCCACAATTAGGTTAGATGAACTATTTTGTGAACTCGAACTACACGAACAAGCTAACTCGGTTCAAACCGAGAATGGTATAGATTTGATGGTAGGTTCAACTAAAAAGGAAAGAAAAGTGAAGAGTGAATCCGAAGACGAGTTGGAGTTGGAGACAAACAGAGAAGAGGAGATCGTAAATATGGTCTTGAAGATTTTCAACCGGAGAAAGAGATTTACGAAGAAAGATGCCCAAAAGGTGGTTGACAACAAGCCGAAACCCCTATCGGAAGTAACATGCTATGAATGCAACGGAAAGGGACACTACAAGTCGTAGTGCGCAAACTTAAAAAAGGAAGAAAAACCAAAAACAAAAAAAAAGAAGAAGGCGCTTAAGGCTACATGGGATAAGTCGTCATCAGAGGAGTCGGATGCGGAAGAGACGAAGAGAAGCTTCATCACATTTATGGCAAAATCAAGATCCGAGTTGGTCCGATTAGTCCGAGAGAAGCCACGGATCAAAGGTTCAAATTGTTGGAGTTGAATCTAAGTTTTGATTATAACAAATGATACAAAGTTAAGATCATATCGTTATCACACGAGCTAAATCGAGTGTGTACAAAAAGTGCAAAAGCTGGAGATGAAGGCTAGCGACACCCGGAGGAAGCCACGGTGGTCGAGCGACACTCGAGTGACTTCGGAGGGAGCCGAAGGAATCGAGTGGAAGGCCAGAAGCGAGAGCAACAAAGTAAGTTTCGAGGTAAGCTCATGTGTGTGAGCGTAAGTGAGGTCATATCCTCCTTACACGGATGGTCTTAAGCATAGATCCGACCAAAGACATCCCATGGATGGTCTAGGTCGAGATCTGACGGTCGGTGGGCGTCGAAATTATGTTTTTTGAAAGCTAACTTGTGATTTCAGCAAGCATCAGTTGACTGCCCACAAGAGCCACTCGACTGCCTGAAATCTGTCAACTTCTGAGTGTTGCGACTCGACTGGCATTGCCATCAGTCGACTGATGATGGCCATCAGTCGACTGATGGTCAAGGATCATCTTCGAGGAGTCAAACCTTATCACCTCATTCCAAGGAGCTTGGTGCCTAAATTTGATTGGCTGAAGATCCCCTCGAGGAGGGGCTCAAAAACTATAAAAGGAGGAGTTGTCTAAGGGTTTTTCATCAATTCAAAAAGCCTCCAAGTGCTTTCGATATGCTCTGACTCTCCGACATCCCTACGATGAAGCACTGCCGAGACGACACTAGAGCTTCAACCTTCAACCTTTGAAGTCGTCGGTAACAAAAGTTTTAGTTGTATTTCATTTTACTTATCTCATAAAGTTTTTATTATAACGAGGAGAGGGGGAGTGTCCCTCTACCTCGAACTTTTGTGATTTCGTGTATCCGTTTAACTCCTACCTCCAAAGAGGAGGAGTTCTTTAGTATTTTGCCCTCCGTGCGTGGTCAAGGACCACTAGGGCCTTGGAGTAGTAGTCTTCGGCTACGAACCAAGTAAAACCCTAGTGTCTCTTGTCTCTTGTGTTTTGATTTTATCTTCCGCTGTGTCTACTATTGTTTTAACAAACGAAGTCAAAAGAAGGTCTTTATCGCTATTCACCCCCCCTATAGCGATCCGCTCAGTCCAACAATTGGTATAAGTGCCGGAGGTGCTAAGATTTGGTGAAACCACCAATCTAGCTTTTCTACAGTTTTTTTTTCTTTTTTTAATGTTTATTTTAATTTTTTTTTTCGTTTAGTTTTTTTTCTCATGCACTACTAATCCAATATGCGAGTCTTGGTACATTTCGATCGTTTGTGTCATTGCTAGGTTTTTCTTCTTCATTCTCTTCCTTTTTGTATCAATTGCCCATCTCGAGCGTTTTAGCACCGTCCAATCTCCATTTTACAACAGAGATGACTTCCGTTATTGGAAGGGTCGGATGGAGTGCTTCCTTAAGACCCAAATTGAGATGTGGATCATAATCCAAATGGGATTCACACTTCCAACTAACGAAGTGGGTGAATCTTTGGATTATGACCAATGGACCATTGCTACAAAAAGACAAGTCGAAGCCAACGCTAAGGCAACTCACATCCTCCAATGCGGTTTGTCCAAGGAGAAGCTTAATCGCGTTGGCCCATTCATCAGTGCCAAAGACTTATGGACAAAGTTGGTCAAATTACACAAAGGGACCGATGAAGCCAAGGTATGTAAGCTTGATCCACTTTTCAATAGGTTGTATAATCTAAAAATCCAGGAACACGAGATGACAACACAACTGCATGCTCAGGTTCAAGATATCATCAACAACCTACACGCAATCGGATAAAAGGTCAAAAACTGCGACCTTATTAGGTATGTACTAAACTCATTTCCTAGGACCACCTTGTGGGCATCCATGGTCGATGCCTACAAGGTCTCCAAAGATCTTTCAAAACTTAGATTAGATGAGTTGTTTTCGGATTTCAAACTCCATGAACAGTCTAACTCAGAACTGGAGAAGGGTATAGCACTTTTTGCAGGTTCGAAGAAGGAAACCGCGAGCAAGCCACCCCCGAAGGAGGAAGAAGATGAGTCCGATTCAGAGGTCGACCCGGAAATGGAGGCCGAACTTGTCAACCTAGTTCGAAGGATGGTCAAGGGATGAAAGTGAACCATCACTCGTCACAACGAAGGTAAGTCTAAAAGTTCTAATGTTAGGTGTTATGAATGCAACAGGTTTGGACATATCATGTCCGAATGTCCGAATCTCAAGAGCAAAGCACCTAAACTCAAGAAGGCACTCAATGCTACGTGGGAAGAAGCGTCAGAAGAAGAAGACGATGATTACGTCTTCATGGCTAAACCGGCTGAATCGGAGATGGAGTCAGAACCGGAACACGAGTTTGAACCCGAAGATGAATCACACTATGAAGCTCTATTCAAGACAAGCCACGGATCCGCATTCGGTTCAAGAGATACACTTAAGGTAAGTCAATCTCTTATTAGTACTCTTTATAGTGCAATTAAATTCTTAACTTGGAAATTAGCTAAGTCTGAGTCCAAGGTCGAGACCTTGGTTGAGGAGGTTAAACTCCTCAAACACGAGGTCTCCCTAACCTCTTTGACTAGTCGAGTTCGAGAGGAGGACTCAACTCGAGTTGAAAAGCTCGAAGTTGAGAACTTACTCTTGAAGAGTCAAGTCGAAGATCTTAGGAACACATTGGAAATGTTTACTTTGAGATCCAAGGGACTTGACCTCCTACTTGGATCGCAAAGGGCCGTGTACAACAAGGACGGACTAGGGTTTAGCTCAAAAACGACCAACAAGTCGTATATGTCAATTGTAAGTCGACATATAAAACATGTCCAAGCATGGGTCTTTAAGACCACTTTGATTTCAAACTTAGGATCCAACCAGTACTGGGTTCCCAAGGACCAAATCCACTATGTGGAGAGACCGAACAGATTTAACGGTCCAGGGGGAGCCAGTATAAAACTTATTTGTGCTTTAACTTAGAAATTGCATTCTTAGGTCCTTTATTTATATTTGATTTTTCTTTTTATAATGGTTAGATAGGAATATAACTTGTCAATACTTGGTAACATAGTACCAGGACTCGGCGAGATGATAGTACGCTAGGAAAGCACAGTCTCATGTATTCGGGCTAGATAAGGCGTATCTAGTTCGGTGCACTTGACCGAGTGGAACTAGCTGAAGCTACCTCGCCGTATCCTAGACTAGTTAGACCAAGAATTGGTCTTAGGTGAGTCAAGTCTCTATTTTCTTGAAAATGGCTTTGTATAAGTAAGTGGTCTTTTTTCCGATCAAAGAAGGTCTCTGTGCCTCGCCACGACCTAGAAGCCATGATCTTGAAAAGGTGACTTGATGAGCTTAAGGTCAAATCTGAATCTAACGCAAGGTTGACAAGTGTTCAAATCATTAAATTTAAATCAAGTAAAATTGGAAGTCATCTCACAAGAACATATAAGGTTAACATGCTTGATCATGTAGACATGGGTGAGATGATTTAGGTTTAATAATTTACAACCAACCTTTAATAATTCCAATATCCGATCCAACTACCTTGAGTGTAGGATCAATGGATGTTGGACAGTGGTTTCTCCCGACACATGACCGGGGATCAACTCAAGTTTTCGAAGCTTCGATTCAAACGATAAGGATCAGTAGTCTTCGGAAATAATGGCAAGCTCAAAATCATCGGGTCAGGTGATATTGAGCTCAACTCAAACTTTATTATTCAAAATGTCTTATTGGTATAAAATTTCCAATATAATTTACTTAGTGTAAGCCAATTGTGTGATAATAACTCTAAGGTCATATTTCTAGAAAATGAATGCGTAATTAATACAAATGAAACCTCTAAAACAATTCTTAAAGAAACTAGAAATAACAATATTTATACTATTAATTTAACTAACTCCTCAACCAAGTGTCTTATGACATGGCAAGAGGAATCTTGGTTGTGGCACCGACAACTCGGTCACTCGCACCCAAGACTCATCCACAAGATGAGTCAGAGTGACTTAGTCAGAGGTTTGCCTAACCTCAAGAACTTGGATAATAAAATATGTAATGCTTGTCAACAAGGTAAACAATCTAGGACACAACATCAACTAACTAATCAAGAACGAACCAAAAGTGTTCCAGAGCTCCTACACATGGACCTATACGATTCACACAGAGCTAAGTCACTTAATGGGAGTCAATTCTGCTTAGTCATAATTGATGACTATTCTAGATTTCCTTGGGTTAGGTTCATCAAACACAAAAGAGATACCCTAGATCAATTAATCAACCTATTTAAACTAATAGAAAATCAACAAAACCTTAAAATCAAAAGACTTAGAAGTGATCTTGGTGGTGAATTCGAGAACCACAGGTTTATAGAATTCTATAACCTAAATGGATACCAGCATGAGTTCTCATGCCCTAGAACATCACAATAGAATGGCCTAGTAGAACGTAAAAATAAAACACTACAAGAAGCCGCTAGGACAATGTTAAATGAGTATAACCTACTCGATAGGTTTTGGGTGTGAAGGGTTATGCTTATCGAGTCCGTGAGGGGAAACTTCGCTTCCCACTTCACCTCGGTCGTTTGTTCATGGCGATCCCATCGATGTCCCCGGACTAAAAAATTTAATCCTTGACACAAGGGATTGCCCAAACAACCAAGTCATCGTCGTGCTATTCGCTTAGAGAGGTCACTTGAACAAACTCTTTGTTCAAGTGACCATCCTCTATTCTACGAGTAGCCGCGGAATAGACGATGTACGGATCACCGGTTTTTGTGTTTATGTTCGGGATCCAAATATTATTTAGCCACAAAACAGAATATATAAATTAAACAACCTCACAAAACATGCATATAATTGAGAAACAATTATAAACATAATAAAAAAGAACACTAATCAAAATAAACAAGATTATACCTCTTGTTATACCTCTTGATCTTCTATTGTATGTCCTTCCTCCTTTCGGATGTCGTGTGGGCGACGATCTACCAAAAGTTGAAGCCTCCTAGATCACCAATCTTCCTTTCCTTGTTGACTCCGAACAAAGGAAGATCATAAAACAAAACTCATCTTCCTATCTAGAACCGGCCACCAAGTCAATAAACTCGATGTTGCCGCCGGGCAAGGAAGAGAACACGAAGTATGGAAATTGGCCAAAGGAGAATCAAAGAGGGCATGGCCGCCGACCAACACATGGAGAAGAGAAAGTAAAACAATCCTCCTCGTTATTACCGCCCAAACCCTAAACTAAGCTCTCCTAATTTCAAGCAAAGGATGAAGGGAAGGAGAATAGGTTGAGCTTCGGCCAAGGTAGAGGGAACAAGGATAGTGCTCGGCCAACCTTAGGAAGAAGAAGAAGAAGCTTCCTTCACTTGTTGCCGCCCACCACCAACACCCAAACCCTAACCCTAGCCGCCCAAGCCCAATCCTAATCTAATTAGGATTGGTTGCCACCCAAGGGACAAGCCCTAATCCCCATCCATCATTAGCCATAGGTGAAAGGGAGAATGTTGGATGCCGGCCAAACCAAGTAGAGAAGAGGGAAGAAGGATGTCGGCCACCTAAGGAAGAAGAAGAAGAAGAAACATCTTTCCTTAATTGTGGCCATCCAAAACCCTAAGTCTCCCTTCCCTTGCCACCAAAAACCCTAGCCCCCCTTACTCTAATTGTCTCTTGCCGCCCACCCCTATTCCATCCTTTTATAGAGTTAGGGATAAGCCTTGGTTTAATCTCCACCATTGGTTCTAGGAATTTAATCTCAACCGTCGGATCTAGAGATTTAATCTCCACCGTCGGATCTTAGAAATTTAATCTTTACCTTTGGATTTTGGATCTAGAGTTTTGTTTCTATCCATTGGATCTAAGCTTCATGAGGTGTTAATAGGCTACAATAGGGACCATGAGGAGGAGTTGGATCTTGGCCACCCATGGATCAAACCCACATAAAGTCCGATCCATTAATGATTATCCATTCCACTAGAGGATTATCATTGATCTACCTCACCAACCCCCATAAGTTAATATGGGCTCCATATATTATTTGTACATTTTCTCTCCGTGTTTAAGATCTTGAATGTCCGTCAATTAATTAATTTACTGACCATTAATTAATCAACATCTAACTCCTTGAGTAGTACCACTCAACCTTTTCATCATGCGGGACCAAGTCCACCTGTAGGGTTTACATGATGAACCTTATGAGCTCCTCAAGGAGACATCATCATCCTAATATATAGGACACGGTTTCCTCCTATAATCAACGCCACACTATATAAATAATATCATCTCCCAACTTACCGAGCCTATCGATTTAATCTATAAATCTCGCCCATTGGTAAATCAAAGAGATGAATACTAAGTATATGTACCCGTTATTATATCGGGATTAAGAGCATGTACAAAATAATATTTGAGGTCCGATTCGATTATGTAGTCAGCAATAAATCAAATCACCTCTATGTCGGTCCTGCTCAATACACACAGAGTGCACTAGTGTGATTCTATGGTCAAGAAAAACCAATACCAAATCACACTACAACCATTCCGATGGTTTGTCCAAAGTCATCTCGGTTGTGAGCCTTTACTTATACTTTACAAGGAGCCGATAACATGATCTCCCATGTGACACCACAAACCATGTTATCTACAATGTAATGTATTAGACAATATTGCATAACCATAAAAATGCAAACAATGATCATGTGATTCTTATTTCAAAATAAAGATGTTCATACAAAAGATAGACTTTTCAATATACATCCCTACAATCTACCACTTATACTAAAAGACTATGCTATCCTCAAACTGCCATACATCCGATCCCCATTCCCTCCACATGCCTATCAAAAGCTCTCGCCGGAAGGGCCTTTGTGAAATGATCTGTCAGGTTATCCTCCAATGCAATCTTGGCCACAACAACTTCTCCTCTCTTTACGATTTCTCGTATTAGGTGGTACTTGCGCTCTATGTGCTTACTCATCTTATGGGCTCGTGGTTCCTTCGAGTTTGTAACTGCACCACTATTATCACAATAAATTGTGATAGTTCTGGGCAAACCAAGAATCACATCCAAGTCCATCAGAAAGTTGCTGAGCCACATAGCTTCTTTGGCTGCCTCAGAGGCTGCCACATACTCAGCTTCCATGGTAGATTCTGCCATGCATTTCTGCTTAACACTCCTCCATACAATGGCTCCACCTCCCAAAGTAAACACAAAATCTGAGGTAGACTTACTATTATCCCTATCAGATTGGAAGTCGAAATCCGTGTAACCCACAGGGAGTAATTGGTCTGCCCGGTAAACCAGGATATAATCCCTAGTCCTTCTCAGGCACTTCAATATATGCTTTACCGCAGTCCAATGTCCCTGTCCTGGATTACTCTGATATATGCTGACCATGCCCACGGCATAGCAAATATCTGGTCTCATACAAAGCATCGCATATATGAGGCTTCCTACTGCCGAAGCATAATGAACCGCCTTCATCTCCTCTATCTTCTCAGATGTTCTAGGACACATCTCCTTAGATAAAGGAACTCCATGCCTGAAAGGTAGAAAACCCTTCTTGGAGTTCTACATGCTAAAACGATCCATAATCATGTCTGTGTATGAAGCTTGGGATAAGCACAACATCGTTTTCCTGCGATCCCTTATAACCTTGATCCCAAGGATGTGTCCCACCTCTCCCAAGTCCTTCATATCAAACTGTTTGGACAACCATACCCTTACATCCGATAACACCTTGATATTATATTCAATCACCAAAATGTTATCTACGTATAGTACAAGAAATACCACTACGTTTCCATCACATCTCTTGTATACACAAGACTCATCCTGACTTTGAATAAATCTATAAGACTGGATTACCTCATCAAAGCGGATGTTTCAAGACCTCGAAGCTTGCTTCAATCCATAAATGGACCGATTAAGCTTACATACAAGAGGCTCTTTGCTAAGATATTGTATCTTTATCTTGGATTGCCTCGTCATATGTCCAGCGATCAGGTTCATGTTCGCCAGGAATCAAATCAGAAGATTCTCCCAAGAACATGAATCTATTAGGCTGTCTCACAACCCTCCCACTACGACGAGGTATCACCTGTGTATCCTCTATGACATGCGATGCAGTGACTTGTGGTATATCCTCTTGTACTGGTGGTACTGAAGAAGTGACTTCCCCTTTTAATTCCTCCAGAACAATTTTACTCTTGGGCTTTTGACTCATCACATAGTCTTCCTCTAGAAATCAAGCATTCATGCTAACGATCACCCTCTGATCTCTAGGACTATAAAAATAAACCACCCTTTGTTCCTCTAGGATAGCCAACGAACATGCGTACTTCTGTACGAGGTTCCAACTTATCAGCATCTGCCTTCAGCACATGTGCTGGACTCCGCCATATCCGAATATGTTTTAGACTAGGCTTTCCCCCAGTCCACAATTCTGTGGGAGTAGAAGGCACTAATTTAGATGGAACCAAGTTCAAAATGTACACCACCGTATCTAGAGCATATCCCCAGAACGAATCTGGCAACTCAGAATAACTCATCATCGATCTAACCATCTCCATAAGAGTCCTATTCCTTTGCTCTGCTACACCGTTCTACTAGATTGTGCTAGGTGCAGTCAATTGGGATTGAATCCCAGTCTCTGATAAGTAGTTCCTAAACTCTCCTAAGAGGTACTCACCACCACGATCAGATTGTAGTGTCATCTATATCTTAAATAATCATCTATGAAAAAGATGAAATACTCAAAACCACCTCTAGCCTGGATAGACATAGGACCACACAAATCAAAATGAACCAATTATAACACATCTTTGGCTCTATACCCCTTGGCCTTAAAAGGCCTCTTGGTCATCTTACCCTTCAAGCAAGATTCGCAGGTTGGGAAATCTTCCACCACTAATGAACCCAAAGGTCCATCAGCTATCAACCTTTGAATTCTTCTTAGGTTAATATGACCAAGCCTAAGATGCCAATGATATGTTTGATTCATCTTCGAAGGTTCTTTTCTCTTATTGGAATTAGAAGATGAGTTATTAACTTCTATTTGCATCGTGGGAGCTTTTGGTTCAAGTGTGTACAAATTTCCTATCAATGTACCTGAACAGATAATGTCCCTATTCCTTTTTATAACAACTCTGTCATTAAAAGAAATAGAATATCCATCCATAAACAATTTAGAAACTGAAATTAAATTCTTTCTAAATAAAGGTACATAAAGGGAATTTTCCAGAACCAATGTTTTATTTTTTCTCAAAAGATAAATAAAACTTCTCCCACTGCAATAGCTATCACCATTATGGCATTGCCCAAGTAAACGGTAATCTCTCCCTCAGCTCATCGTTGGGTTTCCTGGAACCCCTGCAAAGTATTGCAGACATGATCAGAGGCTCCCGTATCTACACACCAGGTGCCGGTAGATAACACCGCTAATCATGTTTGAACACTAGACCAAAGGATATACCTTTGTTCTGTTTGGGACAGTCCTTCTTCCAATGTCCATCTTGCTTGCAAGTGAAGTACTTGCCATGAGATCCTCCCACCACCTTTGCTCTATCTTGTTTCTTCTTCTTCTTGCCTTTCGGCTTAGAAGTAGAAACCTTCTGAGCAACCATGGCCTTAGCCTGAGCAAGCCTTTCTGTCGATTGGAGAATGATATCGACCTGGGTTTCCACATCGATCTCAGCTCTAAGGACTTCCAGCTCATTCGCAGGCTTAAGAGGACACTCTTCGAAGAGTTCATACTTGTACTCCTTAGCAGATAAGACAATATCTAGATTCTTTTCCAATCAACATTATTTGGGGACATTAAGTTTATTTTTCTTTAGTATCATAGCAAGTGGACTGAAAATCATTTTGAAAATCCTAAGAATCACATAGATCATTACTTTGGATTTCAAAAAAAATTATTGATTCCTCAAATAATAAAATTTTAAAATCAACCAACACCTCAAAACACTGAGAATATTGTATGCCACGATAGTGTGGACGTATACGAATTCTACATTTGTAAGAGGAGGTTTTACCCATTAATTTTACTATCTTGTCAACCTAAATTTTTGACAAATAAAATTAATAGTTGGTTTCTCTTCGTCCCTACAAATAAAAGCAGTGACTCGGATGGGGAGGATACTTATATTTGTATCTAAGTGTTCACCATTACTTGGTACCAAGGTAATTATCTCGGGTTATGTGCCTTACGATGGGGAAGTACACATGCTCCTTAATAATTTCCTATAACCATATTCGACCTTGTGATCCACAAACAAACTCATCCGATGGGGAGGAAGGCACTCAGAGCCGACGCGCAAGTTTATTTGCATCACTTGTCAAATCGTAATGGAGGCCGTGGGAATTTTTAAAAAAATTCCCTCTCCCACTTAGTAATTTGAAATTGAGAAATTTTCCTAGCCTACGACATGCATATCAAACAATAAGCAATAAATATGAAAAATAAATTATTTTCCAACTATTATGGCTTTTGACTTCAATATGTCTCCCGTCGCATCGCCATCTCATCCGCTCCTCCTACGCCACGTACGAGCCATCCGGAGATCCGAGCCAAGACTAAAACCTATTTTAATTTACATCCATCGATCCTATACTCCACGAGGGAGTGTATATGAAATCTAGATCGAAAGTAAAATAAAATAAAGAGTGGCTAAACAATGCCGTATCTAATTTACAAAAAATCAAATACTAGCCACGTCAACCCCGAGAATTCAACAAAATATACACATACAATCACATACACACATATAGCCATAATAGTCGGATCTTATGCCTGTAACCAAAGAGTTAAACTACGCATATCCTACTATTATCCGAAACATATAATATATGAAAAGTGCATAAAAATTAACCGAATCCTAAACACACAAAACCGATAACCTTGGCTCTGATACCAATTGAAGGGTTATGCTTATCGAGTCCGTGAGGGGAAACTTCGCTTCCCACTTCACCTTGGTCGTTTGTTCATGGCGATCCCATCGATGTCCCCGGATTAAAAAATTTAATCCTAGACACAAGGGATTGCCCAAACAATCAAGTCAACGTCGTGCTATTCGCTTAGAGAGGTCACTTGAACAAACTCGTTGTTCAAGCGACCATCCTCTATTCTATGAGTAACCGCGGAATAGACGATGTACAGATCGCCGGTTTTTGTATTTATGTTCGGAATCCAAGTATTATTTAGCCACAAAACAGAATATATAAAGTAAATAACCTCATATAACATGCATATAATTGAGAAACAATTATAAACATAATACAAAAGAACACTAATCAAAATAAACAAGATTATACCTCTTGTTATACCTCTTGATCTTCTATTGTATGTCCTTCCTCCTTTCGGACGTCGTGTGGGCGACGATCTACCAAACGTTGAAGTCTCCTAGATCACCAATCTTCCTTTCCTTGTTCACTCCGAACAAAGGAAGATCATAAAATAAAACTCATCTTCCTATCTAGAACCGGCCACCAAGTCAATAATCTCGATGTTGCCACCGGCCAAGGAAGAGAACATGGAGTATGGAAACCGGCCTAAGGAGAATCAAAGAGGGCATGGGCACCGACAAACACATGGAGAAGAGAAAGGAAAACAATCCTTCTCCTTGTTGCCGCCCAAACCCTAAACTAAGCTCTCCTAATTTCCGGCCATGGATGAAGGGAAGGAGAATAGGTTGAGCTCCGCCCAAGGTAGAGGGAACAAGGATAGTGGACGGCCAACCTTAGGAAGAAGAAGAAGAAGCTTCCTCCACTTGTTGCCACCCACCACCAACACCCAAACCCTAACCCTAGCCGCCCAAGCCCAATCCCAATCTAATTAGGATTGGTTGCCGCCCAAGGGACAAGCCCTAATCCCCATCAATCATTAGCCATAGATGAAAGGGAGAATGTTGGACGCCGGCCAAACAAAGGAGAGAAGAGGGAAGAAGGGTGTCGGCCACCTAAGGAAGAAGAAGAAGAAGAAACATCTTTCCTTAATTGTGGCCACCCAAAACCCTAAGTCTCCCTTGCCCTTGCCGCCCAAAACCCTAGCCCCCTTTCCTCTAATTGTCTCTTGTCGCCCACCCCTATTCCATCCTTTTATAGAGTTATGGATAATCCTTGGTTTAATCTCCACCATTGGTTCTAGGGATTTAATCTCAACAGTCGGATCTAGAGATTTAATCTCAACCGTCGGATCTTAGAGATTTAATCTCTACCTTTGGATCTCGAGTTTTGTTTCTATCCATTGGATCTAAGCTTCATGAGGTGTTAATAGGCTACAATAGGGACCATGAGGAGGAGTTGGATCTTGGCCACCCATGGATCAAGCCCACATAAAGTCCGATCCATTAATGATTATCCATTCCACTAGAGGATTATCATTGATCTACCTCACCAACCCCCATAAGTTAAGATGGGCTCCATATATTATTTGTACATTTTCTCCCCATGTTTAAGATCTCGAATGTCCGTCGATTAATTAATTTACTGACCATTAATTAATCAACATCTAACTCCTTGAGTAGTACCACTCAACCTTTTCATCATGCCAGACCAAGTCCACATGCAGGATTTACATGATGAACCTTATGAGCTCCTCAACGGGACATCATCATCCTAATATATAGGACACGGTTTCCTCCTATAATCAACGACACACCATATAAATAATATCATCTCCCAACTTACCGAGCCTATCGATTTAATCTATAAATCTCGCCCATTGGTAAATCAAAGAGATGAATACTAAGTATATGTGCCCGTTATTATATCGAGATTAAGAGCATGTACAAAATAATATCTAAGGTCCGATTCGATTATGTTATCGACAATTAATGGAATCACCTCTAAGTCAGTCCTACTCAATACACACAAAGTTCACTAGTGTGATTCTATGGCCAAGAAAAACCAATACCAAATCACACTACAACCATTCCGATGGTTTGTCCAAAGCCATCTCAGTTGTGAGCCTTTACTTATACTTTACAAGGAGTCGATAACATGATCTCCCGTGTGACACCACACACCATGTTATCTAGAATGTAAGTTATTAGACAATATTGCATAACCATAAAAATGCAAACAATGATCATGTGATTCTTATTTCAAAATAAAGATGTTCATACAAAAGATAGACTTTTCAATATACATCCCTACAGGGCGGAAGCCGTTAGTACGACATGCTATGTTCAAAATAGGATCCTTATGGTAAAGATGCACCTTAAGACCTCGTACGAGATTTATCACGATAAAATTCATAACATCAAGTACTTTAGTGTATTTGTATCCAAGGTACATATCCTAAACACTAAGGATTACCTTGGAAAATTCACAACCAAAACCTCGACCGGAATCTTTCTAGGATACTCGACTACAAGTAGAGCTTATAGAGTATATAACCATAACACCCTTAGAGTCGAGGACACTATTAATGTAGTGTTTGATGAAGGACACAAACCTACAAAACCCCTAGCAACCCCAATTAGCGAGCCGATTCATACCAGACTCAACTCCGATCTTGAGATAAATCCTAACCTAAATCAACAAAGTCATCCTATCGGCCAAGTGATAGGTGACTCTAACCCAAATCAAACTAGAACTCAAACTAGTCATCCTATTGACTAAGTGATAGATGACTCTAACCCAAGTCAAACTAGGAATCAAACGAATCATCCTATCGACCAAGTGATAGGTGATCCAAGCCTAGGAGTTTGAACTAGAGATTCATACCGAAACCTTAGTCAAATCTCCTTGATTTCCAAAATTGAACCCAAAACTATTGACCAAGCTCTTCTTGATCCCGATTAGATTATTGCAATGCAAGAAGAGCTAGCTAAATTCACTAGGAATGAAGTATGGGAATTAGTACCACCACCTAAAGATAAAACAATCGTTGGAACAAGGTGGGTGGTTAGAAATAAACTTGATGATAAAGGTGATGTAGTTAAAAATAAAGCTAGATTAGTTGCTAAATGGTTTAGTCAAGTCGAAGGCTTAGATTAAGACGAGACCTATGCACCAGTAGCTAGGTTAGAGTCCATCCGAATGTTGTTAGCATATGCTGCACATCGAGGATTTATGTTTTTTCAAATGGATGTAAAGTCAGCATTCTTGAATGGATATATTAAGGAGGAGTTTATGTTAGTCAACCCCCCAGTTTCGAAAGCCAAGATAAATCTGACCATGTCCTTAGATTAAAGAAAGCTCTCTTTGGACTCAAATAAGCTCCTCGAGCTTGGTACGAGAGGCTTTCGATTTATCTTAAGTCCAAAAGATTTAACCAAGGCCTAGTCGATCCAACCCTCTTCGTAAAAACCGTAGGGAAAGACATATTCATATCCCAAATCTACATAGATGATATCATCTTCGGAACCACCAACTCGATCCTACTAAACGAATTCATTTCACTTATGGAAAGTGAATTTGAAATAAATTTAGTAGGTGAGTTGAGTTTCTTCTTAGGTCTACAAATTAAACAAACTAAAGATGGAATATACCTACACCAACGCAAATATACTAGGGAATTAATTAAACATTTTGGAATGCAAGATGCTAAAATTATTAATACCCCAATGGCAACAAATGTAAATATAGAAGGAGATGTAACCGGAAATTCAATTAACTTAAAATACTATAGGAGCGTGATAGGGAGTCTCCTTTACTTAACTGCGAGCTGACCTAATATCTTATTTGCAGTAAGTATGTGGTCAAGGTTCCAAACCTGTGCCAAAGAATCTCACCTAACTCTAGTCAAGTGTTTCCTTAGATATCTAAAGGGTACACTTAATGTCGGTATTTGGTACCCTAGATCTACCGAGTTCGAACTAATCGGCTTCTCCAACTCGGACTATGTCAGGAGAAAGCTCAATAGAAAGAGTACGAGTGGTTGTTGTCAACTTATCGGCTCGAGGCTAGTGAGTTGGTGCAGTAGGAAGCAACACTGTGTTGCCTTATCTACCACTGAACTCGGATACATCGCAATGGGTGAGTGTGTCACTCAGCTTATTTGGATGAAGCACACTCTCCGAGATTTTAAGTTAGACTTTACAAACACTAAAAATCATGTAGATAACATTAGCTCAATTAACCTTACTAAAAATCCAATATGTCACTCTAGGAGCAAAGATATAGAAGTCAAACACCATTTCATTCGAGAACATGTGGCCAACGGAGCCATACAACTCGAATACGTCAAATCGAAGTCGAACTTGGCAGATCTATTTACTAAACCCCTACCCGAAGCCGAATTTAGTCTATTAAGATGAAAATTGGGCATGTACATAGTAGAATAGGAATTTACAAATTATATTTTTTATTATTACTATTTTTACTTTCTCATGGAATTAGCATAGGACATACCTTAGATATCATGCACCTATAGATTTAAAGAGCCAATGCATCTCACAACACATAAAACTAATGTGTTTGTGTACTTAGCCACTTAGATGGGTGTGAGATGTTAGGACCTTACTCCTAGTTCCAGATGTAGAGTTAGTGCATCACCATGAACCACGGAGTATAATCATATATATTAACCGACTTTGACCAGGACTTGTTCATCCTTCATATCAATCAAGTCAAATAAGAGTTGAACATTCAATAGATGAGCTTATTTTCAGTACATTATTTTCAAAATAATATGGAACATGCTTGGACTTTAAACTTAAAGTTAATACCTATATTTTATTCTTTTTCAAAATCCCCCCACTCTTTTGATATATGACAAAAGGGGGAGAAAAAGGCCAAAGTTAAGGGATCAATTTCTTGCCAAATTTAAGGGATAAATTTCTTTTGATAAATTAACTTAATACTTCATACTTATTCTCATGGCCAAAAGTTAAGTAAATGTTTTCTTTTACTTAACTTTAACTTTTGCAAACTATAACTTTTGCAAAATTACTTAAGCTTAACTGTTTTAAAAAGGGAGAAAGGGCCAAGTTAAGAAGTCTTCTTTTAACTTTTGCAAAATTACTTGAGCTTAACTGTTTTAAAAAGGGAGAAAGGGCCAAGTTAAGAAGTCTTCTTAACTTAAATTTTTTTTTACTAAGGCCAACTTTAAGTAATTATTAATTACTTAAACTCTTCCTAAATAGCAAACATCAAGGGGGAGGGTTAAGATCTTCTTTCAAGACTCACCCTAGGTCAAGGGGGAGGTTTCCTCAAGGGGGAGACTTGGAAGAAAATATCTACTACTCCTACTTAATCTTCATTATTCTTCGTGCATATTATTCTTCATGCATATTATTTCCTTAACTTTGTATGTGGTTTTGCCATAGATCAAAAAGGGGGAGATTGTTGGTGCAGTGGGCACCTAAGTCGAACCTAAGTTTTGATTATAGAAAACGATACAAAGTTAAGCTCATATTGATATCTCACGAGCTAAATCAAGTGTGCAGAAAAAGTGCTAAAGCTGGAGCTGAAGGCTAGCAACACTCGGAGGAAGTCACGGTGGTTGGGCAACACTCGAGTGACTTCGAAGGGAGTAGAAGGAATCGAGTGGAAGGCTGGAAGCTCGAGCTACAAAGTAAGTATCAAGGTAAGCTCATGTGTGTGAGCGTAAGTAAGGTCATATCCTCCTTATGGGGATGGTCTTAAGCGTAGATCCGACCAAAGACATCCCATGGATGGTCTAGGTCAAGATCGGACGGTCGACGACCGTCGAAATTATGTTTTTGTTAAGCTAATTTGTGATTTCAGCAAGCATCAGTCGACTATCCACAAGAGCCACTCAACTTCCTGAAATCAGTCAATCGCGAGTGTTGACTGACTCGGCCGCTTCTCTCTGATGGTCAAAGATCACCTCATTCCAAGGAGCTTGGTGCCTAAATTTGATTGGTTGAAGATCTCCTTGAGGAGGGGCTCAAAAACTATAAAAGGAGGGGTTTTCTAAGGGTTTTTCATCAATTCAAAAAGCCTCCAAGTGCTTTCGATATGCTCGACAGAGCTACAACTTTCCGACAACACTGAAGCATTGTTGTATTTCATTTTACTTATCTCGTAAAGTTTTCATTATAACGAGGAGAGGGGGAGTGTCCCTCTACCTCGAGCTTTTGTGATTTCGTGTATTCGTTTAACTCCTACCTCCAAAGAGGAGGAGTTCTTTAGTATTTTGCCCTGCATGCATGGTCAAGGACCACTAGGGCCTTGGAGTAGTAGCCTTCGGCTACAAACCAAGTAAAACCCTCGTGTCTCTTGTCTCTTGTGTTTTGATTTTATCTTCCACTGTGTCTACTCGTGTTTTAATGAATGAAGTCGAAAGAAAGTTTTTATCGCTATTCACCCCCCCCTCTAGCGATCCGCTCGCTCCAACATAAATGAGGTAACTTCTCCATTAGAAGATAAATTATATAACATTATTGCATGCTTAAGTATGAAATTAGCTAAGTCCGAGAATCGGGTCGACTCGCTACTTAAGGAAGTCCAAGTACTTAAGGAGCAAGTCAACTCGAAGACTTCGACTTGCCGAATTAAGGATAGAGACTCAACTCAAGTTGCATAACTTTAGGAAGAGAACTCAATCCTAAAAAGGCAAGTAGAAGACTTAACTGGATCTTTGGAAAGGTTCACTTCAGGTTCCAAGTATCTCAACATGATGTTTGGATCTCAGTGAGCTGTGTACAATAGATCCGGACTCGGGTATAAGGCTAAGTCCACCTATAAATCATACATGTCTTTGGTTAGCCGAAATGCTAAGAATCGTGTCCAAGAATGGGTTCCAAAGTCTAGCTTAGTCAACTAAGTTGGACCAAATCAATTTTGGGTTTCCAAGAGTCAAGTTCACTTAGTGAACAAAACTCAAACTAGCTACCATTTAGGGGGAGCTAACACCTTGCTTGTTTCCTTGTTTAGTTAAACACTTGCATGTTTTAGTTTACTTTACTTGTTTTAGTTAAACACTTGAATGTTTTAGTTTACTTTACTTGCTTAATTTAGAACAGACTAGATAGGAAACAAAGTAGTTTAAACTTGAACAACTTAGTACTAAGACAAGTGAACTGATAGTAAGTTAGGGAAGCTCTTCGAAGTGCATGTCTAGGAAGTGGTCATTGCTCCGATAACCAAGAAGGCCATGTGCCTCGCCACGACCTAGTGTACTAAGTCGAGTGGAACTAACCGAAGCTAACTCGCTAAGTGTCACACCTCGAGAGTATGTCGTACCGAAAATCAAACGGACGATATCTCCCCTATAAGTGGCAACATATCATGTTAATACAAGGCCCGTAGGCTCACAATAACGATAACATATATAAATGTAACCATAATAACACAACAAAGCACAGTGGAATCATAATACATACAGTGCATACCGGTATGACTGACACCATGACATAAATAAAACATCGGCAAAACTCGAATCCATAAGTGTGTACATCACATAACAAGTCCAACACATAAATCCGGATTGAAATAAGGGACATCCAAAAATCAAAAGAGCACATAAATCCAAGCTAGGACTCTCGGAGATGAGATGAGACGATGACAGTCAGCGATGCTCCATGTCCATCACGAAGTCGGCTACTTGTTACCTGGGCGACAGAAAACACCTAGGATCCGTGGTGGTGAGTAAAACTCAGCAGGTAATAGGAAATATATATATATATATATATATATATATATATCAAATATAACATGTAATTCAATAGAAAAATCTACAGGTACATCAGGTAAACACCTGCATGATAAATATATACATGCATATACCTTCTAACCAAATGAATAACGTAAAATGCAGACATACCTGAAAGTCTGCTATGCTACACCTATCCAACCTGGGCGCATATCCACAATATATGTATATATCACAGGAAATCGGGTCTAAACCATACAAAATCATAAATACTGGTCAAAGGTATCTAACACAACCATATAACAAATGCGAGTAGCATGTATGAAGATGATGTACAATCAAATGCAACAAGCATAGTACAATGAAATGCAACATCACAATAAGCATATTTATATAGACTGCATCTATATATATATGCTAATCACAATCATCCATATATATATACATGCATATATGTATATTTATGGCAATATACAAAAATGGCATAAGTCACGACAATGCAGCATGCATGGTCATGCCGGCTGACCCTAAAGCTACCACGACCCCAGTGTGGCCTTGGTGGCTCGTCATGACAACTGTCCCAACTCAACACCGACCACTACTCTCGAGTGGCCGAGTGGGCAGTATGATCGAGTAGCATATAAGCATAAAGAGTAAGTTACACGATAGGGGGTCCCTACTGTTGGCCACTCCGACAGTCACTACCCATGAGTGGTCGAGGGCCACATACGTAGAACTATGACACACAAATTCAACTACCACCGTCTATAGTGATAGAGTGCAACACCACAATGCTCTTCTCTCACACCGGTTACTCCTCCTATGAGTAACCGTGGAGGCAGGATGACTGCGACCCTCTCAACCATAAGGGATACCACATCGCCAGTATGCATGCAAATGATATGAATGCTCTATCAAACAAATAGACATCCACCATAGACTCTCTATTCTATAAAGAGTCATACTAATCTGATCAATGCACTCTCTATTCTGCAGAGAGTTGTACTCAACTGATCATAACACTCTCTATTGATGTGAGCAAAACATATAGAGTTTTAGGAGTAGTTTTCACTCACATCTCATTGCATTTTGTGTTAGTTTCATACATATGTTACTCTATTTTTGCATGCATTTGCTATTTTCTGGTTCAGAGGACTGCTCGTTGTACTTTTGTGTGCAGGTTAGCTTTTCGGGTGAAAAAGACACATTTTCAAAGCAAAAGAAGGACATTTCACAGCTAGACGCAGATTGGGACACGGCCAGGGCGTGTGGATTCACACGGCCGTGTCCAATGGGCAAGATCTGCACCATAGGGCCGCACATGGCGTGGCCATGAGAAAACACACGGCTGTGTGGCGGCCTGATAGATTTGCACAACTAGGGCTTTTTTTGGATTTTGCAGCGGTCCAAGGCGATGTCTATATAAGGATGGCTCTGCTCAAATCCTTGGGGGGAGGCACGATGGCTAGGATGACACGTCAAAGCCCTAAAAAGCTTCGGTAACTCGCAACAGGGAGGAGGAACGCCACCGGAGGTCCACATCTTGCAATTCAAAACCTGAGAGAAGATCACAGAAGCATTGTATATCTCTATTTCTGCGTTTCATTCCTTATGTATTCAATCTTAGACATGCTTTGTGATTCTTTTTTCGTATACATGGAGTAGTACTTTCGATTCTAGGATTAGGGAGTAGCTTGTGTACATAAACAATGTTGGTTCATGTTAAATTCTGCCCATGAGTTTGATTTGACAATTTGTAGTTGTTCTTTACTATATCTATGCGTGTTTGGCTTTCTTTCTGCTGTGCTTAGGCGATACGAGGGGTGACAACCCTCGCAATCTAAAATTTAGGAGATTTGATTAAGGAACCTAGGGGTAAACCTGATCTTCTACAACTGCGGGGAGAAGAGTGCGGTGAAATCAGAAACGATTCACCGTAGGGATTGATTTGGCATCCTCGTACCCTCTATCCCGACCTTTTAGGCGGAGATAGCTCCCGGTAGATGCGGCAGCTCTGCGGTAGAGTGTAAGATGTCCCTTCCACAAAACCATAGGTAAACGTTTAGACAACGCCAATTGACAACATTGTTCTGTGATACATAAGCGAAACCGAAGTCCTAGAATCACCTTTGAAGACCTCGGCACACTCCTTTCCTCCTTCGTGTGACACCGTACAGAGTAGAGTCCACCGACAACCCTCACCAATCAAAACCTCTTAGAGATCATGTCCGAACAATTACCACCACTGAATACATTAGTATTCGAATCCTAG
This sequence comes from Wurfbainia villosa, assembly GCA_025175895.1. Taxonomy (NCBI): domain Eukaryota; kingdom Viridiplantae; phylum Streptophyta; class Magnoliopsida; order Zingiberales; family Zingiberaceae; genus Wurfbainia; species Wurfbainia villosa. The sequence continues at coordinate 1,013,697 of JAKLTH010000244.1, read as the reverse complement.
TCCCTGTGGGATTGATAATCTTTATTACTTGATGACATCCATGTACTTGTGGGCGTTGAGCACGAGCGCACACTTTGAGTCCTCGACGGTATCCGTCGTGAGATTTAAGTTGCGTCCATGTGCATCAAGTTTTTGGCGCTGTTGCCGGGGACTGATCGATTCGATATCAAATCGAACAATGGTAAATTGGATCGGACTTAGGATTAGATTATTTGCTTGATTTATTTTCTTTCTAGTTTATCATATTTGTTTTAGTTCTATAATTTCCATATTTAGATTTAGTTTTTATTTTTAGCAGTAGTTTCCTATTTACTTATTACATCCTAGATTTTTTTTATTTGCTAGATTGATTTATTTTCTGCTTTTAGAATTAGATTAGCACTCTTAACTTTGTTGTTTGGTTCATCATATGCTTAGATGACTAGGGTTGGAAGGTCTAATTCCGATCGACTTAGAAATTGAGCGAACATTTCACCATCGGAGAGCAGAACAGCGAAAGATGGAGGATCAAGCTGCATCCGAGGTGAACATAGGTAGGCAACCACTATGTGACTACGCAGCTCCTAGCACTAGAGGATTCAGGCCGAGCCATCTATTTCGGCAAATAACTTTGAGCTGAAGTCGACACTTATATATATTGTCCAACAAAGCCAATTCGGGGGAGCTGCGACTGAAGACCCGAACCGGCACCTTGAGACTTTTCTTGAAATCTGATCAACGATGAAAATGAATGGAGTCTCTACTGACATGATCCGTTTGAGCCTGTTCCCATTTTCACTGCCGGATAAGGCTAAGGCATGGCTTCACTCCCTACCTTCTGGCAGCATCACCACATGGGAACAATGTGAGCAGTAGTTTCTGAATAAATACTTCCCACCAAGTAAGACTGCTCATATGTGCCATCTTATCACGAGCTTTCGCTAGAAGGAGGGGGAGTCCCTATTTGAGGCTTGGAATCACTACAAGGGGCTACTCTACCAATGCCCCCACCACGGACTGGAGACGTGGCTGGTGATCCACATTTTCTATAATGGGATTTCTTACGCCATGAAGATGTCCCTATATTCTGCCGCAGGAGGAGCATTGATGAATAAGACCATAGAGGAAGTGGAAGAGAATATCGAAGAGGTGACCAAGAACCACCATTAATGGGCTTCTGAACATGGTCAAACTACACCTGCAGCAGGACGATACACTGTCAACTCCATGGACTACCTTTCAGCAAGGATGGATGTGCTCAGCAGACAGTTTGAATCTTTGAATCCATCATTTGCATGTGTGGCCATCGATTTTGGAGAGAGAGCTGCAGCGTATCGAGAGGACCACTATGGAGGGTCGGGGACATTAGATGAGCAGATTGAGCACTGTGACGCGATTGGGGACTATGACCAAAGACCCCACAACCCATACTCCAATACTTATAATTCTGGATGGAAAAATCACCCAAATTTCTCTTATAAGAATAACTCGGGAAATGCATAATCATCAGGGGGTATGGGTAGCAGCAGTAGGGCAATGGGCAATGACCACAGAAGTCCAGACTGGAACTGATGATGGAGGACTTCATCGCTACCCAAACTAAGGCCAATGAGGAATTTCGTTGCTAACATCAGAAGTCTGAAGAATCACTCAAAGACTTAAAGGCTACCGTTGACGGCCTTGCAAATCATACCAGGATGTTGGAGATGCAAGTGGCCCAAATAGCCCAATCTGTGTCGCAACCTGTGAAGAGCTCTCCGGCGAGTCAAGGAAAAGAGGAGGGAGTGGGGCAAAGTAGCCAATTCGCCAAGGGGTGTGCAGCCATGGTTTCCACCCTACCTGACCAAGAAGAGTTTGAAGAGAAGATTCCAATACAACTTGAGGACCCTAGTGAATTCGTTATTCCCTACTCAATTTATGGGGAGAGCTTCTATAATGCACTATGCAAATTCGGGTCATCAGTGAGTGTGATTCCCTGTGCATTTTACCTAGAGATGGGATTGGGTAATATACAACCAATGGGTATAGGTATACGTATAGCGGACGACACGATCAAGAAGCCCGTTGGCCTGCTACCACACGTGCCTGTGATGATTGAGGATTTCGTGATACCCACAGACTTCATCATACTGAACACAGGACCAAATCCCCAGAATCCCATCATTCTGGGAAGGCCTTTTCTAGCGACTGCAAGGGCATCCATAGATGTGAAGGCACACTAGATTTCCCTAGAGGTAGATGGGGAGATCATTCTTTTCAGCCTTTCGAAGCATAGAGCTCCCTACCTCGACGGTTTCACATTTAGCATAATGAAGCCGGAACCTCTAGATGAAGATCCTGAAACGGATGAATGGAGATTCACTAAAACACCAGAGCCGAGTTGATAGTAGAGTGAGGTCGAGCTAAATGACCTTCAACGAAGCGCTTCTTGGGAGGCAACCCAAGTTTAGTTTTAGATTTCCCTTTTTGATTGCATTGCATGTATTTGTTTGATTTTTAGTTTTGATTTCCATCACATTTAGAGTTAGGACTAGAAAAGAACTGTGCTAGGCAAAAATGAAATGCATATTAGCCAACACGGCGAAGTGTATGAGAAAATTCGGACCGTGGTGTATAAATGGGCAAAAAAATGGGGACATACCGCTTGGTCGTGTGTTTTCCCATGGCCGTGCCCGACCAACCCGAGACACACACGGCCTGGCCGTGTGCTTTCACACGGCCGTGGCGCGCGAGGTTAAAAGGGGTGAGCCGTGTGTTTTCACCTCATTTGCATCGTGTGCTTCGAAAGTTCTTGCCCTAGCCGTGTGATTTCGTCTTTCCCACCATCTAGAAGCATTTTTAACCTCTAAAAAAGCCAAAAAAAAAAGCAAAGATGAGGAGGACCAAGACCGTAGCACCCCAATCCGGCACCTTGGAGCGACGAACAAGGAGAGCTGATGCCCCTCAAGCGCCGGAGGAGGGTAACGCCCTACTCACTCTACTTTTTTACAATAATGAACAAAGAGATAGATACAATATGCTCTCTACTCATAAACTTACTGCTACTAGGTAGTTAGATGAGGATATGCTAGAATCTTTAGGGTTGTTGGGTGATATGCAAGCCCTATTTGCAAAAATGGGGTGGGAAGAGATTATGAGAATAAGGCACCTAACCTACCCTTGGATAGTTTTGGAATTCTTGAGTTCCTTAGAGGCGGAAGTTCTAATGGGTAGAGAGAGCTAGGAGGGTAGGATATCTTTTAGGCTTTTTAACATTGAGCATGAGTGGACCCTTCACCAATGGAACTCAAGCTTTGGCTTACCAAGTGGGGGAGAGAGAAGAACCCCTAATGGGTACAACTCTTGAATAGTTTGGACTGAGTTGACAGGGGAGCACACTTATGACCCATCTAGGGCCAAAGCGTCGCGCCTCCAAAACTCTGTCTTTCAATACCTCCACCGCATCATGGTCAGTACTATATTTGGTCATGGGGAGAGTGACGGTGTAGTTAGAGCTAGCGGCTGCTTTGCCTATGGGATATGCTACAAGAAAGGAGTAGCATCGATGTAGGGTCCCACTTCATCAGACACTTAGTGAATATGGGCAAAGTAGCACTAGGAGAGATCAATGTGGGAGGCCTACTTACCCACATTTGCCATAGGATGGGGTATGATTACACACCATTAGAGAGTATAGAGGGGAGCCCTAGGATTGACCTAGGAGTATGCATGGCCATGAAAATGATTGTGAGAGAAGGAGACTCCTTATGCTTTGTAAGGAAAAATCTTACGGCCCTTAGGCTCCCCGACCCGGATCGTACCACCATCGCTATACGCACCAACTGGTGTTTGGACTTGATAGTGGAGTCCCCTCCACATGAGGGACCATCCACATCAGTGCCCATCTCTCCACCTTTGTATCACTCTCCCTCCAGTCCACACATGCATAGGAGCCCACCTAGTCCACGCCGACATAAGCCTACACCTGCACCACCACCTTTTTCTAGTTTTGAGCAGGATGCAGGTACGTCAGCCTATGATTTCTCGGAGTTCGGATCGTGCCTCGATGACATTTACACTCAGCAGCAGACGCAGAGGCAGCGATGGGAGGAGTAGAGCACCTACCGACAGGCGGAGTTCCAGGGATTCCAGGAGCATTTCCAGCGGGCTGAGGAGTTCTACAATGAGGCCCGCATATACTTCCAGGAGGAGGTTATTCGTCGTCAGGATGAGGCCCCCTACCGTAGGGAGATGCGACAGCATGGCCAACAGGCGCAGTGGGCTAGGGAGGAGGAGCACCGAGCAGCCACTGCATCCACTAGCTCCCAGATCGACCACATCTATATGTGGCATCAGCGGCTCAGCAGCAGTTCTTTTAGGATCCAGAGATGCCCAGGCTCCCAGACTTTCCAACTCATCTACCATATTAGAGGTATATTTTCTTTTAAGTCTGGGGGGAGACCCCAAGATTTATTTTGTTTTGTTTCCTAGCAGTAGTTTCTTTTCTGGTATTTTCATTTATTCATGCCTAAGTTGTTGAGTTTCTTTCAGTACTTAATTTTTGTTATCTATAAAGCTACCTCAGTAGTATTTTTGAAAGTTGCTTGCATGAGTTGTTCCCATAGGTAGCTTAACTCCATTTATCTTGCGGTATTTTATTTTATTCGCTCTATTGAATATTCTAGACTTACACTGGTTAGCTTTGTTTTTGCACTTACACATGTCGAACATTCTGAAAGGGAGAATCTAGTACATACCTAGTTATTATTCACTTCAGTAGTCTAGTACTTTGGAATCCATAGGTGACTATTGATTTAGCATTTTAGTTATTGGAGATGCTCAGATTGTGTAAGCCCATTCAGAAAAATCAAAATCCCAGTGAGCCAAAAAATAAAAGAGAGAAAAGAAAAAGATAAATAAAAGAAAAAGAGAAAAAAGAAATGAGAAAAAAAAGAGAGAAGAGAAAAAAAAAGAGATTATGAGGGATAAAAAAATAGATGTCGTGGGTGGAAATGGTTAGGTGCCCCTTTGAGACCGAGTTAGGTTACTGGGGAAACACCTACCAATTTCTCTCAATACCGAGCACGCCTTTGAGACTTTATGCTAGATCTAGGGAATGACCCTCCTTTAGGCAGGTAAGTGCATAAGAGCCGAAAACCTTAGGAAAGCTATGGGGTGACGACTTAACTCACCATGGAATGAGCATCCCCTGAGAATGGTTCTCTTAGCATGAGCACGAGGAGCTAACTTAGTGAACTTCTAGAACATATTTGTTTTGCTTTGATTGCAAATACTGTCACGCCCGCCCTTTCCAGGGGTTGGAGGGTGGCGTGACGCGATGGTACATACATGCATTACAGCGGAAGACTATATATACTTCTTACAGCGGAAGACTTTAAACTTCATTTATTTTCTTTCTTTTAAACATAAGCATGCATCATCATTTCATAAATACTTAGTTCCAGTTCATGACATTCAACTTAAAAGAAAACGTGCATAAGTATGGGAAACATAAACATATCTCCTCCACCAGGCCACTACCACACACACTTTGCCCCTCCTGCTGCTCCCTTTAGTTTAGACATTCTTTAGCCTTATCTGCAGTACAAGGGAACATAAAACTATAAGCACATAGGCTTAGTAGGATCCTGTCCTACTCACAAAAACCATATGTCAAGCATTAAGCATAGAGTAGTGACATGATTATATAAGCTCATATAAGCATAACATTCATATAAATACATATAAGCATATAAGCATATGCATATAAACATACTAACATAAGCATAGCATTCATATAAACATTGAAGAACATAAGCAAATAACATGTATATAAACATAACATAAGCATAAGCATTCATATAAAAGAAATGGCGTGAGCATTCGAAACATATAACATAACTATAACATCATAATGATCTAGACATAGAATAAAGGTATATGCAAGATGCTCTTTGAAAACATATATATTGTAGGTACTTAAACATAATCTCAACATATTGGGACCGACATTGTACCACATACATCATCATCAAAGCGCGGATCCCTAATAGACCCGAGGTAGCTAATCCCGAACCCACTAGAGTACTAGGCCTGTACTATGTCTGTCGGCCTAGGGGAAACATAACATAGAAGCCCATCCTAAGCCCGTACTTATGACCATCGACCTAGGTCATCTGGGAGCCCATCCGTACTGAGTCCGTACTACGACCATCGACCCAGGGGCACGTAGGAGCCCATCCCTTGGACCTTATTAGGGTCCGGTACAAGCCATGCAAAAAGTAAAATAGCATATCATGTTCCTTATCATAACATATCATATTTCTTTTCATAAACATATCATGTTCCTTATCATGGCATATCATGTTTCTTCTTCATAGCATATCGTGTTCCTTCTTCATAACATATCATATTTCTTTTCATAACATACCATTTTTCTTCTTTATAACATATCATATTTCCTTCTTCATAACATATCATATTTCTTTTCATATCATATCATGTTCCTTCTTTATGACATATCATATACTCATACAATTAACATGACAATGAGCATAACATAATCATACATTCATACAATTAACATGGACATAAAGCAGTGACATCAACCAATCATGCTATTATAAAATCTAACTAACATCATATTTGCATCTTTTTTTACATGTAGCATGGCATGGAGGACTTAGTAGAAGGCATGTACATAGGCTGGCTGAAACCCTAAGGGAGGGTTCTTAAGAGTTTACATGCTAAACAACTTGTCAAGGTCTACTTAACATCATACTAACATCACACACATACAGAGTATGACATAAACATCATGAACAAACATAACTTGGTGAGATCTAAACATCATGGGGTTCTCACAAAATTTTAAACCCTAAACAACTTTTACAAGATCTAACTAACCACATGTTAATTCCATCACATATAGATCATGGCATGGAAGGCCCTTAGGACTTTAAATGGGTCTTGGCCGAGAGCTTCAAGGAACCTTAAGGTCAATTTCTTAAATCTATCTTAGCTATCTGATGGCATGCTCGGAGGCTCGTTGGCTCCCATGTCCCCGGATTAAAATTTTCACTAATGAAAACTAATCTGGATGGGATGAGTTTCCTAAGCACAACCAATTCATCATCGTGCTAACGACTTGAGCGATCGCTTGAACAAACTAGTTGTTCACCAAACTCTTCTAGTCGGTTAGCCGCGGAAGAGACGATGGACGGATCGCCGATTTTTGTGTTTATCTTCGGGGTCCATGATTATACAAATACATATGGATGTAGACATGTATAATCAACACATACAAACATATTAACAAGAACATGCAAAGATCAATAAAAAAACTTGTAAAACTTTTATACCTCTCGATCTTCTATCGTATGTCCCAACCTCCTTGTATACTTCGTGTGGGCGAAGATCCTCCACAAGTTGAAGCTTCCTAGATCTTATTCAATCAAAAGAAAGAAGAACTCTCCTTCCCTTCTTTCTTGAGCCAACCACCAAGCCGCAAAGGATTGATGCCGCTGGCCCCAAGAATAGAGAGAACAAGATGGCCAACCAAGGAAGCGAACAAGGGAACAATCCTTAGCTCCTTTGTGCCGCCAGCCAAGAGGAAAAGAAGAGGAGAAGAGGAATAGGTTGATCGCAGACCAAGGTAGAGGGAAAAGAGATAGGCGCCGACAACCCCAAGGAAGAAGAAGAGAACTCTCCTATGGTTGCCGCCCAACCCACCTTCCAAACCCTAGCCGCCCAACCAAACCCTAACCTCCCTTGGGTTTCTTGCCGCCAAAGCCAATGATAGGAAAAACCCTAATCTCCAAAAACCATTAACCAACTCCCTTTGCCACCCACCTTAAGCCCCCTTTTATAGAGTTAGGCTTAAGCCTTATTTTAATCTCCACTGTTACTTCTAGGGATTTAATCTCAACCGTCGGATCTAGAGATTTAATCTCAACCATCGGATCTATAGATTTAATCTCCACTGTCGGATCTTGGGATTTAATCTCAACCGTCGGATCTAGAGATTTAATCTCAACCGTCGGATCTAGAGATTTAATCTCCACCTTCAGTTCTAGGGATTTAATCTCAACCGTCGGATCTAGAGATTTAATCTCAACCGTCGGATCTAGAAATTTAATCTCCACCATCGGATCTAGAGTTTTGTTTTCCATCATTGGATCTAGGATTCATGAGGATTATATTAGGCTACGATAGGGACCATGAGAAGGAGTTGGATCTTGGCCACCCGATGGATCGGAACCATACAAACTTGATCCATCAATGATGTTCCATTCCACTAGAGGATCATCATTGAATTACCTCACCAATCCCCATAAATTAATATGGGCTCCATACATTATTTGTACATCCATCTCCCCGTGTTTAAGATATCGAATGTCCGTCAATTAATTGATTTACTGAGTATCAATCAATTAACATATAACTCCTCGAGTAGTACCACTCAACCTTATCATCATGTTGACTAAGTCAACCTGCAGGGTTTACATGATGAACCTTATGAGCTCCTCAAGGGGACATCATCAACCTAATATATAGGACACAATTTCCTCCTATAATCAACGACACACCATGTAAATAATATCATTTCCCAACTTACCGGGCATATTGATTTAATCCATATAAATCTCACCCTTTGGTAAATCAAAGAAATAAATACTAAGTACATGTGCCCATTATTATATCGGGATTAAGAGCATGTACAACATAATATCCGAGGTCCGATTCAATTATGTAGTCAACAATAAATTGAATCACCTCTATGTCGGTCCTGCTCAATACACCTAAGTGTACTAATGTAACTCTATGTTCAAGACAAAACAATACCAAGCTACACTACAACCATGCCAATGGATTGTCAAAAACCATCTTGGTTGTGAGCCTCTACTTATATTCTACAAGCGACTGATAACATGATCTTCTGTGCCACACCAAGTACCATGTTATCTACAATATAAAGTATTAGACAATATGCACACATATAATAAATATAAAGTGCAAACAATGATTATGTGATTCTTATTTCAAAATAAAAATGTTCATACAAAAGAACCAGGCTTTCTGTATACATCCCAACAATCTCCCACTTATACTAAAAGACTATGCTGTCATCACACTGCCATACATCTGATCCCCATGTCCTCCACATGCCTATCAAACGCTTTTGCTGGAAGGGCCTTAGTGAATGGATCCGCCAGGTCATCCTCTGATGCAATCTAGGCGATAGCAACTTCTACCTCCTTTACAATTTCTCGTATCAGGTGGTACTTGCGCTCTATGTGTTTACTCGCCTTATAGGCTCGTTGTTCCTTCGAGTTTGCAACTGCACCACTGTTATCACAATAAATTGTGATAGTTCTGGGCAAACCAGGAATCACATCCAAGTCCATCAAGAAGTTCCTAAGCCATACAACTTTTTTGGCTGCCTCAGAGACTGCCACATACTCAGCTTCCATGGTAGAGTCCGCCACGCATTTCTGCTTGACACTCCTCCATACTATGGCTCCACCTTCAAAAGTAAACACAAACCCCGAGGTAGACTTACTGTTGTCCCTATCTGATTGGAAATCAGAATCCCTGCCCGGTAAACAAGCATATAATCCCTAGTCCTTCTCAGGTACTTCAATATATGCTTTACCGCAGTCCAATGTCCCTGTCCAGGATTACTCTGATATCTGCTAACCATGCCCACGGTAAAGTAGATATCTGGTCTCGTACATAGCATAACATACATGAGGCTTCCTACTGCCGAAGCATAAGGAACCGCCTTCATCTCCTCTATCTCCTTTGATGTTTTGGGACACATCTCTTTAGATAAAGGTACTCTATACCTAAAAGGTAGAAAACCTTTCTTGGAGTTCTGCATGCTAAAACGATCAAGGATAGTGTCAATGTATGAAGCTTGAGATAAGCACAACATCCTTTTCTTGCGATCCCTTATCACCTTGATCCTAAGGATGTGTCCCACTTCTCCCAAGTCCTTCATATCAAACTGTTTGGACTTTCATACTCTTACGTCTGATAACACTCTGATATTGTTGCCAACTAACAAAATGTCATCTACGTATAGTATAAGAAATACCACTACGTTTCTATCAAATCTCTTGTATACACAAGGCTCATCCGGACTTTGAATAAATCCATATGACTGGATTACCTCATTAAAGCGAATGTTCCAAGATCTAGAAGCTTGCTTCAATCCATAAATGGACCGATTAAGTTTGCACACAAGATGCTCTTTGCCCTTTGCAATGAATCCCTTTGGTTGTTTCATATAGATGTTTTCCTCAAGACTTCCATTAAGGAAAGCTATCTTGACATCCATCTACCAAATCTAATAATCCTCATGAGCAGCAATAGATAAGAGAATCCGGATAGACTTAAGCATAGCTACCAGTTAAAAGGTCTCCTCATAATCGATACCCTCTTTCTGAGTATACCCTTTCGCAACAAACCTAGCTTTGAAGGTCTCAACCTTCCCGTCTACTCCTCTCTTTTTCTTGTAGATCCACTTGCATCCAATGGCTTTCACACCATCGGGTGGTTCTACTAGCTCCCAGACATGATTAGAATCCATAGATTCTATCTCTGAATTCATCGCTCTTTGCCAAGATATCGCATCTCTATCTTGGAGTGCCTCGTCATATGTCCAGGGATCAGGTTCATGTTTACCAGGGACTAAGTCCGAAGACTCTCCCAAGAACATGAATCTCTCGGGTTGTCTAACAACCCTCCCACTACGACGAGGTGCCTCCTGTGTATGCTCTGTGACACGCGGTGCAGTGACTTGTGGTATTTCCTCTTGTACCGGTGGTACTGAAGTCGGGACTTCCCCTGTCAACTCCTCAAGAACAATCCTACTCGTGGGCTTGTGGTTCATCACATAGTCCTCCTCTAGAAATCTGGCATTCGTACTCACGATCACCTTCTGATCTCTAGGACTATAGAACAAACCACCCTTCGTTCCCTTAGGGTAGCCAACAAACAAGCGTACTTCTGTACGAGATTCTAACTTACCAGCATCTCCCTTCAGCACATGTGCTGGACTACCCCAAATCCAAATATGTCTTAGACTAGGCTTTCGCCCAGTCCACAATTCTGTGGGAGTAGAGGGTACTGACTTAGATGGAACCAAGTTCAGAATGTGTGCTTCCGTTTCCAGAGCAAACCCCCAGAACGAATCTTGTAACTCAGAATAACTCATCATTGATTTGACCATCTCCATAAGAGTCCTATTCCTTCGCTCCGCCACACCATTCTGCTGGGGTGTGCCAGGTGCGGACAATTGGGATTGAATCCCAGCCTCTGATAAGTAACTCCTAAACTCTCCCAAGAGGTACTCGCCACCGCGATCAGATCGTAGTGTCTTGATACTTTTACCTTGATGGTTCTCCACATCAGCCTTGAATTCTTTGAACCTGTCAAAGCATTCAGACTTGCGACGCATCAAGTAAATGTATTCATACCTTGAATAATCGTCTATAAAAGAGACAAAGTATTCAAAGCCACCTCTAGCCTGGATAGACATTGGACCGCACAAATCAGAATGAACCAATTCCAATACATCTTTGGCTCTATACCCCTTAGCCTTAAAAGGCCTCTTGGTCATCTTACCTTCCAAGCAAGACTCGCAGGTTGGGAGATCTTCCACCACTAATAAACCCAAGGGTCCATCATCTATCAACCTTTGAATTCTACTCAGGTTAATATGACCAAGTCTTAGGTGCCAAAGATATGTCTGGTTCATTTTCGAAGGTTCTTTTCTCTTATTAGACTTAGAAGATGAGTTATTCACTTCTATATGCATCGTGGGAGTTTTCGATTCAAGAGTATACAAATTGCCAACCAATGTACCAGAACAGATAATCTCTCTATTCCTTTTTATAACAACTTTGTCATTAAAAGAAATAAAATATCCATCCAGAAACAATTTAGAAACTGAAATTAGATTCTTTCTAAAAGTAGGTACATAAAGACAATTTCTCAAAACCAAAACTTTATTCCTATCAAAAGATAAATAAACGTCTCCCACTGCAATAGTCACCACTTTTAAAGCATTGCCCATGAAGACAGTAATCTCTCCCTCAGCTAGTCGTCGGGTTTCCTGGAACCCCTGCAAAGTATTGCAGACATGATCAGTGGCTCTTGTATCTACACACCAGGTATTGGTAGATAACACCGCTAAACATGTTTCAACAACTAAACAAGAAGATATACCTTTGTTCTTTCAGCGAGGACAGTCCGCCTTTCAATGTCCAATCTGCTTGCAAGTGAAGCACTTGCCTTTCGGCTTCTTCACTCCTGCCTGAGGTCCTACTGCCACTTTCTTTGCTCCACCTTGCTTCTTCTTCTTCTTTCCTTTCGGTTTAGAATAAGAAACCTTCTGAGCAACCATGGCTTGAGCACTTTGATGAAAAAGCCCCTCTGCCGCCTGGAGTTCTGTCAGAAGCTCCGCCAACGAATACAACCTCTTGTTCATGTCGTAGTTGAGGTGGAACTGCTCAAAACTCCTAGGCAGAGACTGGAGAATGATATCGACCTGGGTTTCCCCATCGATCTCAGCTTCGAGGACTTCCATCTCACTTAGATGAGCAATCATCTTGAGAACATGGTCCCTGACGGGTGTTCCCTCGATCATGGTGGTCGTCATCAAGTTCCTCATAGCCTTCTGTCTGGGCGCCCTACTCTGATGTCCGAAAAGTTCCTTGAGATTAAGCATCATGTCATAAGCCGTGGCCATGGCCTGATGCTGATGTTGCAGCACATTTGACATAGATGCCAAAATGTAACACCGTGCCATCTCATCAGCCTTGATCCATTTCTTTTAACTCTCTTTCTCCTTTTCATCAGAGTTATCGGTGGGCTTAGGAGGACAGACCTCGAAGAGTATAAATTTGTACTCCTCTGCAGTTAAGACAATATCCAAATTTCTTTTCCAATCAATATAATTTGTTCCAGTAAGTTTATTTTCTTTTAATATCACAGCAAGTGGGTTGAAAGCCATTTGAAAAACCTAAGAATCACAATGATCAAAATATTAGATTTCAAATATCATTGATTCCTCAAACAATAAAATTTCGAAATCAACCAACACCTCAAAACACCGAGAATATCGCATGCCACGATAGTGTGGACGTATACGAATTCTACATTTGTAAGAGGAGGTTTAACCCTTTAATTTTATTATCTTGTCAACCTTACTTTTTGACAAATAAAATTAATAGTTGGTTTCTCTTTGGCCCTACAAATAAAAGCAGTGACTGCGATGGGGAGGATACTTTTTATTTTCATCTAAGTGTGCACCATTACACGATACTAAGGAAATTATCTCGGATTATGTGCCATACCGATGGGGAAGTACACACGCTCCTAAATAATTTCCTATAACCAATATTTGACCTAGTGATCCGCAAACAAACTCATCCGATGGGGAGGAAGGCACTCAGAGCCGACGCACAAGTTTGTTGCATCACATGTCAAATTGTAATGGAGGCCGCGGGAATTAATTAAAATGTCCCTCTCCCACTTAGTAAATTGACAGTGAGGAATTTTCAAGCACACACAACATGCATATAAAACAAATCAGCAATAAATATGGAAAAAATCAGAATTTTCCAAACTATTATGGCATTGTTCTCCAATATGCGTCCCGTCGTGTCGCCACCTCGTCTGCTCCACCTTTTCCCGTGCGCAAGTCACCAAAGAGATCCGAGCCAAGATAAACTATTTTAATTTACATCCATCGATCCTATACTCCACGAAGGAGTGTACAAACAATCTAGATCGAAAGTAAACTAAAATGAGTTGCTAAACAATGTCGTATTTAATTACAAAAATTAAATACTAATTTAGCCTCGTCAACCCCGAGGATTCAAATAATATACAATCGCACACACATGCAATCACATACACACATATATAGCCATAATAGTTGGATCTTATGCCTACAACCAAAATGTTATCCTACACACATCCTACATTCATCCGGCATACACAATATATGATAAGTGCATGAAAGTAACCGAATCCAAAACACACAAAATCGGAAACCGTGGCTCTGATACCATTTTGATGGCATGCTCGGAGGCTCGTTGGCTCCCATGTCCCCGGATTAAAATTTTCACTAATGAAAACTAATCCGGATGGGATAAGTTTCCTAAGCACAACCAATTCATCGTCGTGCTAACGACTTGAGCGATCGCATGAACAAACTAGTTGTTCAAGCAACCAAACTCTTCTAGTCAGTTAGCCGCGGAAGAGACGACGGACAGATCGCCGGTTTTTGTGTTTATCTTCGGGGTCCATGATTATACAAATACATATGAATGTAGACATGTATAATTAACACATACAAACATATTAACAAGAACATGCAAAGATCAATAATAAAACTTGTAAAACTTTTATACCTCTCGATCTTCTATCGTATGTCCCAACCTCCTTGTAGACTTTGTGTGGGCGAAGATCCTCCACAAGTCGAAGCTTCCTAGATCTTCTTCAATCAAAAGAAAGAAGAACTCTCCTTCCCTTCTTGCTTGAGCCAATCAGCAAGCCACAAAGGCTTGATGCCGTCGGCCCCAAGAATAGAAAGAACAAGATGGCCAACCAAGGAACCGAACAAGGAAACAATCCCTAGCTCCTTTGTGTCGTCGGCCAAGAGGAAAAGAAGAGGAGAAGAGGAATAGGTTGATCGCCGACCAAGGTAGAGGAAAGAGGATAGGGCAGGCCAACACCTTAGGAAGAAGACCTGTGTTGCCACCCACCTTAACTTCAAACCTAAGCAGCCCAACCAAGCAACCAAACCCTAACCTCCCTAGGGTTTCTTGCGGCCCTAACCAATGATAGGAAAAACCCTAATCTCCAAAAACCATTAACCAACTCCCTTTGCCACCCACCTTATGCCCCCTTTTATAGGGTTAGGCTTAAGCCATGTTTTAATCTCCACCGTTGGTTCTAGGGATTTAATCTCAACCATCGGATCTAGAGATTTAATCTCAACCGTCGGATCTAGAGATTTAATCTCCACCGTCGGATCTAGGGATTTAATCTCAACAGTCAGATCTAGAGATTTAATCTCAACCGTTAGATCTATAGATTTAATCTCCACCGTCAGATCTAGGGATTTAATTTCAACCGTAGGATCTAGAGATTTAATATCAACCATCGGATCTAGAGATTTAATCTCCACCGTCGGATCTAGAGTTTTGTTTTCCATCATTGGATCTAGGCTTCATGAGGATTATATTAGGCTACGATAGGGACCATGAGGAGGAGTTGGATCTTGGCCACCCGATGGATCGGAACTACACAAACTTGATCCATCAATGATGTTCCATTCCACTAGAGGATCATCATTGAATTACCTCACCAACCCCCATAAATTAATATGGGCTCCATACATTATTTGTACATCCATTTCCCCGTGTTTAAGATATCGAATGTCCGTCAATTAGTTGATTTACTGACCATCAATCAATTAACAACTAACTCCTCGATTAGTACCACTCAACCTTATCATCATGTTGACTAAGTCAACCTGCAGGGTTTACATGATGAACCTTATGAGCTTCTCAAGGGGACATCATCAACCTAATATATAGGACACGGTTTTCTCCTATAATCAACGGCACACCATGTAAATAATATCATTTCCCAACTTACCGGGCATATTGATTTAATCCTTATAAATCTCACCCTTTGGTAAATCAAAGAAATAAATACTAAGTACATGTGCCCGTTATTATATTGGGATTAAGAGCATGTACAACATAATATCCGAGGTCCGATTCAATTATGTAGTCAGCAATAAATTGAATCACCTCTATGTTGGTCCTGCTCAATACACCTAAGTGTACTAGTGTAACTCTATGTTCAAGACAAAACAATACCAAGCTACACTACAACCATGCCAATGGTTTGTCCAAAACCATCTTGGTTGTGAGCCTCTACTTATATTCTACAAGGGACTGATAACATGATCTTCTGTGTCACACCAAGCACCATGTTATCTACAATGTAAAGTATTAGACAATATGCACACATATAATAAATATAAAGTGCAAACAATCATCATATGATTCTTATTTCAAAATAAAAATGTTCATACAAAAGAGCTAGGCTTTCTGTATACATCCCAACAATATCAACATGTTACCTTCATCTACATTCAAAACATAGCATGACAACTTATAGATCATAGCATGATAGACCATTAGGAGCCTAAATAGGTCATGGCCAAAAGTTTAAAGGAGCTTAAAGATCAACCACTCAAATTTAGTTTTGCTAACAACATGTTATCTTCATCTACATTCAAAACATAGCATGACAACTTATAGATCATAGCATGATAGACCATTAGGAGCCTAAATAGGTCTTAGCCGAAAGTTTCAAGGAGCTTAAAGATCAACCACTCAAATTTAGTTTAGCTAACAACATGTTATCTTCATCTACATTCAGAACATAGCATGAAAACTTATAGATCATAGCATGGTAGACCATTAGGAGACTAAATGGGTCTTGGCCGAAAGTTTCATGAAGCTTTTAAGATCAAACATTTAGGTTTAGCTTAGTTATCAACATACTATCTTCATCTACAATCAAAACATAGCATGACCACATATAGAGCATAGCATAGAAAACCATTAGGGGTCAAAAGGGGACTTGGCCGAGAGTTTCATGAAGTTTGAAGGTCAACACTTAAATTTAGTTTAGCTATCAACATACTCTCTTCATCTACAATCAAAACATAGCATGACCACATATAGAGCATAGCATAGAAAACCATTAGGGGTCAAAAGGGGACTTGGCCGAGAGTTTCATGAAGTTTGAAGATCAAACACTTAACCCAAGCCTACCTAGAAACCTATTATCATCATATTCATACAAAAACATATCATGGACAATCATGGAAAGCTTAGAGGAGGTTTTGACCGAATGTTTCCTAAGGAATTTTCTTAACAACCATCAACCGAAGCAACTTGACTACAGGTGAGGGGATACTTACATCCTTCGCTTTGTTTAATAGTTGGAAAACACCCTAAGTGATGCCAAGACTAGAGCCTTCTTCTTGCTTGGTTAGTTTTTGGAAAATGGAAGAGGGGGAGCTTAGGGTTTCGGTGAGGAAGAAGAAGATAAGTGGAGAATGTCAATTGTGGTTTCTCTTGTCTCCTCATTCCCCTATTTATTCACTTGAAGGTGTCCCTTAGCCGCTCTTACCCTTATCTATCATTTCCCGTACCCTTCTATTAGCACAACCCTACTGGGCTTCTGGTTATTGGGTTCATCTTAAGGGTTAGCTATCTACTTGGGGGTTTAGGGTTTAAATCTTGGGCCATGCATCCTTTTTGGCTCTATTTCTTTTATTTTTTGAAAGAGCCCACATAAAGCCCATTATAATCATGCAAAAAAATCTTGTAAAATTGCTAGGAATTTTTACGGGCGTTACAATCCTTCATACCTTTTAAAAGTTTCATCCTCGAAACTTAGAATAACCCTTGGTACTTTTGTTTCATGTCCTCCTCGCGTTCCCAGGTGGCTTCTTCGTACCGATGATTTTGCCACAGGACCTTCACTAAGGGAACCTCTTTATTCCTTAGTCTTTTGACTTCTCGGTCTAGTATCTGGATAGGCCGACTTTCATAACTCAGGTCCTCTTGAACTTGCACTGTTTGTGGCTCGATCACTTGGTATGTATTGGAAATGCACTTCTTGAGCATCGAAACGTGGAACGCGTTGTGAATAGATGACATCTCTTGAGGCAGCTCTAGCTCGTAAGCTACCTTGCCAACTCTCTTCAGTATCGGATATGGTCCCACATAGCGTGGACTAAGCTTACCCTTCCTTCCAAATCTCATCACTCCCTTCATAGGGGCCACTTTGAGAATACGGATCTCAGACTTGAATTCTAATGGTCTCTGCCGCATATCTGCATAGCTCTTTTGCCGACTCTACGGCGGTTTCAATTCTTTGGCGGATGTTACGTATAGCTCGGGTGGTGTAAATCAATGAAATCTGTTTGAAGTCTCATCCCCTTCTTTTCACCACCCTCGTACCAGAATATAGGAGATCTACATTTCCTCCCGTATAGAGCCTCGTAGGGCGCCATTCCAATAGTAGCTTGATAGCTATTATTGTAGGCGAATTCTGCCAAGCATAAGTATCGGCACCAGCTCCCTTTGAAATCCAAGGTGCACGCTCGTAACATATCCTCCATTACTTGATTCACCCTTTCGATCTATCAGTCGATGCGAGGATGGAAAGCGATCTTGAATAATAACCGTGCCAAGGGCCTTGAACACATTCGAAATGGGAAATAAAGCGACCATCTCATCGAAATGATGGTCTTAGTAATCCCATGTAATCTGATAATTTCCTTAGCATATAATTGAGCCAGTTACTCAGTTGAATAGGTCATCTTGATTGCTAAGAAGTGGGCAGACTTCGTCAATTTGTCCACAATTACCCATATAGCATCATATCCATTCGTAGTCTTGGGTAGTCCTGAGATGAAATCCATAGAAATATCTTCCCATTTCCATTCTGAAATTTGGATCGGCTGCAGTGTTCCTCTAGGTCTCTGATGTTCTTCTTTAACCCTTTGGCAGGTCAGGCAGGTACTGACATACTGAGCCACATCTCTTTTCATACCAAACCACCAAAATTTCCTTTTCAGATCTTTGTACATCTTGGTGGTTCCAGGATGCATCGCATAAGGGGTTCCATGAGCTTCCTCAAATATCTTCTTCCGTAATTCTGGATCATCGGGAATACACAAGCGATCCCTGAGGTAGAGTACTCCACTGTCAGAGATACGAAATCCATCATCCTTTCCTTCTAGGACCTCTTGCTTGATCCTTTGAATGCTCGGGTCGCGGGTTTGCTTTTCTAGTATATCGTCGAACAGCGTTGGTGCTATCGTCTTGGTAGAAAGCCGTCCGAAAATGATTTCAACCCCGTAATGCATAATTTCCTTTTCTAAGTGCCGAGATAATACCGATAGAGACATCAAGGTGGCACAGGACTTCCTGCTGAGTGCATCGGCCACCTTGTTCACTTTTCCTAGATGGTAGAAGATCTCGCAGTCATAATCCTTGACGAGCTCGAGCCATCTGCATTGTCTCATGTTTAGGTCCTTCTATGTGAAGAAATATTTCAGAATCTGGTAGTCTGTATAAATCCTACATTGAGCTCCATATAGATAATGCCTCCATGTTTTGAAAGCAAAGAACACGACCGCTAAATCTAGATCATGAGTGGGATAATTCCTTTCATGTTCCTTGAGTTGTCTAGAGGTGTAGGCAATGACCTAGCCATTCTGCATGAGTACAGCTCTGAGTCCCAACTTGGAAGCGTCGTTGTACATGTCGAAGCCTTCGTTACTGTCCGGAAGAGCAAGGATTGGAGCACTGATCTTTCTCTTTTTCAATTCCATGAAACTTTTCTCGCAGGTGTCTATCCATTCATACTTTTTGTTCTTTCTGGTGAGAACTGTCATAGGGGTTGCAATTCTAGAGAAGTTCTCTACAAACTTCCTGTAGTAGCTTGCTAGCCCAAGAAAGCTACTGATCTCGCTGGCATTCTTTGGCCTGTTCTAGTTACTCACAGCTTCAATCTTTATTGGGTCTACCATCACTCCGTGCTTGGATATAACATGACCCAAAAATGATACTTGATCGAGCCAGAATTCGCATTTGGAGAACTTTGCAAACAACTTCTTTTCCCGAAGAATCTATAATACCATATTCAGGTGTTCTGTGTGCTCTTCTTGGGTTCTTGAATATATTAGTATATCGTCGATGAAAACGATTACAAATTTGCCGAGGAATGCCGAGAATACCCGATTCCTCAGATCCATGAACATAGCAGGTGCATTCTGTTGGATCGAGAAGCGTCGCTAGAGGGGGGTGAATAGCGAGCGTAGAATTTCTTTTCGTTCGTTTACGTTCGTTAAAACACGAGTAGACACAGCAGCAAAATAAGAAGACAAGTTTATTTTTGTTGGGAGATCGTGATGGCCGGCTAGAACGGGGTGAATAGCCCTCTTACGATGGATGTCGTAATTTGCTCGTCTACAAAAAATTAGCGCAAGTGGAATATACAAATACAAATAGACAAAGCAAAAGATAAACAATAAAACAAACGCTAACACGATGGTATAACGTGGTTCATGGCTACGCTGCTAATCCACGGTCCGATTCGTCCAAGGTGAATCACTCCTTCAAAGCCAATCACTATTGGTCTCTCCTTTGCACCAAGCTAGGTGGAGGTAACCTTTACAAACAAGATCACTGTTCTTACAATAAGAATGAAGTAAAAGCAAGTAAGAAGAGTTTAGAGCTTGTGGGGCACTTGGATGGTCGTTTGGAGTAAGAGCATTAGCCCCCCAAAGCTCCACACCCTCTCTTTTTATAGAGAGGAGGCTTTTCTTCCCGTTGGCCGCCACCAGTCGACTGCTGCCCTTGGCAGTCAACTGCCGCCACTACAACGGTCTCCGAACACGTCGGATCCCGACCGTTGTAGTCCAACGGAACACTTGGCGATCAATCGATGGACTCATCGGCCGATCTGCCTCCGTCGATCAGCCGAGTCGCCACGAGTGGTTCTGCGGCTAAACACTTTCGACCCGATCTTGAAGGACTCATTCGCCGCCAAAGCAGCCTTGTCGGTGGCCAAATGGCCAAGTTTCACTTAAGAGCTACCCCTTCCCGGGTTACATTCGCTCACTCTCATCTCTCGGAGTCCCTCGCCTTCGAAGTTCTCTTCGTTGCCCGCCCCGGCAAGCAAGCGCCGCGGCCCTCATGCTCCTTCGCGTCTCTTGCCTCGAAGTCTACTTCCTCCGGCTTCACTCCAAGCTCCTTGTCCGGCGGTCCCTCGGATGCTCCAAGCGCACGGCTTCTGTAAAGTCATCCTTCACCGACTCAAGGACCGAGTCATGAGTTGTGAAACTCGCCATGGCTCCATGTGCGAATTACTAAGTTCTGCAAGACTTCAACGCACATATCAAATCAACATAACAAACTAACTTAAACCCTTTGCCACACACATCAAAACCTAATCATGGCAAGAGATTGCCCTAACAATCTCCCCCTTTTTGATGTGTGGCAATCCGTTTAAGTTAGGTAAAAACATTTGATAAAAATTTCTAAGGTAAGAAAGAATGTAAACATAAACATGATATTGCAACATGCAACTCCCCCTTAATCCATGAAACTCCCCAAACTTATTTCTCCCCCTATCATAATTAACTTAAACATAATATTTTCTCCCCCTTTGACACCATCAAAAAGATTAATACTAAGTTATAAGCACATGGCATCAAGTATAATAGAAGGAAAATACCAAAAATTGGTTTAATAACTGAAATCATCTTTTACTGTTCAGAATATCAGGCCACCAATCGACTGGTTCAGACTACCAGTCGACTGGCACACTGTTTTCAGAAATTCTAATTTTTTATGGCGAAATTCAGAAATGCATTAGAAATTATAGAAAATTCAAAAAATCATGAAATTGTGGGAACATATTTATTTTAAGTATATCTATCAATGAAAAATAGTTTTTCATGAAAAATCATTATATTTTCATGGATTTTCCAAAAATTCAAAAGCTTTAAAAACCACTAGGTTTTTGATCATTCTAGTATCAAGTTTAACACTTAGTTTTGCATCCAATTGTTTCAAAACATGAATACATGTATTTTAAGGTAAGTAATTGTTTTGAAAACATATGAAATATCCAACCATGATCTTTGGGCAATATGTCTATGAATTAAACATAAGCCTTCCCCATGATTGGTCTATTATTGCTATTTTGATACCTTAAATGACCATCTAAGTGCCATAGGCATTAGTGGACATTTGTATCATCCTAACATCTCACTCATGCTAAGTTTTCAATCATGGTAGCCTATAGTGAGTGTGAGATGTATCCTAGAGGGTATTTGTATACACTTAACCATTTATATTCATGCAATTCTATCAAGGTTAAGTATCAACCTAACAATCCTCATGATCATAAAGGCATATATCAATTAATTCTGCATTATGATAATGAAATACATGTATTCATCAAATTATAATCATGCATTAGGTATTATATCATGATTATGAACAAAGTATTACCTAAGGCAAGATTTACACCTATTTCTCATGATTATGTGCCAAATATCAAAATCATAAATAATGATTGCAAATATTCATAGCAATTTCATTAATTATCTTGATTTAAGCATTATTATCTATTTATAGGCACGTTATCATCACCTAACACTATTTCAAAAATGTTGTCCCGCTATCCTAAGTCAACCAAAAATATGATATAGGTCAAGTCCATATGGTTGACGATCCTAGGGTTTTTCTAACCCTTAAGGATGGATTTTGGAACCCAAAATAGGTTCTTTCCTATGGGGTTCACAAGATACTCCTTGGGAATCCATTTCCTAGCAATTACTTTCTTCTTATCTTGTCCCCTAGCAATTAGGCATTTGTAGGCCTTTTCATTTTTCTTTTCTTTATAACCTAGGCCTTTCTTATTAAAATTAGCTCTTTGGCTCTCTATAATCATGTTCAATGTATTTGAGCCAATTGTGAATTTCTCTAGGGCTTTTGTCAAATAGTCTACCTTTTCCCTTAAAGCCCTATTTTCATCCATACATGCATCACTAACATTAAATGGCATATATTCATGTGAGCATGCATCATCATGGCAAGAAGAAATATTTTCATTTTCATTTAAGCATGCTTTTTCTAACTTCTCTTCTAAGTCCTTAATTTGTTCAAGCATACATTTATTCTTTTTCTTGGCTCTAAATAAGTCCTTAGTGAGGCTAGAAATCATAGACATAATTTGCTTAGGGGGTAGATTTGTTACCTCACTTACCAAATCCTCTTCTTCGGATGAGGATGTAGAGGAGGCTCCCCCTTCATTTGAGCTCTCCCCACTTGTGCTTGATTCTTCATTCGAGGAGGAGGAGCAATCCAAATCATCAAAAGCCATTAGTGCTAAATTTGAGTAGACATGTTCTTCTTCTTCTGATGAGGATGAGGAAGCAAGGTCATCCCATGTCTTTGCTTTGAGAGCCATGGCCTTTCCTTTTTCCTTTGTCTTATTTTCCTCTTCCTTCTTTTTACTCCCCTTTTTCTTTTTCTTTTCTTCTTTCTTCTTCCTCTCTTCTTTGCTCTTGTTTAGGAGAGGACAATTGTCCCTTATATGCCCCTCTCCTTGGCAATTGTAACAAATCACCTTTCCTCTTGATCTTCTCCTCCTATCATTAGATTTATTACAATGAAAACCTTTTAAAGCACGTCTTACCCTTCTTACCATATATGCTTCTTCCGTGCTATCCATGGAGGAGGAGGAGGATGCTTCATCATCGGAGGAGGAGGGGATCTCTATCTTCTTCTTCCCCTTATTTGCTATCAAAGCTACTCCTCTTGAAGGTTGGATTCTTGGCTCTTCTTGTATTCCTTCAAGCCTCATTTTGTGGAGCTCCATTGTTGAGAAAAATTCCTCCAAGGTACTTACTTCTAAGTTCTTGGAGATATAAAATGAGTCCACCATGGAGCTCCATCTTGAGGATCGGGGAAAGGCTTCTATGGCCTTCATTACCATATCCCGGTTGGAGAGCTTTTCACCTACACTTGTCAAACCAGTTAGAACTTCCTTAAATCTAGAGTGTAGAGATTTTACTTTCTCTCCCTTTTCGAGTTTGATATTGGACAATTGGGAGCGAAGAACATCTCTCCTTGCTAGCTTTGCCTCGGATGTGCCTTCATGGATTTCTATTAGTTTCTCCCACATTTCCTTGGCGCTAGCACACTCTCCTATCCTATTGACTTCTTGTTGAGGGAGGACATTGTATAGGTGGTGCTTGGCCTTTGAATTTGCCAAGTATTCTTCTCTTTGCCTCTTGCTCCACCTTGATTTCTCCAATGGCTCCCCATTTTCGTTCCTAGGCAACTCGAAACCGTTTTCCATTATCAATAAAATTTCAAAGTCAGTTTCGAAGACTACCTCCATTCGCTTCTTCCACCAAGCGAATTCGCCGTCGAACTTCGGTGGGTGGATGTTGGAGCCGGCCATTTTGAATGTTTCTTGTTGTGGCGGTTAGTCCTCGACAAGCTTTCCTTAGCTCTGATACCACTTGTTGGGAGATCGTGACGGCCGGCTAGAGGGGGGTGAATTGCCCTCTTACGATGGATGTCGTAATTTGCTCGTCTACAAAAGATTAGCGTAAGCGGAATATATAAATACAAATAGACAAAGCAAAAGATAAACAATAAAACAAACGCTAACACGATGGTATAACGTGGTTCACGGCTACGCCGCTAATCCATGGTCCAATTCGTCCAAGGTGAATCACTCCTTCAAAGCCAATCACTATTGGTCTCTCCTTTGCACAAAGCTAGGTGGAGGTAATCAGAGAAGACGACGCGCTTAGAGGGGGTGAATAGCGCTGACCATAGATGGAATTCGCTCAATCGCTACAAAACTCAGCAATACGTAACCGAACGAAGCACAAATAATAAAAGCAATAACGAAAAGATACAATCACGAACACAAGGATATAACGTGGTTCGGAACCGAACGGTTCCTACTCCACGGATCGAGCTCTAAAGAGCCCTAGTGATGCACACGCACTCACTAATCACAAATACTCCTTCTCGACACAAGTCGGAGGTGGAGAAACCTCGTACAACAGTTTACAACAATAAACTAAGTAGATACAAGCAAATACAATGAGATACAATGCAATATAAGTAAAGAAAAAGCTTTACAAATGCCTTTTGATTGCTTGCTTGTTGATCGCTTGAACCATGGTTGAAGACCCTGATTTGCAGCAGCAAATCGCCTCAAAAACGTCCAAAAAATCACTGCCAAAACCCTCCCGTTGAGCTCCTTTTATCCTTACGCGCGACCTGGATTTTCGCCCATCAGTCGACTGATGCCACTGTTGTCGTGATACGACGGCTCGATCCACGCTAGAAAAACTCCAACGGATCTCTTAGCGATCGGCCAACATTGGCGATCGCCAACCGTAGTCGTAATCGGCGCCCGATCGGCGAGCATTTGTGCTTGGTGCTAGCGAACTAGCAGTCCCTTAGCGATCGGCTATCGCCGACTGTCGACTCCCCAATGGCGATCCTGCCGCCAAAGTTTTCATCTCCAAACACCGGTCAATTCAAGTCGACTCACAGCGGTGAAGGCCATAATGCGGTCATTGACCGCAACCTCAAACATGAGGTTTAAACCCAAATATGGTGCCCCCATACTTGCTAGACCACCCTTAGCCTAGACCTAAGCCTTCTAGCCACCTCCATCAGCCTCACGCCTCTCAAATCCCTCCAAGTCATCCATGACTTATTCATCCATCGCGCTAGCCTCCAGGTGCTTCCCTCGTCTATGTCATGCTAATGGTGTCTACACCGCCAAGGCACATTGGACTTACGTCGTCAAGACTCCGCTTGGACTTTACGCTGCCAATATCAATCCCCTTGGACTTCCAAATGCCAAGACTCAAGCTTGGACTTTCCCTTGCCAACCCATGTTGGACTTTCCATGCCAAGACCCATGCTTGGACTTTCCATTTGCCAAGACCCATGCTTGGACTTCTCATTTGCCAAGACCCATGCTTGGACTTCTCATGCCAAGTACACAAGACTTGGACCTTCCCAATTGCCAAGTGTCCCACTTGGACTTTCCATGCCAAGTACCCATGACTTGGACTTTACCTTGCCAAGACCCATGCTTGGACTTTCCATTTGCCAAGACCCATGCTTGGACTTTCCAAAATCACATGGTCAACCCTAGTCAACCATTAAGGCCTTCCTCGAGTCAAACTCGAGTCCGGTCAAACATGACCCGGGTCGATTGCTCCAACAATCTCCCCAACATATTAAGCGACATTAATGTCAAACATCAATGCCAAACCACTTTGTCAAATCCCTTTGTCAAACATCAAAACATCACTCAAGTCAAACTCGAGTCTGGTCAATCGTGACCTGGGCCGATTGCACCAACAGTAACCTTTACAAACAAGATCACTCTTCTTACAATAAGAATGGAGTAAAAGCAAGTAAGAAGAGTTTAGAGCTTGTGGGGCACTTGGATGGTCGTTTGGAGTAAGAGCATTAGCCCCCCAAAGCTCCACACCCTCTCTTTTTATAGAGAGGAGGCTTTTCTTCCCGTTGGCCGCCACCAGTCGGCTGCTGACCTTGGTAGTCGACTGCCGCCACTACAACGGTCTCCGAACACGTCGGATCCCGACCATTGTAGTCCAACGGAACACTTGGCAGTCGACTGATGGACCTCATTATCGCCTCGTAGTCATTGCCGACTCTACGGCATTCGTGGCAAAACCCTTTGGACATTGGCTGCGCCTTGGCGATCGACTAGTGTCTTAGCGATCGGCAATGCCCATATACGATCACCGGTCTCAAAATAGCCAGTCGAATACCAGTCGAACCACATTCGACTCGGAGCAGTCGACTGCCATTCCATTGCAGTCGGCTGGTGTCGGGAAATCCCATCCCACACTTAGCCAAATGGCCAAGTTTCACCTAAGAGCTACCCCTTCCCGGGTTACATTCGCCCACTCTCATCTCTCGTAGTCCCTCGCCTTCGAAGTTCTCTTCGTTCGCGGCCACACCCCTCGGAAGCATCAGGCGCACGACTCTGCAATGCTCCTTCGCGTCTCTTGCCTCGAAGTCTACTTCCTCCGGCTTCACTCCAAGCTCCTCGCGTGATCCCTCGGGATGCTCCAGCGCCTGCACCAGAAGCCATCCTTCACCGACTCAAGGACCGAGTCATGAGTTGTGAAACTCACCATGGCTCCATGTGCGAATGACTAAGTCCTGCAAGACTTCAACGCACATATCAAATCAACATAACAAACTAACTTAAACCCTTTACCACACACATCAAAACCTAATCATGGCAAGAGATTGCCCTAACAATCTCCCCCTTTTTGATGTGTGGCAATCCGTTTAAGTTAGGTAAAAACATTTGATAAAAATTTCTAAGGTAAGAAAGCATGTAAACATAAACATGATATTGCAACATGCAACTCCCCCTTAATCCATGAAACTCCCCATACTTATTTCTCCCCCTATCATAATTAACTTAAACATAATATTTTCTCCCCCTTTGACACCATCAAAAAGATTAATACTAAGTTATAAGCACATGGCATCAAGTCTAATAGAAGGAAAATACCAAAAATTGGTTTAATAACTGAAATCAGCTTTTACTGTTCGGAATATTAGGCCACGATTGATCGTTAGGACTACGGTCATACCAAATTACGATTTTAGAATGAAATTTAGAAATGCATTAGAAATTCCAAAAAATTCGAAAAATCATGAAATTGTGGGAACATATTTCTTTTAAGTATATCTATGAATGAAAAATAGTTTTTCATGAAAAATCATTATATTTTCATGGATTTGCCAAAAATTCAAAAGCTTTAAAAACCACTAGGTTTTTGATCATTCTAGTATCAAGTTTAACACTTAGTTTTGCATCCAATTGTTTCAAAACATGAATACATGTATTTTAAGGTAAGAAATTGTTTTGAAAACATATGAAATATCCAACCATAATCTTTGGGCAATATGTCTATGAATTAAACATAAGCCTTCCCCATGATTGGTCTATTATTGCTATTTTGATACCTTAAATGACCATCTAAGTGCCATAGGCATTAGTGGACATTTGTATCATCCTAACATCTCACTCATGCTATGTTTTCAATCATGGTAGCCTATAGTGAGTGTGAGATGTATCCTAGAGGGTATTTGTATACACTTAACCATTTATATTCATGCAATTCTATCAAGGTTAAGTATCAACCTAACAATCCTCATGATCATAAAGGCATATATCAATTAATTCTACATTATGATCATGAAATACATGTATTCATCAAATTATAATCATGCATTAGGTATTATATCATGATTATAAACAAAGTATTACCTAAGGCATGATTTACACCTATTTCTCATGATTATGTGCCAAATATCAAAATCATAAATCATCATTGCAAATATTCATAGCAATTTCATTAATTATCATGATTTAAGCATTATTATCTATTTATAGGCACGTTATCATCACCTAACACTATTTCAAAAATGTTGTCCCGCTATCCTAAGTCAACCAAAAATATGATATAGGTCAAGTCCATATGGTTGACTATCCTAGGGTTTTTCTAACCCTTAAGGATGGATTTTGGAACCCAAAATAGGTTCTTTCCTATGGGGTTCACAAGATACTCCTTGGGAATCCATTTCCTAGCAATTACTTTCTTCTTATCTTGTCCCCTAGCAATTAGGCATTTGTAGGCCTTTTCATTTTTCTTTTCTTTATAACCTAGGCCTTTCTTATTAAAACTAGCTCTTTGGCTCCCTATAATCATGTTCAATGTATTTGAGCCAATTGTGAATTTCTCTAGGGCTTTTGTCAAATAGTCTACCTTTTCCCTTAAAGCCCTATTTTCATCCATACATGCATCACTAACATTAAATGGCATATATTCATGTGAGCATGCATCATCATGGCAAGAAGAAATATTTTCATTTTCATTTAAGCATGCTTTTTCTAACTTCTCTTCTAAGTCCTTAATTTGTTCAATCATGCATTTATTCTTTTTCTTGGATCTAAATAAGTCCTTAGTGAGGCTAGAAATCATAGACATAATTTGCTTAGGGGGTAGATTTGTTACCTCACTTACCAAATCCTCTTCTTCGGATGAGGATGTAGAGGAGGCTCCCCCATCATTTGAGCTCTCCCCACTTGTGCTTGATTCTTCATTTGAGAAGGAGGAGCAATCCAAATCATCAAAAGCCATTAGTGCTAAATTTGAGTAGACATGTTCTTCTTCTTCTGATGAGGATGAGGAAGCAAGGTCATCCCATGTCTTTGCTTTGAGAGCCATGGCCTTTCCTTTTTCCTTGGTCTTCTTTTCCTCTTCCTTCTTTTTACTCCCCTTTTTCTTTTTCTTTTCTTCTTTCTTCTTCCTCTCTTCTTTGCTCTTGTTTAGGAGAGGACAATTGTCCCTTATGTGCCCCTCTCCTTGGCAATTGAAACAAATCACCTTTCCTCTTGATCTTCTCCTCCTATCATTAGATTTATTAAAATGAAAACCTTTTAAAGCACGTCTTACCCTCCTTACCATATATGCTTCTTCCGTGCTATCCATGGAGGAGGAGGAGGATGCTTCATCATCGGAGGAGGAGGGGATCTCTATCTTCTTCTTCCCCTTGTTTGCTATCAAAGCTACTCCTCTTGAAGGTTGGATTCTTAGCTCTTCTTGTATTCCTTCAAGCCTCGTTTCGTGGAGCTCCATTGTTGAGAAAAACTCCTCCAAGGTACTTACTTCTAAGTTCTTGGAGATATAAAATGAGTCCACCATGGAGCTCCATCTTGAGGATCAGGGAAAGGCATCTATGGCCTTCATTATCATATACCGTTTGGAGTTCTTTTCACCTACACTTGTCAAACCGGTTAGAACTTCCTTAAATCTAGAGTGTAGAGATTTTTCCTTCTCTCCCTTTTCGAGTTTGATATTGGATAATTGGGAGCGAAGAACATCTCTCCTTGCTATCTTTGCCTCGGATGTGCCTTCATGGATTTCTATTAGTTTCTCCCACATTTCCTTGGCGCTAGCACACTCTCCTATCCTATTGACTTCTTGTTGAGGGAGGACATTGTATAGGTGGTGCTTGGCCTTTGAATTTGCCAAGTATTCTTCTCTTTGCCTCTTGCTCCACCTTGATTTCTCCAATGGCTCCCCATTTTCATTCCTAGGCAACTCGAAATCGTTTTCCATTATCAATAGAACGTGGGTGGATGTTGGAGCCGGCCATTTTGAATGTTGCTTGTTGTGGCGGTTAGTCCTCGACAAGTTTTCCTTAGCTCTGATACCACTTGTTGGGAGATCATGATGGCCGGCTAGAGGGGGGTGAATAGCCCTCTTACGATGGATGTCGTAATTTGGTCGTCTACAAAAGATTAGCGCAAGCAGAATATACAAATACAAATAGACAAAGCAAAAGATAAACAATAAAACAAACGCTAACACGATGGTATAACGTGGTTCACGACTACGCCGCTAATCCACGGTCCAATTCATCCAAGGTGAATCACTCCTTCAAAGCCAATCACTATTGGTCTCTAATTTGCACCAAGTTAGGTGAAGGTAACCTTTACAAACAAGATCACTCTTCTTACAATAAGAATGGAGTAAAAGCAAGTAAGAAGAGTTTAGAGCTTGTGGGGCACTTGGATGGTCGTTTGGAGTAAGAGCATTAGCCCCCCAAAGCTCCACACCCTCTCTTTTTATAGAGAGGAGGCTTTTCTTCCCGTTGGCCGCCACCAGTCGACTGCTGCCCTTGGCAGTCGACTGCCTCCACTACAACGGTCTCCGAACACATTGGATCCCGACCATTGTAGTCCAACGGAACACTTGGCAGTCGACTGATGGACCTCATCAGTCGCCTACTGCCACCGTAGTCGACTGCCGAGTCGGCTACGAGCGGTTCTGTGGCCAAACCCTTTCGACCAGTCGACTGCTGCCTTCAGCAGTCGACTGGTGGTCTTGGCAGTCGACTGCCCACATATGGCAGTCGACTGCTGGCCTCAAAATAGCCAGTCGAATACCAGTCGAACCACGTTCGACTCGGAGCAGTCGACTGCCATTCCATGGCAGTCGACTAGTGTCGGGAAATCCCATCCGACACTAAGCCAAATGGACAAGTTTCAGCTAAGAGCTACCCCTTCCCGGGTTACATTCGCTCACTCTCATCTCTCGGAGTCCCTCGCCTTCGAAGTTCTCTTCGTTCTCGGCCACGTCCCTCGGCAGCATCAGGCGCACGGCTCTGCAATGCTCCTTCGCGTCTCTTGCCTCGAAGTCTACTTCCTCCGGCTTCACTCCAAGCTTCTCGTCTGGCGGTCCCTCGGATGCTCCAAGCGCACGGCTTCCGCAAAGCTATCCTTCACCGACTCAAGGCACGAGTCATGAGATGTGAAACTCGCCACGGCTCCATGTGCGAATTACTAAGTCCTGCAAGACTTCAACGCACATATCAAATCAACATAACAAACTAACTTAAACCCTTTGCCACACACATCAAAACCTAATCATGGCAAAAGATTTCCCTAACAATTTTTACTTGGTTCATAACCCAATGGTTGCTACTCCACAGCCCTATCGGTCCTAGACCGCTTACGGAGGGCAAAGCACTATAACGTCTCCTCCTCGTTGGAGGTAGGAGACAACAATCACAAAACCGAATGTACGAGGATGAGGGAACAAGCCTACCTCACCTCGTTACGAATACAAATAATGAATACAATATCAAAATATATTACTAGATACTACTGCCGATGAAGAAGATCTGAACTTGTTGTCGCATCGGCGTTATGACGGTGTTGGAGCGTTGGCGTTGTAGGAGCACTTGATGAATAAACATGATGTAATTTGGAGTTGGAAATCCTCCCCTCCTTTTATAGATTTTGGCCTCTGAATATGTCTCCTCTTTTTTTGGAACAGATCACGAAGTTGTATAATTTTTATCGCGAAGTGGCCGTGTCAAACCTTATCCGTTTTGACCTAGTGCAAAGGTTGATTTGTCGCCATCAGTCGACTGATGACTCCCATCGATCGTGATGAGCATCACCGATCGCCTAATGTCCAATGTTGCCGGCTCAACCGCCACTTCCTGCGAGAAGAGGTTAGCTCGGAAAATGATAAATGCGACGGTTTCTAATCATCCGATATCGACCTAGACCTTCCACAGAAATTCTTAGTCAGATCGCCGCCTACGGTCATCCTCGTAAAGAGGACACGACCTTACAATCTCTCACTCACACGAGCTTTCCTCGATACTTGCCTTGTAGCTCTCGCTTCCGGCCTTCCACTCGATTCCTTCGGCTCCCTCCGAAGTCACTCGAGTGTCGCCCGACCACCACGGCTTCCTCCGGGTGTCGCTAGCCTACAGCTCCAGCTTTAGTACTTTTCTGCACACTCGATTTAGCTTGTGAAATAACGATGCAAACTTAACTTTGTATCTTTGTCATAATCAAAACACATGTTCGATTATCTAGTGCCCCTACACCAACACATTCGTCACTCTGAAGGCATAACTACGAACTCATAATGTCCGTATATTGTTCGGAAAGTCGTCTTTAGTATATTATCTGGTTTCACTTTCACTTGATGATAGCCAGACCTCAGGTCAATCTTAGAGAAGACGGTGGCACCCTTTAGCTGGTCGAACAGGTCATCAATCCGTGGTAAAGGGTACCTATTCTTGATCATCACATTATTTAGTGCTTGATAGTCCATGCACATTCGCATAGACCCATCTTTCTTCTTCACCAACAGTACTGGAGCTCCCCATGGAGAGAGACTTGGGCGTATGAGTCCCTCGTCGAGTAACTCCTGTAGTTGTCCCTGAAGTTCCTTTATTTCAGCCGGTGCCATACGGTAAGGTGCTTTAGAGATCGGGTTAGTACCAGAAATCAATTCGATCTCAAATTCAATTTCTCTATCTGGGGCTAACCCTGGTAGTTCATCTGGGAATACCTCTGGGTAATTGCATACAACTCTGACATCTTCTAGCTTCTGGTCCTCGACTTGACTTGTATCAACCACATGTGCTAGAAACCTAGTGCATCCACTGTCTAACATCTTGTGTGCCTGTAGAGTTGATAGAAATTTA
Organism: Wurfbainia villosa; assembly: GCA_025175895.1. NCBI lineage: Eukaryota > Viridiplantae > Streptophyta > Magnoliopsida > Zingiberales > Zingiberaceae > Wurfbainia > Wurfbainia villosa. The sequence continues at coordinate 981,001 of JAKLTH010000244.1, read as the reverse complement.
TCGATTCTTTTCCTTGGCTCTCCAATTAATTCAAACATAGGTTCTGCCTCTAGCTGGAAGACCACTTTTCTTTTACGGCACTCGATCGAAGAACCGTACTTGCTTAAGAAATCCATGCCCAATATAATATCATAATCCTGCATGTCGAGCACTATCAGATCAAAGTAGAGGTCTCTGTCTGCGATTCTGATGGGTGCGGCTCGCATCATATGAGTAGAGGGCATTACTTCTCCCGAGGGCAGGGTGGTTAAGAACTTGTGATCCAAAGCTTGTGGTGGTATGTCCATCTTTTTCGTGAAAGGAGTAGAAACAAACGAATGTGTTGCTCCAATATCAAATAATGTAGTAGCATGCTGACAGAAAATAAATATCTGACCTGTGACAACCGTAGAAGCATTGGCCACATCTTCTTGGGTGAGAGAGAATACCCTGGCATCCATCATAACTGGCGGGGCTTCCAATCTCCCTTGACTTATCGGGGTACCTTCGATTGCGGCACAGATCCGTGGCTGTGGAGGAGCACCCTGCATCGGGCATCACTGAGGAGGTGCCCGAACCTAAATAGGGTAGTCCTTGACTCTATGCCCTTCCCGTCCACAGTTGTAGCATCTATTTGTGCCCCTGTAGCATACTCTGGAATGTATCTTCCCGCATGTGGCACACAGAGGGATCTTGGGATGCTTGTTCGCTGGACCACCTTTAGAGTCATCCCATTGCTTTCTCTTGTCAGTGTGGTTCCCTTTCCAAGTACACTGGGTTCTCTGACCTCCTGACTGGGCTTGACTCCTGCCTTCACTCAGTGCCTTCTTTTGCTGGTTAATGTTGTTCAGGTAATGTTCGATAATCAAGGCACTACTGAACAGCTCCTCTGTGGTCTGTGGTCTGTGGTCTATTAACTCCGTCGGCCACATTCAGAGCTATCTCGGGTCAGAGCATCTTCAGCATAAGTCTGACCCTTTCTCTTTCTGTACTGACCAACTCTGGGCATAGGCATGCGAGTCGGTTGAATCTCTTCAAAGCTTCACTAACTGATAGGTCACCTTGCCGGAACCCAGTGAACTAGTCGTAATTCTTGTTTGTCACGCGCATATGGAAGAATTCTTCGAAAAATTCATACTCGAAGTGCGCCCATCTCATCTGATTCACTTGCCTCTTTGCTTTAACCCTTTCCCACCACATTTGGGCATCTCCCGAAAGGCAAAATGACACGCACTTAATCTTCTCACATTCGGGCCAGTCCAGTAGCTCTACGATGCTTTCCACAGTCTTGAACAAGGCCTGGGTGTCCCATGGTTCACCAGTACCAGAGAAATTTTCCAGCTTCAGCCTCTGCCACTGAATTAGGTAAGCTTCCTATCGAACTATCGGGCCAGGGACCGCTGTGTAGGGATGTATACTGAAAAGTCTATCTTTTGTATAAACATCTTTATTTTGAAATAAGAATCACATGATCATTGTTTGTATATTTTTATGGTTATGCAATATTATCTAATACTTTACATTGTAGATAACATGCTGTGTGGTGTCACACAGGAGATCATGTTATCAGCCCCTTGAAAAGTATAAGTAAAGGCTCACAACCGAGATGGCTTTGGACAAACCATCGGAATGGTTGTAGTGTGATTTGGTATTGGTTTGTCTTGAGCATAGAATCACACTAGTGCACTTTGTGTGTATTGAGCAGGACCGACTTAGAGGTGATTCGATTTATTGCTTACTACATAATCGAATCGGACCTCAGATATTATTTAGTACATGCTCTTAATCCCGATATAATAATGGGCACATATACTTAGTACTCATCTCTTTGATTTACCAATGGGCGAGATTTATAGATTAAATCGATAGGCTCGGTAAGTTGGGAGATGATATTATTTATAAGGTGTGTCATTGATTATAGGAGGAAACAGTGTCCTATATATTAGGATGATGATGTCCCCTTGAGGAGCTCATAAGGTTCATTATGTAAACCCTGCAGGTGGACTTGGTCCGGCATGATGAAAAGGTTGAGTGGTACTATTCAAGGAGTTAGATGTTGATTAATTAATGGTCAGTAAATTAATTAATCGACGGACATTCGAGATCTTAAACACGGGGAGAAAATGTACAAATAATATATGGAGCCCATATTATCATATGAGGGTTGGTGAGGTAGATCAATGATGATCCTTTAGTGGATTGGATCATCATTAGTGGATCAGACTTTATGTGGGCTTGATCCATGGGTGGCCAAGATCCAACTCCTCCTCATGGTCCCTAATGTAGCCTATTAACACCTCATGAAGCTTAGATCCAATGGATAGAAACAAAATTCTAAGATCCATAGGTAGAGATTAAATATCTAAGATCCGACGGTTGAGATTAAATCTCTAGATCCGACGGTTGAGATTAAATCCCTAGAAACAATGGAGGAGATTAATTCATGACTTATCCCTAACTCTATAAAAGGAGAGCATGGGAGTTGGCATCCAAGAGAGCTAGGGTTTTAGGCGGCAAGAGAAGGAATCCTAGTTGAGATAGGATTAGGGTTAGGGTTTGGAGGCAAGGGCGGCACCAAATAAGGAAGGTTCTCTTTTCTTCTTCTTCCTTCATTGGTCGGCATCCAGCTTGTTTTCTAGCCCTCTTACAGCCTTTGGCCGGCAGCCAAGCCTCTCTTCTCTTTCTCCTTAGGTGGTGGAAACAAGATATAGGGTTTCCCTTGGTGTCTTGGCCGGATTCCACCACAAACATCTCCTCCTAGTTGGCCGGTAGCAAAGATCTCTTTTGTTCCTTGTTGGTTAGTTTTAGGGAGGAGAAGAACTTTGATTCTAATCTTCCTCTTGCTTTGGAAGAGCAAGGAAGGAAGATTTGCTATCTAGGAGCTTCGACTTACAGTAGATTGTCGCCCACACAACGTCCGAAAGGAGGAAGGTCATACATTAGAAGATCGAGAGGTATATCGATTCTCTAATCTTTATATGTTATATGTTTGTATTTGTTTTTCAACTATGAGCATGATATAAATCTGTATATGGCTAAATAATACTTGGATCCCGAGCATAAACACAAAAACTGGCGATCCGGACATTGTCTATTCCGCGGCTACTAGTAGAATAGAGATTGGTCGCTTGAACAACGAGTTTGTTCAAGTGACCTCTCTAAACGAATAGCACGATGATGACTTGGTTGTTTGGGCAATCCTTTTTGTCTAGGATTAAACTTTTTAATCCGGGGACATCGAGGGGATTGCCATGAACAAATGACCAAGGTGAAGTGGGAAGCGAAGTTTCCCCTCACGGACACGATAAGCAAAACCATTAAATTGGTATGAGGGCTTCCGGGTCAAACCCTTCAATTGGTATCAGAGCCAAGGTTTCCGGTTTTGTGTGTTTAGGATTTGGTTAATTTTTATGCACTTTTTCATACATTATATGTATCGGATAATAGTAGGATATACGTAGTTTAACTCTTTGGTTGCAGGCATAAGATTCGACTATTGTGGCCATATGTGTGTATGTGATTGTATGTGTGTAAATATTTATTTTGTTGAATCCTCGGGGTTGACGAGGCTAGTATTTAATTTTTTGTAAATTAGATATGGCATTGTTTAGCCACTCGTTATTTTAGTTTACTTTCGATCTAGATTTCATGTACACTCCCTCGTGGAGTATAGGATCGATGGATGTAAATTAAAATAGGTTTTAGGCTCGGCTCGGATCTCCGGATGGCTCGTACATGGCGTAGGAGGAGCGGACGAGATGGCGATGCGACGGGAGACATATTGAAGACAAAAGCCATAATAGTTGGAAAATAATTTATTTTTCATATTTATTTCTTTTTGTTTGATATGCATGTCGTAGGCTAGGAAAATTCCTCAATTTCAAATTACTAAGTGGGAGAGGGAATTTTTAAAATTCCCACGACCTCCATTACGATTTGACAAGTGACGCAAACAAACTTGCGCGTCGACTCTGAGTGCCTTCCTCCCCATCGGATGGGTTTGTTTGTGGATCACAAGGTCAAATATGGTTATAGGAAATTATTAAGGAGCGTGTGTACTTGCCCATTGTAAGGCACATAACCCGAGATAATTACCTTGGTACCAAGTAATGGTGAACACTTAGATACAAATATAAGTATCCTCACCATCGAGATCACTGCTTTTATTTCTAGGGCTGAAGAGGAACGAACTATTAATTTTTTTGTCAAAAAGTTAGGTTGACAAGATAGTAAAATTAATGGGTAAAACCTCCTCTTACAAATGTAGAATTCGTATATGTCTACACTATCATGGCATACGATATTCTCGGTGTTTTGAGGTGTAGGTTGATTTTAAAATTTTATTGTTTGAGGAATCAATAATTTTTTTAAATCTACAGTAATGATCTATGTGATTCTAAGGATTTTCATAAATGACTTTCAGTCCACTTGTTGTGATACTAAAGGAAAATAAGTTTATTGTACCCAAATTATGTTGATTGGAAAAGAATCTAGATATTGTCTTAACTGCTGAGGAGTACAAGTATGCACTCTTCGAAGAGTGTCCTCAAGCCATGGTTGCTCAAAAAGGTTTCTACTTCTAAGCCGAAAGGCAAGAAGAAGGAGAAACAATGTGGAGCAAAGGTGGTGGGAGGATCTAAGGGAGGAGTGAAGAAGCCGAAAGGCAAGTACTTCACTTACAAGTAGGATGGACATTGGAAGAAGGACTGTCCCAATCCAATGCAGAACAAAGATATATCCTTTGGACTAGTCGTTGAAACATCATTAGCGGTGTTATCTACCGGCACCTGGTGTGCAGATATGGGAGTCACTAATCATGTCTGCAATACTTTGTAGGGGTTCCAGGAAACCCGACGACTAGCTAAAGGGGAGATTACCATTTACTTGGGCAATGCCATGAAGGTGGCAGCTATTGCAGTGGGAGAAGTTTTATTTATCTCTTGAGAAAAATAAAACTTAGGATCTGGAAAATTCCCTTTATGTACCTTTATTTAGAAAGAACATAGTTTCAGTTTCTAAATTGTTTATGGATGGATATTCTATTTCTTTTAAAGACAGGCATGTTATAAAAAGGAATAGGGAGAATATCTATTCAGGTATATTGATAGGAAATTTGTATACACTTGAACTAAAACCTCCCACGATGCAAATTGAAGTTTATAACTCATCTTCTAATTCCAATAAGAGAAAAGAACCTTCGAAGATGAACCAAACATATCTTTGGCATCTTAGGCTTTGTCATATTAACCTAAGAAGAATTCAAATGTTGATAGCTGATGGACCTCTGGGTTCATTAGTGGTGGAAGATTTCCCAACCTGCGAATCTTGCTTGGAGGATAAAATGACCAAGAGGCCTTTTAAGGCCAAGGGGTATAGAGCCAAAGATGTGTTATAAATGGTTCATTCTGATTTGTGTGGTCCAATGACTATCCAGGCAAGAGGTGGTCTTGAATATTTCGTCTCTTTCATAGATGATTATTCAAGATATGGATGACACTACGATTTGATCGTGGTGATAAGTACCTCTTGGGAGAGTTTAGGAACTACTTATCAGAGACTGGAATTCAATCCCAATTGACTGCACCTGGCACACCCCAGCAGAATGGTGTAGCAGAGCGAAGGAATAGGACTCTTATAGAGATGGTTAGATCGATGATGAGTTATTCTAACTTGCCAGATTCGTTTTGGGGATATGCTCTAGATACGGCGGTGTACATTCTGAACTTGGTTCCATCTAAATTAGTGCCTTTTACTCCCACAGAGTTGTGGACTGAATGAAAACCTAGTCTAAGACATATTTGGATATGGGAGAGTCCAGCACATATGTTGAAGCCAGATGCTGGTAAGTTAGAACCTCGTACAGAAGTACGCATGTTCGTTGGCTATCCCAGGGGAACGAAGGGTGGATTGTTTTATAGTCCTAGAGATCAGAGGGTGATCGTTAGCACGAACGTCAGATTTCTAGAGGAAGACTATGTGATGAGCCACAAGCCCAAGAGTAAAATTATTCTAGAGGAGTTAAAAGGGGAAGTCACTTCTTTAGTACCACCGGTACAAGAGGATATACCACATGTCACTGTACCGCGTGTCACAAAGGATACACAGATGATACCTCATTGTAGTGGGAGGGTTATGAGACAGCCTGATAGATTCATGTTCTTGGGAGAATCTTCTGATTTGGTCCCTAGCGAACATGAACCTGATCCCTAGACATATGACGAGGCAATCCAAGATAAAGATGCAGTATCTTGGCAAAGTGCAATGAATGCTGAGATTGAATCTATGGATTCAAATCAGGTTTGGGAGCTAGTAGAACCACCCGATGGTATAAAAACCATTGGATGCATGTGGATCTACAAGAGAAAGAGAGGAATAGATGGGAAGGTTGAGACCTTCAAAGCGAGGCTTGTTGCGAAGGGGTATACTCAGAAAGAGGGTATCGATTATGAGGAGACCTTTTCGCCGGTAGCCATGCTTAAGTCTATCCGGATTCTCTTATGCATAGCAGCTCATATGGATTATGAGGTGTGGTAGATGGATGTCAAGATAGCTTTCCTTAATGGAAGTCTTGAGGAAAACTTCTATATGAAGCAACCAGAGGGATTCATTGCTAAGGGCAAAGAGCATCTTGTATGTAAGCTTAATCGGTCAATTTATGGATTGAAGCAAGCTTTGAGGTCTTGGAACATCCGCTTTGATGAGGTAATCCAGTTTTATGGATTTATTCAAAGTCCGGATGAGTCTTGTGTATACAAGAGATGTGATGGAAATATAGTGGTATTTCTTGTACTATACGTAGATAACATTTTGATGATTGGCAACAATATCAAGGTGTTATAGGACGTAAGGGTATGGTTCTCCAAACAGTTTGATATGAAAGACTTGGGAGAGGTGGGACACATCCTTGGGATCAAGGTTATAAGGGATCACAGGAAAAGGATGTTGTGCTTATCCCAAGCTTCATACATAGACAAGATTATGGATCGTCTTAGCATGCAAAACTCCAAGAAGAGTTTTCTACCTTTCAGGCATGGAGTTCCTTTATCTAAGGAGATGTGTTCTAGATCATCTGAGGAGATAGAGGAGATGAAGGCGGTTCCTAATGCTTCGACAGTAGGAAGCCTCATGTATACGATGCTATGTACGAGACCAGATATATGCTTTGCCGTGGGCATGGTCAGCAGATATCAGAGTAATCCAGGACAGGGACATTGGACTGTGGTAAAGCATATATTGAAGTACCTGAGAAGGACTATGGATTATATGCTGGTTTACCGGGCAGACAAATTACTCCCTGTGGGTTACACGGATTTCGACTTCCAATCTGATAGGGATAACATTAAGTCTACCTCAGGTTTTGTGTTTACTTTGGGAGGTGGAGCCATTGTATGGAGGAGTGTCAAGCAGAAGTGCGTGGCAGACTCCACCATGGAAGCTGAGTATGTGGCGGCCTCTGAGGCGGCTAAAGAAGATGATGGCTCAGGAACTTCCTGATGGACTTGGATGTGATTCCTGGTTTGCCCAGAACTATAACAATTTATTGTGATAATAGTGGTGCAGTTGCAAACTCGAAGGAACCACGAGCCCATAAGGCTAGTAAACACATAGAGCGCAAGTACCACCTGATACGAGAAATCATAAAGAGAGGAGAAGTTGTTGTGGCCAAGATTGCATCAGAGGATAACGTGGCAGTTATTTTCACTAAGGCCCTTCCGGCGAGAGCTTTTGATAGGCATGTGGAGGGAATGGGGATCAGATGTATGACACTTTGAGGACAGCATAGTATTTTAGTATAAGTGGGAGATTGTAGGGATGTATATTGAAAAGTTTATCTTTTGTATGAACATCTTTATTTTGAAATAAGAATCACATGATCATTGTTTGTATATTTTTATGGTTATGCAAAATTGTCTAATACTTTACATTGTAGATAACATGGTGTGTGGTGTGACACAGGAGATCATGTTATCGGCCCCTTGAAAAGTATAAGTAAAGGGTCACAATCGAGATGGCTTTGGACAAACCATCGGAATGGTTGTATTGTGATTTGGTATTGGTTTGTCTTGACCATAGAATCACACTAGTGCACTTTGTGTGTATTGAGCAGGACCGACTTAGAGGTGATTCGATTTATTGCTGACTACATAATCGAATCGGACCTCAGATATTATTTAGTACATGCTCTTAATCCTGATATAATAACGGGCACATATACTTAGTACTCATCTCTTTGATTTACCAATGGGCGAGATTTATAGATTAAATCGATAGGCTCGGTAAGTTGGGAGATGATATTATTTATATGGTGTGTCATTGATTATAGGAGGAAATCGTGTCCTATATATTAGGATGATGATGTCCCCTTGAGGAGCTCATAAGGTTCATCATGTAAACCCTGCAGGTGGACTTGGTCCGGCATGATGAAAAGGTTGAGTGGTACTACTCAAGGAGTTAGATATTGATTAATTAATGGTCAGTAAATTAATTAATCGACGGACATTCGAGATCTTAAACACGGGGAGAAAATGTACAAATAATATATGGAGCTCATATTATCATATGGGGGTTGGTGATGTAGATCAATGATGATCCTTTAGTGGATTGGATCATCATTAGTGGATCGGAATTTATGTGGGCTTGATCCATGGGTGGCTAAGATCCAACTCCTCCTCATGGTCCCTAATGTAGCCTATTAACACCTCATGAAGCTTAGATCCAATGGATAGAAACAAAATTCTATGATCCATAGGTAGAGATTAAGTCTCTAAGATCCGATGGTTGAGATTAAATCTCTAGATCCGACGGTTGAGATTAAATCCCTAGAACTAATGGAGGAGATTAATTCATGACTTATCTCTAACTCTATAAAAGGAGGGCATGGGAGTTGGCGTGATGATTATCCAAGAGAGCTAGGGTTTTGGGCGGCAAGAGAAGGAATCCTAGTTGAGATAGGATTAGGGTTAGGGTTTGGAGGCAAGGGCGGCACCAAATAAGGAAGGTTCTCTTTTCTTCTTCTTCCTTCATTGGCCGGCGTCCAGCTTGTTTTCCAGCCCTCTTCCAGCCTTTGGCCGGCAGCCAAGCCTCTCTTCTCCTTCTCCTTAGGTGGTGGAAACAAGATATAGTGTTTGAAGGGTTTTGCTTATCGAGTCCGTGAGGGGAAACTTCACTTCCCCTTCACCTCGGTAGCTTGTCCATGGCGATCCCTTCGATGTCCCCGGATTAAAAAAATTTAATCCTAGACAAAAGGGATTGCCAAAACTACCAAGTCATCGTCGTGCTATTCGTTTAGAGAGGTCACTTGAACAAACTAGTTATTCAAGCGACCATCCTCTATTCTACGAGTAGCCACGGAATAGACGATGTCCGAATCGCCGGTTTTTGTGTTTATGTTCGGCATCCAATTATTATTTAGCCATTTACAGAAATATAATATTCTTATAATTGAAAAACAAAAATAAGCAAAAAACAAAAGAAGAAAGTAGAATAGGTATACCTCTCGATCTTCTATTGTATGACCTTCCTCCTTTTGGACGTCGTGTGGGCGACGATCTACCAAAAGTCAAAGCTCCTAGATCGCAAATCTTCCTTCCTTGCTCTTCCAAAGCAAGAGGAAGAGTAGAAACAAGGTTTTTCTCCTCTCTAGAAACAACCAACAAGGAACTAAAACTATCCTTGCCGCCAGCCAACTAGGTGAAGGAGAAGATGGTGGAAAATAACCAACACACCAAGGGAAGCCCTATATCTTGTTTCCACCACCTAAGGAGAAGGAGAAGGGAGCTTTTGGGCACTGGCCAAGGCTGGAAAAGAGGCTGGAGAGGTGTTGGACGTTGGCCAAAAGAGGAAGAAGAAGAGAAGAATACCTTCCTTATTTGGTGCCACCCTTGCCTCCAAACCCTAATCCTAATCCTATCTCAACTAGGATTCCTCTTCCTTGCCGCCCAAAGACCCTAGCTCTGATCAATCATTCCATGCCAACTCCCTTGACATCCTTTTATAGAGTTAGGGATAAGTCATGAATTAATCTCATCCATTGGTTCTAGGGATTTAATCTCAACCGTCGGATCTAGAGATTTAATCTCAACCGTCGGATCTAGAGATTTAATCTCTACCTTTGGATCTAGAGTTTTGTTTGCATCCATTGGATCTAAACTTTATTAGGTGTTAATAGGCTACATTAGGGACCATGAGGAGGAGTTGGGTCTTGGCCACCCATTGATTAAGCCCACATAAAGTCCGATCCACTAATGATGATCCAATCCACTAAAGGTTCATCATTGATCTACCTCACCAACCCCCATATGATAATATGGGTACCATATATTATTTGTACATTTTCTCCCTGTGCTTAAGATCTCGAATGTCCATCGATTAATTAATTTACTGACCATTAATTAATCAACATCTAACTCCTTGAGTAGTACCACTCAACCTTTTCATCATGCCGGACCAAGTCCACCTGCAGGGTTTACATGATGAACCTTATGGGCTCCTCAAGGGGACATCATCATCCTAATATATAGGACACGGTTTCCTCCTATAATCAATGGTACACCATATAAATAATATCATATCCCAACTTACCGAGCCTATCGATTTAATCTATAAATCTCGCCCATTGGTAAATCAAAGAGATGAGTACTAAGTATATGTGCCCGTTATTATATCGGGATTAAGAGCATGTACTAAATAATATCTGAGGTCTGATTCGATTATGTAGTCAGCAATAAATTGAATCACCTCTAAGTTGGTCCTGCTCAATACACACAAAGTACACTAGTGTGATTCTATGGTCAAGACAAACCAATACAAAATCACACTACAACCATTCCGATGGTTTGTCCAAAGTCATCTCGGTTGTGAGCCTTTGCTTATACTTTTCAAGGGGCCGATAACATGGTCTCCTGTGTGACACCACACACCATGTTATCTACAATGTAAAGTATTAGACAATATTGCATAACCATAAAAATATGCAAACAATGATCATGTGATTCTTATTTCAAAATAAAGATGTTCATACAAAAAATAGACTTTTCAGTATACATCCCTACAGGGTTTCCCTTGGTGTCTTGGCCGGATTCCACCACAAACATCTCCTAGTTGGCCGGCGGAAAGAATCTCTTTAGTTCCTTGTTGGTTGGTTTTAGGGAGGAGAAGAACTTTGATTCTACTCTTCCTCTTGCTTTGGAAGAGCAAGGAAGGTAGATTTGCGATCTAGGAGATTCGACTTACGGTAGATCGTCGCCCACATGACGTCCGAAAGGAGGAAGGTCATACATTAGAAGATCGAGAGGTATATCGATTCTCTAATCTTTATATGTTACATGTTTGTATTTGTTTTTCAACTATGAGCATGATATAAATCTGTATATGGCTAAATAATACTTGGATCCCGAGCATAAACACAAAAACTGGCGATCCGGACATCGTCTATTCCGCGGCTACTAGTAGAATAGATATTGGTCGCTTGAACAACGAGTTTGTTCAAGTGACCTCTCTAAATGAATAGCACGACGATGACTTGGTTGTTTGGGCAATCCTTTTTGTCTAAGATTAAATTTTTTTAATCCGGGGACATCGAGGGGATCACCATGAACAAACGACCAAGGTGAAGTGGGAAGCGAAGTTTCCCCTCATGGACTCGATAAGCAAAACCATTAAATTGGTATGAGGGCTTCCGTGTCAAACCCTTCACGCTGGTGGGGCGGTAGGGTTTCCTCGCTCATTCATTAAGACATTTATCACTTGTTGTTGCTCTGTGACTTGACGTTGGAGTTCAGTAACCACATGCGTAAGGTCAGGTGGGGGTGCTATCTCATCGACTCTACTACTGCGTCTCCCAACCATGGTTATCTTCATATATTATAATAAAGATAGTATAAGATTATCATTCATTTATCTATGCATATTTAAACAAAAGGCTAGCGTAAGGTTATCATATATATTTTCATGCATATTTAAGCTAAAAGAATTTCTTATCATACATGAACAGAAATAGAGTAGGCATAGAATTTCTTAGTTGGAGCGGCAGGATTGGAGCTTGATGTGTGTGTAGTGGAAAGGCAGATCTACTCTGTTACCAACCTGTCACGCCCACCCTTTCCAGGGGTTGGAGGGCGGCGCGACACGATCGTACATACATGCATTACAGCGGAAGACTTTAAACTTCTTTTTTTTTTCTTTTAAACATAAGCATGCATCATCATTTCATAAATACATAGTTCCAGTTCATGACATTCAACTTAAAAGAAAACGTGCATAAGTATGGGAAACATAAACAGATCTCCTCCACCAGGCCACTACCACACACACTTTGCCCCTCTTGCTGCTCCCTTTAGTTTAGCCATTCTTTACCCTTATCTGCAGTACAAGGGAACATAAAACTATAAGCACATAGGCTTAGTAAGATCCTATCCTACTCACAAAAACCATACATCAAGTATTAAGCATAGAGTAGTGACATTATCATATAAGCTCATATAAGCATAACATTCATATAAACGTACACGAACATATAAGCAAGCATAGCATGCATATAAACATACCAGAACATAAGCATAGCATTCATATAAACATTCAAGAATATAAGCAAGTATAACATGCATATAAACATACCGGAACATAAGCATAGCATTCATATAAAAGAAATGACATGAGCATTCAGAAACATATAAGCATAACAACCATAATAACATCATAATGATCTAGACATGGAATAAAGGTATATGCAAGATGCTCTTTGAAAACATATATATTGTAGGTACTTAAACATAATCTCAACATATTGGGCCCGACATTGTACCACATACATCATCATCATAGCGCACATCCCTAATAGACCCGAGGTAGCTAATCCCGAACCCACTAGAGTACTAGGCCCGTACTATGTCCGTCGGCCTAGGAGAAACATAACATAGAAGCCCATCCTAAGCCCGTACTTATGACCGTTGGCCTAGGGCATCTGGGAGCCCATCCGTCTTGAGTTATCTGACGTCGACCCAGGGGCATGTAGGAGCCCATCCCTTGGACTTTATTAGGGTCCAGTACAAGCCATGTAGAAAGTAAAATAGCATATCATGTTCCTTATCATAACATATCATATTTCTTTTCATAAACATATCATGTTCCTTATCATAACATATCATATTTTTTTTCATAACATAACATTTTCCTTCTTTATAACATATCATGTTTCCTTCTTCATAACATATCATATTTCTTTTCATATCATATCATGTTTCTTCTTTATGACATATCATATACTCATACAATTAACATGGCAATGAGCATAACATAATCATACATTCATACAATTAACATGGGCATAAAGCAGTGACATCAACCAATCATGCTATCATAAAATCTAACTAACATCATATTTGCATCATTTTCTACATGTAGCATGGCATGGAGGACATAGAAGAGGGCATGTACATAGGCTGGCCGAAACCCTAAGGGAGGGTTCTTAGGAGTTTACATGCTAAACAACTTGTGTAAGGTCTACTTAACATCATACTAACATCACACACATACAGAGTATGGCATAAATATCATGAACAAGCATAACTTGGTGTGATCTAAACATCATTGGGTTCTCACAAAATTTTAAACCCTAAACAACTTGTACAAGATCTAACTAACCACATGTTAATTCCATCACATATAAATCATGACATGGAGGGCCCTTAGGAGTTTAAATGGGACTTGGCCGAGAGCTTCAAGGAACCTTAAAATCAATTTCTTAAATCTAGCTTAGCTATCAACATGTTACCTTCATCTACATTAAAAACACAGCATGACAACTTATAGATCATAGCATGATAGACCATTAGGAGCCTAAATAGGTCTTGGCCGAAAGTTTAAAGGAGCTTAAAGATCAACCACTCAAATTTAGTTTAGCTAACAACATGTTATCTTCATCTACATTCAAAACATAGCATGACAACTTATAGATCATAGCATGATAGACCATTAGGAGCCTAAATAGGTCTTGGCCGAAAGTTTCAAAGAGCTTAAAGATCAACCACTCAAATTTAGTTTAGCTAACAACATGTTATCTTCATCTACATTCAAAACATAGCATGACAACTTATAGATCATAGCATGGTAGACCATTAGGAGCCTAAATGGGTCTTGGCCGAAAGTTTCATGAAGCTTTTAAGATCAAACATTTAAGTTTAGCTTAGTTATCAACATACTATTTTCATCTACAATCAAAACATAGCATGACCACATATAGAGCATAGCATAGAAAACCATTAGGGGTCAAAAGGTGACTTGGCCGAGAGTTTCATGAAGTTTGAAGGTCAACACTTAAATTTAGTTTAGCTATCAACTTACTATCTTCATCTACAATCAAAACATAGCATGACCACATATAGAGCATAGCATAGAAAACCATTATGGGTCAAAAGGGGAATTTGCCGAGAGTTTCATGAAGTTTGAAGGCCAACACTTAAATTTAGTTTAGCTATCAACATACTATCTTCATCTACAATCAAAACATAGCATGGCCACATATAGAGCATAGCATAGAAAACCATTAGGGGTCAAAAGGGGACTTTGCCGAGAGTTTCATGAAGTTTGAAGATCAAACACTTAACCCAAGCCTATCTAGAAATCTATTATCATCATATTCATACAAAACATATCATGGACAATCATGGAAAACTTAGAGGAGGTTTTGACCAAATGTTTCCTAAGGAATTTTCTTAACAACCATCAACCGAAGCAACTTGACTGCAGGTGAGGGGATACTTTAATCCTTCACTTTGTTTAATAGTTTGAAAACACCCTAAGTGATGCCAAGACTAGAGCCTTCTTCTTGCTTGGTTAGTTTTCGGAAAATGGAAGAGGGGGAGCTTAGGGTTTCGGTGAGGAAGAAGAAGAGAAGTGGAGAATGTCAATTGTGGTTTCTCTTGTCTCCCCATTCCCCTATTTATTCACTTGAAGGTGTCCCTTAGCCTCCCTTACCCTTATCTATCATTTCCCATACCCTTTTAATAGCACAACCCTGCTGGGCTTCTGGTTATTGGGTGCATCTTAAGGGTTAGCTATCTACTTGGGGGTTTAGGGTTCAAATCTTGGGCCATGCATCCTTTTTGGCTCTATTTCTTTTATTTTTTGAAAGAGCCCACATAAAGACCATTATAATCATGCAAAAATTCTTGTAAAAATGCTAGGAATTTTACGGGCGTTACAAATACCACCTGATAAATTTAGTTAACATGCTAATTATGGAACAATATCTTTTTAAAATTTCATGGCACTGAGGTTTGCTTGAGGACAAGCAAAGATTTAAGTGTGGGGGAAGTGATGTGAGCAAAACATATAGGGTTTTAGGAGTAGTTTTCGCTCACATCTCATTCCATTTTGTGTTAGTTTCATGCATATGTTACTCTATTATTGCATGCATTTCCTATTTTCTGGTTCGGAGATCTGCTCGTTGTGCTTTTGCGTGTAGGTTAGCTTTTCGGGTGAAAAAGATGCATTTTTGGAGCAAAAGGACATTTCGCAGCTAAACGTAGAGTGGGACACGACCAGGGTGTGTGGATTCACACGGTCATGTCCATTGGGCGAGATCAACACCCTAGAGCCGCACACGGCCTGGCCGTGTGGAAACACACGGCCTGGCCGTGTGGAAACACACGGTCGTGTGGTGGCCCGACAGATTTGCACAACTAGGGCTTTTTCTGAATTTTATAGCGGTCTGAGGCGATGTCTATATAAGGATGGTTCCGCCCAAACCCTAAGGGTGAGGCACGATGGCTAGGACGGCATGCCGAAGCCCTAAAAAGCTTCGGTAACTCGCAACGGGGAGGAGGAACGCCGCCAGAGGTCCACACCTTGCAATTCAATGCCGGAGAGAAGATCACGGAAGCATTGTATATCTCTATTTCTGTGTTTCATTCCTTATGTATTCAATCTTAGACATGCTTTGTGATTCTTCCTTCGTATACGTGGAGTAGTACTTTCAATTCTAGGATTAGGGAGTAGCTTATGTACATAAACAATGTTGGTTCATGTTAAATTCTTCCCATGAGTTTGATTTGACAATTGGTAGTTGCTATTTACTATATCTATGCGTGTTTGGCTTTCTTTCCACTGTGCTTAGGCGATACGAGGGGTGACAGCCCTCGCAATCTAAAATTTAGGAGATTTGATTAAGGAACCTAGGGGTAAACCTGATCTCCTTTAACTGTGGGGAGAAGGGTGCGGTGAAATCGGAAATGGTTCACCGTAGGGATTGATTTGGCATCCTCGTACCCTCTATCCTGACCTTTTAGGCGGAGATAGCTCCCGGTAGATGCGACGGCTTTGCGAAAGAGTGTATGATGTCCCTTCCACAAAACCGTAGGTAAACGTCTAGACAACACCAATTGACAACATTGTTTTGTGATACACAAGCAAAACCGAAGTCCTAGAATCACCTTTGAAGACCTCGGCACACTCCTTTCCTCCTCCGTGTGACACCGTAAAGAGTAGAGTCCACCGACAGCCCTCAACAACCGAAACCTCTTAGAGATCATGTCTGAACAATTACCACCACTGAGTACATTGGTATTCGAATCTCAGTCCATGTGGGATCGATAATCTTTATTACTTGACAACATCCGTGCACTTGTGGGCGTTGAGCGTGAGCGCGCGCTTTGAGTCCTCGACGGTATCCGTCGCGAGATTTGAGGTCACGTCCGTGTGCATCATCTATCCTATAGAGGGTCATACCAATCTAATCGATGCACTCTCTATCCTGCAGAGAGTCGTACTAAACTGGTCATAACAAGCTAGGACCACCGGTCCGTAGCGACACACTAATCACAATATACCTAACCATCTACATAATACATGATCGGTAGTAAACATGCAACCTAAGGGTATTGGAATCAACCCCACGTTCAGGATATTACCTACCCACGAATGACCTTTTTGCCCAATTTATAATCAGGTCCTCATCCGTACATTACTATTTACACCTAACTAAGCAATTCTAGGTTACTTACATCACATCTGTAACTCCTAAATCATGATAAAGGAAAATGTGATATCAACATTTGAGCATATATAGCCAACGACAAGTATCAAGCATACGGATAAATAAGAGAAGGGTCAAGATAATATCAACATATAACATGTTCATATCTATGTCTAAATCTGAATGCAATTACATCTACCTGACCAAGGTAGGAAATTACCCACTTGCTTTGTAGACACCAATCGTCTTCACGTCCGTGAATATCTCGAACCAAAATCCTTCAAACAAAACATATATGATCCAATCATATTACCAATTCCAATATTAGGATCAAATCCTAATCCTACATCAACATTATATCTCGATTCGTAGCCTAAATAAAACTACTACTTCACATCCATTACAACGACACAACAACCCATTTACAACTCAATTCCAGCCATACAACTCCTCACACAGCCACCAACAATCAAGCATTAATTACCAGTCTTGAAATGGTGCTTAACAACCCACCAATCTGACAATTAATACAATAAATAGATCTATATTAAATCAGCATATAGACAAATCACGCACCAACACCTCAATATGCAAATAACCATCCCACTTAACTACCATCAGAAACAACATCCCTTATAATATATAATTACAAGAATCTGTACATAATCCTCAATCCCATAAACAAATTTGCACATCCTATAGAAATTTATTAACTTAATCAACATCTGAAGATCTTACTTCCTAATCCCATAAATTTCTGTTTTCCTTAATTGAATCAACTGATCAATGGAGAAATCTAAACAACACCTAACTGAGCTCTCTAACTCATTGTCCATCCACATAGCATAACAATTATGAACATCCCAATTCACCCATGTGTTCTTCACCCATCTACAGTCGTTCAACCTCAAAAATCAAACACGAGTAGCTTGCTCCACCGAGGAATCCACACTCAAAATCAACACTTCGGCAATCAACTAACACTAACAGCAACACTGACCAACTGACAACACCCCAAGCCATCTCCACCAAAAGGAATTCAAAGAACAAAAAGGGAAATTAATCTTGCTTACTAGAAATTGAAGCATCACCAGCAATTAGAATCTCTCCGGCAGTAACTCCACAGAATCTGCCAGTCCTGTTCACCGGACAACCGACTGCCCAAAACTGAAACCCGTTAACCAACAAAGACAATATCCGGGATTTCAATCCCGTCCAAGCTTGAAGAAGAAAGAAAACACTACCAACTCACCTAGCTCTGGCAACGATCCTCTATTCACCGACGAAGTCAACTCCCCTGAAGCACTGCCCTAGCTCCCACTGGAACTCCCAGCTCTGGCAGCAAGTCACCATTTTCCCTATCTGAGCACAGTGTCGTCGCCACCGACCCAAGCTCCAAAATTGTGAGCCCACTTTTGTTGCTCTGATCTGTCCGCGAGCACCAACGATGGAGAGTCGCTCGCCTCTGTCCACTCGCGCAGAGAAGCCGACGAAGTCCGGGCGACTGGAGTCGGAGAGGTTGTGCAGAGGAGAAGGAGAGAAGGCAATAGAGAGATCTGTTCGCGAGGATGGGAGAAGTCGATCGGTGTTGTGGTCGCGGAGAAGATAAGGAGAGAACGCGATCGGGAAACGCTCGATGAAAAATTAAAGTCAGTGGCGCAGAACGGCTCCGTTAATGAAACGGGTTGAGTTTGGCTGATAAACGGGTCGAATTTCAGACCCGTTAAGCCCTTTAACTCCTTCTAAGCAAAGAGGGTCTTAGAAATCTCCATTCGAGTCTAGAAAAATTCCTAAAAATTCCTGGAAAATTCCATAGGGTATTCTCCTAATTACCCAACATTTATATTATTTTATTATTATTATTATTTTTTCTGTGGTATTTTACATTCTCCCCACTTATTAAAATTTGGTCCCTAAATTTCATACTTCAATGCAAAAATTAGATCAAGCATATTTCAAAATAACCACATACCTTAGGTAAACAGATGAGGGTATCGAGCTCGAAAAATATCTTCCAGCTCCCATGTAGCCTCGTCATCCGTATGATGCTGCCATCCCACCTTTACGAGTCGGATGGTTTTGTTTTGCAACTGTCGCTCCTTGCGATCAAGAATCCGCACCGGAATCTCCTCATAAGTCGCATTCGCCTGGAGTGGTATCAGAAATTCTTTCAGAACATGGTCAGATCGCGACACATATTGCCTCAGCATTGAAACATGAAATACGTTGTGAAAACCCGCAAGTGTCGGAGGTAAAGCCAACCGGTAAGCTACACCCCCAATCCCTCCAATATCTTAAATTAATCAATATAGTGTGGAGCTAATTTTCTTTTCAACCCAAATCATTTCACCCCGTTCGTAGGTGAAACACACAGAAATACCTATTCCCCAACTGAGAATTCCAAAGGCCTTCGCCTCCGGTCTGCGTAACTCTTTTGTCGATCATGTGCCTCTAATAACCATCATCTGATGACACGCACCAACTCTGCATCATGTTGGATACTCTGTGACCCCATCAACTGTCGCTCCCTGACTTCCTCGTACAACACAGGAGATCTATAGGGTCTGTCGTATAAGGCCTCGAAAGGAGCCACCTGAATGAAGGAGTGCTAACTGTTCTTATAGTCAAATTCCACTAAAGGAATGTGATCCTCCCAACTACCTCCGAAATCCATAATGCCAGATCTTAATAGATCCTCTAAAGTTTGAATAGCACGCTTAGACTGGCCATCAATCCGCAGATGAAATACGATTCTGAATCGAAGTGTAGGGAGTTGCTTCGGAGGCTCATTGGCTCCCATGTTCCCGGATTAAAATTTTCACTAATGAAAGAATTAATCCAGATGGGATGAGTTTCCTTAGCACAACCAATTCATCGTTGTGCTAACAACTTGAGTGGTCGCTTGAACAAACTAGTTGTTCAAGCAACACAACTCTTCTAGTTGGTTAGCCGCGGAAGAGACGACGGACGGATCGCCGGTTTTTGTGTTTGTCTTCGGGGTCCATGATTATACAAAATATATACATATGCATAATTGTATAATCAACAATTAAAATAACATGCTCAGATCTGAAAATAAAGTTGTAAAACTTTATACCTTACGATCTTCTACCGTATGTCCTATCCTTCTCGTGGACGACGTGTGGGCGAAGATCCTCCACGAGTAGAAGCCTTCTAGATCGCGTTCTTCCCTTCCTTGTCCACTGCGAACAAATAGAAGAACCAATAAAACCTTTCCTTTCTAGAACCGGCCACCAAGCAAGAGAGTTTGATGCAACCGCCGGCCAAGGAACGATTGGATGAGCACCAGCCAACTTGTTGCAATGTTGCCACCGGCCACCTAGAGGTTGGAGAAGCACTGGCCACCAATTGTTGGAGAGCCGGCGGCCACCAAGGAGCAAGGGAGGAGGAAGAAGAGAACCGGCCAAGGATGAGAAGAGGAAGAGGGGCGCCGGCCAAAACCCTAGGGAGAACAAGAACCTTGCCGCCCACTTCTAGCTGCACAAAACCCTAGCACCTCTAGGGTTTGTTGGCGCCCAAAATTAGAAGAGCAAAACCCTAATTTCCAATCCTTCATTGTCGCCCAACCTAAGCCTCTATTTATAGAATTGGGCTTAAGCCTCCTTTAATCTCCACCGTCGGATCTAGGGATTTAATCTCCACCGTCGGATCTAGGGTTTTATCCCAACCGTCGGATCTAGGGTTTCATCCCAACCGTCAGATCTAGGATTTCATCCCAACCGTCAGATCTAGGGTTTCATCCCAACCGTCAATTCTAGGATTTCATCCTAACCATCGGATCTAGGGATTTAATCCCAACCGTTGGTTCTAGGGTTTCATCCCAACCATTGGATCTAGGGATTTAATCCCAACCGTTGGTTCTAGATTTTGTTTTACATCCTTGGATCTAGACTTCACAAGGATTATATTAGGCTACGATATGGACCATAAGGAGGAGTTGGATCTTGGCCACCCGATGGATTGGAACCACACTAACTTGATCCATCAATGATGTTCCATTCCACTAGAGGATCATCATTGAACTACCTCAACAACCCCCATAAATTAATATGGGCTCTATATATTATTTGTACATTCATCTCCCCGTGTTTAAGATATCGAATGTCCGTCAATTAATTGATTTACTGACCATCAATTAATTAACATTTAACTCCTCGAGTAGTACCACTCAACCTTATCATCATGTTGACTAAGTCAACCAACTGGGTTTACAATATGAACCTTATGAGCTCCTCAAGGGGACATCATCAACCTAATATATAGGACACGGTTTCCTCCTATAATCAACGGCACACCATGTAAATAATATCATTTCCCTGTCGGATCGATTTGAAACACTAGAGGGGGGGTGAATAGCGTTAGTGAAAACTTTTCTTTTTCGGCGATTAAAACCAAGTACGCAGCGGAAAACAAAAGATAAACACAAGAAAGACACAAAGCTTTTTACTTGGTTCACAGCCCATTGGCTGCTAATCCAAGGCCCTGCGATCCTTGATCGCTTCCGAAGGGCAATCACTAAAAGTCTCTTCCTCGTTGGAGGTAAGAGACAAGACGATTACAATGATTATAAGACCGGTAACAACCTTACCGGTCCTTATACAAATTAAGTACAGAAATATAATAAAAATACCGACAATTAATTAGAAGATGATGCACGGGCAGAGTAGCGTTGTAGAGAGCACGAGCACTTGAGAGATTCTTGAATTGGGTTTGAGTCCTCCCCTCCTTTTATAGATTTGCACCTTAGAATTTATCCCGATCAAGATCTAAAACTCGTGGATCTTATCTTGAGGTGGCAGCTTATCTTATCTTGAGGTGGCAGCTTATCTTATCTTGAGGTGGCGGCTTATCTTATCCTGAGGTGGCGACATCAATCTCTATCTCTTTGACCTTGTGCAATCGGGTTGATTCGTCCTACATCACCGATCGATCCTCTTAGCAATGCGCCTTGACTACCGACATCTCCGATTGGCACGTGACTTGAGAATTCCTACAATACAAGATTAGCATAATAGATGCATAATGCCATGCAGTGTGACAGTCCTTTGACTGTCCGATCTCGACTTCAGCATTCCTCCAGAAGCCTTAGTCAGATCAACGCCTAGGATTGTCCTCTAACCGAGGACGCATCCTTACCACCGCTCCACACATGGAGCTTACCTTTGGTCCTCTTGACCTATCGCTTAGCTTTCGGTCACCACCGAGGTTCCTCAACTCCCCGAGGTTCTCCTAGTGTCACTCGACCATCACGATTTCTCAACTTGAGATTCTCCGGATGTCGCTCGACCTTTGGCTTAGCTTAAACACTTCGTGCACACTTAGCATATCACATGAGATAACAAAATAGCTTAACTTTGAATCTTTGCCATCATCAAAACCAAGGTTCGATTTTCTAGTGCCCTTGCACCAACAATCTCCCCCTCTTTGATCTATGGTAAACCAATTCAAAGTTAAGTGAAAATAAGCAGTAAACATTGAACAATCATTTTTCAAAACCTCCCCCTTAAGGGTACCTCCCCCTTAACCCTAGGTGATTTTTGAAAAACAATTACTTTTTGGGAAAGAAAAAGTAAGTAACCTCTTAACTTTATTCTCTCTCCCCCTTTGACATATATCAAAAATAACTTTATATTGGGTACATTGCCAAGAAATAGAATTTTTAAACATGCTAATCAAGTTGATTTAATATGTTCAACTTCCTTTAATACTTAGGAGTTTAGGTTTCTAGATCCTGCACCAACAATGTATATCCTAGGTTAGAATGTGACCCCCTAACCTTTAACATTGTTATAAAATTTTGAGAAAGAAAAAAAACATTTTAAAGGCTCATGTCTATTGGTTACTAAGTTTGTCCAACTTAAGTCTTCTCTGCCCCTTGGCATATTATCAAAAGAAGGATTTAAATTTAGAAAGTATTGGTGATTTTATTTTAAAAAAAATATTTTTTAACAACTTCTATGATGATTATCCAATTAGAACCTCCCTTAACCTAACATCCTTGTTAGCCACAAGGAAGGCTTATCTAGAGGATCTCCCTTTGTCGACAAACTCTTAGGACATCCTTGTTGGCCATAAGGAAGGCTCACCTAAGTGTCCACAGGGTATAGGTATCTAAAGTTGACCTAAGGATTTAGATTTTCAATATTGGTCAACTAACCATCATTTTAAGAAAAATAGTTGTTTTGAAAACTACATATAACTACACACAATAATCATGGCAACCAATAAAAATAGTTTTAAGAATCTATTTATGTGTATATAAAATTAGAAATCATTTTCAAAATCATTTTTAATTTGTTGTCCTTACCATCTCACCCATTCTATATGATCAACCAAGTTATCCTTATAGGTATTGTGAGATGAATTTAATTTAATGCCTTAGAAATTAATTAATCTTGGGTTAGATTCAGATTTAACCTTTAGTTAGTAAAGTGAACATTTCAAAAGAGGGCTTCCAGGTCGTGGCGAGGCACAGGGGCCTTCGTTGATCGGAACAATGACCACTTCCTTAGACAAAGCCAACTTAGGAAATTACACACTTAATTCACTTAGGGTTACGTCCTGGTCTAACTAATTTAGGATGTGGTGAGGTAGCTTCAGTTAGTTCCACTTAGTTAAATGTACCAAGCTAGATACTTCTTATCCAACTCGGATACACTTGACTTCGTTTCCTTAACGTATTATCATCTCACCGCGTCCTGATACTATGTTGTCAAGATTAATTAATTATTTCCTATCTAACCATTCTATGAGAGTTAATTTAAAACTAGTATGTATGACATGACAAAATAAGCATGATAATGATATGTATGCATGAGCAAGCTACATTCAATCAATTTAAAGAAATGGTTATTTTCTTGGGTGGACTTTTATTTTTTCCATAGTTATAAGATACTTTATTATAATTAGGTTTACAAATTTTAGTGTCTTGATTTTTGGTTAGTTTAGACTTGTAACCCAAGTCTTCATATTTATTAGTTGAATTTTTAAAAGTTGAAGGTTTAATTGCTAGATTATTAATTTGTGTATAATCAAATGGTACTCTATTATAATTAATTTTATTGGTTTGATTAACTAATTTTAAATTTTTAATTAAGTTAGATTGTGAATTATTTAAAATAGGATTATTATAATTTTTCAAAATAATATTATTAGACTTTTTCAAGATAAGATTATTAGACTTTTTAAAAGTAGAATTATTGTTAGAATTATTTAAGATAAGATTGTTAGAGTTTTTAAAGATAGAATTATTATTAGAATTATTTAAGATATTGTTAGAGTTTTTAAAGGGAGAATTATTATTAGAATTATTTAAGATAAGATTATTAGAGTTTTTAAAGGTAAAATTATTATTAGAATTATTTAGATTATCTTTGGAATTTTTTAAAGTTAATTTTGAATTTTTTATGGTTGAATTTTTCAAAACAGAATTTTTTAATTCGGAATTATCTAGTTTAATCAGATCTAGGATTTGATGATTCTGTCCTATGGTTTTATTATTCTGATCAAGGTTTTGATTATTCTGATTAAGTCCTAGGTTGGTTTTATCCTTGACTTGATCTAGATCTATGTTAATTAAACTAAAAATTTGATTAATCTCTTGGTTAATTTTATCAAATGTAAGATTAATTTGATCATTTTCTTCCATGATATTATTATTATTATTATTTAAACTAATTAAATCTGAATTAATTAATTTTTTATTAGTTGAATTATTAATTGTATTATTTAATTGACAACAATTACACAATTTATCTAAATTATCAACTATTCTAAAACTCAACTTTTCAAAATTATTAATTTTACTAACCTTTTTCTCCGGACATCGATTCTTATAGTGACCGAATCTTCCGCACCCGAAGCACTTGATGTGCTCCTTGTTCTTCCGTACTCCTGGCAATGGTGTCTCCTTTGCCATCGGTTGTGTCGTTCGAGTCTTACGAGTAGGACACTTATTTTTAAAGTGTCCTCTCTCCCTGCACTTGAAACAAATAATATGGAATTTAAAATTTAAATTTACATTGTTACCTTTAGGCATTGAGCGATACTCTTTCATGGTTAGCTCGGTCAACGATCTTCTAATACTTGCAAAAAAAAAATACAAACCAAAAAGATCCAAGACTTAGTCTTGGATTAGTAGTGCGGGAGATAATTAAAAATTAAAAAAAAAATAAAGAAAAGAAAATGCTCGATCGGTGGTAGCACCGAATCTTAGTGCCCCCGCTCTGATACCAATTGTTGGATCGATTTGAAACGCTAGAGGGGGGGGTGAATAGCGTTAGTGAAAACTTTTCTTTTTCGGCGATTAAAACCAAGTACGCAGCGGAAAATAAAAGATAAACACAAGAAAGACACAAAGCTTTTTACTTGGTTCACAGCCCACCGGCTGCTAATCCAAGGCCCTGCGATCCTTGATCGCTTCCGAAGGGCAATCACTAAAAGTCTCTTCCTCGTTGGAGGTAAGAGACAAGACGATTACAATGATTATAAGGCCGGTAACAACCTTATCGGTCCATATACAAATTAAGTACAGAAATATAATAATAATACCGATAATTAATTAGAAGACGACGCACGGTCGGAGTAGCGTTGTAGAGAGCACGAGCACTTGAGAGATTCTTGAATTCGGTTTGAGTCCTCCCCTCCTTTTATAGATTTGCACCTTATAATTTATCCCGATCCAGATCTAAAACTCGTGGATCTTATCTTGAGGTGGCAGCTTATCTTATCTTGAGGTGGCAGCTTATCTTATCTTGAGGTGGCGGCTTATCTTATCCTGAGGTGGCGGCATCAATCTCTATCTCTTTGACCTTGTGCACTGTGTTGATTCATCTACATCAGCCGACTGATCCTCTTAGCGATCCGCCTTGATCGACTGCGACATCTCGATTGGCTTCTTTGCGCGAGAATTCCTACAATACAAGATTAGCATAATAGATGCATAATGCCATGTAGTGTGACAGTCCTTTGACTGTCCGATCTCGACTTCAGCATTCCTTCGGAAGCCTTAGTCGGATCAACGCCTAGGATTGTCCTCTAACCGAGGACGCATCCTTACCACCGCTCCACACATGGAGCTTACCTTTGGTCCTCTTGACCTATCGCTTAGCTTTCGGTCACCACCGAGGTTCCTCAACTCCCCGAGGTTCTCCTAGTGTCACTCGACCATCACGGTTTCTCAACTTGAGATTCTCCGGATGTCGCTCGACCTTTGGCTTAGCTTAAACACTTCCTGCACACTTAGCATATCACATGAGATAACAAAATAGCTTAACTTTGAATCTTTGCCATCATCAAAACCAAGGTTCGATTTTCTAGTGCCCCTGCACCAACAATCTCCCCCTTTTTGATCTATGATAAACCAATTCAAAGTTAAGTGAAAATAAGCAGTAAACATTGAACAGTCATTTTTCAAAACCTCCCCCTTAAGGGTACCTCCCCCTTAACCCTAGGTGATTTTTGAAAAACAATTACTTTTTGGGAAAGAAAAAGTAAGTAACCTCTTAACTTTATTCTCTCTCCCCCTTTGACATATATCAAAAATAACTTTATATTGGGTACATTGCCAAGAAATAGAATTTTTAAACATGCTAATCAAGTTGATTTAATATGTTCAACTTCCTTTACTACTTAGGAGTTTAGGTTTCTAGATCCTGCACCTACAATGTATATCCTAGGTTAGAATGTGACCCCCTAACCTTTAACATTGTTATAAAATTTTGAGAAAGAAAAAAAAACATTTTAAAGGCTCATGTCTATTGGTTACTAAGTTTGTCCAACTTAAGTCTTCTCTCCCCCTTGGCATATTATCAAAAAAAGGATTTAAATTTAGAAAGTATTGGTGATTTTTTTTTTAAAAAAATATTTTTTAACAACTTCTATGATGATTATCCAATTAGAACCTCCCCCTTAACCTGACATCCTTATTTAGCCACAAGGAAGGCTTATCTAGAGGATCTCCCCTTTTGTCTGACAAACTCTTAGGACATCCTTGTTGGCCATAAGGAAGGCTCACCTAAGTGTCCACAGGGTCTAGGTATCTAAAGTTGACCTAAGGATTTAGATTTTCAATATTGGTCAACTAACCATCATTTTAAGAAGAATAGTTGTTTTGAAAACTACATATAACTACACACAATAATCATGGCAACCAATAAAAATAGTTTTAAGAATCTATTTATGTGTATATAAAATTTGAAATCGTTTTCAAAATCATTTTTAATTTGTTGTCCTTACCATCTCACCCATTCTATATGATCAACCAAGTTATCCTTATAGGTATTGTGAGATGAATTTAATTTAATGCTTTATAAATTAATTAATCTTGTGTTAGATTCAGATTTAACGTTTAGTTAGTTAAGTGAACATTTCAAAAGAGGGCTTCCAGGTCGTGGCGAGGCACAGGGGCCTTCTTTGATCGGAACAACGACCACTTCCTTAGACAAAGCCAACTTAGGAAATTACACACTTAATTCACTTAGGGTTATGTCCTGGTCTAACTAATTTAGGATGTGGTG
Source organism: Wurfbainia villosa (assembly GCA_025175895.1). Taxonomy (NCBI): domain Eukaryota; kingdom Viridiplantae; phylum Streptophyta; class Magnoliopsida; order Zingiberales; family Zingiberaceae; genus Wurfbainia; species Wurfbainia villosa. Next base: position 953,512 of record JAKLTH010000244.1, on the reverse strand, counting down.
AGGTGGCTTCAGTTAGTTCCACTTAGTTAAATGTACCATGCTAGATACTCCTTATCCAACTCGGATACACTTGACTTCGTTTCCTTAACGTATTATCATCTCACCGCGTCCTGATACTATGTTGTCAAGATTAATTAATTATTTCCTATCTAACCATTCTATGAGAGTTAATTTAAAACTAGTATGTATGACATGACAAAATAAGCATGATAATGATATGTATGCATGAGCAAGCTACATTCAATCAATTTAAAGAAATGGTTATTTTCTTGGGTGGACTTTTATTTGTTCCATAGTTATAAGATACTTTATTATAATTAGGTTTACAAATTTTAGTGTCTTGATTTTTAGTTAGTTTAGACTTGTAACCCAAGTCTTCATATTTATTAGTTGAATTTTTAAAAGTTGAAGTTTTAATTGCTAGATTATTAATTTGTGTATAATCAAATGGTACTCTATTATAATTAATTTTATTGGTTTGATTAAATAATTTTGAATTTTTAATTAAGTTAGATTGTGAATTTTTTAAAATAGGATTATTAGAATTTTTCAAAATAATATTATTAGACTTTTTCAAGATAAGATTATTAGACTTTTTAAAAGTAGAATTATTGTTAGAATTATTTAAGATAAGATTGTTAGAGTTTTTAAAGATAGAATTATTATTAGAATTATTTAAGATATTGTTAGAGTTTTTAAAGGGAGAATTATTATTAGAATTATTTAAGATAAGATTATTAGAGTTTTTAAAGGTAAAATTATTATTAGAATTATTTAGATTATCTTTGGAATTTTTTAAAGTTAATTTCGAATTTTTTATGGTTGAATTTTTCAAAACAGAATTTTTTAATTCGGAATTATCTAGATTAATCAGATCTAGGATTTGATGATTCTGTCCTATGGTTTGATTATTCTGATCAAGGTTTTGATTATTCTGATTAAGTCCTAGGTTGGTTTTATCCTTGACTTGATCTAGATCTATGTTAATTAAACTAAAAATTTGATTAATCTCTTGGTTAATTTTATCAAATGTAAGATTAATTTGATCATTTTCTTCCATGATATTGTTATTATTATTATTTAAACTAATTAAATCTGAATTAATTAATTTTTTATTAGTTGAATTATTAATTGTATTATTTAATTGACAACAATTACACAATTTATCTAAATTATCAACTATTCTAAAACTCAACTTTTCAAAATTATTAATTTTACTAACCTTTTTCTCCGGACATTGATTCTTATAATGACCGAATCTTTCGCACCCGAAGCACTTGATGTGCTCCTTGTTCTTCCGTACTCCTAGCAATGGTGTCTCCTTTGCCGTCGGTTGTGTCGTTCGAGTCTTACGAGTAGGACACTTATTTTTATAGTGTCCTCTCTCCCTGCACTTGAAACAAATAATATGGAATTTAAAATTTAAATTGACATTGTTACCTTTAGGCATTGAGCGATACTCTTTCATGGTTAGCTCGGTCAACGATCTTCTAATACTCGCAAAAAAAACACAAACCAAAAAGTCCCAAGACTTGGTCTTGGATTAGTAGTGCGGGAGATAATTAAAAATTAAAAATAAAAATAAAGAAAAGAAAATGCTCGATCGGTGGTAGCACCGAATCTGAGCGCCCCCGCTCTGATACCAATTGTTGGATCGATTTGAAACGCTAGAGGGAGGGTGAATAGCGTTAGTGAAAACTTTTCTTTTTCGGCGATTAAAACCATGTACGCAGCGGAAAACAAAAGATAAACACAAGAAAGACATAAAGCTTTTTACTTGGTTCACAGCCCACCGGCTGCTAATCCAAGGCCCTGCGATCCTTGATCGCTTCCGAAGGGCAATCACTAAAAATCTCTTCCTCGTTGGAGGTAAGAGACAAGACGATTACAATGATTATAAGGCCGGTAACAACCTTACCGGTCCTTATACAAATTAAGTACAGAAATATAATAATAATACCGATAATTAATTAGAAGACGACGCATGGTCAGAGTAGCGTTGTAGAGAGCACGAGCACTTGAGAGATTCTTGAATTGGGTTTGAGTCCTCCGCTCCTTTTATAGATTTGCACCTTAGAATTTATCCCGATTCAGATCTAAAACTCGTGGATCTTATCTTGAGGTGGCAGCTTATCTTATCTTGAGGTGGCAGCTTATCTTATCTAGAGGTGGCGGCTTATCTTATCCTGAGGTGGCGACATCAATCTCTATCTCTTTGACCTTGTGCACTGGGTTGATTCGTCTACATCAGCCGACTGATCCTCTTAGCAGTCGCCTGCCTTCAGTCGACTACTGACATCTCCAGTTGACTGATGCACTTGAGAATTCCTACAATACAAGATTAGCATAATAGATGCATAATGCCAGATGTCCCTTTGATCGTCTGATCTCGACCGATTCCTCCGGAAGCCTTAGTCGGATCAACGCCTAGGATTGTCCTCTAACCAAGGACGCGTCCTTACCACCGCTCCACACATGGAGCTTACCTTTGGTCCTCTTGACCTATCGCTTAGCTTTCGGTCACCACCGAGGTTCCTCAACTTCCCGAGGTTCTCCTAGTGTCACTCGACCATCACGGTTTCTCAACTTGAGATTCTCCGGATGTCGCTCGACCTTTGGCTTAGCTTAAACACTTCCTGCACACTTAGCATATCACATGAGATAACAAAATAGCTTAACTTTGAATCTTTGTCATCATCAAAACCAAGGTTCGATTTTCTAGTGCCCCTGCACCAACAATCTCCCCCTCTTTGATCTATGGTAAACCAATTCAAAGTTAAGTGAAAATAAGCAGTAAACATTGAACAATCATTTTTCAAAACCTCCCCCTTAAGGGTACCTCCCCCTTAACCCTAGGTGATTTTTGAAAAACAATTACTTTTTGGGAAAGAAAAAGTAAGTAACCTCTTAACTTTATTCTCTCTCCCCCTTTGACATATATCAAAAATAACTTTATATTGGGTACATTGCCAAGAAATAGAATTTTTAAACATGCTAATCAAGTTGATTTAATATGTTCAACTTCCTTTAATACTTAGGAGTTTAGGTTTCTAGATCCTGCACCAACAATGTATATCCTAGGTTAGAATGTGACCCCCTAACCTTTAACATTGTTATAAAATTTTGAGAAAGAAAAAAAACATTTTAAAGGCTCATGTCTAATGGTTACTAAGTTTGTCCAACTTAAGTCTTCTCTCCCCCTTGGCATATTATCAAAAGAAGGATTTAAATTTAGAAAGTATTGGTGATTTTATTTTAAAAAAAATATTTTTTAACAACTTCTATGATGATTATCCAATTAGAACCTCCCCCTTAACCTAACATCCTTGTTAGCCACAAGGAAGGCTTATCTAGAGGATCTCCCCTTTTGTCTGACAAACTCTTAGGACATCCTTGTTGGCCATAAGGAAGGCTCACCTAAGTGTCCACAGGGTATAGGTATCTAAAGTTGACCTAAGGATTTAGATTTTCAATATTGGTCAACTAACCATCATTTTAAGAAAAATAGTTGTTTTGAAAACTACATATAACTACACACAATAATCATGGCAACCAATAAAAATAGTTTTAAGAATCTATTTATGTGTATATAAAATTAGAAATCATTTTCAAAATCATTTTTAATTTGTTGTCCTTACCATCTCACCCATTCTATATGATCAACCAAGTTATCCTTATAGGTATTGTGAGATGAATTTAATTTAATGCCTTAGAAATTAATTAATCTTGGGTTAGATTCAGATTTAACCTTTAGTTAGTAAAGTGAACATTTCAAAAGAGGGCTTTGTGTCGTGAGGCAGGGCCTTCTTTGATCGAATAATGACCACTTCCTTAGACAAAGCCAACTTAGGAAATTACACACTTAATTCACTTAGGGTTATGTCTCAACTAATTTAGGATGTGGTGAGGTAGCTTCAGTTAGTTCCACTTAGTTAAATGTACCAAGCTAGATACTTCTTATCCAACTCGGATACACTTGACTTCGTTTCCTTAACGTATTATCATCTCACCGCGTCCTGATACTATGTTGTCAAGATTAATTAATTATTTCCTATCTAACCATTCTATGAGAGTTAATTTAAAACTAGTATGTATGACATGACAAAATAAGCATGATAATGATATGTATGCATGAGCAAGCTACATTCAATCAATTTGAAGAAATGGTTATTTTCTTGGGTGGACTTTTATTTGTTCCATAGTTATAAGATACTTTATTATAATTAGGTTTACAAATTTTAGTGTCTTGATTTTTGGTTAGTTTAGACTTGTAACCCAAGTCTTCATATTTATTAGTTGAATTTTTAAAAGTTGAAGGTTTAATTGCTAGATTATTAATTTGTGTATAATCAAATGGTACTCTATTATAATTAATTTTATTGGTTTGATTAACTAATTTTAAATTTTTAATTAAGTTAGATTGTGAATTATTTAAAATAGGATTATTAGAATTTTTCAAAATAATATTATTAGACTTTTTCAAGATAAGATTATTAGACTTTTTAAAAGTAGAATTATTGTTAGAATTATTTAAGATAAGATTGTTAGAGTTTTTAAAGATAGAATTATTATTAGAATTATTTAAGATATTGTTAGAGTTTTTAAAGGGAGAATTATTATTAGAATTATTTAAGATAAGATTATTAGAGTTTTTAAAGGTAAAATTATTATTAGAATTATTTAGATTATCTTTGGAATTTTTTAAAGTTAATTTCGAATTTTTTATGGTTGAATTTTTCAAAACAGAATTTTTTAATTCGGAATTATCTAGATTAATCAGATCTAGGATTTGATGATTCTGTCCTATGGTTTGATTATTCTGATCAAGGTTTTGATTATTCTGATTAAGTCCTAGGTTGGTTTTATCCTTGACTTGATCTAGATCTATGTTAATTAAACTAAAAATTTGATTAATCTCTTGGTTAATTTTATCAAATGTAAGATTAATTTGATCATTTTCTTCCATGATATTGTTATTATTATTATTTAAACTAATTAAATCTGAATTAATTAATTTTTTATTAGTTGAATTATTAATTGTATTATTTAATTGACAACAATTACACAATTTATCTAAATTATCAACTATTCTAAAACTCAACTTTTCAAAATTATTAATTTTACTAACCTTTTTCTCCGGACATCGATTCTTATAGTGACCGAATCTTTCGCACCCGAAGCACTTGATGTGCTCCTTGTTCTTCCGTACTCCTGGCAATGGTGTCTCCTTTGCCGTCGGTTGTGTCGTTCGAGTCTTACGAGTAGGACACTTATTTTTATAGTGTCCTCTCTCCCTGCACTTGAAACAAATAATATGGAATTTAAAATTTAAATTGACATTGTTACCTTTAGGCATTGAGCGATACTCTTTCATGGTTAGCTCGGTCAACGATCTTCTAATACTTGCAAAAAAAAATACAAACCAAAAAGTTCCAAGACTTGGTCTTGGATTAGTAGTGCGGGAGATAATTAAAAATTAAAAAAAAAATAAAGAAAATAAAATGCTCGATCGGTGGTAGCACCGAATCTTTGTGCCCCCACTCTGATACCAATTGTTGGATCGATTTGAAACGCTAGAGGGGGGGGTGAATAGCATTAGTGAAAACTTTTCTTTTTCGGCGATTAAAACCAAGTACGCAGCGGAAAATAAAAGATAAACACAAGAAAGACACAAAGCTTTTTACTTGGTTCACAGCCCACCGGCTGCTAATCCAAGGCCCTGCGATCCTTGATCGCTTCCGAAGGGCAATCACTAAAAGTCTCTTCCTCATTGGAGGTAAGAGACAAGACGATTACAATGATTATAAGGCCGGTAACAACCTTACCGGTCCTTATACAAATTAAGTACAGAAATATAATAATAATACCGATAATTAATTAGAAGACGACGATTAGGAGTAGCGTTGTAGAGAGCACGAGCACTTGAGAGATTCTTGAATTGGGTTTGAGTCCTCCCCTCCTTTTATAGATTTGCACCTTAGAATTTATCCCGATCCAGATCTAAAACTCGTGGATCTTATCTTGAGGTGGCAGCTTATCTTATCTTGAGGTGGCAGCTTATCTTATCTTGAGGTGGCGGCTTATCTTATCCTGAGGTGGCGGCATCAATCTCTATCTCTTTGACCTTGTGCACTGTGTTGATTCGTCTACATCACCGATCGATTCTTAGCGATGAACGCCTTGATCGACTCGACATCTCCATGATCACGTGACTTGAGAATTCCTACAATACAAGATTAGCATAATAGATGTGAAATATACGAAAAAAAAAAATTATATGGATTAAACTCTTTAATTAATTGGGTTTAATTAGTGAGTTAATTGGGCTAATGAGGTGGATTAGCTAGTTGGATTGAGTCCATTGGGCTTGGGCTGAAATTGGGCTTGGGCCAAATTGTTGGGCTTGAAATTGGGCTGATTTCGGAATTGGGCTTAACCTAGGTTGGACCTGAACCTAGGTTGGACCTGAACCTAGGGCTGGCTCAATCCAATGGAATGGAATTTATAAAGCCGAACCCAAATCCGATTAGCAGCTGTGATTTCTACGCCTTCTCCGTCGCGAGCCTTCTCCCCCTGCGATCGAGCGCAGCTCCTCGCCGTCGCCAAGTCCGATGGTTGCCGCCTCATCGTCGGTGGCTAAGCTAGCCATCCCGCGACGTCTCCTCATCCTCGCCGCTGCCCTGGGTCGCCGGAGCTCTCCATTGACGCCCCACTGAACCCGATCGTGCGAGTTCTTCCCTGTTTCATCGCCACGGCTGATCTCTCGCCGCGTAACCACCGCCGGTCTTCTCGAGCCGGATCTCACCTTTTCCGACGAAGCCGCCATCATATCTATCGCGAGCTGGAGCTGCCGACGTTGTTGGATTTGGGAGCAATCTGCCGTCGCCGGTAGAGCAAGTCTCGTTGTCGCTTGAGCTTAGGTCGTCGCTGCCGCACGAGCTCAGGTCATCGTCGGAAAACAAGCTCAGATCGTTGCGGTCGTCTCCCTCAGCCACCACCGCGAACTCTACTTGCCGCCACGCTCGCCACCGCCGCCTCGCTTCTTCTATTGTTCATCATCGACACAGTTTGGGAAATCTGGAATTGAAGCTATACTAGTTGAGGCATGTGGTGATCTCGGATCCAAATCGTAACTATATTCCTTTGTTTACCTGAGCTTGGATTTGACGATGTTATCTCCTCTGTCTACCACCCCAAAGATTTGTAGAAGTGGTGATCTATTCCTACGCGTTGGTAAGTTTTCGATCAGTCAATTGATGCTTGGATATGGTTATAGAATGAGATAGGACTATGATGCAATTGGTAATTTCTATGATGTGTCAATCTTGTTGAGATTATAATGGGTTCTATTCATGGATCATTGTGTGTGGCAATCGGAAGCTTGAGTTGTTCAGTGGAGCAAGTCGCGTGTTGTTGTTGATTACCGTGTTTGAGGTTTTCTATCCGATATATGCGATGGATTATTTCTAAGTTTAGATTTTCGGCTTTGGGTGGAGAGATAAGTCGTACCGGTGATTGTGTAGAATTGGTGATGTTATTTGTGTAGATTGAGTTGACGCTAAGAAGCTACCAACAAGTAGGTAGGTATAATGAATTAAATAGTGTTTAGATCTATTTACTTTCTTGGATCTTTGGTTGTTGGTGATCTATTGTGAGTCCGATTATGGTGTATCGAGTTTGGGTAATCAGATTTCTACCGTAGACGAGGAAATGATGCGAACATAGAAACGAAGTAGTGTTTAGTTCGTATACTTGTATGGTGCTTGTACTTAACTATAGTTGTTATTATTGTGCAGGTTTGGGATACGAAGCAGGTCCACGATCGTGAGGATTATTGGAGCTTCGTATCAGGTGGGTAATATCTACCTGGTCCGGTAGTTTGATCAACTCTAGTGCATGATCTTGGATATATGCTTATACCTGTTTACCTTAAATCCACTCATGTTTAATCATATGCTTGTACTGCCTTGACCTTTGAGATATAAACTCTGGTACTTCATTGATTATCTAGCTCGGATAGGAACTATAAACCCTATTATGTATTAGCTGATAGATGTTCAGTAAGTACATGTGGTTAGGGTTATCTTTATGACTTCAGATTGGTTTACTGTATTACATCACTAGGGTTAGGTGATGGTTTGGATTATGGAGTCATTTGTTATATCATATCCGTATTAGCGGTGCATTTATGATGGATCTAGTTGTCTGTGCATAGATAATTGTATGGTTGTTAGTATGTGACCAGGGAATAGAGGTCCTAGCGTGATGGTATATCCATTATGGATTGTCTGCCTGTGTATGGTTATATGGATGGTCGATTGTATATCGCTACTGACTAGAGGTCTTAGCGTGGTTGTCTGTCAGATGAGTATGACTCTTTATGCGATAGAGAGAGTCTTATGGATTGTATTCCTCGCATAGTTGACTTTTAGTTGACCAGGACTCCCAGTGGGATAGGGAGTGTCGCGAGGATACATGTATGGAGCTATGCATCATCACATTGCATGCATCATCGCTGACTGGTCTCCCTTGTGGATTGAGACAAGTCGTCACCATCCCGCCTCCCGCCACTCGGGGTAGTGGTATCGAGGTTGAGGCGAGCATTGGATGTTGCCGCTACCACTATGGATGGTGGTAGCTGGAGATGCGCACCTGGCCACTGTGCAGAGTGGTGTTAGCACTCGCCCACTATAGACGGTGGTTGTGTGAGGTGCAGTTGTCCTGTGTGCGGCGTTTGTCTACTCATGGGTAGAGACAGCGTGGCTTGCAGCAGGGGCCCCTAGGAGTAGTTAGCTTTTTACGCTTATACGCTACTCAGTCATACTACCCAACTCGGTCACTCGAGAGTGGTGGCAGCTGGAGTCGGGCTAGTTGTCATTTGTCGTGCCACCCTGGCCACTCTGGGGTCGTGGTTGGACGGGTCCGCAGACAGTGACCATGCATATGCATTGCTGATATATATGTATGCATGTATTTGATATATGTTTTACATATGCCTGTGAGATGCTGCATTTGATTGAGCTATGATTGCTGCATATGGTTGTTCATCATGATACATGTCATCTGCATTTTTATTTACTGCTATGTGTTGAGCATGATACATGCGTTGATTCAGACTATTATATGCATTGATTAGCATCATGTCATTGTGTGGTACGGACCGGGTTATTATACAGGTGATCATATACTGTTCATATGTCTGAGTATTGGTCAGGTATGGGATTGACCTGGTACATTATATGGTTATGTTATAGTATACCTGTTCAGGATGATCTATCATATGGAGGACAGACCGTCAGGTACGTACATTACTTTATGTCAGTTGATCAGTTCAGTTTATACTATGAGTAGGACATATCTGTGATTACTTGTTATTAGTTAGGACTGTATGTCTATTGGACTCATGCTGTATACCTGTAGATCTTCACATGTATACTTGTAGATCTATCCTTATATGTTGTTTATGCACTTCTATATATTACCCCTGAGTTTATACTCACCACCCCTGGACCCTGGGCTTCCTGTCGCCCAGATAACAGGTAGAAGACTCTTTGGATGTTCGGAGCTCCGCCAGCTGATCCCATCTCACACCGGACGAATGGACATGTTTTCCGTATTGTTGTATTTCTACGGATTGTCGTTTTGTGGTTTTAACCTGTATTAGTTCCGTATCTGTGATATACGGACGTGTTGTATGTATTTGGCTTTCGATGTGACTTCTATTATGTTTCTTGTTGTGTCAAGTCACTCCGGAGTGCACAGTTGGGTCATTGTATATTGTTTTATATGTTGTATGTTTCCGCTGCATTTTATATGTTGATATCTGTGTATATCATATTGTTGTTGTGGGCCTACGGGCCTTGTATTAACCCGATATGTTGCCACGTACAGGGGAGATGCCGTCCGTTTGCTTTTCGGCACGGCATACTCTCGGGGCGTGACAATAGATGCATAATGCCATGTAGTGTGACAGTCCTTTGACTGTCCGATCTCGACTTCAGCATTCCTTCGGAAGCCTTAGTCGGATCAACGCCTAGGATTGTCCTCTAACCGAGGACGCGTCCTTACCACCGCTCCACACATGGAGCTTACCTTTGGTCCTCTTGACCTATCGCTTAGCTTTCGGTCACCACCGAGGTTCCTCAACTCCCCGAGGTTCTCCTAGTGTCACTCGACCATCACGGTTTCTCAACTTGAGATTCTCCGGATGTCGCTCGACCTTTGGCTTAGCTTAAACACTTCCTGCACACTTAGCATATCACATGAGATAATAAAATAGCTTAACTTTGAATCTTTGCCATCATCAAAACCAAGGTTCGATTTTCTAGTGCCCCTGCACCAACAATCTCCCCCTTTTTGATCTATGGTAAACCAATTCAAAGTTAAGTGAAAATAAGCAAGAAATACAATCATTTTTCAAAACCTCCCCCTTAAGGGTACCTCCCCCTTAACCCTAGGTGATTTTTGAAAAACAATTACTTTTTGGGAAAGAAAAAGTAAGTAACCTCTTAACTTTATTCTCTCTCCCCCTTTGACATATATCAAAAATAACTTTATATTGGGTACATTGCCAAGAAATAGAATTTTTAAACATGCTAATCAAGTTGATTTAATATGTTCAACTTCCTTTACTACTTAGGAGTTTAGGTTTCTAGATCCTGCACCTACAATGTATATCCTAGGTTAGAATGTGACCCCCTAACCTTTAACATTGTTATAAAATTTTGAGAAAGAAAAAAAACATTTTAAAGGCTCATGTCTATTGGTTACTAAGTTTGTCCAACTTAAGTCTTCTCTCCCCCTTGGCATATTATCAAAAAAAGGATTTAAATTTAGAAAGTATTGGTGATTTTTTTTTAAAAAAAATATTTTTTAACAACTTCTATGATGATTATCCAATTAGAACCTCCCCCTTAACCTGACATCCTTATTAGCCACAAGGAAGGCTTATCTAGAGGATCTCCCCTTTTGTCTGACAAACTCTTAGGACATCCTTGTTGGCCATAAGGAAGGCTCACCTAAGTGTCCACAGGGTCTAGGTATCTAAAGTTGACCTAAGGATTTAGATTTTCAATATTAGTCAACTAACCATCATTTTAAGAAGAATAGTTGTTTTGAAAACTACATATAACTACACACAATAATCATGGCAACCAATAAAAATAGTTTTAAGAATCTATTTATGTGTATATAAAATTTGAAATCGTTTTCAAAATCATTTTTAATTTGTTGTCCTTACCATCTCACCCATTCTATATGATCAACCAAGTTATCCTTATAGGTATTGTGAGATGAATTTAATTTAATGCCTTAGAAATTAATTAATCTTGGGTTATATTCAGATTTAACCTTTAGTTAGTTAAGTGAACATTTCAAAAGAGGGCTTCCAGGTCATGGCGAGGCACAGGGGCCTTCTTTGATCGGAACAACGACCACTTCCTTAGACAAAGCCAACTTAGGAAATTACACACTTAATTCACTTAGGGTTACGTCCTGGTCTAACTAATTTAGGATGTGGTGAGGTAGCTTCAGTTAGTTCCACTTAGTTAAATGTACCAAGCTAGATACTCCTTATCCAACTCGGATACACTTGACTTCGTTTCCTTAACGTATTATCATCTCACCGCGTCCTGATACTATGTTGTCAAGATTAATTAATTATTTCCTATCTAACCATTCTATGAGAGTTAATTTAAAACTAGTATGTATGACATGACAAAATAAGCATGATAATGATATGTATGCATGAGCAAGCTACATTCAATCAATTTAAAGAAATGGTTATTTTCTTGGGTGGACTTTTATTTGTTCCATAGTTATAAGATACTTTATTATAATTAGGTTTACAAATTTTAGTGTCTTGATTTTTGGTTAGTTTAGACTTGTAACCCAAGTCTTCATATTTATTAGTTGAATTTTTAAAAGTTGAAGGTTTAATTGCTAGATTATTAATTTGTGTATAATCAAATGGTACTCTATTATAATTAATTTTATTGGTTTGATTAACTAATTTTTAATTTTTAATTAAGTTAGATTGTGAATTATTTAAAATAGGATTATTAGAATTTTTCAAAATAATATTATTAGACTTTTTCAAGATAAGATTATTAGACTTTTTAAAAGTAGCATTATTGTTAGAATTATTTAAGATAAGATTGTTAGAGTTTTTAAAGATAGAATTATTATTAGAATTATTTAAGATATTGTTAGAGTTTTTAAAGGGAGAATTATTATTAGAATTATTTAAGATAAGATTATTAGAGTTTTTAAAGGTAAAATTATTATTAGAATTATTTAGATTATCTTTGGAATTTTTTAAGTTAATTTGAATTTTTATGGTTGAATTTTTCAAAACAGAATTTTTTAATTCGAATTATCTAGATTAATCAGATCTAGGATTTGATGATTCTGTCCTATGGTTTGATTATTCTGATCAAGGTTTTGATTATTCTGATTAAGTCCTAGGTTGGTTTTATCCTTGACTTGATCTAGATCTATGTTAATTAAACTAAAAATTTGATTAATCTCTTAATTTTATCAAATGTAAGATTAATTTGATCATTTTCTTCCATGATATTGTTATTATTATTATTTAAACTAATTAAATCTGAATTAATTAATTTTTTATTAGTTGAATTATTAATTGTATTATTTAATTGACAACAATTACACAATTTATCTAAATTATCAACTATTCTAAAACTCAACTTTTCAAAATTATTAATTTTACTAACCTTTTTCTCCGGACATCGATTCTTATAGTGACCGAATCTTCCGCACCAAAAGCACTTGATGTGCTCCTTGTTCTTACTCAGCAATGGTGTCTCCTTTGTCGGTTGTCGTTCGAGTCTTACGAGTAGGACACTTATTTTTATAGTGTCCTCTCTCTCGCACTTGAAACATAATATGGAATTTAAAATTTAAATTGACATTGTTACCTTTAGGCATTGAGCGATACTCTTTCATGGTTAGCTCGATCAACGATCTTCTAATACTCGCAAAAAAAACACAAACCAAAAAGTCCCAAGACTTTGTCTTGGATTAGTAGTGCGGGAGATAATTAAAAATTAAAAATAAAAATAAAGAAAAGAAAATGCTCGATCGATGGTTGCACCGAATCTGAGCGCCCCCGCTCTGATACCAATTGTTGGATCGATTTGAAACGCTAGAGGGGGGGGTGAATAGCGTTAGTGAAAACTTTTCTTTTTGATTAAAACCAAGTATGCACGTGGAAAACAAAAGATAAACACAAGAAAGACACAAAGCTTTTTACTTGGTTCCCATTTCACCGCTAATCCAAGGCCTGCGATCCTTGATCGCTTAGAAGGGCAATCACTAAAAGTCTCTTCCTCGTTGGAGGTAAGAGACAAGAGCGATTACAATGATTATAAGGCCGGTAACAACCTTACCGATCCTTATATAACTTAAGTACAGAAATATAATAATACCGACCAGTAATTAGAAGATGACGCACGGTCGGAGTAGCATTGTAGAGAGCACGAGCACTTGAGAGATTCTTGAATTGGGTTTGAGTCCTCCCCTCCTTTTATAGATTTGCACCTTAGAATTTATCCCGATCCAGATCTAAAACTCGTGGATCTTATCTTGAGGTGGCAGCTTATCTTATCTTGAGGTGGCAGCTTATCTTATCTTGAGGTGGCGGCTTATCTTATCCTGAGGTGGTGGCATCAATCTCTATCTCTTTGACCTTGTGCACTGGGTTGATTCGTCTACATCAGCCGACTGATCCTCTTAGCAGTTGACTGCCTTCAGTCGACTACTGACATCTCCAGTTGACTGCTGCACTTGAGAATTCCTACAATACAAGATTAGCATAATAGATGCATAATGCCATGCAGTGTGACAGTCCTTTGACTGTCCGATCTCGACTTCAGCATTCCTCCGGAAGCCTTAGTCGGATCAACGCCTAGGATTGTTCTCTAACCGAGGATGCGTCCTTACCACCGCTCCACAAATGGAGCTTACCTTTGGTCCTCTTGACCTATCGCTTAGCTTTCGGTCACCACAGAGGTTCCTCAACTCCCCGAGGTTCTCCTAGTGTCACTCGACCATCACGGTTTCTCAACTTGAGATTCTCCTGATGTCGCTCGACCTTTAGCTTAGCTTAAACACTTCCTGCACACTTAGCATATCACATGAGATAACGAAATAGCTTAACTTTGAATCTTTGCCATCATCAAAACCAAGGTTCGATTTTCTAATGCCCCTGCACCAACATTCCCAACTTACCGGGTATATTGATTTAATCCATCTAAATCTCACCCTCTGGTAAATCAAAGAAATAAATACTAAGTACATGTGCCCGTTATTATATCGGGATTAAGAGCATGTACAACTTAATATCCGAGGTCCGATTCAATTATGTAGTCAGTACTAAATTGAATCACCTCTATGTCGGTCCTGCTCAATACACCTAAGTGTACCAGTGTAACTCCATGTTCAAGACAAAACAATACCAAGCTACACTACAACCATGCCAATGGTTTGTCCAAAACCATCTTGGTTGTGAGCCTCTACTAATATTTTACAAGGGACTGATAACATGATCTTCTGTGTCACACCAAGCACCATGTTATCTACAATGTAAAATATTAGACAATATGCACACACATATAATAAATATATAAAGTGCAAACAATGATCATGTGATTCTTATTCCAAAATAAAATGTTCATACAAAAAGAGCTAGGCTTTCAGTATACATTCCAACAATCTCCCACTTATACTAAAAGACTATGCCACATCACTCGCCATACATCCGATCCCCATATCCTCCACATGCCTATCAAACGCTACCGAAGGGCCTTAGTGAATGGATCCGCCAGTTATCCTCGATGACAAGAACTTCTCCTCGCTTACGATCTCTCGATAAGGTGGTACTTGCGCCTATGTGTTTACTCGCCTTATGGGCTCGTGGTTCCTTCGAGTTTGCAATCGCACCATCTATTATCACAATAAATTGTGATAGTTCCGGGCAAACCAGAATCACATCCAAGTCCATCAAAGTTCCCGAGCCATACACTTCCTTGGTCGCCTCGTAGGCCGCCACATACTCACCTTCCATGGTAGAGTCCACACATTTCTCGCTGACACTCTCCATACTATGGCTCCACCTCCAAAAGTATACACAAACCCCGAGGTAGACTTACTCTTGTCCCTATCTCGATTGGAAATGAACTGTAACCCACAGGACTAATTGATCCGCCTTAAACCAAAGATATAATCCCTAGTCCTTCTCGTGTACTTCAATATATGCTTTACCGCACCCAATGTCCTCGCCCAGATTACTCGATATTTGCTAACCATGCCCACTAATAAAGCAGATATCCGGTCTCGACATAGCATAGCATACATGAGGCTTCCTATCGCCAAGCATAAGGAACCGCCTTCATGTCCTCTATCTCCTTTGATGTTTTGGGACACATCTCTTTAGATAAAGGAACTCCATGCCTAAAAGGTAGAAAACCTTTCTTGGAGTTCTGCATGCTAAAACGAGTAAGGATAGTGTCAATGTATGAAGCTTGAGATAAGCACAACATCCTTTTCTTGCGATCCCTTATTACTTTGATCCCAAGGATGTGTCCCACTTCTCCCAAGTCCTTCATGTCAAACTGTTTGGACAACCATACCCTTACGTCTGATAACACTTTGATATTGTTGCCAACTAATAAAATGTCATCTACGTATAGTACAAGAAATACCACTACGTTTCCATCACATCTCTTGTATACACAAGGCTCATCCGGACTTTGAATAAATCCATATGACTGGATTACCTCATCAAAGCGGATGTTCCAAGATCTAGAAGCTTGCTTCAATCCATAAATGGACCGATTAAGCTTACATACAAGATGCTCTTTGCCTTTAGCAATGAATCTCTCTGGTTGCCGCATATAGATGTTCTCCTCAAGACTTCCGTTAAGGAAAGCTGTCTTGACATCCATCTACCAAATCTCATAATCCATATGAGCAGCTATAGATAAGAGAATCCGGATAGACTTAAGCATAGCTACCGGCGAAAAGGTCTCCTCATAATCGATACCCTCTTTCTGAGTATACCCTTTCGCAACAAGCCTAGCTTTGAAGGTCTCAACCTTCCCGTCCACTCCTCTCTTTCTCTTGTAGATCCACTTGCATCCAATGGCTTTTACACCATCGGATGGCTCTACTAGCTCCCAGACATGATTAGAATCCATAGATTCTATCTCTGAATTCATCACACTTTGCCAAGATATGATTCTATCTTGGAGTTGCCTCATCATATGTCCAGGATCAGTTCATGTTCACCAGTGACTAAGTCCAAGACTCTCCCAAAACATGAATCTCTCGTTGTCTAACAACCCTCCCACTAGAGGTGCCTCCTGTGTATGCTCTGTGACACGCTGTGCAAGCTGACTTGTGGTATCTCCTCTTGTACTGGTACCAAGCCTGACTTCGCCAACTCCTCAAGAACAATCCTACTCTTGGGCTTGTGGTTCATTACATAATCCTCCTCTAGAAATCTGGCGTTCGTGCTAACGATCACCGTCTGATCTCTAGGATTATAGAACAAACCACCTTTCGTTCCCTTAGGGTAGCCAACAAACATGCACACTTCTGTACGAGGTTCCAACTTACCAGCATCAGCCTTCAGCACATGTGCTGGACTCCCCCATATCCGAATATGTCTCAGACTAGGCTTTCGCCACCCACAATTCTCAGGTAGAAGGTACTGATTTAGATGGAACCAAGTTCAGTGTACATTGTTGTATCCAGCGCATACCCCTAGAACGAAATAGGTAACTCAGAATAACTCATCATAGATCTGACCATCTCCATAAGAGTCCTATTCCTTCGCTCCGCTACACCATTCTGCTGGGGTGTGCCAGGTGCAGACAATTGGGATTGAATCACAACCTCTGATAAGTAATTCCTAAACTCTCCCAAGAGGTACTCACCACCACGATCAGATCGTAGGGTCTTGATACTTTACTCGACGGTTCTCCACATCACCTTGAATTCTTCAACTCTCAAAGCATTCAGACTTGCGGCACATCAAGTAAATGTATCCATATCTTGAATAATCATCTATAAAAGAGACAAAATATTCAAAACCACCTCTTGCCTGGATAGACATAGGACTGCACAAATCAGAATGAACCAATTCTAACACATCTTTGGCTCTATACCCCTTGGCCTTGAAAGGCCTCTTGGTCATTTTACCTTCCAAGCAAGATTCGCAGGTTGGGAGATCCTCCACCACTAATGAACCTAAAGGTCCATCAGCTATCAACCTTTGAATTCTGCTTAGGTTAATATGACCATGCCTTAGATGCCAAAGGTATGTTTGGTTCATTTGCGAAGGTTCTTTTCTCTTATTAGACTTAGAAGATGAGTTATTGATTTCTATATGCATCATGGGAGTTTTCGGTTCAAGAGTATATAAATTGCCAACCAATGTACCAGAACAGATAATCTCCCTATTCCTTTATAACCACTTTGTCATTAAAAGAAATGAATATCCATCCATAAACAATTTAGAAATCAAATTAAATTCTTTCTAAAAGTAGGTACATAAAGACAATTTCTCAAAACCAAAACTTTATTCCTATCAAAAGATAAATAAACGCCTCCCACCGCAATAGCCGCCACCTTCAAGCATTGCCCATGAAGACTGAATCTCTCCTCATCTAGTCGGTCTGCTCGAACCCTCAAAGTATTGCAGACATGATCAAGTGGCTCTCAGATTCACACACCGTGCAATCGTAGATAACACCGCTAAACATGTTTCAACAACTAAACAAGAAGATATACCTTTTGTTCTTTCGGCAAGGCAGTCCATCTTCCAATGTCCAGTCTGCTTGCAAGTGAAGCACTTGCCTTTCGGCTTCTTCACTCCTGCCTGAGGTCCCACTGCCACCTTCTTCGCTCCACCTTGCTTCTTCTTCTTCTTACCTTTCGGTTTAGAGGAAGAAACCTTCTGAGCGACCATGGCTTGAGCACTTTGTGAAAAAGCCCCTCTGCCTGGAGTTACATCGGAAGCTCCGCCAACGAATACAACCTCTTGTTCATGTTGTAGTTGAGGCGGAACTGCTCAAAACTCCTAGGCAGAGACTGGAGAATGATATCGACCTGGGTTTCCCCATCGATCTCAACTCCGAGGACTTCCATCTCATTAAGATGAGCCATCATCTTGAGAACATGATCCCTAACGGGTGTTCCCTCGATCATGGTGGTCGTCATCAAGTTTCTCATCGCCTCCTGTCTAGCCGCCCTACTCTGATGTCCGAAAAGTTCCTTGAGATTGAACATCATGTCATAAGCTGTGGCTATGGCCTGATGCTGATGTTGCAGCACATTTGATATAGATGCCAAAATGTAACACCGCGCCATCTCATCTGCCTTGACCCATTTCTTATAACATTTTTTCTCCTTTTCATCAGAGTCATTGGAGGGCTTAGGAGGACAGACCTCGAAGAGTACAAATTTGTACTCCTCCGCAGTTAAGACAATATCCAGATTTCTTTTCCAATCAATATAGTTTAGTCCAGTAAGCTTATTTTCTTTTAAAATCACAGTAAGTGGGTTGAAAGCCATTTGAAAATCCTAAAAATCACAATGATCAAAATATTAGATTTCAAATATTATTGATTCCTCAAAACAATAAAATCCCGAAATCAACCAACACCTCAAATCACCGAGAATATCGCATGCCACGCTGTGTGGACGTATACGAATTCTACATTTGTAAGAGGAGGTTTTACCCATTAATTTTATTATCTTGCCAACCTTACTTTTTGACAAATAAAATTAATAGTTGGTTCCTCTTTGGCCCTACAAATAAATGCAGTGACTCCGATGGGGAGGATACTTTTATTTGCATCTAAGTTTGCACCATTACACGATACTAAGGGAATTATTTCGGATTATGTGCCTTACCGCTGTGGAAGTACACATGCTCCTAGATAATTTCCTATAACCATTATTTGACCTAGTGATCCGCAAACAAACTCGTCCACAGGGAGGAAGGCACTCAGAGCCGACACACAAGTTTGTTGCATCACACGTCAAATTGTAATGGAGGTCGCGAGAATTAATTAAAATTTCCCTCTCTCACTTAGTAAATTGAAATTGAGGAATTTTACAGCATACACAACATGCATATAAAAACAAATCAGCAATAAATATGGAAAAAACAGAATTTTTCCAACTATTATGGCATTGTTCTCCAATACGCATCCCGTCGTGTCGCCACCTCATCCGCTCCATCTTTTCCCGTGCGCAAGTCACCAAAGAGATCCGAGTCGAGACATATCATTTTAATTTACATCCATCGATCCTATACTCCACGAAGGAGTGTACAACTATTATGGCTAAACAATGCCGTATTTAATTACAAAAAATAAATACTAATCTAGCCTCGTCAACCCCGAGGATTCAAATAATATACATACAATCAGACACAAAACAATCACATACACACAAATAGCCATAATAGTCGGATCTTATGCCTGTAACCAAAAAGTTAGCCTACGCACATCCTACTATTATCCGACATACTCAATATATGATATGTGCATGAAAGTAACCGAATCCAAAACACACAAAACCGGAAACCATGGCTCTGATACCACTTGTAGGGAGTTGCTTCGGAGGCTCATTGGCTCCCATGTCCCCGGATTATAATTTTCACTAATGAAAGAATTAATCCGGATGGGATGAGTTTCCTTAGCACAACCAATTCGTCGTTGTGATAACAACTTGAGTGGTCGCTTGAACAAACTAGTTTTTCAAGCAACACAACTCTTCTAGTTGGTTAGCCGCGGAAGAGACAACGGACGGATCGCTGGTTTTTGTGTTTGTCTTCGGGGTCCATGATTATACAAAATATATACATATGCATAATTGTATAATCAACAATTAAAATAACATGCTCAGATATGAAAATAAAGTTGTAAAACTTTATACCTTACGATCTTCTACCGTATGTCCTATCCTTCTCGTGGACGACGTGTGGGCGAAGATCCTCCACGAGTAGAAGCCTTCTAGATCGCGTTCTTCCCTTCCTTGTCCGCTGCGAACAAAGAGAAGAACAAACAAAACCTTTCCTTTCTAGAACCGGCCACCAAGCAAGAGAGTTTGATGCAACTGCCGGCCAACTTGTTGCAATGTTGCCGCCGGCCACCTAGAGGTTGGAGAAGCGCCGGCCACCAATTGTTGGAGAGCCGCCGGCCACCAAGGAGCAAGGGAGGAGGAAGAAGAGAACCGGCCAAGGATGAGAAGAGGAAGAGGGGCGCCGGCCAAAACCATAGGGAGAACAAGAACCTTGCCGCCCACTTCTAGCCGCCCAAAACCCTAGCACCTCTAGGGTTTGTTGCTGCCCAAAATTAGAAGAGAAAAACCCTAATTTCCAATCCTTCATTGCCGCCCAACCTAAGCCTCTATTTATAGAATTGGGCTTAAGCCTCCTTTAATCTCCACCGTCGGATCTAGGGATTTAATCTCCACCGTCGGATCTAGGGTTTTATCCCAACTGTCGGATCTAGGGTTTCATCCCAACCGTCGAATCTAGGATTTCATCCCAACCATCAGATCTAGGGTTTCATCCCAACCGTCGATTCTAGGATTTCATCCTAACCATCGGATCTAGGGATTTAATCCCAACCGTTTGTTCTAGGGTTTCATCTCAACCATCGGATCTAGGAATTTAATCCCAACCGTTGGTTCTAGGTTTTGTTTTACATCCTTGGATCTAGACTTCACAAGGATTATATTAGGCTACGATAGGGACCATAAGGAGGAGTTGGATCTTGGCCACCCAATGGATCGGAACCACACTAACTTGATCCATCAATGATGTTCCATTCCACTAGAGGATCATCATTGAACTACCTCACCAACCCCCATAAATTAATATAAGCTCCATATATTATTTGTACATTCATCTCCCCGTGTTTAAGATATCGAATGTCCGTCAATTAATTGATTTACTGACCATCAATTAATTAACATCTAACTCCTCGAGTAGTACCACTCAACCTTATCATCATGTTAACTGATGAACCAAGGGACTAATCAATCCACGAGTTTCTAATCATACTAATCATCAATATCTCTCTTCATACCGTTCCACCAGTATCAACGTTTCAAATCTCGGTACATCCAAGTACCATCAGGATGTATAGAAAATCTCAAATAATGTGCCTCCTGTAGCAACTCTTTCTCAAGTGGATGTGTGTTCAGAACACATATTCATATTAGAGACAGAAAATTATCTTCTCACAAGAGAAGTCCATCTTCCATCCAAAATCCACTCCACCACACACTCTGTAAGTGCACGGAAGACTATTGCGACCAAGCTCACTTGTTGCAACTGTTCGAGTTCTAGAAACTCTATAATAGCTACCACGTAGCTAGTCAAATTCAATGAGCACTTCTGCTCCATACATCCATAAATCAAGATAATAAGTACTAAAGTCACTTCATATATATGACAGCTTATCTCGTAGTTTCTCAACTGACTTATGCATAAGATAAGTCTCATGCAACTATATCGGATTCGCTCCATTCACTAAAGCGATGCATCTGCGTACAATACCCTTCCATCCACATCGGAAGGATTAACTAACACTGATGCACAAGTCAACCATCGACTGAGCCCTGAAAACTAGCTTAACAGGCTTTTGACCAAGTAAATTCCATCACCTTCCTGATCAAGCAAGTTAGTGATATACTAACGCTTAAAAGCATCCTATTCACATTCGTAGGAATAACCAAATCAATACAAGGAATCAACAACTACGGTGGCCGAGTGCACAACTCCAACTACCACAACCAACAGTGGCTAAGTTACGCAACTCCAACAACCACAAACTGATCCAATCGTGTATAGAATACACGATTTCTCAAGTCCATAAATGACTAAATCATTAAATAGTCTAACAACATAATCAAAACTCGTACAATTCATACCAAGTATGAAATTGTCGTCTCTACACACCTGCATCCCGTTTACTCTAAGCTGATGATATATTAATCATCACAACGACAATGATAATTGTATGACACCATGTCACTACAATATCAATGCTCTAGTCGTAAATCGATCCTAGAGTATACACAGGTGTCCTTAGCTGATATAAACATATCATCTATCTACAATGAAGGATATTCATTCCCAACAACTATCACATTTCATCATCGATAATCGATGCATAATCTCAAAGGTCTATCTCCCTTTTAACAAAGAGTTTTGGATCCTCTCTAGAAGAAATAATGGAACAGATAAATATCTCATCCAGCATCTCCTATAATCGCAACTTACATTCTTTTAATTTTCATAGTGTTTAGTAACACTGATATCAACAAAATTATCCATAAGCGTGTACATCACATAACAAGTCCAACACATAAATCCGGATTGAAATAAGGGGCATCCGAAAATCAAAATAACACATAAATCCAAGCAGGGACTCTCGGAGATGAGATGGGACAATGACAGCCAGCGATGCTCCAAGTCCATCACGAAGTTGGCTACCTGTTATCTCGTTGACAGAAAAAAACCCAGGGTCCGTGGTGGTGAGTAAAACTCAATAGGTAATAGGAAAAACATGTATATATCAAATATCACATGTAATTAAATAGAAAAATCTACAAGTACATCAGGTAAACACCAGCATGATAAATATATACATGCATATACCTTCTAACCAAATGAATAACGAAAAATGAAGACATACCTGAAAGTCTACTATGCTACACCTATCCAACCTGGGCGCATATCCACAATATATGTATATATCACATGAAATCGGGTCTAAACCATACAACATCATAAATACTGGTCAAAGGTATCTAACACAACCATATAACAAATGCGAGTAGCATGTATGAAGATGATGTACAATCAAATACAAAATCACAATAAGCATATATATAAAGACTGCATCTATATATATATACTAATCACAATCATCCATATATATATATATATATATATATATACACATGCATATATGTATATATATGGCAATATGCAAAAATGTCATAAGTCACAACAATGCAGCATGAAAGATCATGTCGGCTAACCCTAAAGCTACCATGACCCCTGTGTGGCCTTGGTGGCTCGTCATGAGAACTGTCCCAACTCAACACCGACCACTACTCTCGAGTGGCCAAGTGGGCAGTATGATCGAGTAGCATATAAGCGTAAAGAGCAAGCTACATGATAGGGGGTCCATGATGTTGCCCACTCCGACAGTCACTACCCATGAGTGGTCGAGTGCCACACACACAGGACTATGGCACGCAAATCTAACTACCACCGTCTATAGTGGTAGAGTGTGGCACCATAATGCTCTGCCCTCACACTGGTTACTCCTCCTATGAGTAACCGTGGAGGCAGAATGATTGACGACCCTCTCAACCATAAGGGAGACCACGTCGCCAGCATGCATGCAAATGACATGAATGCTCTGTCACACAAATAGACATCCACTACAGACTCTCTATTATACAGAGAGTCATACCAATCTGATCAACGCACTCTCTATCTTACAGAGAGTCATACTCAACTGATCATAACACTCTCTATTCTGTAGAGAGTCATACCAATCTAATCGATGCACTCTCTATCCTGCAGAGAGTCATACTCAACTAGTCATAACAAGCTAGGACCACTGGTTCGTAGTGACACACTAATCACAATATACCTGACCATTTACATAGTACATGATCGGTAGTAAATATGCAACCTAAGGGTATTGGAATCAACCCTACGTTCAGGACATTATCTACTCACGGATGACCTTTTTGCCCAATTTATAATCAGGTCGTCATCCGAACATTACTATTTGCACCTAACTAAGCAATTCTAGGTTACCTACATCACATCTGTAACTCCTAAATAATGATAAAGGAAAATGTGATATCAACATTTGAGCATATATAGCCAACGACAAGTATCAAGTATACGGATAAATAAGAGCAGGGTCAAGATAATATGAACATATAACATGCTCATATCTTTGTCTAAATCTGAATGCAATTACATCTACCTGACCACGGTAGGAAATTACCCACCTGCTTTGTAGACACCAATCGTCTTCACGTCCGTGAATATCTCGAACCAAAATCCTACAAACAAAACATATATGATCCAATCATATTACCAATTATAATATTAGGAACAAATCCTAATCCTACATCAACTTTATATCTCGATTCGTAGCCCAAACAAAACTACTACTTCACAGCCATTACAACGACACAACAACCCATTTACAACTCAATTCCAGCCATACAACTCCTCACACAGCATCCAATAATCAAGCATTAATTACCAGTCTTGAAATGGTGCTTAACAACCCACCAATCTGACAATTAATAGAATAAACAGATCTATATTAAATCAGCATATAGAAAAATCACGCACTAACACCTCAGTATGCAAATAACCATCCCACTTAACTACCATCAGAAACAACATCCCTTATAATCTATAATTACAAGAATCTGTACATAATTCTCAATCCCATGAACAAATTTGCACATCCCATAGAAATCTATTAACTTAATCAACATATGAAGATCTTACCTTCTAATCCCATAAATTTCTATTTTCCTTAATCGAATCAACCGATCAATGCAGAAATCTAAACAACACCTAACTGAACTCTCTAACTCATTGTCCATCCACATAGCATAACCATTATGAACATCCCAATTCACCCATGTGTTATTCACCCATCTATAGCCGTTCAACCTCCAAAATCAAACACGAGCAGCTTGCTCCACCGAGGAATCCACACTCTAAATCAACACTTCGGTAATCAACTAACACTAACAACAACACTGACCAACCGACAACACCCGAAGCCATCTCCACCGAAAGGAATTCACAGAAAAAAAGGAAAATTAATCTTGCTTACCAGAAATTGATGCTTAATCGACAATTAGAATCTCTCCAACTGTAACTCCCTAGAATCCGACACTCCTATTCACCGGACAATCGACTGCCCAAAACTGAAACCCGTTAACCAACGAAGACAATATTGTTGGGTTTCCGGCACCGCGGTGTGTGTGTGTTCGATCATGTTTCGTAAACATGAACACAGCGGAAGCAATAAAAATAATAAATACTCCTATTTATTACAACACACACAACACACGCATGCATATTACAACAAGTGTAGACATAACCGTAAATTTAAATTTGCAATAAAAGGAAATTTATCTACGTTATACCTTTCATATGACGTGTAGCGGGAACGGCATCAACCGGAACGATCCTCGCTAGAATCGTCTCTATCCGTATCCACGCCGAGTTCCTCGGGATGACTTCGCTAAGCCACGAGCTTCGCTCGCTAAAAGGTTACTAGCCTCGTGTTGAAGACGACGTGATCGAGAGATGATCACGATCCGAATCCAAATTCGGATCCAAAACGAGTCCTCAAAACTCGCTTCTCCGGAGAGGTATTCGTCAACCGATTGACGAATCCTTCGTCCTCCACCTCAGAGGATTACCGGAGATCGAATCCTCTAGTTATCCGCTGTCGGAGCTCTAACCGTCGTCCAAACGACGCTCCGACGAGAGGAGAAGAAGCTGTCCAGAAAACTGGACAGCTTGGTGGAGGAGTAGGCGCCGACCAATAACAAGGAAGCCAAGTGCTCACCTTTTCACCGAGGCCTAGGAAGATCACCGGAGTGTCGCCGGAGGATTACCGGCCGAAGCTTGGACGTCGGCAACAACTTGATCGGCGGCACAATGGGCTGGGCGGCAAAGGAGGTTGGCGCCAACTCAAATAGAAGATGAGGTGGGCGGCAACTCCAAGGCTAGGGTTTGGATTAGGGCTTAATTATCCATTAAGCCCTCTTTTATAGAGAACTAATTCTCTTAATGGTTATTGGATCATAACCATTAGGCCCGTTAACCCGTTCCATTAAGATAAGTTAAAATAAACCAAACCATGATGGTTTATTTTTAGTTAAAACAAACCGAACCAACTTTTGGTTCATTCGTTTAAAATAAACCAAACCCTTTGGTTTATTCTCATCCATTGGATTAGAACCAAACCATTTTGGTTCATCCATTACGTCTTCATAAGACTCGGCCCATCCACGCTTCCATTGCGACTGAAACGATTTCATGCTCGCTTTAAGTTTGGTCCAACCAAACCTAGTTTCTCTCGGTCTGAGAATCTCATTTTCAAGCTCGTTTTAAATCCTTTGGATTACGCTCGTTGTGCGTGTGACCAAATAGGTTCTCGGTTTATGTTGGCCGTCTATAATTAACTATTAATTATAGAACGATCATGAGTGGCACCTAGTAGTACATCATGATCCCCAATTAACCGAAAAGATCAACGGTTGATCCAGAACTATTTCTGAAACCCTTCAGTAGCTCGAATGATTCGTGCCCCATTCCCTTCACTCATCTTATACCCACTTGGTTCAGGACATGGTCTATAGTGTCAGTCCCCACTAGGCTGACTACGTCACACCTAGCGCAAGTATCATTTCCTCGTCCTACAGATTCTAGTTACTGCACATGTATCAAAGAGTACCTTACTCTAAACATGTAATGCTTTGGCCAAAGACTTTAGTAACAATCCGACGAGAGGCCATGGGTATACATCTCCTCGCAAGGAGTGGTGAATCCTTTATAGGCTATTCAAACACCTTCGATCACCGACTTATACCCAATCATCCGGGTCCACATCTCCTTAGAGATGTTTGCTTAAGATGTCAAAGCATAAGTCTCCATGATCAAGATGACTTGAATACCGCAAGTCAAAGGAACATCGCACTTAAGCCACGAAGAACTTCATTGACATATCTATATATGCAGAGAACCATATGAAGTCTTACTACGGTCACTCAATGAACTAGTTACCATAACTAGCATCCACGATTAACTCCGGACATCACTATGTTCCACCCTGAGAATCACTGGATACACCAAGGAGTATACTGCTTTAAGGTAATTGATGGTGTCTAAATCCATCAATTCATCGACTAGAGATAATTCCGATACATCACAATTACACATGTAGAGATACTCACTAGTTGTGATCCAATCACAAATTCTCTCATGCTGTGAATCGTATCGTGGACATTCAGTAAATGAGTTTAAGATCAAATCAAATACATAAAACATGTATACTCAAATAGTGAATCTTCATTT
Source organism: Wurfbainia villosa (assembly GCA_025175895.1). Classification (NCBI taxonomy): domain Eukaryota; kingdom Viridiplantae; phylum Streptophyta; class Magnoliopsida; order Zingiberales; family Zingiberaceae; genus Wurfbainia; species Wurfbainia villosa. Next base: position 926,328 of record JAKLTH010000244.1, on the reverse strand, counting down.
ATCATATAAATGGTTCATACATAAGGCGATTGCCTTAGGACATCTCTCATATATTACTAACAGACTCCCACTTGGCCTAATGCCAATCACTACGGTATCCAATACCATAAGCTCGAACATGACCCTCAAACTTATTTTGAGGTAATGTCTTAGTCAAGGGATCCGCTAAGTTCCTTTCAGTGGGAATTTTCTCGATTTGTATTTCGTTCCTACTGATGATCTCTCTGATAAGATGATAGCGGCGAAGCACATGTTTGGATCGTTGATGAGACCTTGGCTCTTTCGCCTGTGCAATTGCTCCATTGTTGTCGCAGTAGACCGGTATTGCTTCAACAATGGCCGGAATCACACCAAGTTCATGAACGAACTTTTTGATCCAAACCGCTTCCTTTGCTGCTTCCGAAGCTGCAATGTATTCTGCCTCAGTGGTAGAATCCGCTACAGTCTATTGTTTGGAACTTTTCCAACTCACTGCGCCCCCATTCAAGGTGAACACGTATCCAGACTGAGACCTGGAATCATCCTTGTCTGTCTGGAAGCTGGCATCCGTATACCCGCGTATCACCATGTCCCCTTCTCCATATATTAGGAACACATCCTTAGTTCTTCTCAAGTACTTAAGGATCGTCTTAACAGCCGCCCAATGATCCATTCCTGGATCGGACTGGTATCTGCTCGTGACACTCTTGTCATGTTGTTTCTCTACTTCATTTCTGAATTCTTTGAACCTTTCAAAGGCTTCAGACTTGTGTTTCATCAAGAACACATACCCAAACCGTGAGTGATCATCGGTGAAGGTAATGAAGTAGCTATAGCCTCCTAATGCTTGAGTTGACATAGGTCAACATACATCAGTATGTATTAGACCTAGTAACTCTCCCACTCGTTCACCTTTTCCAGTAAAAGGTAACTTAGTCATCTTGCCTTTTAAGCATGATTCGCATGTATCGTATGAATCCAATTCAAACGATTCCAGAATTCCATATCGGTGTAATTCGGACATGCGTTTCTTGCTTATATGGCCAAGACGACAATGCCACATATAGGAGTCTATTTGATTATCCTTTCGAGCACGCTTGTTGCTCACTTCGATATTGAAAATGTCACTGGATACGTCCAACGTATAAACACCATTGCTTAAAGTTCCAGTCCCATAAAGAACTCCATTCAAAGTTATGTAACAACAATTGTTACTAAAAGTCAAATGGAACCCATTTCTATTTAGACAAGAAATAGAAATGATGTTCTTTATCAATGAAGGAACATAAAAGCAATTGTCCAGTTCTAAGACAAGTCCTACAGGGAGTTCCAACAAATACGTTCCGATGGCGAGTGCAGCAATCGTTGCTCCATTCCCAACACGTAAATTTGACTCTCCCCTTGACGAGTCTTCTTCTATTCCTTAGCCCATGTATGTCATTACATATATGTGAGCCACACCCAGTATCTAATACCCAAGTGTCTAAGGAAATAGAATGACAATCAATAACGAAGATATCTGAAGAAGATGGGGCATCCGATGCCTTATTCTTCTTCACGGACTCAAGATAAATCTTGCACTTTCTTCGCAAATGGCTCTCCTTGCCATAATGATGGCAAGTTTCCTTTTGTGCTAGTTCTACCTTCTTAGCCTTTCTCTTCCCTTCTCATTGCTTCCTTTGACTTCCTCTTAGAACCTTTCTTCGAGGAATCAACTAATAGCACCGCCCCTCGCCATGCTTCTCGTAAGACTCCATTTTCAAAGATATTGAGCAAAGCATCAGATGAACCTTCTAGCATCTCAGAGGTGAAGAGGAGCTTTGAGACTTCGAACCTTTCGAATCTCACTTGCTCATCAACCAACTCACAAAGATGAAGGACTACGATATGAGCATCCATATGCTCATGCTGCTTTCGTAGCTTGGGTTCCATCGCGGCTAGCATGATGCAACTCATTTGTTCAAAATCACTCACATGTTTCTGATAGGCCAACAATTGGTCCAGAGTTGCATCGTCACTAGGACAGGCGGGAAGAGGCGCTTCGAGGACATTTGCAAGCTTTTCAACCTTGAGAACAATTCTCAAGCTTCTAAGCCAGTCCAAGAAGCTCGGCCCAGTCAATTTATTCGAATCTAAAATGGAACGCAAATTCAAAGACATCATGATCAATTTATTGACCTAGAAATACAAAACGAGCATATATGATAAAGATGATTTTTAAAATGCATCAATATACATTTATAAATCCCATTCATTTTTCGAATTTCAAAAGCCCCAAAATCACTTCGGGAGATCGTAGGTCCATCTCCGAATGGGCTGATATCCATCATAGTTATGAACAACCTTGGAGAGAGTCCAACAAGTCATTCATAACTACGACGGTAGGTATCAACTATACCGATTGCATATCACGTATATGCAACTATCACAATGTGCTATCAACTAATTGAATGTTCACACATACATTGGGTTGTTAACACATTAACAAGTATGCATCATATGCATAGCACCCAACTTCACCTCCCTTTACATCGACCTTGGAGAGAGTCCAACAAGCCGATGCTCCAGGTTAAAGCCAACCCATTAATCGACATAGTTTTAATATGGTTAGAGCGCATTCAACCAATTAGCCCAGCTTGGAGAGAGTCCAACAACCAAAGCTAACGATTGACCTCTGACTCTTACCATATTAGTATTAAACTATTCCATGGTTTGAACATGTTCGGGTTCGAGCCGGGCTTGGAGAGAGTCCAACAACCCAAACAAGAAACGGAACTCTGGTTCTAACCATATTAATAGAAGGTGTAGGCTTTAATATTGTTTAAGGGTTTTTATGTCTCATCCTCTTTGCATGCAAATAACTATTATCTACATGACATGACATACATGACATACATCTACATGTCACGACACGCATGGCATTATGTTATGCATCTAATGCAATTACATGACATACAATTATGTCATGTATATAATTTATATATGTCATAACTATTTATGGAAATAAAATATGTTTAAGATTTGATTCTCCAAATCAAATCATAATTAAATTAGGAAACAAATTTCCAAATCTAATCACATATTTTATTCATGGAATTATTTGATTAAGGAAAATCTATTTAGGAAACCAATTTCCTAAATCATTAAAACTACTTATGGAAATAAAATATTTTAAGATTTGATTTCAAATCAAATCATGATTAAATTAGGAAACAAATTTCCAGAATCTAATCAAATATTTTATTTATGGAAAATATCAATTTCCATAAATACTTCCAACTTTCCAAAAGTGGAAGATTTCAAATACTTCTAGACTTTCCAAAATTGAAAATTTCCATAAATACTTCTAAATTTCCAAAATTAGAAAATTTCAGAAATACATTATGACTATCGCAAAACCATTTTACGATTATGTCAAACACAACTGGGCTCGATACCATTGGTTTCGATCACAAGGCAGTGTGTGTTCGATCATGTTTCAGAAACATGAACACAATGGAAGCAATAAAATAATAAATCTCCTATTTATTACAACACACACAACACACGCATGCATATTACAACAAGTGTAGACATAACCGTAAATTTAAATTTGCAATAAAAGGAAATTTATCTACTATACCTTTCAGATGACGGTAGCGGAACGGCATCAACCGAACGATCCTCGCTAGAATCGCCTCTATCCAGATCCACGCCGAGTTCCTCGATGACTTCGCTAAGCCACGAGCTTCGTCTTCGTACGGGTTACTAGCCTCGTGTTGAAGACGACGTGATCGAGAGATGATCACGATCCGAATCCAAATTCGGATCCAAAACGAGTCCTCAAAACTCGCTTCTCCGGAGAGGTATTCACAACCGATTGACGAATCCTTCGCCCTCCACTCAGAGGATTACCGAGATCAATCTCGTAAGTTATCCGCTGTCGGAGCTCAACCGCATCGCCCAAACGACGCCCGACGAGAGGAGACGAAGCTGTCTACAAAACTCGACAGCTTGGTGGAGGATGAGGCGCCGGCAAAGAACAAGCAAGCCAACTGCTCACCTTTTCACCGAGGCCTAGGAAGATCAAGAGGGTCGCCGAGGATTACCGGAGGAAGCTTGGACGCCGCAACAACTTGATCGGGCGCACAATGGGCTGGGCGGCAAGGAGGTTGGCGCCAACTCAAAGAGAAGATGAGGTGCGGCAACTAAGGCTAGGGTTTGGATTAGGGCTTAATTATCCCTTAAGCCCTCTTTTATAGAGAACTACGTCTCTTAATGGTTATTGGATCATAACCATTAGGCCCGTTAACCCGCTCCATTAAGATAAGTTAAAATAAACCAAACCATGATGGTTTATTTTAAGTTAAAACGAACCGAACCAACTTTTGGTTCATTCGTTTAAAATAAACCAAACCCTTTGGTTTATTCTCATCCATTGGATTAGAACCAAACCATTTTGGTTCATCCATTATGTCTTCATAAGACACGCCCATCCACGCCTCCATTGCATCAAACGATTTCATGCTCGCTTATGTTTGGTCCAACCAAACCTAGTTTCTCTTGGTCCGAGAATCCCATTCTCAAGCTCGCTTTAAATCCTTTGGATTACACTCAGCGCGGTGACCAAATAGGTTCTCGCTTATGTTGGCCGCCTATAATTAACCATTAATTATAGAACCATCATGAGTGGCACCTAGTAGTACATCATGATCCCCAATTAACCTAAAAGATCAACCGCTGATCCGTAACTATTTCAAACCCTTCAAGAGCTTCGAATGAATCGTGCCCCATTCCTTCACTCATCTTATACCCACTTGGTTCAGGACATGGTCTATTGTGTCAGTCCCCACTAGGCTGACTACGTCACACCTAGCCCAAGTATCATTTCCTCGTCCTACGGATTCTAGTTACTCCACATGTATCAAAGAGTACCTTACTCTAAACATGTAATGCTTTGGCCAAAGACTTTAGTAACAATCCGACGAGAGGCCATGGGTATACATCTCCTCGCAAGGAGTGGTGAATCCTTTATAGGCTATTCAAACACCTTCGATCACTTCGACTTATACCCAATCATCCCGGGTCCACATCTCCTTAGAGATGTTTGCTTAAGATGTCAAAGCATAAGTCTCCATGATCAAGATGACTTGAATAACGCAAGTCAAAGGAACATCGCACTTAAGCCACAGTAAGAACTTCATTGACATATCTATATATGCAGAGAACCATATGAAGTCTTACGGTTGGTCACTCCAATGAACTAGTTACCATAACTAGCATCCACGATTAACTCCGGACATCACTATGTCTCTAGCTGGAGAATCATCAACACCATGGATGGATATACCTGCAAGAGTGCTAGTCTCGCGAATTGATGGTGTCCAAATCCATCAATTCATCGACTAGGGATAATTCGATACATCACAATTACACATGTAGAGATACTCACTAGTTGTGATCCAATCACAAATTCTCTCATCTTGTGAATCGTATCGTGGACATTCAAGAATGAATGAGTTTAAGATCCAATCAAATACATAAAACATGTATACTCAAATAGTGAATCTTCATTTATCATATAAATGGTTCATACATAAGGCGATTGCCTTAGGACATCTCTCATATATTACTAACAAATATCAGGGATTTCAACTCCTTCCAAGCTTGAAGAAGAAAGAAAACACTACCAACTCACCTAGCTTTGGCGGCGATCCTCTATTCACCGATGAAGTCAACACTGTCGGGGATCGAATGGCCGGCTAGAATGGGGTGAATAGCCCTCGTTCGTTGGATGTCGTAATTCGTTCGTTCTCGTTGCGTTGCTTGTCTACGATTGTCGTTAGCGCAGCGGAAATAATAAAATAATAATAATACTAACAACAAATAAGCACACACAAACACACACGATATACGTGGTTCGGAACCGAACGGTTCCTACTCCACGGGCGAGCTCCTCGAGCTCTAGAGATGCACACGACAATACTCAAACTCCTTCTCGACTACACGTCGGAGGTGGAGAAACCTCTCACAAGCAATTACAACAGTAATATAGAAATACAAGCAAATACACAAATACAATACACAAGAAAACTTTCACCGATTGCTTTGATCACTTTGCTTGTTGCTTGCTTTAGATGGCTCTTGAAGGACTGGAATGCAGCAGCAATTCCCCTCCAATAGCTCCACAAAAGGCTTGGCGAAATCCTCCAACTCGAGCTCCATTTATAACCTGCATCAAGCTATTTTCGCGCCCATCAGTCGACTGATCGTGACCATCAGTCGACTGGTATCGTAGCCGTTGTCTCACAACGGCCGGATCCATGTTGGTTAAGTTCCAACGGATCACACATCAGTCGACTGATGGCACCCATCAGTCGACTGATCATCCATCAGTCGAGTGCCCAGTCGAGTCGACTCCGTACGTACCGTCGTGCAGTGTCATCATCGCCACCCAAATAAGCACGCGCACACACGATATCGTGGTTGGGTGCGGTTCCTACTCCGCACGAGCTCCTCGAGCTCTAGAGATGCACACGACAATACTCAAACTCCTTCTCGACTACACGTCGGAGGTGGAGAAACCTCTCACAAGCAATTACAACAGTAATATAAAAATACAAGCAAATACACAAATACAATACACAAGAAAACTTTCACCGATTGCTTTGATCACTTTGCTTGTTGCTTGCTTTAGATGGCTCTTGAAGGACTGGAATGCAGCAGCAATTCCCCTCCAATAGCTCCACAAAAGGCTTGGTGAAATCCTCCAACTCGAGCTCCATTTATAACCTGCATCAAGCTGATTTCGCGCCCATCAGTCGACTGATCGTGACCATCTGACCGTATCGATCCCGGTATCATGCCGTTGTCTCCAGCCGGATCCACGTTAGTTAAGTTCAGCGGATCACATCGATCGTGATGGCACCCATCGATCGTGATCATCCATCGATCGAGTGCCCGGTCGAGTCGACTCCATTCATGCCCGTGCCAGTGTCATCGATCGGCCCATCCCCATGTTCATGCTCCCCATCGATCGCCTCCCATGGCGATCGCGATCAACAATCTTGGTTGATCGAACCGGTCGAACCGCGACCTAGCGATCGGCGGCACCTATGCTGTCGGTGATGTCGGCTAAAACCTCAATCATAACGATGTTTGAGCCTCCGACACTCAGTCTTAGCCACTTGGCCAAGTCCACCTTATCCCTCATGGAGTTCCCCACCGAAGCTCTCTTCCCTCGGCCTACGTTCGTCGGATGCACCAAGCGCACGGCTTCGCAACGCCATCCTTCGCGTCTCATGCCCTAGAAGTATGCTTCCCTTTGGGCTCACTCCATTCGCTCCCCGTCCGGCGATCCCTCGGATGCACCAAGCGCACGACTTCGCAATGCCATCCTTCACCGACTCAAGGACCTCGAGCCTAGTGAACTTACCAAGTCCTCAAGACTTCCCATATGCACCAAGCGCACGGCTTCACAATGCTTTGGATTTCCCATGCCAAGCACCAAGCGCACGGCTTCGCAATGCTTTGGACTTCCACACCAAGCTCCATGCTTGGATTTTCCATGCCAACCCATGTTGGACTTTCCCATGACAATCCCATGTCATGAGTTTTGTCTATCATCAAAATACCATCAAGGTACTGCTGGGCCGATTGCACCAACAATCTCCCCCTTTTTGATGATTGACAAAACTACCATCTCAAGTCTACCAATTCTCCCATATTGGCAATTCTCATATCACAATGAGAATTCCAACGAACCCTAATTGGTAACTTGGTAACTTCTCCCCCTTTTTGACATTACATCAAAAAGGTCCTCCCCAAGGATATGAATGTCTCATATCCCAATGAGATCTTACAATCTCTCCCTTGGAGGAACACATGCCTACCATCTTTCTAGTGATCCCATATCACTTAAAGAGAGGCAACCCAATTTTCCTCCCATGAGGAAATACACATCCATCTTCCCATGATGGATACCTCCCCCTAGAGGCTTGCTCCCCCTTGACCATTGCACCAACAATGTCCTTGGAGAGTCCCTAAGCCAATAGGAACATTAAACAAATCAAAATTAAGGCAAAGTTCAACAATGAACTCTCATCCACCTTAAAATTGATACTCACCCTCAACCCAACTCCTAATCCATATCCAATGGATTTCCACCCTCTCTAATGCTCTCCCAAACATATCCTAGGGTTAGGAGTGGTTAGGGGACCAAAACATGGCTAAACATGGGCCTAACTATCAAGTTTACCCGAAATCGGCTGTGCGTCGACTAAAATCATCACATTGATCGATCATTATTGTCACCCCATCGATTTTGATCCATAAGTAAATATACGTAATTTTAAAAATCTTGAAAATGCATACGTATAATACTTATCCTAAACACTATGGGTGAAAAATATTGAAAATTTATTTTACCCATTAAATTAGGAGATTGATACAAAGTTCAAAATTTAAGAAAAGCTTTAATAAAGAGCCATCTTTGTATCATCCCATTCAATGGTGATAGCTATCAAAAGATAGGCTTCACCAAGGTTTTTCAAAATGTTTTCAAAATATTTTTCAAACCTTTATTTTCTTTTTCCTAAACATCTCACCAATATCTAGATGTGTAAAACACATGCAAGTCAAATTTTTGTGAGATGTGGGTTTTGTTTTGTTTATGTTTTCATGCATATTTCTAGGCAACATTATTTGATTCCTTTCAAATTATGCCATAGTCCTTAACTCCATTTTAATTCATGCATGATATGATTATGGCATAGATATGATATAGATAAAAACATATGCCAATATCATGATGTCATGGCATGTGAATGAAACTTAAGCATACATGACATCTAAACATAAATCTAAACATGATCATGACATTTTTATAGATGAAACTGAAAATGATGTCATGACATGGCAAGGCAAACAAAGCATGGCAAGTAAAGTATACTAAGGTATAGAATACCTAAGTGTTAAAATCAATTTGCCATTTTCACGGATTAACTACATTTTGCCTTAATGCCATTATTTCCTTAGTGTGCCAAAAACCCAAAATGGCACACCAATACCTCTATGACCTAATTGTGCTAATTTAAATCATTTTTAACTTCTCAAACCATATTGACATACCCTAATGTGTCAACTCACAATGGCTAGGTTAACCACCCATCCACTTAGGGTTGACACACCCTAACCCATTTAGCGTGAATCGATCACGCTTTTAGGAACCCAATATCTCGTGGAGCTCCTTGGGTTAACAAGGTATTCTCTAGGGATAACTTCCCTAGATACATTCCTAATGACCCTTTTAGGCTTTGAAGCCATAGTCTTTTGGGTCTTTCCTAGGTCAACTCTAGAGGTGACTCCTCCATTGACCTTCTTAGTGGCTACATTTGATTTCTTTGAGGTGTTAGCCACTAAACACATATCATGGCTAGACTTAGGGATGACTTCCCTATTAGCCTTGGTTTTCCTAGACCTAGATGTGGTTCCATAATTAAATGGAACATTATGGTAGGACATAGGTTTGTGACCCAAACCCTTCTTGCCCTTAGATGTTTCTTGTTTCCTAGGTCTTGACTTTTGTGCATTAGACCCCATAATCGAATTTTATATTATTGCTAGGGTCTTATACAATTTTTCTATCCTTTACCTCTAGGATTGGTTTTCTAACTCTATTTTTCCCAATTTTGAATTTTCATTTATCTGTTGGGAAATGTTTTTCTTTTTAAGCATATGCCTAGATTTCTTGGGATTAACACCCAAGTTTTCTTCAATTCTCCTAATTGACTCTAGGTAAAATATTTCTAGAATGTTTTGAGTCCTAGGTTTGTCTTTAGTCATATGAACATGCTTGGCACCTAAGCAATAAACCTTATTGTTTCTCCTAGCATGCTTTTCATTAATAATGGCAAGAGAACTAAAATAATTTTTAGCATGCTTTTTGACTTTAGGAATTAAAGGTGCATTAACTAAATGTACCTTAGGGTTAGCTTTAGGAGCTCCCCCTACATGAGTTGCACCTTCTTGCCCTTTCTTCCTCCCCCTAGGGCATTGGCTTCGGTAGTGTCCCTTTTGATTGCATTTGAAGCACACAATGTGCTCTTTGCTCTTGATTTTGGGAACACCGGCATCGTTTGACTTTGGGTTGACTTTTGGTGTCGATGCCTTCTTCTTAGCCAATTTAGGACATTTGCTCTTATAATGCCCTTTCTCCCTACACTCAAAGCATATTATGTGATTTTTATTTAAAATAATAATACTTGAGTTACCTAGGGAGGTGGTGGAGGCCTCTTCACTTCTTCCGGAGGTAGAAGCTTCATTTTGATCTTGCTCCGGAATTGAAATCCTTTCCTCCCCCTCAACGCTAGAGGTGGAGGTCTCCTCCAAATCATCAACATCTTCAAAGTAGATGGTGTTTCTTCTTGACATTATCCTCTACATGTGCCGGTTGGGAGTTTTCTTGAAATTTCATTATCTTCTCCCATAATTCCCTTGCATCCTTATAATCACCCAATCTAGACCAAATAGTGTTAGGTAACAAATCACTAATCAATTTAATTACCTCGAGATTTGTCTTGAAGTTCTTGATTTGGTCTTGGGTCCACTTTGATTTTTCAATCGGCTTGTTGTGTTTGTCCCTAGGCATCTCAAAACCATTTTCTACAATCAACATAGAATCAAAATCGGTTTCAAGATATACCTCCATCCGCTTTCCTCCACCAAGCAAAATCTCCATCGAATTTCGGTGGATGGATGAAGCCGGCCATCTTGTAGTGCTCTCGCGGCGGTTAGTCCTTGAAGAGCGACCTCGGCTCTGATACCACTTGTAGGGGAGATCGATTGGCCGGCTAGAGAGGGGTGAATAGCCCTCATTCGTTGGATGTCGTAATTCGTTCGTTCTCGTTGCATTGCTTGTCTACGATTGTCGTTAGCGCAATAACAATAATAATACTAACAACAAATACAAGCACACCAAATACACACGATATCGTGGTTGGAACCGAATGGTTCCTACTCCACGGCGAGCTCCTCGAGCTCTAGAGATTATGCACCAATACACTCAAACTCCTTCTCGACTACCGTCGGAGGTGGAGAAACCTCTCACAAGCAATTACAACAAGTAATATATACAAATACAAACAAATACAAATACAATACAAAAGAACTTTTACACAATTGCTTTGATCACTTTGCTTGTTGCTTGCTTTGATTGGCTCTTGAAGGACTGGAATGCGTGACAATTCCCCTCAATAGCTCCAAAAGCCTTGGCGAAATCCTCCAACTCGAGCTCCATTTATAACTGCATCAAGCTATTTTGCGCCCATCAGTCGAATGATCGTGACCATCAGTCGACTGGTCCCGTAGCCGTTGTCTCACAACGGCCAGATCCACGTTGGTTAAGTTCCAACGGATCACACATCAGTCGACTGATGGCACCCATCGGTCGACTGATCATCCATTACGTGCCGTGCGATGTCATCGATCGTGCCACCATTCGATCGTCGGGCTCCCATCGATCGGCCCGGTCCATGGCGATCGGTGATCCAGAATCTTATGGTCATCAACCACAGCGGCTCGGCGTCACCGCGCGATCTGTCGGCTAAAACCTCAATCATAACGATGTTTGAGCCTCGTGGCCAATCACTCTTAGCCACTTGGCCAAGTCCACGTTATCCCTCATGGAGTTCCCCGCCGAAGCTCTCTTACCTCGGCCTCGTCCCTCGGATCAAGCGCCGCGCTCCATGCATCCTTCGCGTCTCATGCCTAGAAGTATGCTTCCTTTGGGCTCACTCCATTCGCTCCCGTCGGCGGTCCCTCGGATGCACCAAGCGCCGCGACTTCACAATGTCATCCTTCACCGACTCAAGGAGCCTAGTGAACTTACCAAGTCCTCAAGACTTCCCACGGCTCCATGCGCATGCTTTGGATTTCCCATATCACATCGCAATACCAACCTAATGCTTTGGACTTCCACACCAAGCTCCATGCTTTGATTTTCCATGCCAACCCATGTTGGACTTTCCAATCCCATGTCATGAGCATTTGTCTCATCATCAAACCATAAATCAGACAAGCATCTGGGCGATTATAATCATAAGCATTCTTCTAACATAAGCATTCATAATTTCATAAATCATAGACATTTTCCCTATCGAGCATTCTTAAACTTAACAAGCCCCAAAATCGTGAGCCCCCTTTTTCTCCTATCATATAGGTACTTTAACAGTAGCCTTGAAGGGGGGCAGTTCTGTCGCTTTCTAATGGGAAGGTAGCGAGGAGAAAGGCGAGAGATCTTCGTGAGGATGGGAGAAGTCGTACATCGGTGCTATGGTAGCGGAGAAGATAAGGAAGACGTGATCGAAACACTCTTCAAAGTGAAAAATTAAAGTCCTTTCTTTCTTGTTAATAAAGTTGGGTTTGATAAGCGGTCTCAATCTTGTCTCATCATAAAGCCCTTTAACTCATTCTAAGCAAAGAGAAGATCTTATCTCCATAGTCGAGAAAATTCCTAAAAATCTTGGGAAATCTATCTTAGACATTTCTCTATACCCAACATTTATCTTACTTTTTACTAAGTCTTATCACACAAGTTAGACCATATTCATGGCATATTAAATCATAAACATGTTCATCTCCTTTTCATGACTTTCTCTAGAAAGTGTCGTTGCTCCCATAACCAAGAAGGCCATGTGCCTCGCCACGACTGGAAGTCAATCACAAAAATCTACTTGGCTAGCTCAAATCAAGCTTGAATCTAACACAAGTTTAAACACTTTGAAATTGCTCATTAAATTTAATTAATGAATCATGAAATTTTCATCTCACAAAACACATAGGGATAAGTGTATTGGAAACCTTGCTTGGGTGAAATGATTTATAACTTAATTTTAATTTAGCTTAATTCAATCTAATCTATCTTAACAATTTACCTTAATTAAACTTAACTTAATTTAACTCAACCTAGTGTACTATACATAAACTAAACAAATATACCCAACTAAAACAAATTAACTTAATAAACTAATTAATAAGGAGAGATAAACTCAAGTTAAACCTAAGGTAGCAAAGATTAAAAGCGAACTTAATCATGAATTAGTTAACCTACCAATATTTAATCATCTAAATCATTATAACTAAATTCAAATAAGAATAATTAAGTAAATAAATAAATTTAAATTTAAATTTTGAGTAAATCCAATTAAATAGTCAAAAAACAATAAAAAGCTTGAATTTTTGTCATATTTCTACATTAAGCATCAACATAAATCAAAATCAAAATTGCCTATCGGGAAGGTAAAATGCCTTGGCCAAAATTCTTGATTGAAATGCACCAAGATAAGTTTGTCCTAAAATGGTACATGGTATTACATATCAACATGTTTCTTAGAACATAATTTCAATGCAATAGCTAAAATGCTTTATCGAATCTTGTCTATAAGAACAACTTATAGCCACGCTAAAATTCACACATGTAGATATTCCATCAAAAACCCTAACCGGCTTCCGAAGTGCTTAGGTCATCATATTCCTTTAAAATCATCCAAAATGCCTTGGTAATAACTCTAAAACTTTAGTTTTAATTATTTTCAATAAATATTGAATATTTATAATTCAATTAAGGGTAAAATAAGAACTATTGAGTTTGAGTCCTCGCTCTAGCCCATGCATGGATATTAGGTTTCCCACTAAGGGGCATAGGATTAGGTTTGAAAGCACCATTCCTATTCCTATTCAGGTACATTAGTAGATCATACTTTAGTAATGCATGCATGCTTAGCATGTCATCACACACTATGGATTAGAAAAACTAGTTTATTGTAAAACTCCATTAACCATTGCTTGGATAGACATATCTGAGTTTTTCAATAAAATTGATGATTTTCGGTGAGGAAGAATAAGAGAAGAAGAAGTGTGTGACTTACCCTCTTACCATTTATAAAGGGAGGAAGAGCATTTAGGACTTCTCTTTCCATGCCTCTTGCATGTTTTCCATCACACTTATTACCATATTGACCCTTACTCTCATATTACATTAGATAGGATTCACATGGATCTTTTTGGTGAGAAGAACTCATGGCTATCTCTTTTAGTTCAATAGACTAGGAACTTGCATCTCTATGAGTGCTTATTTTCCTATTTTGCTCACTACTAGGGACATCGCATCATTGATGCACCCTTATCATTCATTTTACTTTATGCACATAGTCATAGGTTAGATTTAGACATTATTGGATGTTCCATTCCATCATTTATCATTGGATTATCACTAAGCGAGGCACAATTGCCTTACTTCCATGTCATTACATCTCTTAGTGCATTAGGATTTGATGCTATAGGTAACATCAAATAGCTTCATGAAGTATGACATGATAGTGTTGGATCGAAGCATCGTTAGATCGAAGGTGAGATTAAATCTTTATCCCGTTAGATTAAATCTCTAGATCATTGAAAATAAAGACACTTTTATTTTACTTGGTTGACCAGTAATTACTCCAAGCTATCGGTCCTAGACCATGTATGAGGGCAAAGCACTATAATGTCTCCTCCTCGTTTTGGAGGTAGGAGACAACGATCACAAAATCAAAGTTACGAGGATGAAGCAACAAGCCTACCTCACCTTATGAATAAAAACAAAGATTACAATATCAAAATATATTACTTGATGAAGATTAGAAGCCTTTCCAGCTTGGAAGATTAGAACTTCGTTCTCTCCTTCTCGATGTTGGGCGTTGGCGTTGTAGGAGCACTTGAGAATAAACTTGATCTTTGGGTTGGAATCCTCCTCCTTTTATAGATTTTGGAATCAACATTTGTCTCCTCATCTTTAGCAGATCTGTTGTACAAATTTTATCACAAGCGTCAAACATGAGACATTATCCGTAGATTTGACCTAGCGCAGTCGATTAAAGGAGGAATCATGAGAAGATCGATCGTGATATCGATTCGGCTCAATGTCCTCATGATGTTTGTTTCCTGCGAATTATGAAATGATATATTCTTGTTTTTCCAACCATCCGTCGATACTTGCCGGCTCCACAATATAAACACGAAATGATAAATCTGACATGGTTTCACGATCTACCAACTCGACCTAGACCTTCCACAAGAAGTCTTGTTCGGATTACCTCTCTGACGTCCCGTCTGGCGAGACCTTAGCATCTCTCACTGTCTAGGAGCTTACCTCAATACTTTTTGTAGCTCTCACTTCCGGACATCGATTCCGATTCCTTGGCTCAGTCCTCAGTGTCACCCAGTCACACGGCTTCCTCCGGGTGTTGCTAGCCTTCACTCGGCTTTAGCACTTTTTACACACTCGATTTAGCTGTGAGATAACGATGTAAACTTAACTTTGTCTTTGCCATAATCAAAACACAAGTTCAATTATCATGCCCTCTTGTATAGGGTCTAGGTAATTTGGTTTAGAAGTAGATTTAGATGACAATAATATCCTTGCATGGAAGAGAGATAGACCTCAGCCTCTTTAATCCATAAATGGACCAATTAAGCAGATCTACCCGACCACTTTGCCCTTTGCATGAATCCCTGATAGTTTATCACCATTTCTTGGGATTCTAAGCTCTTACTATTAGAGAGATTATCTAGGTTAGAGGATGCGATGGGGAGCGAAACATCTTGAGATGATGCAAATCTTCCTCACATCTCACTAGAGATGATGGAGCTTCTTAGGTCATGGGGCATGGATTCTTCTCATCCTCCATCTACTAAGTAGGAGTGTTATGATACTTGAACTTAATAAAAAAATTTTGTTGTGTGTGCATTTTGTTTATGCTTGGTAGATTAGGAATTTTTCGTGCTTATCATTCCGAATTATTTTGAAAAGTAATATTATATTTTACAAAATTGAAAATTAATCTAGATTAGGTCAATCTAGACTTTATGATCCTATAGATCTAGGTATAGCATCTCACAAAGACCTAGGATTATGTTTTGCGTATTGAGCCACGAAGATGGGTGTGAGATGTTAGGATGGCTCGGCCAAATGGGGAGATGTAGATGGCAACATCAACCAACATGGGGACAATCAATCACGTAACTCTAATTCAGCATGATGATTAATTCTATCATGAGCATTGTAAATGAGTTGGACATTTTCATTAGATGTATTAGAAAAAATTTTGTGATTTTTCATATAATTTAAATTCGTTATTATAGGATTAGGAGTATTTTGTGCACTTTTGAATTTTTGAAAAAGTTGAAATTTTTGAGTTTAATTTCAAATTAGTTGTTAGAGATATTTTAGAGTTTTTGAAAAGTTGAAAATTTTAAAATTTTTAAAATAATTTGATAGATTTTATTTTGAAAAGTTGAAAATTTTAAAAAAAATTGAGGGAGATTTTGGAGTTTTGAAAAAGTTGAAAGTTAAAAAAAACTTCAATGAGTGTTAAAAGTTGCAAATTTTAAAGTTTGAAATTTTTATATAGTCTATAGTCCAATTTTTGAAGTTAGATATCGTTAAAAGCTTAAATTAAGTTTTTGTATTCAAATTAATAGGTGAAAGTTTTAAAACTTAATTTTTGAGATTGTAAATTTTTATCTCCACTACATTAAGTTGGCGTCTTTTTAACTCAATCCTTATTTTGATGTATGCCAAAGGAGAGAAGAAAGATAAAATTATAGACTTAAAAAGTTACAGAGAATGCAATTTAAACCTGCATCTTATACATGGTTAAATTTATGCATGGGATTGATAGTTCATTTCTTATACATGTTAAAATATAGAAATTGGTATTTGATTCTCTAACTTAAGCCATGTGTTGTGATACATCAAAAGATTATTAATGTAGTAGAATCGCATGCATAATTTTGATCTATGAACCACATTTTAGAGTTATGATCCACAAGTGATCTAATATAAGTGTTAAGTGTGCGGGCTTATGAAAGTCCTAGGTCATGTCGATATCTACGATATCTTACAGAAGCCTTGCTTTGAAGGTGACACCTTCCATCGATCCTCTCTGGATTGAACAATTGGCATGAAGGCACCATTGGGTTAGGAGATCGGACAATCGAAAAAGTTTGAATCCATAGATTCTATCCGGTGAATTCAAGCCCGGAAGATCATCTTTATCTTGGAGTGGTCAAGTCCGTGGTAAGGTTCATGAGTAAGACCAGTGAAGTGACAAGTCCTCTTTAGGGGACATAAATCTATCAGGTCGTCTAACAAAAGTTTGCGTGGGGCGTAGTAGTCGAGATTGGCGTATTACTCTGCTATCATATTTCATATCTTGTACTAATGTCCTCTTTTGCGAGGTATTGAATGTTGATCAGTCAGCTAGATGAATAGTCGATCGTTGGATTCATTTGGTTCTCGTTCGTTGCTTGAGATTGTCGTTAGCGGCGTGAAATGGAAAACTTGAGTTGACTAAAGAGTTTGAGTCATTGAAGAGGAAAATTCGATCGATCGTGGCGTGGAGTCTGGAAGACCACGATTCCATATCGATGGGTTGATGTGGAGTCTAGAGAAGGCATTTGCTATAAAGTTTATAAAAGTTGTCTCGACTCCGGTAATTCAAATTCAATCTCACAAGTCTTTCAGAAAGTTTTGCTCATCCAAAATTCACAAATTCACACAAGGCGATCTTCACTCGTAACTACCTTTTGATCCATTTAAGTGTTGGTATAAAGTCTTGTATTTCATTAATTTACTTTGCTTATTGTACTTAACTTCAAGAGTGGGTAGTTTGTTACCCATCTCTATTTATTATGCATCAAGCGATTTCGGAGTTCTCGAGTCGGAGGTAGTGACCATTCCAGTCCCATCGCGGAGATCTACAGGGCCTTGGGTAGCAATACGTTAGTTAACCATGAACCATTATGTTGTGTCTATAATTATTTTTAATTTCCATTATATGTTGGCTATTAATAATTAAATAAAATTATTAAACACGCCATTCACCCCTCTCTCGACTTACTCGATCCTACTTGTTGGACTTTCCATGCTAAGACCCATGCTTGGACTTTCCCATGCCAAGACCCATGCTTGGACTTTCCATGCCAAGACCCTTGGACTTTCCTTTGCAAGACCAATGCTTGGACTTTCCATGCAAGACTCAAAGCTTGTTTTTCATGCCAAGTACACAAGACTGCTTGGCCAATGGTCAAACCATTGTCAAATATCAAAAGCTCTCTTCCCTGGTGTACCAACAATCTCCCAACACGTTGTCGACATCAATATCGACATCCAATGTCAAACATCAAAACACTACTGTATATGCTTCCCTTTGGGCTCACTCCATTCGCTCCCGCCGTGACCGGATGCACCACTAATTGCTCGAGAATCCTTCACGCTCAAGGATTACACTTGTTGCTCGAGAATTACACTGTTCTCAAGACTTCCCAAATGCACCAAGAATCCGTTATGCATTTCTCAGAGCACAAGCGCCGCGACCAATGCTTTGGATTTTCCCTTAGATCTAAGCACAGGTTAGCGCCCGTTGTAGACAAGGACTTTCCATCACCCACACCAAAGCTTACCTTTGGTCCATGATACTATCGGACTGATTCCATAGCAACCAAAGCGCACTTAGCATAGCATATGACAAGATAGCTTAACTTTCAATCTTTGCCATTATCAAAACCTAGGTTTGATTACTAAGCTCCATGCTCCCTTTTCATCTACAACCAATTCAAAGTTGGACTTTCCCATAAATCCCATGTCATGAGTTTTCTATCATCAAATACTATCAAGTCTTTGCTAAGTCAAACTAAGTTCAACTTTCATTGCACCAACAATGTCCTTGGAGAGTCCCTAAGCCAATAGGAACATTAACCAAATCAAAATTAAGGCAAAGTTCAACAATGAACTCTCATCCACCTTAAAATTGATACTCACCCTCAACCCAACTCCTAATCCATATCCAATGGATTTCCACCCTCTCTAATGCTCTCCCAAGCATATCCTAGGGTTAGGAGTGGTTAGGGGACCAAAACATGGCTAAACATGGGCCTAACTATCAAGTTTACCCGAAATCAGCCTGTGCCAGTCGACTCCGTCAGATACCGATCATTGGACTTACCATCGATCATTGCCATTACAGTGATCGTCGATAATCTTACATTCTGCAATTTTCAGTTTCAGAAAATTGGATTTTCGAAATCCATAAGTAAATATACGTAATTTTAAAAATCTTGAAAATGCATACGTATAATACTTATCCTAAACACTATGGGTGAAAAATATTGAAAATTTATTTTACCCATTAAATTAGGAGATTGATACAAAGTTCAAAATTTAAGAAAAGCTTCAATAAAGAGCCATCTTTGTATCATCCCATTCAATGGTGATAGCTATCAAAAGATAGGCTTCACCAAGGTTTTTCAAAATGTTTTCAAAATATTTTTCAAACCTTTATTTTCTTTTTCCTAAACATCTCACCAATATCTAGATGTGTAAAACACATGCAAGTCAAATTTTTGTGAGATGTGGGTTTTGTTTTGTTTATGTTTTCATGCATATTTCTAGGCAACATTATTTGATTCCTTTCAAATTATGCCATAGTCCTTAACTCCATTTTAATTCATGCATGATATGATTATGGCATAGATATGATATAGATAAAAACATATGCCAATATCATGATGTCATGGCATGTGAATGAAACTTAAGCATACATGACATCTAAACATAAATCTAAACATGATCATGACATTTTTATAGATGAAAATGAAAATGATGTCATGACATGGCAAGGCAAACAAAGCATGGCAAGAAAAAATATACTAAGGTATGAAATACCTAAGTGTTAAAATCAATTTGCCATTTCTAGGGATTAAATTCATTTTGCCTTAATGCCATTATTTCCTTAGTGTGCCAAAAACCCAAAATAGCACACCACGACCTCTATGACCTAATTGTGCCAATTTAAATCATTTTTAACTTCTCAAACCTTATTGGCACACCCTAATGTGTCAACTCACAATGGCTAGGTTAACCACCCATCCACTTAGGGTTGACACACCCTAACCCATTTAGCGTGAATCGATCACGCTTTTAGGAATCCAATATCTATTGGAGCTCCTTGGGTTAACAAGGTATTCTCTAGGGATAACTTCCCTAGATACCTTCCTAATGACCCTTTTAGGCTTTGAAGACATAGTCTTTTGGGTCTTTCCTAGGTCAACTCTAGAGGTGACTCCTCCATTGACCTTCTTAATGGCTACATTTGATTTCTTTGAGGTGTTAGCTACTAAACACATACCATGGCTAGACTTAGGGATGACTTCCCTATTGGCCTTGGTTTTCCTAGACCTAGATGTGGTTCCATAATTAAATGGAACATTATGGTAGGACATAGGTTTGTGACCCAAACCCTTCTTGCCCTTAAATGTTTCTTGTTTCCTAGGTCTTGACTTTTGTGCATTAGACCCCTTAACCGAATTTGATATTATTGCTAGGGTCTTCTCCAATTTCTCTAGCCTTGACCTCAAGGCTTGGTTTTCTAACTCTAATTTTCCCAATTTTGAATTTTCATTTATCTTTTGGGAAATGTTTTTCTTTTTAGGCATATGCCTAGATTTCTTGGGATTAATACCCAAATTTTCTTCTATTCTCCTAATTGACTCCCTAGGCAAGATATTTCTAGAATTATGAGTCCTAGGTTTGTCTTTAGTCATATGAACATGCTTTGCACCTAAGCAATAAACCTTATTGTTTCTCCTAGCATGCTTTTCATTAATAATGGCAAGAGAACTAAAATAATTTTTAGCATGCTTTTTGACTTTAGGAATTAAAGGTGCATTAACTAAATGTACCTTAGGGTTAGCTTTAGGAGCTCCCCTTACATGAGTTGCACCTTCTTGCCCTTTCTTCCTCCCCCTAGGGCATTGGCTTCGGTAGTGTCCCTTTTGATTGCATTTGAAGCACACAATGTACTCTTTGCTCTTGATTTTGGGAACACCGGCATCGTTTGACTTTGGGTTGACTTTTGGTGTCGATGCCTTCTTCTTAGCCAATTTAGGACATTTGCTCTTATAATGCCCTTTCTCCCTACACTCAAAGCATATTATGTGATTTTTATTTAAAATAATAATACTTGAGTTACCTAGGGAGGTGGTGGAGGCCTCTTCACTTCTTCCGGAGGTAGAAGCTTCATTTTGATCTTGCTCCGGAATTGAAATCCTTTCCTCCCCCTCAACGCTAGAGGTGGAGGTCTCCTCCAAATCATCAACATCATCAAAAGTAGATGGTGTTTCTTCTTCGGCATTATCCTCTACATGTGCCGGTTGGGAGTTTTCTTGAAATTTCATTATCTTCTCCCATAATTCCTTTGCATCCCTATAATCACCCAATCTAGACCAAATAGTGTTAGGTAACAAATCACTAATCAATTTAATTACCTCGAGATTTGTCTTGAAGTTCTTGATTTGGTCTTGGGTCCACTTTGATTTTTCAATGGGCTTGTTGTGTTTGTCCCTAGGCATCTTAAAACCATTTTCTACAATCAACATAGAATCAAAATCGGTTTCAAGATATACCTCCATCCGTTTCCTCCACCAAGCAAAATCTCCAACGAATTTCGGTGGATGGATGAAGCCGGCCATTTGTAGTGCTCTCGCGGCAGTTAGTCCTCGAAGAGCGACCTGGCTCTGATACCACTTGTCGGGGATCGAATGGCCGGCTAGAGGGGGGTGAATAGCCCTCGTTCGTTAGATGTCGTAATTCGTTCGTTCTCGTTGCGTTGCTTGTCTACGATTGTCGTTAGCGCAGCGAAAACAATAAAACAATAATAATACTAACAACAAATAAGCACACGCAAACACATACGATATACGTGGTTCGGAACCGAACGGTTCCTACTCCACGGGCGAGCTCCTCGAGCTCTAGAGATGCACACGACAATACTCAAACTCCTTCTCGACTACACGTCGGAGGTGGAGAAACCTCTCACAAGCAATTACAACAGTAATATAGAAATACAAGCAAATACACAAATACAATACACAAGAAAACTTTCACCGATTGCTTTGATCACTTTGCTTGTTGCTTGTTTTAGATGGCTCTTGAAGGACTAGAATGCAGCAGCAATTCCCCTCCAATAGCTCCACAAAAGGCTTGGCGAAATCCTCCAACTCGAGCTCCATTTATAACTTTGCATCAAGCGTTGTTTCATCCCATCGATCGTGATCGTGACCATCGATCGGTCGGTATCGTGTGTTGTCTCTACAACGGCGGATCCACGTTGGTTAAGTTCCAGCGGATCACACATCGATCGTGATGGCACCCATCGATCGATCGATCATCCATCGATCGAGTCGACTCCATTCTGCGTACCGTGCTGCGTGTCATCGATCGCCACCCATCATCATCGGCCGATGCTCATCACCGATCGACTCTCCTCGGCGGTCGATCCAACCAATCTTGGTTGATCGAACAGGTCGAACCCACGACCTAGAAGCGATCGGTAGCACCTATCGATCGATCGATGTCGGCTAAAACCTCAATCATAACGATGTTTGAGCCTCCGACACTCAATCTTAGCCACTTGGCCAAGTCCACGTTATCCCTCATGGAGTTCCCCACCGAAGCTCTCTTACCTCGGCCTACGTCCCTCGGATGCGCCAAGCACACTGCTTCGCAACGCCATCCTTCGCGTCTCATGCCCTAGAAGTATGCTTCCCTTTGGGCTCACTCCATTCGCTCCCCGTCCAGCGGTCCCTCAGATGCACCAAGCGCACGACTTCACAATGTCATCCTTCACCGACTCAAGGACCCCGAGCCTAGTGAACTTACCAAGTCCTCAAGACTTCCCATATGCACCAAGCGCACGGCTTCGCAATGCTTTGGATTTCCCATGCCAAGCACCAAGCGCACGACTTCGCAATGCTTTGGACTTCCACACCAAGCTCCATGCTTTGATTTTCCATGCCAACCCATGTTGGACTTTCCCATGACAATCCCATGTCATGAGTTTTGTCTATCATCAAAATACCATCAAGGTACTGCTGGGCCGATTGCACCAACAAACGCCCCCGAAGCAGTGATTTAGCTCCCGCTGGAACTCCCGACTCTGGCAGCAATTCGTCATTTTCCCTATCCCGAGACCCCAAGCCCCAAAATCGTGGGCCCTTTTTTTCTGCAGTGCATCGTGAGCACCGAGGAGAGTTGCTGCGCCACGCCCACTCGCCTGAAGGCGGCGAGTCGGAGTGGTTGCGCGGAGGAGAAGGAGAGAAGGCGAGAGAGAGATCTGTTCGTGAGGATGGGAGAAGTCGATC
The DNA here is from genome assembly GCA_025175895.1 of Wurfbainia villosa. NCBI lineage: Eukaryota > Viridiplantae > Streptophyta > Magnoliopsida > Zingiberales > Zingiberaceae > Wurfbainia > Wurfbainia villosa. The sequence continues at coordinate 903,135 of JAKLTH010000244.1, read as the reverse complement.
GGTGCTATGGTAGCGGAGAAGATAAGGAGAGAACGTGATCGGGAAACACTCGGTGAAAAATTAAAGTCAGCGGCGCAGAACGGCTCTGTTAATGAAACGGGTTGGGTTTGCCAGATAAACGGGTCGAATTTCAGACCCGTTAAGCCCTTTAACTCATTCTAAGCAAAGAGAGACTTAGAAATCTCCATTCGAGTCCAGAAAAATTCCTAAAAAATCTTGGAAAATTTCATAGGGTATTCTCCTAATTACCCAACATTTATCTTTTTTTTTCTGTGGTATTTTACACTAAGTCTTTAACAAGTTAGACCAAGGCTTAGTCGAAAGTGAATCAAGTACTTGATTCCTTTATTGACTTTCTCTAGAAAGTGGTCGTTGCTCCCATAACCAAGAAGGCCATGTGCCTCGCCACGACCTGGAAGTCAATACGGAAAAAATCTACTTGGCTAGCTCAAATCAAGCTTGAATCTAACACAAGTTTAAACACTTTGAAATTGCTCATTAAATTTAATTAAGGTAAATGAAATTTTCATCTCACAAAACACATAGGGATAAGTGTATTGGAAACCTTGCTTGGGTGAAATGATTTATAACTTAATTAATTTTAATTTAGCTTAATTCAATCTAATCTATCTTAACAATTTACCTTAATTAAACTTAACTTAATTTAACTCAACCTAGTGTACTATACATAAACTAAACAAATATACCCAACTAAAACAAATTAACTTAATAAACTAATTAATAAGGAGAGATAAACTCAAGTTAAACCTAAGGTAGCAAAGATTAAAACGAACTTAATCACCAAATTAGTTAACCTACTAAATTTAATCATCTAAATCATTATAACTAACTTAATCAAATAAGAATAATTAAGTAAATAAATAAATTTAAATTTAAATTTTGAGTAAATCCAATTAAATAGTCAAAAAACAAAAATACTGAAATTAAGTCGACTGAATTGTGTTCATTCGCCTCAATAAGAGTCGACTAAATCAAAATCAGTTGCCTCCGAGTATCGGGAAGGTAAAATGCAACTTCAGTCAACCGAAGTCAATTCAGTCGACTGAAATGAGCCAGTAGATAAAGTTTAGGTGGCGAAGTAAATGGTAGCATTTATTACAGTTGACTGAAACATGTTTAGTCGACATAATTTCAAGCGACTGGAATGCTTTCAGTCAACTGAATCTTGTCTATAAGAACAACTTCGAGCCACGCTAAATTCATTCACATCAGCCGATATTCCATCGCAAAAACCCTAACTTCTGGCTTCCGAAGTGCTTAGGTCATCATATTCCTTTAAAATCATCCAAAATGCCTAGGTAATAACTCTAAAACTTTAGTTTTAATTATTTTCAATAAATATTGAATATTTATAATTCAATTAAGGGTAAAAGAAGAACTATTGAGTTTGAGTCCTCGACTCCATGCATGGATATTAGGTTTCCCACTAAGGGGCATAGGATTAGGTTTGAAAGCACCATTTACATTCCTATGCCAACTAGGTACATTAGTAGATCATACTTTAGTAATGCATGCATGCTTAGCATGGAGGTCATCACACACTATGGATTAGAAAAACTAGTTTATTGTAAAAACTCCATTAACATAGACATATCTGTTGAGTTTTTCAATGACTTTTGTAAAATTGATGACGTTTCATACTCGACTAGGGTACAGGGTAAGGACTTTGTTTTTACCCCTACCATGTTAAGAGAGCATTTAGGACTTATGCATTCGACATGCCCTGTTGCATGTTTTCCATCCACGGAGTTACCATACGGTGACCCTTACTCTCATATTACATTAGATAGGATTCACATGGATCTTTTTGGTGAGGAAAGAACTCCTTCTGTGAGTATCTTTAGTTCTAATAGACTCAGAGTACAGAACTATGCCCTGTAATGAGTCATAGTGAACTGCATTTTGCCGCTCACTACTAGGGACATCGCTATGATGCACCCTTATCATTCATTTTTACTTTATGCACATAGTCATAGGTTAGATTTAGACATTAGCCTACAGATGTTCCATTCCATCATTTATCATTCCAGGTCAGTCACTAGCAGGAAGGCACATTTGCCTTACTTCCATGTCATTACATCTCTCTTAGCTGCATTAGGATTTGATGCTACCATAGGTAACATCAAATAGCTTACTGAGTATGACATGATAGTGTTGGATCGAGAAGCATCGTTAGAGGGGGGGGTGAATAGCGAGCGTAAATCTTTTCATTCGTTCGTTCGATACACGAGTAAGCGCAGCTGAAAATAAAGAGACACTTTTATTTTACTTGGTTCACAACCCAGCGGCTGCTACTCCAAGGCCCTATCGGTCCTAGACCATGTACGGAGGGCAAAGCACTATAATGTCTCCTCCTCGTTGGAGGTAGGAGACAACGATCACAAAATCAAAAGTACGAGGATGAAGCAACAAGCCTACCTCACCTCGTTATGAATAAAAACAAAGATTACAATATCAAAATATATTACTTGATGCTGCTGCCGACGAAGAAGATTAGAACTTGTCGTTGCGTCGGCGTTATGACGGTGTTGGAGCGTTGGAGTTGTAGGAGCACTTGAGAATAAACTTGATGATCTTTGGAGTTGGAATCCTCCCCTCCTTTTATAGATTTTGGAATCTGAATTTGTCTCCTCATCTTTCGGAACAGATCACGAAGTTGTACAAATTTTATCACAAAGTGGTCACGTCAAACATTATCCGTTTTGACCTAGCGCAAAGTCTGATTCGTCGCCATCAGTCGAATGATGCCTCCCATCAGTCGACTGATGAGCATCAGTCGACTGCCCAATGTCCAGCAGTCAATTGCCAGCCTGGCCACTTCCCTGCAGTAAGAGGTTAGCCCGAAAAATGAGAAATGCGACGGTTTCCAACCATCCGATCAGTCAACTGCCAGCCTGGCCACTTCCCTACAGTAAGAGGTTAGCCCGAAAAATGATAAATGCGATGGTTTCCAACCGTCCGATCTCGACCTAGACCTTCCACAAGAAGTCTTAGTCGGATTTCCGCCTACGGTCGTCCCCGTACAGAGGACACGACCTTAGCATCTCTCACTCACACGAGCTTACCTCAATACTTACTTTGTAGCTCTCACTTCCGGCCTTCCACTCGATTCCTTCGGCTCCCTCTGAAGTCACTCGAGTGTCACCCGACCACCGCGGCTTCCTCCGGGTGTTGCTAGCCTTCAGCTCCAGCTTTAGCACTTTTTTACACACTCGATTTAGCTCGTGAGATAACGATGTAAACTTAACTTTGTGTCTTTGCCATAATCAAAACACAAGTTCAATTATCTAGTGCCCCTACACCAACAGATAGGGTCTAGGTAATTTGGTTTAGCAAAAGTAGATTTAGATGACAATAATATCCTTGCATGGAAGAGAGATAGACCTCAGCCTCAGCCCCAGCCTGACCCGGAGCAGGAGCATGAGCCAGAGATCTACCCCGACCACCACTCAGAGACTGAGCATCAGGAAGCCCCAGAATTTGATAGTTTATCACCATTTCTTGGGATTCTAGCAGCTCTTACTATAGCAGAGAGATTATCTAGGTTAGAGGATGCGATGCAGCGCCAGGAGCAGCAACATCTTGAGATGATGCAAATCTTACAGGAGCAGAGAGCAGACCATAGAGAGATGATGGAGCTTCTTAGGTCATGGGGCATGGATTCTTCTCATCCTCCATCTACTAAGTAGGAGTGTTATGATACTTGAACTTAATAAAAAAATTTTGTTGTGTGTGCATTTTGTTTATGCTTGGTAGATTAGGAATTTTTCGTGCTTATCATTCCGAATTATTTTGAAAAGTAATATTATATTTTTACAAAAATTGAAAATTAATCTAGATTAGGTCAATCTAGACTTTATGATCCTATAGATCTAGGTAGCCTTCGCATCTCACAAAGACCTAGGATTATCTGTTTGTGTATTGAGCCACGAAGATGGGTGTGAGATGTTAGGACTGCACCGCTGGTTCCAGATGTAGATCAAGTGCATCGACATGAACCAACATGGGGTTTACAAGAGCAAATCAATCACTTCTGTGACTAACTCTAATTCAAAGCATGATGATTAATTCTATATCATTTGAGCTAGTAAAGAGTTGGACATTTGCTTTAAGAAAAAATTTTAGATGTGCATTTTCAATATTTAAATTTAATAATTAGGAATTCATGCTTGGACTTATTCGCTATCACTTTTGCAACGGAATTTTTGAAAAAGTTGAAATTTTTGAAAATTTCAAAAAAAATTTGAATTATTTAGAGGGAGATTTTAGAGTTTTTGAAAAAGTTGAAAATTTTAAAATTTTAAAAAAATTTGAATTATTCAGGGGGAGATTTCAGAATTTTTGAAAAAGTTGAAAATTTTAAAAAAATTTGAATTATTCAGGGGGAGATTTTGGAGTTTTTGAAAAAGTTGAAAGTTAAAAAAAAACTTCAATGAGTGTTAAAAGTTGCAAATTTTTAAAGTTTGAAATTTTTTATATAGTCTTACAATTTTTGAAGTTAGAAATACTGTTAAAAAGCGTAAATTAAGTTTTTGTATTCAAATTCGTAGGTGAAAGTTTTAAAACTTAATTTTTGAGATTGTAAATTTGTTATCTCCACTACATTAAGTTGGCGTATTTTTTAACTCAATCCTTATTTTGATGTATGCCAAAGGGGGAGAGAAAAGATATAAAATTATAGACTTAAAAAGTTAAGAGAATGCAAAAATTCGATAAGGACCTATGCATCTTATACATGGTTAAATTTATGCATGAAAAAAGTTATTAGTTCATTTCTTATACATGTTAAAATATAGAAATTGGTATTTGATTCTCCTAACTTTAACTGATGTGTTGTGATACATCAAAAAGGGGGAGATTATTAATGTAGTAAGAATCACTGCTTAATTTTGATCTATGAACCACAGTTAAGAGTTATGATCCACTTGTGATCTAATATAAGTGTTAAGTGTGCAGACTTAACAGAAAGTCCTAGTAGGTCATGTTGATCGGATACTAGGCACGTATCTTGACAGATCAGAAGGACTGACACCAGGCATGAAGTCCAGATGGGTCGCCTGGATTGAACAATTGGCATGAAGACCGGTTGGGTTAGGAGATCGGACAATCGACAAAAAGTTTAGCTGGGTCAGGCAGACAAGACAGCTGATGGAAGCCCTGGTGGGTCAGATCGAATGTCAAGAATGGTAAGTCCGGCAGGTAGCCGGCAGGTAAGCCTCGAGTGAAGAAGTGACACCGAGTCCTCTTTAGGGGGACAAAGCTAGGCGTCGATCCGACGAAAAGTTTGCGTGGGACGTAGTAGTCGAGATTGAGCAGTATTACTACTGCTATCATATTTCATATCTTGTACTAATCCTGTTTTGCAGAGAACAGTCGACTGAATGGATTCAAGTCAACTGGAGATGTATCAGTCGACTAGATTCCTATTTGGCAGGATCAGCTGGTGATCGATTGGAGATCGTGCGACGCAGATGGAAAGGGCTTGAGTTGACTAAAGAGTTTGAGTCGACTGAAGAGGGAAAATTCCCGATGCGGAGCCGAGTGACGTGGAGTCAACTGGAAGACCACGAATTCCATATCGATGGGTTGATGTGGAGTCAACTGGAAGGCATTTCAGTCAGCTATAAAGAGTTTATAAAAGTTGTGCTCGACCAGATCCAATTATCAAATTCAATCTACGTCGAAGTGCTGCTGAAAGTTTTGCTCATCCACGAAAATTCTCCTTCCACAACAAGGCGATCTTCCCACACTCCGTAACTACCTTTTGATCCATTTAAGTGTTGGTATAAAGTCTTGTATTTCATTAATTTACTTTTGCTTATTGTACTTAACTTCAAGAGTGGGTAGTTTGTTACCCATCTCTATTTATTGTAAAAAGCGAAACCCTCCGAAGTCGAGAGTTCTCGAGTCGGAGGGTATTTAGTGAATTTCCCATCGAGGTAGCTCGCAGGAGATCTACGGGCCTTGGAGTAGCAACCCAACCAGGATTGTGAACCATGTAAAATGTTGTGTCTATAATTATTTTTAATTTCCACTGCATATTGCTATTAGATAATTAATAATAAAAATTAAATAAAATTATTAAACACCGAGATTCACCCCCTCTCTCGACTTACTCGATCCTACTTGTTGGACTTTCCATGCTAAGACCCATGCTTGGACTTTCCCATGCCAAGACCCATGCTTGGACTTTCCATGCCAAGACCCATGCTTGGACTTTCCTTTGCCAAGACCAATGCTTGGACTTTCCATGCCAAGACTCAAGCTTGGATTTTTCATGCCAAGTACACAAGACTTGGACTTCTCCAATGACAATGGTCAAACCATTGTCAAATATCAAATATGACCTTGGTCGATTGTACCAACAATCTCCCCAACACATTGTCAGACATCAATATCAGACATCAATGTCAAACATCAAAACACTACTCGAGTCTGGTCAATCGCGACCTGGGCCAATTGCACCAACAAATTCTACTGGTCGCTCGGAAGCAATCGACTAATTCTCTGCCTGCTCTATATCTGCTCAATAATTCCACTAGTTGCTCTGGAATTACACTGGTTGCTCAGGAATTCACTGCCTGCTCGAGAATTTCGCCAGTTGTTCAGGAATTACACTTGTTGCTCGAGAATTACACTGGTTGCTTAGGAATTGCACTGATTGCTCGAGAATTACACTAGTTGCTCGGCAATATGATAGAAATCATATAAAACAAAGTTAGCACAAGAACTATATATATAAGATGATCCTTTACCATCCGAACACAACTTAGACCTTCCTTCGAAAGTCTTAGTTAGATCAACGCCTAAGGTTGTCCCCGTACGGAGGACACATCCTTACCATCACTCCACACCAAGAGCTTACCTTTGGTCCTTTTGACCTTTCGCTTAGCTATCGGTCACTTGATCACCGAGGTTTCTCCTGGTATCGTTGACCTTAGCAAAGCCAAATACAATACCTGCACACTTAGCATAGCATATGAGATAACAAGATAGCTTAACTTTCAATCTTTGCCATTATCAAAACCTAGGTTTGATTATCTGGTGCCCCTGCACCAACAATCTCCCCCTTTTTCATCTATGGAAAACCAATTCAAAGTTAAGAGAATTGTAAGTATTAGCATACGAGAATAGTAAGTACTAACATTTTTCAAAACCTACCCCTCAATGTTACCTCCCCCTTAACCCTAGGTGAGTTTTGAAAAAAAAACTAAGTTACCTCTTAACTTTAACCTAACTTTAACCTTCTTCCTCTTTACCATATATCAAAAATAATTTTATGAAAGGTGGATGAATGTTAATCACATATGTAAAGTAAAAGAGTCTTGTGAATTGTCAAATTTGAATAAAATTTTTGAGAAAGCACTATAAGTTCAAAAGATAAGGGAAATAATTACAAGTTTTTATGAATCCAAGCATGTGCCATTTTTATAAAATAATATTTTCAACATAACTCATCTAATAAATTTCCCTTATAGAAATGTTTGACTTTGTCCTAACTCAATTGATATTAGATAATCAATAAGTCTTGATTAGAGTTGGTTTATTTTGAAAAATTATACTCCGTGATTCATGTTGATGCACTTGTTCTACAGTTTGAATCAGGAGTAAGGTCATAACATCTCACACCCATTTATGTGGTTCAATACACAATCACATTAAACCTATGTGTTGTGAGATGTGTTGGCTCCTTAAAACTATAGGCTCATGCTTTCTAAGGTAAGTTCTATACTATTTCCATGTAGTATAAAAGAAAATGATAAATAATAAGTAAAGATAAGTCCTACTCTACTACACACATTCCTAGTTTTGCTCTAAGCAAGTTGAACTCTACTTTAGGTAATGGTTTAGTAAAAATGTTTACTAGGTTCGATTTTGATTCTATGTATTCAAGTTTTACATTCCCATTAGCTATATGTTCTCTTATAAAATGGTATTTTACTTCTATGTGTTTAGTTCTAGAATGATATATAGGATTTTTAGTTAAATTAATTGAGCTAATGTTATAAATCATGACTTTAGTATTACTAAAGTTTAGTTGGAAGTCTTTTAGAGTGTGCTTCATCCAAAGAAGTTGAGCTATACACTCACCCATGGCTACGTATTTTACTTCAGTAGTAGACAAAGCAACACAATATTGTTTTCTACTACACCAACTAACTAGACTTGATCCTAGGAGTTGGTAGCAGCCACTTATACTTTTCCTATCGAGTTTACTACCGGTATAATCTGAGTCAGAGTAGCCGATTAGTTCAAATTCATTTGACCTATGATACCAGATTCCTACATTTTGTGTTCCTTTTATGTATCTAAAGATTCTTTTTACTAAGGTTAGGTGCAATTCATTGGCATAAGAATGAAATCTTGCACACATACTTACTGCAAAGTGTATATCAGGTTGGCTTGTAGTTAAGTACAGAAGGCTACCTATTGCACTCCTATAGTATTTTAAATCTATAGTTTTCCCTTCTAAATCTTCTCCAATGTTTACATTGGTTACCATAGGTGTATTAATTTCTTTAGCATTTTGCATACCAAATTTACTAATTAATTCCTTAGCATATTTTTGTTGATGCATATAGATTCCTTCTCCTCTTTGTTTTATTTGTAAGCCTAAGAAGAAAGTGAGTTCACCTACTAAACTCATTTCAAACTCACTTTCCATTAGTGAAATAAATTCGTTCAGGAATGTTGTGTTTGTTGTCCCAAATATTATATCATCTACATAGATTTGTGCTATAAATATTTCTTTTCCTATAGTTTTTGCAAATAAAGTTGGGTCAACTAATCCTTGATTAAATCCTTCAAACTTTAGATAAATCGATAGTCTTTCATACCAAACCCTAGGTGCTTTCTTTAATCCATATAAGGCTTTCCTAAGTTTGAGCACATGGTTAGGTTGGTCTAAGCTTTCAAATCCTAGTGGTTGGCTAACATACACCTCTTCTTTGATAAATCCATTTAGAAATGCTGACTTGACATCCATTTGAAATAATTTAAATCCTCGATGTGCATCATAGGCTAGTAGCATTCTAATTGATTAAAGTCTAGCTATGGGTGCATATGTTTCATCATAATCCAACCCTTCTACTTGACTAAATCCTTTTTCTACTAATCTAGCTTTATTCCTTATAACTTCACCTTTGTCATCAAGTTTATTCCGAAATACCCACCTTGTTCCTATGATTGTTTTTCCTTTAGGTGGAGGTACTAATTCCCAAACATTACTCCCAGTGAATTGAGCTAACTCTTCTTGCATGGCAATGATCCAATCTGGATCAAGAAGAACTTGTTCTATGGTTTTGGGTTCGATTTTAGATATAAGTGAGATTTGACTTAGATTTCTATAGGATGCTCTAGTTCAAACTCCTAAATTTGGATCACCTAACATTTGGTTAATTGGATGATTAATTTGTACTCTAGATTGATTTCGATTAGGGTTTGCACTTGATTCATTTTGTGGGTTAGGTTCAGTCTAACTTCATTTTCTAATTCTTTATTGTTTAATTCAATGTTTACTTCAGATTTCATAGGATTGTTTTCTTTATCAAATACTACATTAATTGTTTCTTTAATTTTTAAGGGTTCATTGTTATATACCCTATAGGCTTTACTAGTAGTTGAATATCCTAGAAATATGCCAGTAGTTGTTTTAGAGGTAAACTTTCCTAAGTAATCTTTTGTATTTAGTATGTGTACCCTACATCCAAAGACTCTAAAGTACTTAATATTGGGCAACTTTTCGTAGTATATTTCATAGGAAGTTTTCTGGTGTCATTTAATTATTAAAGTTCTATTTTGGACATAGCAGGAAGTATTGACTGCTTCTGCCCAAAACCTATTAGGTAAATTATATTCGTTCAACATGGTCCTAGCAGCCTCTTATAGTTTTCTATTTTTCCGTTCAACAAACCCATTTTATTGAGGGGTCCTAGGGCAAGAGAACTCATGGTGGTATCCGTTTTGATTACAAAATTCAGTAAACTTATGATTTTCAAATTCTCCACCATGATCACTTCTAATTCTTTTAATCCTTAAGTTCTTTTCATTTTATATTAGTTTACATAAATTAGTAAATTGATCTAAGGTTTCATTTTTATGTTTTAAGAATTTTACCCAAGTAAACCTAGAGTAGTCACTACAAAAAAACATGCATTTGGCGACGAATTTTACAACGAATTTTGAATAAAAATTTGTTGCAAAAATATTTTGCAATGAAATATTTTTCATTTTAAATAATTCACTATAAAATTATGCAATGAAAAAATAAATCATCATAAAAATTGCAATGAATAAAATTTTCATTGCAAAATTAATTTCTACTTAGTGATAAAAATGGCAACAAAAATAACTCTTCGCAAAATTTGGGGAATAAAATAATTATTCGTCGCCAAATTTGGCGACGAAGATAATTATTCGAGTTCGTCGCCAAATCTGTGATGAAAACATAGTTCGTCACAAAAGTCTAATAAATTTATTTACATATTACTTTGCATCAAAAATAAATTTGGTGACGAAAATAATTATTCGTCGTTAAATTTGGCGATGAATAATTATATTCGTCGCAAAATTTGCGATGAAAACATAGTTCATCGCAAAATACTAATAAATTTATTTACATAAATTTGGCGATGAAAATAATTATTCATCGCCAAATTTGGCAACGAAAATAAATTTCGTCGCAAAATTTGCCATGAATTGAGTTTTCGTTGCAAAATATTCAAGGTCTCGTTGTTTTGACGGTACGGTCGATCGACTATCAAAGTTTACGTAAGGTGCTATAATAAAATAAGCGACGTGATCGTGTTGATCGATCATAATCGATGATCGATCGGTAGCGGTCGACTAAATACGATTCTATACGGTGATACAGTAAAGCAGTCGACTGATCCTATTGATTAGTCAACTAATAATGAATAATTTGCAACAACATATTTTTTCGATGTAATTTCTACTACAAAAAATAATTTTCATCGCAATCATGCATTCATCAGTCGACTAATGGTGGCATCAATCTACTGGTAGTGGAGAAGAAAGTCATAGAATATGTTTTAGTCAACTGCCCAGTCGACTGGTCACATGAGGCAGTCGACTGTTGCTTTTTTTTTCAATGAATTTTTTTTTCATTTCCAATTCTACAACAAAAAAATGATATTTCATCGCAAATCTGCGACGAAATTTATTTTCATTGCTAATCTAGTAAAATAAAAAAATGATGATAAATTCTACTATTTTCCCTATTTTACAACAAACACATATAATAATACAAACTAATTCATATATCAAACTTCATAATCATCTAATAAATTAAAATAATTCAATACCAAATCAATATATATATAACAAACATAAATGTAACTTACAATACATGGATATCGAATGTAATAAGTCAAGTAACATTTAAATACAACAAATTCAAATGTAACCACCATCATCATCAAAAAATACATCATCATTGTCATTATTATAGGAATCAGCAGGAGGACTAGATCGAGAAGGAGGAAGTTGACTTGAACTAGATGTTAATTAAAGATGCTACATAATTAACATCTGTTGCCTCCGAAATTCGTTCATCTGTTCATTTACTTCTTATTCTCTTTGTCTCGATTCATTTTTCTTTTGTGCTAGTAACTCCTCAAATGAGTAACCTTTTCGGTCAATTGAATTATTTCTGCTCCTACTGCGGTGAGGATGAAGAAGAAGAACCAGGGGCTTTATAGGTTCGACTCAAAGAATCGAGTCCAATTATTCTTCCACTTTTCGCCCCTCCAGTTGCTTCGAGCCATAAATTGATATTGCTAACAGAAGGCTCAGATATGACTGCATCATCACTTGCAGTTGAATTTATCTGTGCAAGTTCATCATATTTCTCCTATTTTGAAAAAAAATTTAAATAATAATAAAATACTGTAAAATTTTTAAAATTACAAACCTTTATTGTTCTAGCTCTTTTCCCACTCCACGTCTTATCTTTCTTTTGGAATGTACGGGTGAAATTATCTATAAACAATGGCTTAGTCCCCGTCTCCTAGGCCTAAACAAATATCATTATAATTTATAAATTATTGAGTATTATATTACAAAATTAGGATTTGAAAAACTCACCAATTGATGTCTATGTTCATCGATATTGATTGAGCCACCCGCATACGTGGCAGACATAGCGCCGGAATTATAATATTGATTTTTCTTTTTTTGCTCACTCATTCGTTTGTTATCCTCAGATCCCCAATATGCAACAATCTTATTTCAATTCTCCTCAGTTATGCAGTGTGGATTTTTACTTTTGGTTTTCGCATGACTAAGTATGTTTCTAATATGGTCGCCACACTTTTTCTTGAAAATCCTCCTTATCTCTAGTGTTTCACTCTCCTCCCAAGTAAATACCAGCCGCAGTAGAGAAAAAAATGAATTGATTATATTAACTGTAATTTTATATACAAAATGATTTAAATAACTTACCTTAAACTCATTCCACCATAAACTTTTTATTTCTTTCGACGTGCTCATATAAGTCATAGAAGTTCTGCCCCAATCGTTATTCACTATTTTATTCACCTCGTGAATAACATGTACAAAATTTGTAAATATATCACAAAATAAAAACAAACCATGTTAGATATTTATAAAATATATATCTTATTAAAAACATAGATAATTTAAAACTTGAATACTTACAAATCTCCACACGAAGATATCAATTCTCGCATATCTTCCCTCTCAACCAGTGATTATTTTACTGGGGAAGATACATTAGCAGGGATTTGTTGAGAACTAGAAGATCTTGCAACTAGAGAAGAGGTTGAGGGTACATTTCTTGCAAGAGCATCAAATTGTGTAGGGGCTGAAGCGGAGGAAGACTGTGATCTTCCATCGCTACTATGTCTATGACCGCCACGTCAAAACTAACAATCATAATTATTAGAAGAATATGAAAGTAAAAAAAGAATTATATTTACATAATAAAATTTATAATAAGAATAATACAAAAAAATTACCATATTTGAAGCAACTGGATAACCAATAAAAAAAGACAGTTAATTAATATATCAAATATATGAAATTTAGAATTAGACAGTAAATAAAAACATAATTGATACTGAATAAAAGTTACCCATAATTATAAATCGAAGTTCTCATTGTGAATTTCATCTTGGTCATACATCTCTTTGATCTCATCATCCTCATCATCATCATCATCATCGTCATCGTCATCCTCTAAATTAAATTCCTCATCTTCATCCTCATTCATTTCACTTGCATCAACGTCTATTACTATGCCACTGGGATCTCGTAATATTGAAATATTATATTCTTCAATATAAAATATATTGACAACTTCATCTTGTTGATATGCTATGTCTTCCCAATGTTCCACAATTTTTTTACGTGCTTTTGTTTTACAAACAACCCACCAATCACTTTTGTCTCGTCAGAAACTAGGATATGAAGCATAAAATACTTGAATCGCTTGTTGTACTAACACAAATTGTTCATACCTCTTGTATAATTTTTTTGTAATTTATTTCAACCAAATTAAATTGTGGATGCACCCTCATGCCTTTGATAGGGTCAAACCAATAACACATAAATAAAACAACTCGCAAATCTGAGTTTGGGTACTCTACCTCTAAAATTTCATCTAACAAACCATAAAAATCATTCCTTGCACCTCCATTATTAGATGACTGAACATAAACCCTACTATTCATTATAGCTTTGCCCATTCTATATTCTTGAGTATAAAAATTATATCCATTTATGAAATATGCCGACCAAATTTTCACCATTGAGTTTGGACCCCATGATAGATGGTTTATTAATTCTTGCTCAATGCGAGCATGATTATCAAGAACCTAAAGTCAAATAGGTATGTGTTAATGTCAAGATTTAACAAATTTATTATTATAGACTACTTACATATTTTTTGAACCATAGTGCAAATTCTTCATCGTAGAAACGATCAAATACAAGCTCTGAAAGCTCAGAATATAGGGTTTTGAAAATCCTACCATAAAAATAAATATAAAACAAACAATAATTTACAATATATAAAATATATAATATAACATGTATATACTCACTCAAAATATGACATTACATTTGGACCGTTCAGTAAAATATATGTGTTGGTTGCTTGCCACTCTTGACCAGTTAAGTATCTACGTGTACAAGATTCACTCGATCGACCAAGGTTGTTAAAAATTGAGAATGACTTCAAATTGGGATCAACAAAACCCTCATCATTTCTTCTTGCTCTCCGACTTTTGCATTGAACGTGAGGTTCAAAATAATATGATGCAAAAGTTGTAACTTCCTCAACAATATATGCATTAATAATAGAAGCCTCAACATGAGCCTTATTTTTCACTTTTTTTTCAAGTGGTAGAGGAATCTAATAGTAATAAAACAAAATGTATTAGAAATTAACTTATACTAAAATTAATTAAATGCACTAACAATGATAAAAAAAAAGAAAAAGTTCAGCTTTTAAATGGATACATCCATCGAAATTGAATAGGACCTCCAACTTTGGCCTCATATAGCAAGTGAACCAAAAGATGTTCCATGGAATCAAAAAATGCCGGTGGAAATAGAGGATGCCAAGGAGCTTTGGAGCAAGCTAGCTAAGCTTCATGATGAACCCTCAACGACTCAAGAAATAGAGGAGCCCAAGAAACAAGAACCATCATTGGCTCAATTGGACAAGGAGACCGAAGAAGCAGGCTCTTCCTCACAAGAAAGTGAGGATTCGGTGTTGGAGATTCCGGGATCATGCGCAGCGGAATAAGCGAATAAAAACAATTTTTATTACATCTCAAACATCCCCTGGGGGCCAAGAAAACTTGTTCTGGCATAATCGCATGAAAAACACACAAGGAGAGAGAGAAGTTATACCTTCGGGATTCTTTTGAATCCTTCGAAACCACAAGCAAGACTAACGGGCCTTGCCTCTATCAGTATCCATGCCGAGATCACTTGAGACAACTCCTAGAGCAGTATGACTTTGTCTCCAATTGGTGCTAGCCAACTGGTAGAGACAAGGGAAGAGGAGAGAGGAGAGAGCAACGATGACTACCAAGGGAGTAAACCTAAAACAAAACCTTAGCCAAAGATTATCAAGGGATATATTTATATATCTCTTGATTAGGTTATCTTAGGAGGATTAAATGGAACATATCTTAACATAATTATCCCATAATTAAGGTAAGAACAACCCAGAAAATTTCTATAAAGAGAAAACGCCCTTATCTCGCTTATCTCTCAGTAGGCGCTACTTTAGTCTATATTTTTTTTTTTATTAGCATACTACATATGGATCCGTTCAAAGTCTACATGCTTAAACAGGTTATCATAACTGAAACCTTCTTTGGCACATGCATCACCTATCTTATTCATCATTAGCATGACCACATATCTTATCTCATTTCATAACATGCATAACGGAAGGATTCGTTCATGAGTTCTAACATATCGAACCTCTTAAGTAAAGGGATACTCATTAAACACAAGTCTTATAAGCGGAAGCAATGTCTTAAATTGTTCTTAGAGCATATAAATATAAGCATATAGTGAAGGTCTTCTTCCACCATGCCACTATCACACGCACATGGCCCCTCCTGCCACTTCCTCTAGTGCAGACTTCCTTTATCTGCAGTGTATGGACAACATAAACTATAAGCATATAGCTTAGTAAGATCCTTGCCTACTCACAAAAGCCACGATTTCATCAAACTATTAGAACATGAGCATGCTGGCATAGAAAATGACCTAAGCATTTCATAGCAACACTAATCAACAACATATCCAGGTAATAGTACAAAAGAACTAAGCATGGCATAGAATTGTTCATAAGCAGGTTAAGCATAATTAATCTAAGCAGGGCATACTTTGAACATGAGAGTTATAAGCTGCATAAACTAAGCGTGCATGAGAGAGCGTAATCATAAGCATTTGGTTAACTTGAACATAAACATTTGTAATAACATAAACCCTAATCATGCAGAAAGAACATAGTCGCAAGTATTCTTAACCTTACCCTTAACCTTCACCACATCATAAATTCTAAACTAGCATAAAGTACATAGTCACCACATACTTAGACTTAACTCTAAACATCATAACTTCATAACATCTAGCATGCATAAAGAACCTAGTTCGTAAGCATTCAGAGCATTTAACATAAGCATACACAATATCATAAAAGTCTTTTCTTTTCAAAACATATACTTACAAATACTTCAATATCATTATAACTTCATAACATCTAGCATGCATAAAGAACCTAGTTCGTAAGCATTCAGAGCATTTAACATAAGCATACACAATATCATAAAAGTCTTTTCTTTTCAAAACATATACTTATGAATACTTCAATATCATCATAACTTCATAACATCTATCATGCATAAGGAACCTAGTTCGTAAGCATTCAGAGCATTTAACATAAGCATACACAATATCATAAAAGTCTTTCCTTTTCAAAAACATATACTTATAGATACTTCAAAATCATCATAACTTCATAACATCTATCTTGCATAAGGAACCTAGTTCGTAAGCATTCAGAGCATTTAACATAAGCATACACAATATCATAAAAGTCTTCCCTTTTCAAAAACATATACTTATAGATACTTCAAAATCATCATAACTTCATAACATCTATCATGCATAAGGAACCTAGTTCGTAAGCATTCAGAGCATTTAACATAAGCATACACAATATCATAAAAGTCTTTCCTTTTCAAAAACATATACTTATAGATACTTCAAAATCATCATAACTTGTTTGGGGGGCCCCAGGTTAAGTACCACATAATGCGCGTTCCCTAATAGGCTGGGGTAGCGAGCCACCAGTCCTACTAGAGCAAGACCTCTTACGTCTTACCAGGGCAAGACCTCTTACGTCTTCTTGTGTCCCTATGGATTTGATTAACGACCACCTGACGGGTCGGGTACTTAACCTCTTGCAAAGTAAAATACTTAATTCTTTTATCGTCATAATATAAAGAATGCTCTTGATCCCCAACACAAAAAGGGAAGCATCCTGATTTTATCTTGTCATAACGAGAGCTCTTGATCCCTACTTGAAAGGGAAGCATCTCCATCTTATCATGTCATAAGGAGAGCTCTTGATCCCTACTTGAAAGGGAAGCATCTCCATCTTATCTTGTCATAAGGAGAGCTCTTGATCCCTACTTGAAAGGGAAGCATCTCCATCTTATCTTATCATAAGGAGAGCTCTTGATCCCTACTTGAAAGGGAAGCATCTCCATCTTATCTTATCATAAGGACACATGCATTCATAACGTAAGAGTACCCTAAAGGGGTCCTAAAGCATAAGCGTGTTCATCACATAAGCATGTTTCATTGCATCGTAAACATGAAGCATATTTCTAAGCATATTCATGACATATTAAATCACAAAACATGTTCTTCACCTAGGCAAATCACAATCTTCATGGCACATTACATCATAAACATGTAGCACATTTCCTAGGCATATTCATGGCATATTGAATCATAAAACATGTTTATCACATGACCTAATTTCATGGCATACTAATTCATAAACTTGAGGCATATTCCCTAAACATATACATGGCATATTGATTCACACAACATGTTCATCACCTAAGCATATTTCATGGCACATTACATCATAACATGAAGCTTATTTCCTAGGCCTATTCAAGGCATATTAAATCATCAAACCTGTTCATCACATTGCCTAATTTCATGTTGCATTGAATCATAACATATTCACCACACAAGCATAGTTCATGTCATATAAAAAAACATACCCATAGCACAACTACATATAGGGGTGTTTTCATGAAACCCTAACCCTAAAATCATTGGTTGGCCGAATCTTGTAAGGGGCTCAAGCTTAGGTTTTGTCCCCTAAAATTCGTTCATAAAGTATTATAACCTAGCATAGCCTCATTAGGGATATTTTCATGCAACCCTAACCCTAGTTACCTAGGGTGGCCGAAACCTATAAGGGCTCAACTAGGGTTCTTGTCACCTAATATCCATTCATGAGCACTACACCCTAGCATAGCATCTTTAGGGATATTTTCATGCAACCCTAACCCTAGTTACCTAGGGTGGCCGAAACCTATAAGGGCTCAACTAGGGTTCTTGTCACCTAATATCCATTCATGAGCACTACACCCTAGCATAGCATCTTTAGGGATATTTTCATGCAACCCTAACCCTAGTTACCTAGGGTGGCCGAAACCTATAAGGGCATCATCTTGGATGGTGGTTACTTAAAGGTCTTACTTGAAACATACCATCTAAGAACATAACTTTAGAATCAAGTTCATGCAACCCTAACCCTAAAATCTTGGGCTTGGCCGAACCATATAGGGTCATCCCCTTTGGACTTTGAACTCCTAAAGGTATCTACTTGAAACATACCACCCATACAACCCTATCTTAGTAGCCTTTTCATGAATCCTAGCCCACCAACTTAGTTGGCCGAAACTTATAAGGCTAAAATTTCATATTTCTTTCAAGCAACCTAACTTATCAAACTAATACACTGCAGGTGAGGGGAAAAACTTACTTCCTTCGCTTGCTTGGGAGATGACCTAATGGAGGTCACCTAGCTCTCTCCTAGCTTGCAAGGAGCTCTCGGCCAAAGGAGGAAGAAGGGCTTGGGGTTTCGGTGAGAATGAAGAGAAGAGGAAGAAGGAAGGAAGAAGTGGCCAATTGGAACTTCTCTCTTCTTTATAAAGGGGAGGAAGAGAAGTTCCTCTTCTCCTTGTCAAGCCTCTTCATTTACCCTTCTCCCATTTATCTATAGGTTCCCCTTTTCCTCTAATGATATGATTCTATTGGGCTTATGGTTAGTGGGTGCATCTATAAGGCTTGGTTATCTCTAGAGGTGGGGGGTTCAATTCCTAGGCTTTGCATCTCTTTTTGGCTTATTTTCTTTTATTTCTCCAAAAAGGCCCACATAAAGCCCATCATCATAAAGCCAAAATTCTCGTAAAATTGCTAGAATTTCACGGGCGTTACAACATGACCATGTGGATTCACACGGCCTGGCCGTGCCAAAAGACACGGTCGTGCCAGGACACATGGCCTGGCCGTATGTCCTTCTGGGCACAACCCAGTTTAGCCATTTTTCTACCCAAAGCAAGGCACGATGTGTACCAAGTTAGGCACGACCATGTGAGGCTCTGTATGGTCCGTTTAGCTTTGTTTCGGTGTGATATGGTCATGCTAAATCCAACTAAGCCATAGGAGATTCCATAGCCTCCGTTTCACACACCCTTGGTCTGGTCCAACCAGACATATCCTGTCTCAACAAGAATCTCATTCTCATACTTGTTTTACATCTCAAGATCACTCGTAGTGCGTGTGACCTAATAGGTTCTCGATTATGTTTGTCATTCTTAATTAACCCCTTAATTATGAATAGATCATGAGTGACACCTAGCAGTACATCATGACCCCCAATTGATTGGAAAGTTTAAATTGACTTCAGAACATTTTATGAACCCTTCAGCAGCTTCAGTTGTTCGTTCCTTGTTCCTTTCACTCATCCTTTACTCACTTGGTTCAAGACATGGTCTTTGTGTTCATCCCCACTAGGCTGACTACGTCACACCTAGCCCAAGTTAATTTTCTTGTCTTGTGGATTCAAGTTACTCCTACATGTTCCCAAGAAGACCATCTTCTTAACATGTTTGCTCTAGCAAAAGGCTTCTGAGTAACAATCCTGACATGAGACCTAGGGTATACATTTCCTTTATTAGGAGTGGTGAATCCTCTGTAGGCTATTCAAACACCTTCGATCACTTTGACTTATACCCAATCATCCCGGAGTTACACCTACTATATAGATGGCTACGAAGAAGACAAAGTACAAGTCATCATGATCAAGGTGACTTGAATACCTCAAGTCTAAGGAAGCTAGCACTCAAGCTGTAATGAGATCTTCAACGACATATAGATCCATATGAATTCTCATAGCAGGCCACTCCAATGAACTAGTTACTATAACTAGCATCCACATGTTCACTCTCAGCATCCCTATGCTTCCATTCACTGAGTACCGAATGCTTGGATAAACCAAGGATCATAACATGTGCTAGTCTCATAAAATTGATGATGTCCAATCTCATCAATTCATCGACTAGGGATAGTTTCAATACTTGCATATTTACACATGATGAGATACCCACTAATTGTGATCCAATCATAATTTCTCTCATGCTATGCATCGTATTATGGACTTCAGTATATGAGTTTAAGATCCAATCAAATACATAGATAATGTATACTCAAATAGTGAATTTTATTAATAACTTCTAAGGTGATTGCCTTAGGACACCTCTCAATTACATCAAACTCCCACTTGGCCTACAGCTAATCGCCTTGGTATCTAATACCATAGGCCTCTATATGCCTCTCGAACTTATCTTGGGGAAGAGGCTTTGTCAAGGGATCTACTAGATTCCTATCAGTGAGAACTTTCTCTATTTGTATGTCTCTTATACCAATTATCTCTCTGATCAAATGGTAACAACGTAGTATGTGTTTGGATCGCTGATAAGACAATGGTTCTTTCGCCTGTGCAATGGTGTCATTATTGTCGCAGTAAACCGATAATGCTTCAACAATGCTCAGAACTACTCCAAGTTCAGTAATGAACTTCTTGATCCAGATCCTTTGCTGCTTTAGAAGCTACAATGTACTCTGCCTCCGTAGTAGAATCAGCAACGATATCTTATTTGGAACTCTTCCAACTCACCGCACCTCCATTCAAGATGAATATGTATCCAGACTGAGATTTGGAATCATCCTTATCTATCTAGAAGCAGGCATCAGTATACCCGCTTACTACCATTTCATCTCCTCCATATACCAAGAGAAAATCCTTAGTCCTTCTCAAGTACTTAAGGATTATCTTGACAGCCACCCAATGGTCCATACCAGGATCCGACTGGTATCTACTCGTAACGCTCAAAGCGTACAATACATCAAGCCTCGTACATAGCATAGCATACATGATCGATCCTATAGTTGATGCATATGGGATCTGACTCATACGAATCCTATCGTCTTCAGTGTGCGGGCACATAGACTTCGAAAGGTGAATCCCATGCCTCATGAGAATAAAACCATTCTTGGATTCTTCTATGCTAAATCATTTTAGCACTTTGTCTATGTATGTAGACTGCGAAAGACCAAGCAACCAATTTGATCTATCTCTATAGATATTAATCCCCAAAATATAGGTTACTTCTCCCATGTCTTTCATGGAGAACATTTTGGACAACCAGACCTTGACTATTTACAATACTAGGAACACGACCGCACTCCTACTAACCTTCTTATAGACACAGGGCTCCTCAGGATTTTGTGAGAAATCAAACTGTTTGATTGCCTCATCAAAATGGATATTCCAACTCTTGGATGCTTGCTTCAATCCATAAATGGAACGTTGAAGCTTACATACTTTGTTTTTGTCAATGGATGTGAAACCCTCAGGTTGTATCATATATACATCCTCAAACAGGTTTCCATTAAGGAAAGTTATTTTCACATTCATCTATCATATCACATAATCAAAATGAGCTACCATGACTAGGAGTATACGAATGGATTTAAGCATAGCTACTGGTGAAAAGGTTTCGTCATAGTCATCACCTTTCCTTTAATGATAGCCTTTTGCCACTAATCTCGCTTTATAGGTAATAATATTACTGTTGGGAATCGAAACGGCCGGCTAGAGGGGGGTGAATAGCCCTCGTTCGTTGGATGTCGTAAATTGCTCGTCTACAAAAGATTAGCGCAAGCGGAATATAATAATACAAATAGACAAAACAAAAGATAAACAAATAATGCTAACAAGGATGTAACGTGGTTCACGGCTACACCGCTAATCCACGACCCGATTCGTCCTCGGCGAATCACTCCGCCAAAACCAATCCACTATTGGTCTCTCCTTTGCACCAAGCTAGGTGGAGGTAACCTTTACAATCAAGATCACTCTTCTACAATAGAATGAAGATTAGAGCAAGTAGAAGAGTGGAAAACCGTTTAGGGCACTTTGGGAGTAGTTGGGCGTTCAAGAATTAACCTCCCAAAGCCCCATCCTCTTCCTTTTTATAAAGGAAGAGGGTTTCTTCCCGTTGACACAGGAGCAGTCGACTGATGGCACCCATCAGTCGACTGGTCATGTAGCCATTGCCCAATAACGACTGCTTTCCACGTTGGATTCCATCCAACGGTATTGGCATCAGTCGAGTGCTCCGCGAGATCGACTCCATTACGTACCCGTGCGTGTCATCATCGATCGTCGTCGCTATAGCGATCGGCCCGATCAAGCCATCGATCATTGCCAATCCGTCGGTCGGTGATCAGATCAACTTGATTCGGTGACTTAAACGTCGATCGAACCATCGACTCGAGCGATCATTGTCATGACATGGCAGTCGACTGGTGTCGGGAAAACTCATCCGACACTTGGCCAAATGGCCAAGTTTCACCTAAGAGCTACTCTTCCCGGGTTACAATCGCTCACTCTCATCCCTCGGAGTCCCTCGCCTTCGAAGTTCTCTTCGTTCGTGGCCACATCCCTCGGCAGCATCAGGCACACGGCTCTGCAATGCTCCTTCGCGTCTCTTGCCTCGAAGTCTACTTCCTCCGGCTTCACTCCAAGCTTCTCGTCTGGCGGTCCCTCGGATGCTCCAAGCGCACGGCTTCCGCAAAGCAATCCTTCACCGACTAAAGGACCGAGTCATGAGATGTGAAACTCACCACGGCTCCATGTGCGAATTACTAAGTCCTGCACGACTTCAATGCACATATCAAATCACAATTACAAACTGACTTAAACCCTTTGCCACACACATCAAAACCTAATCATGGCAAGAGATTGCCCTAACAATCTCCCCCTTTTTGATGTGTGGCAATCCGTTTAATTTAGGTAAAAACATTTGATAAAAATTTCTAAGGTAAGAAAGCATGTAAACATAAACATGATATAGCAACATGCAACTCTCCCTTAATCCATGAAACTCTCTCTACAAATTCTCCCCCTATCATAATTAACTTAAACAAAATATTTTCTCCCCCTTTGACACCATCAAAAAGATTAACACTAAGTTTTAAACTCATGGCATCAAGTCTAATAGAAGGAAAATACCAAACATTAGTCTAAAACCTGAATTTGACCTTTACTGTTCTGATTTTCAGGCCATCACGATCAGTGAGACTAAAAAATTCCATAAAATTCAAAAAATCATGAAATTTGGGGAACATATTTCTGGTAAGATTCTTTATCAGTGAAAAATAGGTCTTCATGAAAAATCATTATATTTTCACGTATTTTCCAAAAATCCAAAAGGTTTAAAAACCACTAGGTTTTTGATCATGTGAGTATCAAGTTTAACACCTAGTTTGGCATTAAATTATTTCAAAACATGAACACATAGATTTTAAAGTAAGAAATTATTTTGAAAACTTATGAAATATCCAACCATGATCTTTGGGCAATATGTCTATGAATTAAACATAAGCCTTCCCCATGATTGGTCTATTATTGCTATTTTGATATTTTAAATGACCATCTAAATGCCATAGGCATTAGTGGACATTTGTATTATCCTAACATCTCACTCATGCTAAGTTTTC
This sequence comes from Wurfbainia villosa, assembly GCA_025175895.1. Taxonomy (NCBI): domain Eukaryota; kingdom Viridiplantae; phylum Streptophyta; class Magnoliopsida; order Zingiberales; family Zingiberaceae; genus Wurfbainia; species Wurfbainia villosa. The sequence continues at coordinate 879,453 of JAKLTH010000244.1, read as the reverse complement.
AATCAAAGTAGCCTATGGTGAGTGTGAGATGCATTCTAGAGGGTATTTGTATATACTTAACCATTATATTCATGCAATTCTATCAAGGTTAAGTATCAACCTAACAATCCTCATGATCATTAAGGCATATATCAATTAATTCTACATTATGATCATGAAATACATGTATTCATCAAATTGTAATCATGCATTAGGTATTATATCATGATAATAATCAAAATATCACCTAAGGCATGATTTAAACCCTATTTCTCATGATGATGTGACAAATTTCAAAATCATAAATCATGATTGCAAACATACATAACAATTACATTAATCATCATGATTTAAGCATTATTAACTATTTATAGGCACGTTATCATCACCTAACACTATTTAAAAATGTTGTCCCACCATCCTAAGTCAACCAAAATATGATATAGGTCAATTGCATATGGTTGACTACCCAAGGGTTTTCTAACCCTTAAGGATGGATTTTGGAACCCAATACAAATTCTTTCCTATGGGGTTCACTAGATACTCCTTAGGAATCCATTTCCTAGCTATTACTTTCTTTTTATCTTGTCCCCTAGCAATTAGGCATTTGTAGGCCTTTTCATTTTTCTTTTCTTTGTATCCTAGGCCTTTCTTGTTAAAGCTATCTCTTTGGCTCCCTATGATCATGTTCAAGGTGTTGGAGCCTATAGTGAATTTTTTTAGGGCTTTTGTCAAGTAATCTACCTTTTCTCTTAGAGCCCTATTTTCATCCATGCATGCATCACTAACATTAAATGACATATATTCATGTGAGCATGCATCATCATAGCAAGAAGGAATATTTTCATTTTCATTTAAGCATGCTTTTTCTAACTTATTTTCTAAGTCCTTAATTTGATCTAGCATGCTTTTGTTCTTCTTCTTAGCTCTAAATAAGTCCTTAGTGAGGCTAGAAATCATAGACATAATTTGCTTAGGGGGTAGATTTGTTACCTCACTTACCAAATCCTCTTCTTCGGATGAGGAGGATGTAGAGGCTCCCCCTTCACTTGAGCTCTCTCCACTTGAGCTTGATTCTTTATTTTCGGTGGAGGAGCAATCCAAGTCATCAAATGCCATCAATGCAAGGTTGGAGTAGACATGATCTTCTTCATCGGATGAGGAAGAGGAAGCAAGGTCATCCAATGTCTTTGCTTTGAGAGCCATGGTCTTTCCTTTTTCCTTGGACTTCTTTTCTTCTTCCTTCTTTTTACTCCCCTTTTTCTTTTTCTTTTCTTCTTTCTTCTTCCTCTCTTCTTTGCTCTTGTTTAGGAGAGGACAATTATCCCTTATATGTCCTTCCCCTTGGCAATTGTAACAAATCACCTTTCCTCTTGGTCTTCTCCTCCTATCATTAGATTTATTAAAATGAAAACCTTTTAAAGCACGCCTTACCCTCCTTACCATATAGGCTTCTTCGGTGCTATCCATGGAGGAGGAGGAAGATGCTTCATCATCATCGGAGGAGGAGGGGATCTCTATCTTCTTCTTCCCCTTGTTTGCCAAGAATGCTACTCCTCTTGAAGGTTGGATTTTTTGCTCTTCTTGTATTCCTTCAAGCCTTGTTTCATGGAGCTCCATTGTTGAGAAAAACTCCTCCAAGGTGCTCACTTCTAAATTCTTCGAGATATAGAAGGAGTCCACCATGGAGCTCCACTTTGAGGACCGGGGAAAGGCATCTATGGCCTTCATTACCATATCCCGGTTGGAGAGCTTTTCACCTACACTTGTCAAACCGGTTAGAATTTCCTTAAATCTAGAGTGTAGGTATTTTACCTTCTCTCCCTTTTCGAGTTTGATATTGGACAATTGGGAGCGAAGGACATCTCTCCTTGCTAGCTTCGCCTCGGATGTGCCTTCATGGATCTCTATTAATTTGTCCCACATTTCCTTGGCGCTAGCACATTCTCCTATCCGGTTGACTTCTTGTTGGGGGAGGACATTGTATAGATGATGCTTGGCCTTTGAATTTGCCAAGTATTCTTCTCTTTGCCTCTTGCTCCACCTTGATTTTTCCAATGGCTCCCCATCTTCGTTCCTAGGCAACTCGAAACCGTTTTCCATTATTAAAAGGATTTCAAAGTCAGTTTCGAAGAATACCTCCATTCGCTTCTTTCACCAAGCAAATTCCCCTTTGAACTTTGGTGGATGAATGTTTGAGCCGGCCATCTTTTTGTAGTGCTCTCGCGGCGGTTAGTCCTTGAAGAGCGACCTTGCTCTGATACCACTTGTTGGGGATCGAAACGGTCGGCTAGAGGGGGGTGAATAGCCCTCGTTCGTTGGATGTCGTAAATTGCTCGTCTACAAAAGATTAGCGCAAGCGGAATATACAAATACAAATAGACAAAACAAAATATAAACAAACAATGCTAACAAGGATGTAACGTGGTTCACGGCTACGCCGCTAATCCACGACCCGATTTGTCCTCGGGGAATCACTCACCAAAACCAATCCACTATTAGTCTCTCCTTTGCACCAAGCTAGGTGGAGGTAACCTTTACAATAAAGATCACTCTTCTACAATAGAATGAAGATTAGAGCAAGTAGAAGAGTGGAAAACCATTTAGGGCACTTTGGGAGTAGTTGGGCGTTCAAGCATTAACCTCCCAAAGCCCCATCCTCTTCCTTTTTATAGAGGAAGACGATTTCTTCCCGTTGACACAGGAGCAGTCGACTGATGGCACCCATCAGTCGACTGGTCCTGTAGTCGTTGCCCAATAATGGCTGCTTTCCACATTGGATTCCATCCAACGGTATTGGCATCAGTCGACTGATGGCACCCATCAGTCGACTGATGTCAACCAGTCGAGTGCTCCGTTAGATCGACTCCATTCTGCCGCACGGTGTTATCGATCGTATCATCCCTTAGCGATCGATCAGCTCATCGATCGCCCATCTGCGTCGGTCGGTGATCAACTTGATTCAGCTGACTTAAACCAGTCGATCGAACCATCCACTCAGAGCAGTCGACTGCCATGACATGGCAGTCGACTGGTGTCAAGAAAACTCTGTAGGATATTTGACGCCGCTAGAGGGGGGTGAATAGCGTTTGACCATTCGTAGATGGAATTTGTTCGCGTTTGTTTCTACAATTTCGTTAGCACAGCAAAAATAGAAAAGTAATAATGATAATGAAATGCACAACACGTTAACACAAGGATATAACATGGTTCGGAACCACACGGTTCCTACTCCACGGATCGGGTTCGTACGAACCCTAGCGATGCCAATCACACACCACTATGAAAATAACTCCTTCTCGACACAAGTCGGAGGCGGAGAAACCTCTTACAATTTTTTACAACAATAAACAAATAGCTACAAGCAAATACAATGAAATACAAAGCAAAACTAGTAAAGAAACACTTTACAAAATGCTCTTGAATGCTTGATCGCTATGTAGATCGAGTAGCACTTGGACACCCTGAATTGCAGCAGCAACTCGCCCCAAATCGCCTCAAAGAACCCTTAGTTTTTCCTTCATCACGAGCTCCTTATAAAGCTTCAACTTGTGCTGGAAAAAGTCGATCAGTCGACTGATCGAGACCATCAGTTGACTGATGCCATTGTTGTCGTGAGACAACGGCTAGATCCACGTTGGATAAGTCCAACGGATCCTCCATCAGTCGACTGATCATACCCATCAGTCGACCGATGGAGCCTTACACCACGAGTGGGACTCCGATTCGCCATTTCTTCGAGCATCGATCGGTGATGCACGAATCGATCGATCGGCTCGAGCGGTCATTGCCCACCTGCGATCGACTACTAGGCCACTTCTTTGCAGTCAAACCCTAGTTGACTACACCAGTCGACTGCCACATGACACCAGTCGACTGGCACACCTCAAACATGAGGTTTTAGTCCAAGTATGGTGCCCCCATACTTGCTAGACCACCCTTAGCCTAGACCTAAACCTTCTAGCCACCTCCATCAGCCTCACGCCTCTCGGATCCCTCCAAGTCATCCATGACTTGTTCATCCATCGCGCTAGCCTTCAGGTGCTTCCATCGGCTATGTCATGCTAACGGTGTCTAAACCGCCAAGACACATTGGACTTACGTCGCCAAGACTCCGCTTGGACTTTACGCCGCCAACCATTGGACTTATACTGCCAAGACTCCCGCTTGGACTTTATGCAGCCAATATCAAACCCTTGGACTTCTCAAATGCCAAGACTCAAGCTTGGACTTTCCCTTGGCAACCCATGTTGGACTTTCCATGCCAAGACCCATGCTTGGACTTTCCATGCCAAGACCCATGCGCTTGGACTTTCCATTGCCAAGACCCATGCCTGGACTTTGCCAAATGCCAAGTGTCCCACTTGGACTTCCCATGCCAAGTACTCAAGACTTGGACTTTCCCATGACAATTACATTGTCATATGTTTTTGTCGAAACATCAAAACATCACTCGAGTCAAACTCGAGTCCTAGTCAATCGTGAATTGGGCCGATTGTACCAACAATATCCCCGTTTTTGATGTTTGACAAAAACCAAACAAATCACTGAGTTAGAACACTAACTCAAATCCCTTACCAATTATCCCAAATTGGTAAACACTCTCCAAATGTTCTCCCCCAAACATTCTCCCCCTTTTTGACTAATATCAAAAAGGTTTTCTCTCCAAGGAGGTCAATGTCTCATGTCCCAATGAGATCTTACAATCTCCCCCTTGGTCCAAAAATATCTAGGATGCCTACCATCTTCTTAGTGATAAGTCCCATATCACTTAAGAGAGGCAATCCTATACACTCTCCCAATTTCCAAATTGGGTTTCTAAAAACCCATCAATTTTCCCAATTGATGATACTCTCCCAATAACTTCTCCTCTTCAAGGAGAAAAAATACATCCATCATCCCAAGATGGATACCTCCCCCTAAAGGCTTGCTCCCCCTTGACCATTGCACCAACAATGTCCTTGAGAAGTCCCTAAGCCAATAGGAACTCTAAACCATCAAAATTAAGGTTAGAAATTCAACATTGAACTTTCCAACACCTTAACATTGATATAAACCCTAAACAACTCTTTTAATCCATATCCAATGGATTTTCACCCTTTATAATGCTTCCCAAAGCATATCCTAGGGTTAGGAGTGATTAGGGACCTTAACCATAGCTGAACACGGGCTAACCAAACCTAGTTTCCCGAAATCAGCCTTGGCAGTCGACTACATCGGCTACGATCATTGCTCACATCGATTATTGCCACTCAAGCGTCGGTGATTAAAATCTCGATTTTCAATTATCAGAAACGAAATTCAAAAAGTCATAAGTAATTCTACGTATATCGAAAAATCACGAAATTTGATACGTATATTACTTATAGTCATTACAATGGGTGAAAAATATTTGAAAATTATTTTACCCATAAAATACCGAAATTGATACAAAATCCAAAAGTGACTAAAAACTTTAAAGTTTAAGCTCACTTTGTATCAATCTCATCAATGGTGATTGCTATCAAAAGATAGACTTCACCAAGGTTTTTCAAAATGATTTTAAAATGTTTTCAAAATCTTATTTTGGATCATATTCCTTGGGCTCTAAGTACATGACTTGTACACAAGCTTTCCCAATGATCCACATGTTGAGTTAAGATGAGTTTGGGTTCAACTAGATGCAAAAACTATGCACCTTGAACTCAACTCATATCCTAGCATCTCACATGTATCTAGGGTGTATAAATATACATACATGTCAATTTAATGTGAGATGTGGGTTTTGTTCATCCTAATTTAGGGTTTCATGCATTCTCTAAAGCAACCCTACTTGATTCCCTTATAAATGGGACTTCAAGTCATGCCATAGTCTTTAAATCAATTTCAACCAAATTGTCTTAAATGCATGAATGATTATGGCATTAGAAATGATATAAATAAGCATATGCTCATAATCATGATGTCATGGCGTAAAATGAAATCTAAAAACACATGACATTTATCAATAATCCCTAAGCATACTCATGACATATAAAATGATTAAGACTAAGCATGATGTCATGGCATGTCATATGGCAAACAAAGCATGGCATATAAAATATATAGGTATAGTAATACCTAAATTTTAATATTAATTGCCATTTCATATAATTAATTATATTTTGCCATATTATCAGTAATCTTCCTAGTGTGCCAAAAACCCAAAATGGCAAACTCATCTCTAAAACTAAATTGTGCCAATTTAATCATTTTATCAAACTTCTCAAATAATATTGGCACATCCTAAAATCTTTTAGGATTAAAGCTCAAATGTATTTTCAAGGTAACCATAACCTTGAAAATATCCTAACGTGCCACCTTTACCATGGTTGAGTTAACTACTCATCCAATCAAGGTTTGCACACCCTAAACCCATCTTAGCGTGAATCAATCACGCTCTTAGGAAGCCAAAACCGATTTGAGCTCCTAGGGTTAATTAGGTATTCCTTAGGGATAACCTTGTTGGGTTTTCCGGCACCGCGGCGTGTGTGTGTTCGATCACGTTTCGTAAACATGAACACAGCGGAAGCAATAAAAATAATAAATCTACATTTATTACAACACACACAACACACGCATGCATATTACAACAAGTGTAGACATAACCGTAAATTTAAATTTGCAATAAAAGGAAATTTATCTACGTTATACCTTTCGTATGATGTGTAGCGGGAACGGCATCAACCGGAACGATCCTCGCTAGAATCGTCTCTATCCATATCCACGCCGAGTTGCTCGGGATGACTTCGCTAAGCCACGAGCTTCGTCATCGTACGGGTTACTAGCCTCGTGTTGAAGACGACGTGATCGAGAGATGATCATGATCCGAATCAAAATTCGGATCCAAAACGAGTCCTCAAAACTCGCTTCTCCGGAGAGGTATTCGTCAACCGATTGACAAATCCTTCGTCCTCCACCTCAGAGGATTACCGGAGATCAAATCTCCAGTAAGTTAGCCGCTGTCGGAGCTCTAACCATCGTCCAAACGACGCTCCGACGAGAGGAGAACAAGCTGTCCAGAAAACTGGACAGCTTTGGTGGAGGTGATAGGCGCCGGCCAACCAAGGGAGATAGAGCTCACCTTGATGCCAAACTTGAAGGAGATCACCGGAGCACTAACCAGCAGCAGCTCGACGCTGGCGAGGGGGAAGGTCAGCACCTTCTGGACACCGGTTGGAGCCTCAAGGTGGGCGGCGGCAAGTAGGAGGAGAGTTGGCTCCGAATTTCTCCAAGGAGAGGTGGGCGGCAACTTAGGGTTGTGGATTATGGATTAAACCATCCCTTAAGCCCTCTTTTATAGAGAACTAATTCTCTTAATGGTTATTGGATCATAAACATTAGGCCCGTAACCCGCTCCATTAAGATAAGTTAAAATAAACCAAACCATGATGGTTTATTTTAAGTTAAAATGAACCGAACCAACTTTTGGTTCATTCGTTTAAAATAAACCAAACCCTTTGGTTTATTCTCCTCCATTGGATTAGAACCAAACCATTTTGGTTCATCCATTACGTCTTCATAAGACTCGGCCCATCCACGCTTCCATTGCGACTGAAACGATTTCATGCTCGCTTTATGTTTGGTCCAACAAAACCTAGTTTCTCTCGGTCTGAGAATCCCATTCTCAAGCTCGTTTTAAATCCTTTGGATTACGCTCGTTGTGCGTGTGACCAAATAGGTTCTCGGTTTATGTTGGCCGTCTATAATTAACCATTAATTATAGAATGATCATGAGTGGCACCTAGTAGTACATCATGATCCCCAATTAACCGAAAAGATCAACGATTGATCGAACTATTTACGAAACCCTTGATGCTCGAATGAATCGTGCCCCATTCCCTTCACTCATCTTATACCCACTTGGTTCGGGACATGGTCTATAGTGTAGATCCCACTAAGTAGACTCGTCACCTAGCCCAAGTATCATTTCCTCGTCCTCTGATTCTAGTTACTCACATGTATCGAAGAGTACCTTACTCTAAACATGTAATGCTTTGGCCAGACTTTAGTAACAATCCGACGAGAGGCCATGGGTATACATCTCCTCATAGGAGTGGTTAATCCTTTATAGGCTATTCAAACACCTTCGATCACTTCGACTTATACCCAATCATCCCGGGTCCACATCTCCTTAGAGATGTTTGCTTAAGATGTCAAAGCATAAGTCTCCATGATCAAGATGACTTGAATACCGCAAGTCAAAGGAACATCGCACTTAAGCCGCAGTAAGAACTTCATTGACATATCTATATATGCAGAGAACCATATGAAGTCTTACGGCTGGTCACTCCAATGAACTAGTTACCATAACTAGCATCCACGATTAACTCCGGACATCACTATGTCTCTAGCCAGTGAGAATCAGCTGCTTGGATATACCAAGGAGTATACCTCATGCTAGTCTCGACAGAATTAATGGTGTCCAAATCCATCAATTCATCGACTAGGGATAATTTCGATACATCACAATTACATATGTAGAGATACTCACTAGTTGTGATCCAATCACAAATTCTCTCATGCTGTGAATCGTATCGTGGACATTCAGTAAATGAGTTTAAGATCCAATCAAATACATAAAACATGTATACTCAAATAGTGAATCTTCATTTATCATATAAATGGTTCATACATAAGGCGATTGCCTTAGGACATCTCTCATATATTACTAACAGACTCCCACTTGGCCTAATGCCAATCGCTACGGTATCCAATACCATAAGCTCTAACATGACCCTCAAACTTATTTTGAGGTAATGCCTTAGTCAAAGGATCCGCTAAGTTCCTTTCAGTGGGAATTTTCTCGATTTGTATTTCGTTCCTACTGATGATCTCTCTGATAAGATGATAGCGGCGAAGCACATGTTTGGATCATTGATGAGACCACATCAAGTTCAGAGTTGAACTTCTTGATCCAAACCGCTTCCTTTGCTGCTTCCAAAGCTGTAATGTATTCTGCCTTAGTGGCAGAATCCGCTATAGTGTCAAGCTTGGAACCTTTCCAACTTATTACGCCTCCATTCTAGGTGAATACATACCTAGACTGAGACATGGAATCATCCTTATGCATCATCTGCATCCGTATACCCGTATCACCATGTCCCTTCTCCATATATTAGGAACACATCCTTAGTTCTTCTTAAGTACTTAGGATCGTCTTAACACCCAATGATCCATTCTGGATCGAGGTAGTATCTGCTCGTGACACTTTCGAGCATACGATACATCGGGCCTCGTACATAACATAGCATACATGATAGATCCTATTGCGGATGCATAGGGAATCTTACTCATGCAAATCCTCTCGTCTTCTGTGCGCGGACACATAGACTTCGAAAGGTGTACCCCATGCCTGATGGGTAGGAAACCTTTCTTGGATTACGACATGCTAAACCTCTTTAGCACTCGGTCTATATATGTAGATTGCGAAAGACCAAGCAACCGTTTCGATCTATCTCTATAGATCTTAATCCCGAGGATGTAGGTTGCTTCTCCCAGGTCTTTCATGGAGAATGTCTTGGATAACCAAACCTTCAGCGGTAAGATTGAAACATCGTTTCCTATAAGTAATATGTCATCGACATACAATACTAGGAACACATTTGCCTCCCACTAACCTTCTTGTACACACAAGGTTAAATGCGGATTTTGTGAGAAATCAAACTTTTGATGGTCTCATCAAAGCGGATATTCGACTCTGGATGCTTGCTTGATCCATATATGGACCGTCGCAATTTGCATACCTTGGTTTTATCAACCGATGTGAAACCCTCAGGCTGTATCATATACACGTCCTCGAGCAGGTTTCCATTAAGGAAAGCTGTTTTCACATCCATCTGTCATATCTCATAATCATAATGAGCCGCTATGGTCAGAGCATCCGAATGGATTTAAGCATAGCTACAGGCGAATAGGTTTCGTCATAATCAACACCTTGTTTTTGACGATATCCTTTCGCCACCAATCTAGCCTTATAGGTAATCACATTACCATCCATATCGGTTTTCTTCTTGAAAACCCACTTGCACCCTATAGGCTTTATCCCTTCAGGTGGGTCAACCAAGTTCCAAACTTGGTTTTCGTACATGGAATCCATTTCCGACTTCATGGCACCAAGCCACTTATCCCTTTCTGAACTTGTCAGCACTTCTTCATAACTGGTAGGCTCCTCATCATCAATGAGTAACATGTCGTTCGATTCACTTACGAGAAATCCATATCTCTCAGGAATATTGCGTGTTCTACCAGATCTACGAAGATGTGGTGTTACAATAGGTCCAGCCGATTGCTCATCACTATGAGTTGTCAGTTGTTGTGCTTCACCAGGTATCTCATCAATGTCTATTTGAGTCTCTCGAGCCTCCTCAAGCTCGACGACACTCCCACTGTTTTCTTGCAAGAGAAACTCTTTCTCTAGAAACACAGCATGCCTTGAAACAAACACCTTTTGTTCCACGGGAAGATAGAATTGGTAACCCCTTGTTTCCTTAGGGTATCCAATAAATAGACATTTATCGGACTTAGCATCAATTTATACGTCTGATCCTTCACATAAGCGAGACAACCCCATATCTTCAAGTAAGATACATGAGGTTTCTTACTATTCCATATCTCATATGGAGTAGTTGAGACTACCTTGGTAGGCATTACATTTAACAAGTAATATGCAAGTGCATAACCCCAAAAGGACTTGGGAAGAGTCGCATGATTCATCATTGACCGACCATGTCCAACAAGGTCGATTCGCCTCTCGGATACACCATTATCTTTGTGGTGTATAGGCGGAATCCATTGAGACAATATACCAATGTCTCTTAGATAATCAATAAACTCTTTACTTAATAATTCACAACCTCGATCCGAACGAAGTATTTTAATACACTTGTCATGTTGTTTCTACTTCATTCTGAATTCTTTGAACCTTTCAAAGGCTTGGACTTGTGTTTCATCAAGAACACATACCCAAACCGTAGTGATCATCGGTGAAGGTAATGAAGTAGCTATAGCCTCCTAAAGCTTGAGTTGACATAGGTCCACATACATCGGTATGTATTAGTCCTAGTAACTCTCCCACTCGTTCACCTTTTCCAGTAAAAGGTAACTTAGTCATCTTGCCTTTTAAGCATGATTCGCATGTATCGTATGAATCCAATTCAAACGATTCGAATTCCACATCGGTGTAATTCGGACATCGTTTCTTGCTTATATGGCCAAAACGACAATGCCACATATAGAGTCTAATTGATTATCCTTTGAGCACCCTTGTTGCTCGCTTCGATATTGAAAGATGTCCTTTGGATCGTCAGCGTATAAACACCATTGCTTAAAGTTCCGGTCCATAAAGAACTCCCATTCAAAGTTATGTAACAACAATTGTTACTAAAAGTCAAATGGTACCCATTTCTATTTAAACAAGAAATATAAATGATGTTCTTTATCAACGAAGGAACATAAAAGCAATTGTCCAGTTCTAAGACAAGTCACTGTAGGGAGTTTCAACAAATGCGTTCGATGGCGAGTGCGGCAACCTTTGCTCCATTCCCAACCACATAAATTTGACTCTCCTTGGCGAGTCTTCTTCTATTCCTTAGCCCATGTATGTCATTACATATATGTGAGCCACACCCGATATCCAATACCCAAGTGTTTGAGGAAATAGAATGACAATCAATAAAGATTATTTCTGAAGAAGATGGGTCATACGATTCATTATACTTCTTCAAGTACTCAATATAAATCTTGCACTTTCTTGAAATGGCTCTCCTTGCCATAATGATGGCAAGTTTCCTTTGTGCTAGTTCTACCTTCTTAGCCCTTCTCTTCTTCTTTCCCTTCTTTTGTTCCTTTGACTTCCTCTTAGAACCTTTCTTGAGAATCAACTAACAACATCCCTACTCATGCTTCTCGGAAGACTCCACGGTCTTGACATATTGAAAGCGATACCACGGATGAACCTTCTAGCATCTCGGAGGTGAAGAGGGCTTTGAGACTTGAACCTTTGAATCTCACTTGCTCATCAACCAACTCACAAAGATGAAGGACTACGATATGAGCATCCATATGCTCATGCTTTGCTTCGTAGCTTGGGTTCCATCACGGCTAGCATGATGCAACTCATTTGTTCGAGAATCACTCACATGTTTTACGATAGGCCAACAATTGGTCGAGTTGCATCGTCACTAGGGGAAGCGGGAAGAGCGCCGAGGACATTTGCAAGCTTTTCAACCTTGAGAACAATTCTCAAGCTTCTAAGCCGATCCGAAGCTCGGCCCGATCAATTTATTGAATCCAAAATGGAACACATAAATTCAAAGACATCATGATCAATCTTAGAAATACAAAACGAGCATATATGAGAAAGATGATTTTTTAAAATGCATCAATATACATTTATAAATCCCATTCATTTTTCGAATTTCAAAAACCCCAAAATCACTTCGGGAGATCGTAGGTCCATCTCCGAATGGGCTGATATCCATCATAGTTATGAACAACCTTGGAGAGAGTCCAACAAGCCATTCGTAACTATGACGGTAGGTATCAACTATACCGATTGCATATCACGTATATGCAACTATCACAATGTGCTATCAACTAATTGAATGTTCACACATACATCGGGTTGTTAACACATTAACAAGTATGCATCATATGCATAGCACCCAACTTCACCTCCCTTTACATCGACCTTGGAGAGAGTCCAACAAGCCGATGCTCCAGGTTAAAGCCAACCCATTAATTGGGAAATAGTTTTAATATGGTTAGAGCGCATTCAACCAATTAGCCCAGCTTGGAGAGAGTCCAACAACCAAAGCTAACGATTGTCCTCAAACTCAGACCATCTAAGTATTAAACTATTCCATGGGGTGAACATGTTAGGGTTGAGGGCTTGGAGAGAGTCCAACAACTCAAACAAGAAACGGAACTCTTGTTCTAACCATATTAATGGAAGGTGTAGGCTTTAATATTGTTTAAGGGTTTTTATGTCTCATCCTCTTTGCATGCAAATAACTATTATCTACATGGCATGGCATACATGGCATACATCTACATGTCACGACATGCATGGCATAATGTTATGCATCTAATGCAATTACATGACATACAATTATGTCATGTATATATTTCCTTATATGTCATAACTATTTATGGAAATAAAATATGTTTAAGATTTGATTCTCCAAATGAAATCATAATTAAATGAAACAAATTTCTAAATCTAATCACATATTTTATTCATGGAATTATTTGATTAAGGAAAATCTATTTAGGAAACCAATTTCCTAAATCATTAAAACTACTTATGGAAATAAAATATTTTAAGATTTACTTTCCCAAATCAAATCATGATTAAATTAGGAAACAAATTTCCAGAATCTAATCAAATATTTTATTTATGGAAAATATCAATTTCCATAAATACTTCCAACTTTCCAAAAGTGGAAGATTTCCATAAATACTTCTAGACTTTCAAAAATTGAAAAATTTCCATAAATCAGAAATACATTATGACTATCGCAAAACCATTTTTACGATTATGTCGAAACACAACCTGGGCTCTGATACCACTGTTGGGTTTCCGGCACCGCGGCGTGTGTGTGTTCGATCACGTTTCGTAAACATGAACACAGCGGAAGCAATAAAAATAATAAATCTACATTTATTACAACACACACAACACACGCATGCATATTACAACAAGTGTAGACATAACCGTAAATTTAAATTTGCAATAAAAGTAAATTTATCTACGTTATACCTTTCGTATGACGTGTAGCGAGAACGGCATCAACCGGAACGATCCTCGCTAGAATCGTCTCTATCCGTATCCATGCCGAGTTCCTCGGGATGACTTCGCTAAGCCACGAGCTTCGTCTTCGTACGGGTTACTAGCCTCTTGTTGAAGACGACGTGATCGAGAGATGATCACGATCCGAATCCAAAATGAGTCCTCAAAACTCGCTTCTCCGGAGAGGTATTCGTCAACCGATTGACGAATCCTTCGTCCTCCACCTCAGAGGATTACCGGAGATCGAATCCCCGGTAAGTTAGCCGCTGTCGGAGCTCTAACCATCGTCCAAACGATGCTCCGACGAGAGGAGAACAAGCTGTCCAGAAAACTGGACAGCTTTGGTGGAGGTGATAGGCGCCGGCCAACCAAGGGAGATAGAGCTCACCTTGATGCCAAACTTGAAGGAGATCACCGGAGCACTAACCGGCAGCAGCTCGACGCCGGCGAGGGGGAAGGTCAGCACCTTCTGGACGCCGGTTGGAGCCTCAAGGTGGGCGGCGGCAAGGAGGAGAAGAGTTGGCTCCGAATTTCTCCAAGGAGAGGTGGGTGGCAACTTAGGGTTGTGGATTAGGGCTTAAACCATCCCTTAAGCCCTCTTTTATAGAGAACTAATTCTCTTAATGGTTATTGGATCATAACCATTAGGCCCGTTAACCCGCTCCATTAAGATAAGTTAAAATAAACCAAACCATGATGGTTTATTTTAAGTTAAAACGAACCGAACCAACTTTTGGTTCATTCATTTAAAATAAACCAAACTCTTTGGTTTATTCTCCTCCATTGGATTAGAACCAAACCATTTTGGTTCATCCATTACGTCTTCATAAGACTCGGCTCATCCACGCTTCCATTGCGACTGAAATGATTTCATGCTCGCTTTATGTTTGGTCCAACCAAACCTAGTTTCTCTCGGTCTGAGAATCCCATTCTCAAGCTCGTTTTAAATCCTTTGGATTACGCTCGTTGTGCGTGTGACCAAATAGGTTCTCGGTTTATGTTGGCCATCTATAATTAACCATTAATTATAGAACGATCATGAGTGGCAGCTAGTAGTACATCATGGTCCCCAATTAACCAAAAAGATCAACGGTTGATCCAGAACTATTTCTGAAACCCAAGTATGGTGCCCTCATACTTGCTAGACCAAGTATGGTGCCCTCATACTTGCTAGACCACCCTTAGCCTAGACCTAAACCTTCTATCCACCTCCATTAGCCTCATGCCACTCGGATCCCTCCAAGTCATCCATGACTTGTTCATCCATCGCGCTAGCCTTCAGGTGCTTCCATCGGCTATGTCATGCTAACGGTGTCTACACCGCCAAGGCACATTGGACTTACGCCGCCAAGACTTCGCTTGGACTTTACGCCGCCAACCATTGGACTTATGCTGCCAAGACTCCCGCTTGGACTTTATTCAGCCATGTATGGTGCCCTCATACTTGCTAGACCACCCTTAGCCTAGACCTAAACCTTCTAGCCACCTCCATTAGCCTCACGCCTCTCGGATCCCTCCAAGTCATCCATGACTTGTTCATCCATCGCGCTAGCCTTCAGGTGCTTCCATCGGCTATGTCATGCTAACGGTGTCTACACCGCCAAGGCACATTGGACTTACGCCGCCAAGACTTCGCTTGGACTTTACGCCGCCAACCATTGGACTTATGCTGCCAAGACTCCCGCTTGGACTTTATTCAGCCAATATTAAACCCTTGGACTTCTCAAATGCCAAGACTTAAGCTTGGACTTTCCCTTGCCAACGCATGTTGGACTTTCCATGCCAAGACCCATGCTTGGACTTTCCATGCCAAGACCCATGCGCTTGGACTTTCCATTGCCAAGACCCATGCCTGGACTTTGCCAAATGCAAAGTGTCCCACTTGGACTTCCCATGCCAAGTACTCAAGACTTGGACTTTCCCATGACAATTACATTGTCATATGTTTTTGTCGAAACATCAAAACATCACTCAAGTCAAACTCGAGTCCTAGTCAATCGTGACCTGGGCCGATTGCACCAACAAACTCATCCGACACTTGGCCAAATGGCCAAGTTTCACCTAAGAGCTACCCTTCCCGGGTTACAATCGCTCACTCTCATCCCTCGGAGTCCCTCGCCTTCGAAGTTCTCTTCGTTCGCGGCCACGTCCCTCGGCAGCATCGGGCGCACGGCTCTGCAATGCTCCTTCGCGTCTCTTGCCTCGAAGTCTACTTTCTCCGGCTTCACTCCAAGCTTCTCGTCCGGCGGTCCCTCGGATGCTCCAAGCGCACGGCTTCCGCAAAGCAATCCTTCACCGACTCAAGGACCGAGTCATGAGATGTGAAACTCGCCACGGCTCCATGTGAGAATTACTTAGTCCTGCACGACTTCAACGCACATATCAAATCATAATTACAAACTGACTTAAACCCTTTGCCACACACATCAAAACCTAATCATGGCAAGAGATTGCCCTAACAATTACCATCCATGTCAGTTTTCTTCTTCAAAACCCTCATGCACCCTATAGGCATTATGGCTTCGGGTGGGTCTACCAAGTTTCAAACCTGGTTTTCATACATGGAATCCATTTCCGATTTCATGGCTATTAGCCATCTATCCTTGTCTGAACTATTCAGTGCCTCTTCATAATTAGTAGGTTCCTCATTATCTATGAGCAACACGTCATTAGATTCACTTATGAGAAATTCATAACTCTCAGGAATCCTATGTGTCCTACTAGATCTACAAGGCGGTGGTGTATTATTAGGTTCAGCTATTACCTTATCCGAATGAGTAATCAATTGTGGTTCTTGACTAGACATCTCTTCTGTGTCTATCGGAGCCTCTTGAACTACACTTAATTCAACCTCACTCTCACTGTTTTCCTGTAAGAGAAACTCCTTCTCTAGGAATACAACATGCCTTGAAACAAACACCTTTTGTTCCAAGGGATGATAGAATTGGTAACCCCTCGTTTCCTTAGAGTAACCAATAAATAGACACTTATCAGACTTAGCCTCCAGCTTGTCTGATACTATCCTCTTCCCATAAGCAGGACAACCCCATATCTTCAAATAAAATAAATGAGGTTTTCTACTTTTCCACATCTCATATGGAGTAGTAGAGATTGCCTTAGTAGGGACTCTATTTAACAAGTAAACAGCGGTCTCAATTGCAAAACTCCAAAAGGTTTTTGGAAGACTTCCATGCTGCATCATTGACCTAACCATGTCCAACAAGGTTCGGTTTCGCCTTTCAACCACACCATTATGTTGCGACATGTAAGGTGGAGTCCTTTGGGACAAGATGTCATTGTACCATAGATAATCTTGAAACTCTTGGCTTAAGTATTCTCCACCTCGATCCGATTGAAGTACTTTAATACTTTTCCTAAGTTGTTTCTCTACTTCCTTTCTAAAATCTTTAAACCTTTCAAAGACTTCAGACTTGTATTTTAACATATACAAATACTCATATCGTGAATAATCATCGATAAAGGTAACGAAGTAGCTATAACCTCCTATGGCATGAGTTGACATTGGTCTGCATACATCAGCATGTATAATGCCCAATACCTCAACTTCTCGTTCACCCTTTCCTCTGAAAGGTAGTTTAGTCATAAACACATGTGTCACGCCCCGAGAGTATGCTGAGCCGAAAAGCAAATGGACAGCATCTCCCCTGTATGTGACAACATATTCTGTTTATACAAGCCTTTCAGCCACAACCACAATAACATATACAAATGTGAATACAACAAAACACAGCGAAAACTTTCTAAAAAAATAATTGTTGGAACGTCGGTGGCGGGCTAGAGTGGGGTGAATAGCCCCAATTGCGTGTGTGGTGGAATTCATTCGCGTTCATTGCGTGCTTCTCTCTACAATTCGTTAGTGCAGCGGAAATACAAATAACAAGTATGAATATACAAGACAAATACAAAGCACACACAATACACCAAGATATACATGGTTCGGAACCTTATGGTTCCTACTCCATGGGTGAGCTCAACGAGCTCGTGTTATGCGTACGACACTAACAACAACTCCTTCCCGACAACACGTCAGAGGTGGAAAAACCTCGTACAAGGATTACACAAGTAATACAATGAAATACAAGCTAATACAAGACAATAAACAAAACAAGTAAAGAACACTTTACAACAATGCTTTGAACTCTTTGCTTGTACCTTGCTTTGGTTTGGCTCTTGAAGGTCTAGAATGCAACAACAATTCCCCTCCAAAATCTCTCCAAAAGTCTTGTTGAAATCCTCTCCAAAGCTCCTCCTTTTATGTTTGTCTCGGGCTGATTTCTTGCCAATCAGTTGACTGCTCCTGGCCTCCAGTTGACTGCTCCTGTAGCCATTGTCTCACAATGACCGAATCCACGTTGGCAAAAATCCAACGGATAACCATTAGTTGATTGATCATACCCATTAGTTGACTGATAACCCCATTAGTCGAGTGCTCGGTGCAATCACTCGACTGGAAAGTGTTCTATGCCCGAATCTGACCCAATCAGTCGACTCATCTCCATCATCGATCGATGATGGCGTGCGATCAGCCGCCCTCCTCGTGATCGATTGTTCGGCGAACACAGTCGTCGAACCGTTGAGTCGATTGACCTAGAGCAGTCGATTGGTACCTATACCAGTCAACTGATGTCGGGTAAAACCTCAAACACCATGTTGTTTGAGCATTGACCGTCAGGTAAACCCTCAAACACCATATTTGAGCCTCTGACACTCAGTCTTAGCCACTTGACCATGTCCACCTCATCCTCTCATGGAGTTCCCCACTGAAGCTCTCTTCCCTCAGCTTATGTCCCTCGGATGCACCAAGAGCATGGCTTCGCAATGCCATCCTTTTTGTCTCTTGCCCTCGAAGTATGCTTCCCTTAGGCCTCACTCCATTCGATCCCCATCCGATGGTCCCTCGGATGCACTAAGCTCACGGCTTCACAATGTCATCCTTCACCGACTCAAGGACCCCGAGCCTAGTGAACTTGCCAAGTCCTCAAGACTTCCCACACCAAGCCTCATGATTTGATTTTCCATGCCAAGCCCCATGCTTGGACTTTCACCGCCAAGGCTACACACTTGGACTTACATGGTCAACCCATGTTGGACTTTCCAACACCAAGCCCTATGCTTGGATTTTCCTAACACCAAGCCCCATGCTTGGACTTTTCACCACCAAAGCTACACACTTGGATTTACGTGGCCAACCCATGTTAGACTTCCCATAATAATCCCATGTCATACATTTTGTCTAACATCAAAATACAGTTCGAGTCAAACTCGAGTCCTGGACCGATTGCACCAACAATCTCCCCCTTTTTGATGTTTGACAAAACCTCAAACTCAAGTCTACCAATTATCCCCAATTGGCAATTCTCACATCCCAATGAGAATTCCAACTATCCAAATTGGTAACTTCTCCCCCTTTTTGACATACATCAAAATGGTCCTCCCCAAGGGTATGAATGTCTCATATCCCAATTAGATCTTACAATCTCTTCCTTGAAGGAAACACATGCCCAAATCTTTCTAGTGATAAGTCTCATATCACTTAAGAGAGGCAATCCCAAATTTTCCTCCCATGAGGAAAAATACACATTCATCTTCCCATGATTTATACCTCCCCCTAAAGGCTTGCTCCCTCTTGACCATTGCACCAACAATGTCCTTGGAGAGTCCCTAAGCCAATAGGAACATTTAAACAATCAAAATTAAGGCAAAGTTCAATAATGAACTCTCACACACCTTAAAATTGATACTCACTCTAAACACTTCTCCTAATTTATATCCAATGGATTTTTACCCTTTCTAATGCTCTCCAAAGCATGTCCTAGGGTTAGGAGTGGTTAGGGGACCAAAACATAGCTGAACTTGGGCCTAACAACCATGGTTTACCCGAAATCAACATTATCAGTCGACTATATCAGATATCAGTCGACTCCTTCCCACATCAGTCGACTACCATTCATGGCAGTCGACTGATAACTGCAAAAATGCAGTTTTCAATTTTCAGAACCTAAGTTCCGAAATTCATAAGTAAATATACCTTTGTTGAAAAATCATGAAAATATGTACGTACATTACTTATCAAAAATATTATGGGTGAAAAATATTTAAAAATTATTTTACCTATAAAATAGTGAGATTGATACAAAGTTCAAAAGTTAAGAAAAGCTTCAATATTGAGCCCTCTTTGTATCACCTCATTCAATGGTGATTGCTATCAAAAGATAGACTTCACCAAGGTTTTTTAAAATGTTTTTGAAATATTTTTAAATTTTTAAATTACTTTTTCCTAAACATCTCACTTGTATCTAAATGTATAAAACACATACAAGTCATGTATTAGTGAGAAGTGGGGTCTTTGTTATTTATGGTTTCATGCATATCTCTAGGCAACACTATTTGATTCCCTTATGCATGAGACTTCAAATCATGCCTTAGTCCTTAAATTCATTTTATTTATGCATGAATGATGATTATGGAATAATTGATACAAAGATAAGAGCATGTGCCAAAATCATGATGTCATGGCATGTGTTTGAAATCTAAGCATACATGACATATAAAAATAACTCTAAATATGATCATGACATTTTATATGATGAAAATAAATATGATGTCAAGGCATGACAAGGCAAACAAAGCATGGCAATTATAAAATACTAAGGTATAGAATACCTAAGTGTTAAGCCCAAATTGCCATTTCTAAAATCAAATCTATTTTTGCCTTAATGCCAATTATCCCCCTAGTGTGCCAAAAACCCAAAATGGCACACCATTACTCCTAAGACCTAATTGTTTCAATTTAATCATTTTTCATCTTCTCAAACAACATTGGCACATCCTAATGTGTCAACTCTACCATGCTTGGTTAACTACCCATCCACTT
This sequence comes from Wurfbainia villosa, assembly GCA_025175895.1. Lineage (NCBI taxonomy): Eukaryota > Viridiplantae > Streptophyta > Magnoliopsida > Zingiberales > Zingiberaceae > Wurfbainia > Wurfbainia villosa. Next base: position 858,769 of record JAKLTH010000244.1, on the reverse strand, counting down.
AGGGTTGACACACTCTAACCCATCTAGTGTGAATTGATCACGCTTCTAGGAACCCAATACCTATTGGAGCTCCTTGGGTTAGCTAGGTATTCACTAGGGATAACTTTTCTAGATACCTTCCTAATGACCCTTTTAGGTTTTGACACCTTAGTCATTTGGTTCTTTCCTAAGTCAAACCTAGGGGTAACTCCCCCTTTGACCTTCTTAGTGGCTTTCTTGGTTTTTCTTAAGTCCTTAGCCACTAAGCACACATCATGACTAATCTTAGGGATAACTTCCCTATTAGCCTTGACCTTTCTAGAACTAGAAATAGTTCCATAATTGAATGGAACATTATGATAGAACTTAGGTTTGTGAACCAAACCTTTCTTTCCCTTGGACATTTCTTGTCTCCTAGGCCTTGAATTTTGAACATTTAACAACCCTTTAAATGAATTTGTCATAATTTTGAGGGTCTTCTCAAGTTTCTCAAGCCTTGACCTCAAGGCTCGGTTCTCTAACTCTAATTTTCCTAATTTTGAATTTTCATTAATCTTTTGGGAATTGTTTCTTTTCTTAGGCATATGCTTAGATTTCTTGGGGTTAATGCCCAGTTTTCTTCTATTCTCCTTATAGACTCCCTAGGATGGATTGGCCTAGAGTTATGATGTCTAGGTTTGTCCTTAGGTAAACTAACATGCTTGCCACCTAGACAAAAATATTTATTCCTATTAGCATGCTATTCATTAATAATAGCAAGTGAACTAAAATAATTTTTAGTATGCTTCTTATCCTTAGGAGTTGAAGGTACATTAATTAAATTTACCTTAGGGTTAGCTTTGGAAGCTCCCCCTACATGTGATACGCCTTCTTGCCCTTTCTTCCTCCCCCTAGGGCATTGGCTTCTATAATGTCCCCTTTGGTTGCATTTGAAGCACACAATGTGCTCCTTCCTTCTAGTTGAGGGAACTCCGACATCTTTCACTTTTGGGACCGGTTGAGCTTTCTTCACCTTCTTGGGACACTTGCTTTTATAGTGTCCTTACTCCCTACACTCAAAGCATATTATGTGACTTTTATTTTTAAGCACAATGCATGAGTTACCTAGGGAGGTGGATGCCTCTTGATCTTCACTTCTCCCAGATGTAAATACTTCTTCTTGATCTTGTTCCGGGATGGAAGACCTCTCCTCCCCCTCAATGCTAGAGGTGGAGGTCTCCACCAAGTCATCCACATCGTCGAAGGTTGATGGCAATTCTCCCTCGGCATCCTTCTCTACTTGTGCCGGTTCGGGAATTTCATTGAATTTTAGCACCTTATGCCACAACTCCTTTGCATCCCTATAATTACCTAATCTAGACCAAATATGGTTAGGAATCAAATCACTTAGCAATTTGATTACCTTGAGATTTGTCTTGAAATCCTTGATTTGGTCCTTGTTCCATTTTTTCTTTTCTATTGGCATGTTGTCTTTACCCCTAGGCACTTCAAAACCATTTTCAATAATTAGCATTAAATCGAAATCGATTTCGAAGTATACCTCCATCCTTTTCTTCCACCAAGAAAAGTCTCCATCGAATTTCGGTGGATGGATGTTGATGTCGGCCATCTTGTTGTGCTTGTTTTGGCGATTAGTCTGCGACAAACTCCTCGCTCTGATACCACTTGTTGGAACGTCGGTAGCCGACTAGAGGGGGGTGAATAGCCCCAATTGCATGTGCAGTTGAATTTTTCACGTTCGTTGCGTGATCATCTCTACAATTCGTTAGCGCAACAGAAATACAAATAACAATACAATATCAAATAACACAAGATATACGTGGTTCGGAACCTTAGGGTTCCTACTCCACGGGTGAGCTCAACGAGCTCGTGTTATGTGCACGACACTAACAACAACTCCTTCTCGACAACACGTCGAAGGTAGAGAAACCTCGTACAAGGATTACACAAGTCATACAATGAAATACAAGCTAATACAAGACAATAAACAAAACAAGTAAAGAATACTTTACGACAATGCTTTGAACTCTTTGCTTGTAGCTTGCTTTGGTTTGGCTCTTGAAGGTCTGGAATGCAGCAGCAATTCTCCTCCAAAATCTTCCCAAAAGCCTTGTTGAAATACTCCCCAAACTCCTTCTTTTATGTTTGTCTCGGGCTGATTTCTCGCCGATCAATCGACTGCTCCTGGCCTCCAGTCGACTGCTCCTGTAGCCATTGTCTCAAAAGGGTCGAATCCACGTTGGCAAAAACCTAACGGATAGCCATCAGTCGACTGATCATACCCATCAGTCGATTGGTAATTCCATCAGTCGAGTGCTCAGCACAATCACTCGACTCAAAAGTGTTCTGTGCCCGAATTTGCCCCAATCAGTCGACTATTCGGCCAAAACCTGGTCAGTCGAACATCGGTCGAGTCCAATCGCCCTAGAGTAGTCGACTGGTACCTATATCAGTGGACTAATGTTGGGTAAAACCTCAAACACCAAGTTGTTTGAGCATCTGACCGACGAGTAAACCCTCAAACACCATGTTTGAGCCTCCAACACTCAGTCTTGGCCACTTGGCCAAGTCCACCTCATCCTCTCATGGAGTTCCACACTGAAGCTCTCTTCCCTCAGCCTACGTCCCTTGGATGTACCAAGCGCACGGCTTCGCAATGTCATCCTTTGCGTCTCTTTCCCTCGAAGTATGCTTCCCTTGGGCCTCACACCATTCGCTCCCCGTCCAACGGTCCCTCGGATGCACCAATTGCAATGCTTCACAATGCCATCCTTCACTGACTCAAGGACCCCGAGCCTAGCGAACTTGCCAAGTCCTCAAGACTTCCCACACCAAGCCTCATGCTTGGATTTTCAATGCCAAGCCCCATGCTTGGACTTTCACCGCCAAGGCTACACACTTGGACTTACATAGCCAACCCATGTTGGACTTTCCAACACCAAGCCCTATGCTTGGATTTTCCTAACACCAAGCCCCATGCTTGGACTTTTCACCACCAAGGCTACACACTTGGATTTATGTGGCCAACCCATGACAATCCCATGTCATACGTTTTGTCTAACATCAAAATACAGTTCGAGTCAAACTCAAGTTCTGGGCCGATTGCACCAACAATAACTACACATAGTGCATACTGGTATGACTAACACAAAAATATAAAGAAAACATCATCATAACCCGCACCAATATGTGCGTACATCAACAATGTAAAACACACATCCACCATAAATCCGGATCGATATAAGAAACATCCGAAAACAACGGAAACATAAAACCAAGCCGGGACCCTTGGAAATGAGATTAGAGGTTGCCAGCCAGCATTGCTCCAAGCCCATCATGAAGTCGGCTACCTGTTACCTGGGCGACAAGAAAACCCAGGGTCTATGGTGGTGAGTACAAAACTCAGCGGTAATAAGAATAAAAGTTCATGCATAATTTTTATATATCACATGTGAGTCAATAATATGCTGTCTATAGGTATAGACGATATACACCAACATAATATAACAATTGTATAACTAAACTGATCAAAAATAACAACATAAGGTACTGACATACCTAAGGATCAGCAACGATGTAACTCATACAACCTGAGTATAAGTACCAAAATACAACACCTACAACATGGTAGAGTAAATACTAACTCTATAAACAACATTACCGACCTAGTACCGTTCTATGTCCAATACAGAATGAACCGGGTCCATCCCGTATCACCTCAAGATATTGGTCAAAGGTATACAATAGTCTGACAAACTCAATACTGGTAATCCACACATGACCATACAAAATATGCAAGTAGAATGCAAGATGATGTACAATCAAACATAGCTCAAACAAATGCAACATCTCAACAAGCATACATATAGACTGCATCTATATATATACTAATCACAACCATATATACATGCATATATATATATATATATATATATATATATATATATATATATATATATATATATATATATATATATATATATATATCTGAAAATATGCAAAATTCCATAAGAACACGATAATGCAGAATGCATGGTCATGCCTGCTCATCCTAAAGCTACCACGACCCCAGTGTGGACTAGGTGGCTCGACATGACAACTGTCCCAACTCAATATCAACCACTGCTCTCGAGTGGCCGAGTGGGCAGTATAAAGTAACATATAAGCGTAAAGAGCTCGTTACACAATGGGGGTCTCTGCTGTTGGCCACTCCGAAAGTCACTACCCATTAGTGGTTGAGTGCCACACATGTAGGACAACTGCACGCAACTCCAACTACCACCGTCTATAGTGGTTGAGTGTGGTACAATAAATGCTCTGCACTCACACCAGTTACTCCTCCATGAGTAACGCAGAAGGAAGGAGACCAAGTCACCAGCATGCATGCAAATGACATGAATACATAGTCACACATACATATATCCACCACAGACTCTCTATCCTATAGAGAGTCATACACAACTGATCAACACACTCTTTGTTTTGCAGAGAGTCATACTCAACTGATAATAACACTCTCTATCCTGCAGAGAGTCATACTCAACTGATCACAACCAAGCTAGGATCACCGGTCCGTAGCGACACACTATCCACAATTCACATGACCATACATATGTCCACAACACACTCTCTATTCTATAGAGAGGCATATACAACTGACAACAACCAAGCTAGGACCTCCAGTCCGTAGCGACGCTGTGCCGACAAATCACATGTCCATACACGACTACATGATCCATAGTGGATATGTACACAACATCAAGATATAACATGGAAACTCAACTTTACTTCTAGAATCATCCACCCTCGGATGATTTATCTAAATTGCACAATTCAGTTTTACAACTGAATTTAACTATGTATACATAGGTAAACCACTACAGGTCCACTTACCATAACATCTATAATTCATAACAAAGATGAATGAATAGATAACAACAATAATAGAGTATTTAAGTACAAAGGCAAGTATCAAGCATCAGAAAAACTAGAGTGGAGTCAAGGTCAAAGTGACAATAATAAAAAGTTATATACTTCAGGGTTTAGCTACTACCAAACCAAGGTAGGAAATATTACCCACCTGATGTGAAGACTAATCTGAAAATATCATTTGTCTTCACGTCGAAGAATCTATCTCAAATCAACATTATGTACACAACACATAATACAATTTAGTTCTATCGTACAATGAATGATCAAATTGAATCCTATATCGACTTTATATCCCGATTAATTATCATTCTTCCTACTCCAACTACAGATCAACTGTAATACAGTATGCATCCATAAAACATCCAAATATGGACTTACCAAACTTAAATTCGCTTGCACGACCTCTTTATCCAATGTTAGAATATCAGATCTACTAAACCGCCAAAAAAATACTATATGTAAATCCACAATTAACACCACTATATCAAAGCTTACCTATTCTTGTTTCAATTGCCCACACCAGACTTGGAATCAAGCCTTGTGCCAAATATGAGCAACTTCACTTAGCTCACTTCATCACCTGAAATTAATCACCAATCCCCTTTAAAATAACTGTTTATATCCCCAATTCATTGAAGAGAAATCTGAACAAGCTCACCAAGAATCAACTGTGGGTGATTCACAACACCACGCTCGAACCACCAATAGTTGTACGGTGGTGTGCTTCCCAGTTATGACAATGGGGGTTGTTCACGGCATAAAACCAGGTCACGTCAACCAAAAGAAGATTGACCATTAACCACAACATAGGATGTTGGTGATGAGACAAACGATGACCATGCAACTGTTCAGTTGGTGATCTCCGGTGACGAAGCTGTAGAGGAGAGCAAAAACAACCTAGCTCGAGTGGCAACTGGACCATACTCACAGTGAGAAGAAAAGAGGGCGAGATCAAGTCCACCGATCAAGCAGTGGGCGATGGTGAATGGTGGCAACGGGCGAAGGTACACCACAGTGGATCTGTCGCTCATGGCTAGGATTGGCTCCTCCTTATCCTTAGCAGCAACCGATCCAAGCGGTGGCCGATGGATGGTGGCTCGACACGGGATCGCAGGTCGACGACGAAGCAAGAGACGATGATGTTGCTCACGGCTAGCGAGGCCAATGATGTTGTGTTGCCGTCTGGATCTGGAGAAGACGAAGTTGCGGAGGATGAAGGAGAAGAGGGTTCGACCAATTAAGGAGCGGCGATGGTGAGTGATGGATATCCCTGACAAGGCTGGCGACCAACATTGTGCACCGGCAAGAGGTGCAGCGATGCTGAGGAAATCAAGCTCCCCGATCGAGAAGGCAGGTGGCATCGGCGTTGGTCGCGAGGCGACGGAGATCGGGAGGAAGAAGAAGAAGAAGAGTCGGGAAAACAGAATCGACAAACCCAGGGGAAATGGAAGGGATCGGGCGGAAATAAATGTTTAGCATAGCTTAATTAAACCTATTAATTCCTCAATAGCAGATAGTCTAAACAAGATTTATAAAAGCCTATCTGTTTTATCCCCATGAAATGTTCATAAAACTTCCGTTTAAATCCAGAAAAATTTCTAAAAATTCTTGAAAAATATTATAAGTTAATTTTTTAATTAAAAAGCGTATTTATTATTATTGTATTTTCTGGTATCTTACATTCTCCCCCACATAATAAAATTTGGTCCCCAAATTTCATACTTAAATGTTAGAACAAATTCAAGAAATTTCTGGAATCATCACATACCTCATGTGAACAGATGAGGGTATCGAGCTCGGATAGTATCTTCCAACTCCCACGTAGCCTCCTCATCAGTATGATGCTGCCATCCGACTTTTACCAGTCGGATGGTTTTGTTCCTCAACCGGCGTTCCTTATGACCAAGGATCCGCAATGGAATCTCCTCATATGACGCATTAAACTGAAGTGGGATTGGTACCTCCTTCAGAACATGATCATCTCGTGGTACATATTTCCTCAACATAGAAACATGGAATACGTTATGGACACCCACAAGTGTCGGAGGTAAAGCCAACCGATAAGCTACATCCCCATTCCACTCTAATATCTCAAATGAACCAATGTAGTATGGCGCTAATTTTCCTTCTAGCCCAAATCTTTTGACTCCTTTAGTAGGTGAAACACGCAGAATTACATGATCCCTGCCAATAACTCTAAAGGCATTCACCTCCAGTCCGCATAACTCTTTTGTCGATCATGTCCCTCGGATAACCATCGTCTGATGACTTGCACCATCTCTGCATCATGCTGGATACTCTATGGCCCCATCAACTGTCGCTCCCCAACCTCCTCCCACAACACGGGAGATCTACAGGGTCTGCTGTATAATGCCTCGAAAGGAGTCATCTGAATGGAGTGGTAACTATTATTGCAGGCAATTTCTACTAAAGGAATGTGATCCTCTCAACTGCCTCTAAAATCCATAACACAAGATCTCAGGAAATCCTCCAATGTCTGAATGGTACGCTCAGACTGTCCATCTATCTGCGGATGAAATATTGTACTAAGGTAAAGCTCTGTGCACATGGCCTGCTGCAGACTTTGCCAAAATCGTGAGGTAAATCGGGGATCTCTATCAAATATGATACTCAACAATATACCATGCAATCTGATAATCTCTTAGCAGTACAACCCTGCCAAACGATCCAACGGGTCCGTCCCACGAATAGGAAGGAATGGGCGGATTTAGTTAATCGATTAATGATCACCCAAATCGCATCATGTCCTTTACGAGTTCTAGACAATCCTGTAATGAAATCCATAGTGATATGCTCCCACTTCCATTCTGGAATCGGAATTTCCTGAAGTAACCCAGTGGGTTTCTGACGTTCAGCCTTTACCTACTGGCATACTAAACATCGGGCAAAAAAGTCTTGCAATATGTCTCTTCATACCATTCCACTAGTATAAACGTTTTAAATATCGGTACATACAAGTACCACTAGGATACATATCAAATCTCGAATGATGTGCTTCCTGTAGCAACTCTTCCTTAACTAGATGCGTGTCCGGAACACATAATCATCCACGGAAATGTAGTACTCCATTCTCGTCACTCGAGAAATCCATCTACTGTCCATAATCCACTCTATCACACAGAACTGGAAGTGACTAGGAGATAATAATGACTAATCCCCCTTGTTGCATCAGTCCAAGTTCTTGCAGCTCTATAGTAGTTACCCACTATCTAGCCACAATCCCATGAGCATTCCTACTCCATACATCTACAAATCAGGATAACATCCACTAAGTCCACGTCATGTGTATGACAGCTTGTCTTGCAGTTCCTCAACTGTCATAAGCTTAAGATATGCCTCATTCAACTGCATCGGGATCGCTCCGATCCCTGAAACGATGCATTTGCGTACAACATCCTTCCATCCACCCCGGAAGGATTGACTAATACTCGTGCAAAAGTTAACCACCGTCTCGATCCTGTAACTGGTTTCACCAGCTTCCAACTAAGTGAATTCCATCACCCTCTTGGTCAAACAAATATGTGGTATAGTAATGCTAAATATTCTATCCACATCTACAGTAATAACCAAATCATACAAAGAAACCACCATCTACGGTGGCCGAGTGCGCAACTCCAACAACCACAAACTGATCCAATCGTGTCCAGAATACACGATTTCTCAAATCCATGGACGACTAAATCGTTAAATAGTCTAACAACATAATCAAAAGCTCATAAAATTTATACCAAGTATGAAATTATCGTCTCTATACACCTGTATCCTTTTTACTCTAAACTGATGATATATCAATCATCACAACGACAATGATAATTGTATGACACCATATCACTACAATATCAACACTCCAATCGTAAGCCAACCTTAGAGTATACACAGGTGTCCTTAGTTGATCTAAACAGATCGTCTATCCACAATGAATGATATTCATTTTCAACAACTATCGCATTCCATCATCGATAATCGATGCATAATCTCAAAGGTCCATCTCTCTTTTAACAAAGAGTTCTAGATCTTCTCTAGAAGAAATACTGGGATAGATAAATATCTCATCCAACACCTCCTATAATCGCAACTTACGTTCTCCTAATTTCCATAGTGTTTAGCAACATTGTTACCAATAAAATTATCTCCTAGTATGAGGTCTTCAATATCGAAACTATTCTCAAAATCACTTCGACTACATACTCCACTTGCCTATACAGTGGTAAGCCTGGAAGTGCATCAGAAACTACATCCGAATACTCTTGGATTATATGCACATCTGAGAGACATATTATACCATCATATCAACAATTTAATTATCCGTAAGGATATGTCTACAGTAAAAATATGTCTACTAAAGTCCAAGGGCATCCCTTGACTTCTAAATTGTTGGTCAACATCTTGTCTGATGGTAAAGATACCATCGATTTACATAATCTGAATAAAGAAATCCTTCTCATCCTATCTCAGAATGTTCTAGACATAGATACCTGTAAACTACCAGTATCTTTCAATATGTCAACTGAGAGAGTAAACTAAAGTAATACCCTGAATGATCAATCCTTCGACCCTCTACATCTCCTCTCAGGTAGTCATCTATACTCCTCCAACTTCTGCTCCTGTCAACTGAGCTCATGTAGGTGCAAAAGACTACCATGGGGAAACTAAAGTCAACTACTAACACAAGGACGCAACTCGAAACGGCTGTAATGGAGGTGGTAACCACTATTGTACTAGTAAAGAGTACACCACCGACTATAAAGTACTGAATACCTATCAATATCATAGAATGCTCTATACTCTAAAAATGGTATAGTTGCGCCTAAGGAGATAATAGTTATTGTTGTCTGGACGTTTGAGTCTTCTAAGATGTCTTCTGCTGATACTGCTGAGTAAATCACTTCCCCTGGAGGGAAGTATCAAGGAACTCCAACCACATCTGAGGTAGTAAATCACTGTCGAGATTGCGCATCATCCTCTCGAAACAACATTGACAGTCTTCCACTAAATCTTCAAAATACACCTCCTCAACTATACTTATTGCTTACAATAGCAACAAATGATCTGATCCAATGAATAATCTGACTTTGCGTGACTTCGTGATCTGTACTGCATGTACATAATCCCTTCAGAGTTTTGTTCAAATTTTGCTGATAACATCAGACAGTTTTGACGATCTGCGGTTGGTCTTCTATGATCGGAAAAACTCTCCAATAGTAGCTCGTGGCCTATGATTCCGATCTTGCTCCTTTTGTCGAACATTCGGAGGCTTTTCATTCCAACATCTAACTGGCAATGTTTGCTTATCGATCTTCATCTCTTAAACACTTGTACGGAGTCATTTCTAAACTCATGACTCGATCCAACGTCTTTCGACAGGATCTGATAGAAGGTCCAAGCATCCCAATCCAAATGTAAGCCAATAAACCATGGGTGGCTTAAAACATTCCTTCACATTCTTGAGCTATTAGGTGGTCGTAACCTCGACAAGTCTAACGACTCTGCACGGTACTCCCATTACCGAACGATCACCCTACTTAAAGCTCAAGAATTCTCTGACAATAAGTCAAAGAAAGTGATGCAGGGAAATACTCTCTCTCTCAACATCACTAAACCATAATCAAGTGATATATTATTCCCCGAAGGTTCTTTCCTGCATCTACCACCAAGTACCGACTTGATCCCGATAATGGTATGCAACTAACTCCACTTTCTCTGTTGTAGGGGATCGGATGGCCGGCTAGAGGGGGGTGAATAGCCCTCGTACGTTGGACGTCGTAAATTGCTCTCGTCTACAAAAGATTAGCGCAAGCGGAATATACAAATACAAACCAAAAGACAAACAATAAAACAAACGCTAACACGATGGTATAACGTGGTTCACGGCTATGCCGCTAATCCACTGTCCCCGATTCGTCCTCGGTGAATCACTCCGTTAAACTAATCCACTAAATGGTCTCTCCTTTGCACCAAGCTAGGTGGAGGTAACCTTTACAACCAAGATCACTCTTCTTACAATAGAATGGAGTAAAAGCGAGTAAGAAGAGTTTAGAGCTTGTGGGGCACTAGGAAGATCACTTGGAGCATAAGCATTAGCCTCTCAGAGGCTTACACCCTCCCTTTTTATAGAGAGGGCTATTTTCTTCCCGTTGGCCGCCATCACCAGCCCTTAGCGATCGGCTCACTACAACGGCCTCGACACGTCGGATCCCGACCGCTGTAGTCCAGCGGAACTCTTGGCGATCGATGGACCTCAATACGATCATCGCTGCTCCGTATCGGCCCGCGATCGGCCGGCTACGAGCGGTATGGCTAAACCCTATTGACCGATCATTGCGCCTTCGGCGATCGATGGTCTTGCGATCGCCCATATGGAGTCGATCGGCGCCAATCGATCGATCGTATACCGGTCGAACTAACTCGACTCGAGGCGATCATTGCCATGACATGGCAGTCGACTGGTGTCGGGAAAACCCATCCGACACTTGGCAAATGACCAAGTTTCACATAAGAGCTACCCTTCCCCGGGTTACAATCGCTCACTCTCATTTCTCGGAGTCCCTCACCTTCGAAGTTCTCTTCGTTCTCGGCCACGTCCCTCGGCAGCATCAGGCGCACGGCTCTGCAATGCTCCTTCGCGTCTCTTGCCTCGAAGTCTACTTCCTCCGGCTTCACTCCAAGCTTCTCGTCCGGCGGTCCCTCGGATGCTCCAAGCGCGGCTTCATGAAGCTATCCTTCACCGACTCAAGGCACGAGTCATGAGATGTGAAACTCGCCACGGCTCCATGTGCGAATTACTAAGTCCTGCACGACTTCAACGCACATATCACATCAACATATCAAACTAACTTAAATCCTTTGCCACACCATCAAAACCATATTACGGCAAGAGATTGCCCTAACAATCTCCCCCTTTTTGATGTGTGGCAATCCGTTTAAGTTAGGTAAAAACATTTGATATAAATTCTAAGGTAAGAAAGCATGTAAAGATAAACATGATATAACAACATGCAACTCCCCCTTAATCCATGAAACTCTCTATGCAAATTTTCTCCCCCTTAATCATATATTTCTCCCCTTAAAATAATTAACTTAAACATAATTATTTCTCCCCCTTTGACACCATCAAAAAGATTAACACTAAGTTATAAGCTCATGTCATCAAGTATAATGGAGGGAAAATATGACAAGTTGATTTAAAATTGGGTACCACTTGTAGTAGGTTTACAAACTGAATTCGGCCTTCAATATTCTGATTTATAGCCACGATCATTCTATCGTATGGCTGATCGGTAGCACAAAGGAATCCGAATATTTGATTTTCTGGACGAATTTCAGAAATGCATTATAAATTCCAGAAAATTCGAAAAATCATGAAATTTGGGGAACATATTTCTCTTAAGTATATCTATCAAGGAAAAATAGTTTTTCATGAAAAATCATTATATTTTCCGAGATTTGCCAAAAATCCAAGCACTTGAAAAACCACTAGTTTTTGAGCATGTTAGTATCCATTTTAGCACCTAGTCTTGCTTCGAGTTGTTCCAAAACATGAATACATAGATTTTAGATTAAGAAATTGTTTTGAAAACATATGACATATCCAACCATGATCTTTGGGCAATATGTCTATGAATTAGACATAAGCCTTCCCCATGATTGGTCTATTATTGCTATGTTGATACTTTAAATGACCATCTAAATGCCATAGGCATTAGTGGACATTTGTATCATCCTAATATCTCACCCATGCTAAGTTTTCAATCAAGTTAGCCTATAGTGAGTGTGAGATGCATCCTAGGGGGTATTTGTATATACTTAACCAATATATTCATGTAATTCTATCATGGTTAGGTATCAACCTAACAACCTACATGATCATAATGACATATATGATTTAATTTCACATTATGATCATGAAATGCATGTTTTCATCAATTTATAGTCATGCATTAGGTATTATATGATGATGATAACCAATGTATCACCTAAAGCATGATTCAACCCTATTTCTCATGATAACATGCCAAATATCAAAATCATAAATCATGATTTAAAACATACATAGCAATTACATTAATCATCATGATTTAAGCATTATTACCTATTTATGGGCACGTTATCATCACCCAACACTATCTAAAAAATGTTGTCCCGTCATCCTAAGTCAACCAAAATATGATATAGGTTAGGACCATGTGGTTGACTACCCTAGGGTTATCCTAACCCTTAAGGATGGATTTTGGAACCCAAAATAAATTCTTTCCTATTGGGTTCACTAAATACTCCTTGGGGATCCATTTCCTAGCAATTACTTTCTTTTTATCTTGTCCCCTAGCTATAAGGCATTTATAGGCCTTTTCATTTTTCTTTTCTTTGTATCCTAGGCCTTTCTTGTTGAAACTAGCTCTTTGGCTCCCTAAGATCATGTTCAATGTGTTGGAGCCAATAGTGAATTTCTCTAGGGCTTTGGTTAAATAATCTACCTTTTCCCTTAAGGCCCTATTTTCATTCATACATGCATCACTAACATCTAATGGCACATAAAGGTCATGTGAGCATGCTTCATTTAAGCTAGAAGAAATATTATCATTTAAGCATGCATTTTCTAGTTTATTTTCTAGGTCCTTAATTTGATCTAGCATGCTTTTGTTTTTCTTCTTAGCTCTAAATAAATCTCTAGTTAAGCTAGAAACCATGGAAACTATTTTCTTAGGGGTTAGATTTGTTACCATAGTTTCCATGTCCTCTTCTTCTTCGGATGAGGAGGATGTGGAAGCTCCCCCTTCATTTGAGCTCTCCCCACTTGAGCTTGATCTTTCATTTTCGGATGAAGAGCAATCCAAGTCATCAAAGGCCATCAAGGCCAAATTGGTGACAAAAGCATTCTCCTCATCCGATGAGGAGGAGGAGGATGAGGAAGGATCATCCCATGTCATGGCCTTGAATGCTTTGGCCTTCCCCTTTTCTTTTGCCTTCTTTTCTTCTTCCTTTCTCTTGCTCCCCTTCTTCTTCTCTTCTCTTCTTTCTTTTTCTTCTCTTCTTTGCTTTTGTTTAGGAGGGGACAATTGTCCCTTATGTGTCCCTCTCCTTGGCAATTATAGCATATGACCTTCCCCCTTGGTCTTCTATTCCTATCATTAGATTTATCAAATCTAAAATTCTTAAATGCACGTCTTACCCTCCTTACCATATAGGCTTCTTCGGTGCTATCCATGGAGGAGGAGGAAGACGCTTCATCATCGGAGGAGGAGGGGATTTCCATCTTCTTCTTCCCCTTATTTGCCAACAATGCTACTCCTCTTGAGGGTTGAATTCTAGGCTCCTCTTGTATTCCCTCAAGCCTAGTTTCGTGGAGCTCCATTGTTGAGAAAAATTCCTCCAAGGTACTTACTTCCAAGTTCTTGGAGATGTAGAATGAATCCACCATGGAGCTCCACTTTGAGGACCGGGGAAAGGCATCTATGGCCTTCATTACCATATCCCGGTTTGATAGCTTCTCACCTACACTTGTTAGTCCATTTAAAATTTCTTTGAATCTAGAATGCAAAGAAATTACCTTTTCTCCCTTTTCTAATTTGATGTTGGATAGTTGGGAGTGGAGGAGATCTCTCCTTGCTAGCTTTGCCTCGGATGTGCCTTCATGAAGCTCAATTAGCTTCTCCCACATCTCCTTGGCGCTTAGGCATTCTCCTATTCGGTTGATTTCTTGTTGGGGGAGCACATTGAAAAGATGATGTTTTGCCTTTGAGTTCGCAAGGTGATCCTCTCTTTGCTTCTTAGTCCATCGTGATTTTTGATTGGTTTCCTTCTTCATCCCTAGGCAAAAGAAACCGGATTCCATTGTAATCATTATATCAAAATCCGTTTCGAAAAATACCTCCATTCGCTTCTTCCACCAAGCGAATTCTCCTTCAAACTTCGGAGGATGGATGTTGGAGCCGGCCATTTTAAAAGTTGCTTGTTGTGGCGGTTAGTCCTCGACAAGCTTTCCTCGGCTCTGATACCACTTGTAGGGGATCGGATGGCCGGCTAGAGGGGGGTGAATAGCCCTCGTACGTTGGACGTCGTAAATTGCTCTCGTCTACAAAAGATTAGCGCAAGCGGAATATACAAATACAAAGCAAAAGACAAACAATAAAACAAACGCTAACACGATGGTATAACGTGGTTCACGGCTACGCCGCTAATCCACGGTCCCCGATTCGTCCTCGGTGAATCACTCCGTTAAACCAATCCACTAAATGGTCTCTCCTTTGCACCAAGCTAGGTGGAGGTAACCTTTACAACCAAGATCACTCTTCTTACAATAGAATGGAGTAAAAGCGAGTAAGAAGAGTTTAGAGCTTGTGGGGCACTAGGAAGATCACTTGGAGCATAAGCATTAGCCTCTCAAAGGCTTACACCCTCTCTTTTTATAGAGAGGGTTGTTTCTTCCGTTGGCGCCATCACGATCACGCCCTTGGCGATCATTGCCGATCACTACCCTAGCGGCCTTGAACACGTCGGATCGGACCGGCCGTTGTAGTCCAACGGAACTCTTGGCGATCGGATGGACCTCATCGGTCGATCGAGCTGCCCTCGTCGTCGGCCCGCGATCGGCTACGAGCGATTCGTGGCAAAACCCTATTGACGATCATGCGCCCGGCCGATCGATGGTCTCTGCGATTGATCGCCCATGTATGCGATCGGCTGATCGGCCGCCATAATCCGATCGATCGTATACGGTCAAACTAACTCGACTCGAGCGCCGATCGCCATGACATGGCGGTCGGGTGTCGGGAAAACCCATCCGACACTTGGCCAAATGGCCAAGTTTCACCTAAGAGCTACCCTTCCCCGGGTTACAATCGCTCACTCTCATTTCTCGGAGTCCCTCGCCTTCGAAGTTCTCTTCATTCTCGGCCACGTCCCTCGGCAGCATCAGGCGCACGGCTCTGCAATGCTCCTTCGCGTCTCTTGCCTCGAAGTCTACTTCCTCCGGCTTCACTCCAAGCTTCTCGTCCGGCGGTCCCTCGGATGCTCCAAGCACACGGCTTCCGCAAAGCTATCCTTCACCGACTCAAGGCACGAGTCATGAGATGTGAAACTCGCCACGGCTCCATGTGCGAATTACTAAGTCCTGCACGACTTCAACGCACATATCACATCAACATATCAAACTAACTTAAACCCTTTGCCACACCATTAAAACCATATTACGGCAAGAGATTGCCCTAACATCTGTATCATACACTAAGTACTCAAAAGTACCTTCAAAGTTATACAACCCAGCATGACAACTTAGGGATCAAAATCCCTATGAAACACCATAAACTAACCCTCCACTTGTTGTAGCAACAATAGTATACACACCTAGCCCATTACGCCACAGGTAATGATCTGACTAGAACCATTAGTGAAAATCCCTAAGACTGTATTGTCTGATCTCCACAAGAAATGTGACAACCTGACCCCTACTATCCGACTCGGTATCAATTGGCTCTCAAAGGTAATTTACCTTTTTGATAGTAGGTTCAAGTCTCACAAACTCAACATGTCGTTCCCGTGGTCAACTTATACCATGGTTACGAATAGTGACTAATACACCACATGTTATTCCTTGTTATAAACACTTAATGCATAGTCAACAAAATCGAGTATAAACACTAAAGGCAACTCCGACTAGTCGCCTCGGTGGACGACCCCTACTACAAGTCTGTACAAGTGCCATCACTTTGTATGTATACACCTGTTGAACAAGGTTAGATAAGTATCTAACTAGAATATAAGTTATTAGGAATTCTTACTTCGTGCTGCCCGGAGCTCATGTCGTTGTCAATCTCGTCTCACAAAACCAAAACCAAAACAAATCGACTCCCGAGAATCCACGACTTAATGAAAAATCATTGTATGACATCGCAGAACCTAGGGCTCTGATACTAATAAAGTCGTCACATCCCAAGAGTATGTCGAGCCAAAAAGCAAACGAACAACATCTCCCCTGTACGTGGCAACATATCCTATTTATACAAGCCTTTCGGCCACAACCACAATAAGATATACAAATGTAAATACAACAAAACACAGCAGAAACTTTCCAAACGAAATAACAACTACACACAGTGCATACTAGTATGACTAACACCAAAACATAAAGAAAACACAATTAAAACCCACACCAACATGTGCGTACATCAACAATGTAAAACACACATCCACCATAAATCCGGATCAATATAAGAAACATCCGAAAACAACGGAAATAGAAAACCAAGCCGGGATTCTCGGAAATAAAATGAGAGGTTGTCAGCCAGCATTGCTCCAAGCCATCACGAAGTCAGCTACCTGTTACCTGGCCGAAAAGAAAACCCAGGGTCTGTGGTGGTGAGTACAAAACTCAGTGGTAATAAGAATAAAAGTCCGTGTATAATTTATATATATCACATGCGAGTCAACAATATATTGTCTACAGGTATAACAGATATACACCAGCATAATATAACAACTGTATAACTAAACTAATTAATAATAACAACATAAGATACTGACATACCTGAGGATCAACAATGATGTAACTCATACAACCAGAGTATAAGTACCAAAATACAACACCTACAACATGGTAGAGTAAATACTAACTCTATAAACAACAATACCGACATACTACTGTTCTATGTCCAATACACAATGAACCGGGTCCATCCCATATCACCTCAAGATACTGGTCAATGGTATACAACAGTCTGACCAACTCAATATTGGTAATCCACACATGACCATATAGAATATGCAAGTAGAATGCAAGATGATGTAGAATCAAATACCTCAAACATAGCTCAAACAAATGCAACATCTCAACAAGCATACATATAGACTGCATCTAAATATATACTAATCACAACTATATATATATATATATATATATATATATATATATATATATATATATATCTATATCTATATATATATATATATATATATATATATATATATATATATATATATGCAAAACGCCATAAGAACACGACAATGAAGAATGCATGGTCATGCCTGCTCACCCTAAAGCTACCACGACCCCAATGTCACCAAGGTGGCTCGACATGACAACTGTCCCAACTCAACACCAACCACTGCTCTTGACTAGCCGAGTGGGCAGTATGAAGTAGCATATAAGCGTAAAGAGCTAGCTACATAATGGGGGTCCCTACTGTTGGCCACTCCAACAGTCACTTCCCATGAGTGATTGAGTTCCACACACGCCGGACAACTGCACGCAACTCCAACTATCACCTTTTATAGTGGTAGAGTGTAGCATAACAAATGCTCTGCACTTACACCAGTTACTCCTCCATGTGTAACCTAGGAGGTAGGATGACTAACGACCCTCTCAACCACAAGGGAGACCAAGTCGTCAGCATGCATTCAAATGACATGAATGCACAGTCACACATACATATATCCACCATAGACTCTCTATCCTACAGAGAGTCATACACAACATATCAACACACTCTCTATTCTGCAGAGAGTCATACTCAACTAACCATAACACTCTATCCTGCAAAGAGTCATACTCGACTGATCACAACCAAGCTAGGACCACCATCCGTAGAGACACACTATCCACAATCCACATGACCATACATATGTCCACAACACACTCTCTACTCTATAGAGAGGCATATACAACTGACAACAACCAAGCTAGGACCTCCAGTCCATAGCGACGTTGTACCAACAAATCACACGTCCATACACAACTACATGATCCATAGTGGATATGTACACAATATCAAGATATAACATGGAAATTCAACTTTACTTCTAGAATCATCCACCCCCGGATGATTTATCTAAATTTCACAATTCAATTTTACAAACGAATTTAGCTACGTACACATAGGTAAACCACTACAGGTCCACTTACCATAATATCTATAATTCATAACAAATATGAATGAATCGATAACAAAAATAATAGAGTATTTAAGTGCAAAGGCAAGTATCAAGCATCAGAAAAACTAGAGTGGAGTCAAGGTCAAAGTGACAACAATATGAAGTTATATACTTCAGGGTTTAGCTACTACCCCACCAGGGTAGGAAATATTACCCACCTAATGTGAATACTTATTTGAAAATATCATTTGTCTTTGCATCCAAGAATCTATCTCAAATCAACATCCAGTACACAACACAGAATACAATTTAGTTCTATCGTACATCGAATGATCAAATTGAATCCTATATCGACATTATATCCCGATTAATTATCATTCTTCCTAATCCAACTACAGATCAACTATAATACAATTTCCATCCATAAAACATCCAAATATGGACTTACCAAGCTTAAATTTGCTGGCACAACCTCTTTATCCAATATTATAATATCATATCTACTCAACCGCCAAAAAACAAATACTATATGTAAATCCACAATTTACACCCCTATATCAAAGCTTACATATTCTTGTTTCAATTGCCCACACCGGACTTGGAATCAAGCGTCTTGTCAAATATGAGCAACTCCACTTAGCTCACTTCATCACCTGAAATCAATCACTAATCCTCTCTAAAATAACTTTTTATATCCCCAATTCATAGATAAAAAATCTAAACAAGCTCACCAAGAATCAACTGTGGGCGATTCACAACACTACGCTCGAACCACCAATAGTTGCACGGTGGTGTGCTTCTCAGCTATGACAATGGAGGTTTTTCACGACATAAACCTAGTTCGCGTCAACCAAAAGAAGATTGACCATTAACCACAACATAGGCTGCTAGCGATGAGATAAACGATGATCATGTGACTATTCAATTGGTGATCTCCGGCGACGAAGCTGTAGAAGAGGGCAACAATAACCTGGCTCGAGTGGCGACTGGACCATACTCGTGGTGAGAAGAAAAGGGCGGTGAGATCAAGTCCACAGATCAAGCAGTGGGCGGTGGCGAATGGTGGCAGTGAACCGAGGTACACCACAGTGGATCTATTGCTCATAGCGAGGATTGGCTCATCCTTATCCTTAGCAGTGACTGATCCAAGCGGTGGCCGATGGATGGTGGCTCGACACGGGATCGCAGGTCGACGATGAAGCAAGCGATGATGACGTTGCTCGTGGCCAGCGAGGCCAATGATGTTGTGTTGCTATTTGGATCTGGAGAAGACAAAGCTGCAGAGGATGAAGGAGAAGAGGGATTGGCCGATTAAGGAGCGGCGGTGACGAGCGACGGATATCCCCGACAAGGCTGGTGACCAACATTGTGCACCGGCGAGAGGGGCAGCGAGTCAACAAAGTTAAGCTCCCATTATCGGGAAGGCTGGCGGCAATAAACGGAAGGGATCGGGCGGAAATAAACATTTAGCATAGCTTAATTAAACCTATTAATTTCTCAATAGCAGATAGTCTAAACAAGCTTTACAAAAGTCTATCTGCTTTATCCCCATGAAATGTCCATAAAACTTCCATTTAAATTCAAAAATATTTCTAAAAATTTCTGAAAAAATTTATAAGATAATTTCTTAATTAACAAGGATATTTATTATTATTGTAATTTCTGGTATCTTACAACATGTGTCTAATGAATCTGATTCATAAGACTCCAAAATGCCAAGTCTCTGCAGTTTGGACATGCATTCATTGCTTATATGGACAAGACGACAATGCCATAATTGTGAGGTTAATTGATTATCTAACTTAGCGCATTTGCTATTTGATTTGATATTGAATATCTCATTGGATGTACCTAACGTGTAGATCCCATTATTTAATATCCCAGTAGCATAAAAAACACCATTCAATATAATGTAACAACAATTATTACTAAACGTCAAATGATAACCTTTCTTATTCAAACATGAAATAGAAACAATGTTCTTTATTAATGCAGGAATATAAAAACAATCATCCAACTCTAAGACTAGTCCTGTAGGAAGTCGCTACATATAAGTACCCTTGGCTACTGTAGCAACTTTTTCTCCATTGCCAACCCTTAGATCTGCTTCTCCCTAAACTAGTTTTCTTCTGTTCCTAAACCCCTGTATGTCATTATATATATGTGAGCCACACCTAGTATCCAATACCCAAGTGGTAGAAGAAATAGTATGACATTCAATAACAAATATATCTGAAGTAGATTGGCCATCAGATGCCTTTTTCTACTTCAGTGACTCCATATACTGCTTGCAGTTTCTCTTCCAATATCCATCCTTGCCACAATGATGGCAAGTGCCCTTTGGAGTTATTTCTTCCTTCTTTGTCTTCTTCTTACCTTTAGCTTTTGTTTTTGACTTCCTCTTAGAACCTTTCTTTAAGGAGTCAACTAGCATCACCGCCTTTTGTTCCTTCACAACAAATGATTCCACTATTTTGAGCATATTGATCAATTCAAAAATCGTGGACTCAATCTTATTCATCATATAGTTCATCACAAATTGTGAATATCTAATAGTCAGATTGTGAAGAATTAAGTCAATAATTAATTCATGGTCTATAAAAAACCCTAATGATCCCAATCGTTCAATATAGCTATTCATCTTTAGAGCAAACTGCACTGTATATGAACCCTCTTGCATCTTCGAGCGAAAGAGGCGTTGGGTGACCTCGAACCTTTCAGATCGTGCCTGCTCATTGAACAACTCTCGAAGATGGAAGACAATTGTATTAGCATTCATATGCTCATGTTGCTTTTGCAACTCAGGAGACATCGACGCTAGCATAATGCAGCTCACCATCTCAGAGTCAACAACATGTTTCTGGTAAGCCAACTTTTGGTCACCAAATGCATTGTCTGTAGGAGGTTGGGGAAGAGCCTCTTCAAGGACATAAGCTAGTTTTTCAGCCTTGAGAACAATTCTCAGGTTGCGAATCCAGTCCAAGAAGTTTAGCCCAGTCAATTTGTTGTTGTCCAAAATCAAACGTAAATTAATGGAGGTCGACATGCTAATCTAATTAGTACCTAGACATACAAAAAGAGGTGTATAAGATAGATGAATTAATAGTAATGTAAACAATTTACATTAACAAGAAAATCTCACTATTTTATCAAATTCAACATACCTCACTTTGAATTCGAGAGATGGTAGATGATCTCTTAGTGGGTTAATATCTGTTATGACTAAGAACAACCTTGGAGAGACTCCAACAAGTCATTCAAAGTCATAATGTTAGGTATCAATAGTACCCATTATATATCAAATATATAACTATCACTTTATGCTATCAACTAATTGAATGTTTACATATACATTAGGTTGTTAACTCATTAACATATATACATCCAATGCATATTACCTAATTGCACCTCTGTCCACATTGGCCTTGGAGGGGAGTCCAACAAATCGATGCTTTCAATTAGGGCTGGCCCATTAATCGTGAGATCGAATTTAAATGATTTGAACACATCCAATTTACAAGCCATGCTTGGAGAGATTCCAACAACCAAAACTTGAAATTGACCTCTGGTCCTTACCATTTAAAATAAACATTGAATCTCATATGAATTGAACATGCTCAATGTCATGCCAGGCTTGGATAGAGTCCAACAACCCAAACACGAAAAAGAACTCTAGTTCAACCATATTAATGGAAGGTGTTAGCCTTAAAATTTACATGAAGGATTTCAGGTCATTATAAGTCTCATCTATAAAAGGAAATAAACCTAAATATGGAAAAATCAAGGTCATATTAGGAAATAAATTTCCAGATGTAAATGTGAGTCTATGCTTAGGCTCTAATGATGCGGCCAACACCTTCGGTGTTTCCAGAAACATCCTCGGTATTTTTTTTAGGTTACAAACATATCCTATATGTAAAATCAAGCATACTCTAATCTATCATATAGATAAACATGACACAGGTATATTAAAACATCAAACATGGTTTAAATATTTTCCTACAACATGCAATCTATGCCAAACGAACAAGGTGGCTCTGATACCACTTGTTATAGATTCCGAGATCATGTGCAGCAGATTAAGCGAATAAAAACAATTTTTATTACATTCCAAACATCCCCTGGGGGCCAGGAAAACTTGTTTTGGCACAATCGCATGAAAAACACACAAGGAGAAGGAGAAGCTTTACCTTCGGGATTCTTTTGAATCCGTCGAAACCACAAGCAAGACCAACGGGCCTTGCCTCTATCAGTATCCATGTTGGGATCACTTGAGACAACTCCTAGAGCAGCAAGTCTTTGTCTCCGATTGGTGCTAGTCAACCGGCGGAGACAAGGGAAGAGGAGAGAGCAATGACAGCTACCAAGGGAGTAAACCTAAAACAAAACCTTAGCCAAAGATTATCAAGGGATATATTTATATATCTCTTGATTAGGTCATCTTAGGAGGCTTAAACGGAACATATCTTAACATGATTATGCCATAATTAATGTAAGAACAACCCAGAAAATTTCTATAAAGAGAAATCTTTAAAATTGACAGAACCGCAACACGGTCGTGTGGATTCGCATGACCTAGTAGTGTGTCCTTCTGGGCATAGCCAAGTTCAGCCATTTTTTTGCCCAAAGCAAGGCACGACCTCTACCAAGTTAGGCACAACCGTGTGAGACTCTGTATGGTCCGTTTGACTTCATTTCGGTGTGATATGGCCATGCTAAGTCCAACTAAGCCATAGGAGGTTCCATAGCCTCCGTTTCGTACCCCCTTAGTCTGGTGCAACCAGACATATCCTTTCTCAACAAGAATCTCATTCTCAGACTTGTTTTACATCTCGAGATCACCGGTAGTGCGTGTGACCGCAATAGGTTCCCAGTTATATTGGTCATTCATAATTTACCCCTTAATTATGAATAGATCATAAGTGGCACTTAGAAGTACATCATGACCCCGAATTGACTGAAAAGTCTAAATCGACTTCAGAATATTTTCTGAACCCTTCAGTATCTTCAGTTGTTCGAGCCTTGTTCCTTTCACTCATCCTATACCCACTTGGTTCAGGACATGGTCTTGTGTTCATCCCCACTAGGCTAACTATGTCACACCTAGGCCAAGTTAATTTTCTTATCCTGTGGATTCAAGTTACTCCTACATGTTCCCAAGAAGACCATTTTTTTAACGTGTTTGCTCTGGCAAAAGACTTCTGAGTAACAATCCTAACAAGAGCCCTAGGGTATACATCTCCTTTATCAGGAGTGATGAATCCTCTATAGGCTATTCAAACACCTTCGATCACTTTGACATATACCCAATCATCCTGGAGTTACACCTACTATGTAGATGGCTACGAAGAAGTCAAAGTACAAGTCGCCATGATCAAGGTGACTAGAATACCTCAAGTCTAAGGAAGCTCACACTCAAGATGCAATGAGATCTTCAACGACATATAGAACCATATGAAGTCTCATAGCAGGCCACTCCAATGAACTAGTTACCATAACTAGCATCCACATGTTCACTCTCAGCATCCCTATGCTTCCATTCAATGAGTACCTAATGTGAGCAAAACATATAGGGTTTTAAGAGTAGTTTTTGCTCACATCTTGTTACATTTTGCGTCAGTTTCATGCATATGTTACTCTGTTTTTGCATGCATTTTCTATTTTCTAGTTCGGAGGTCTGCTCGTTGTTCTTTTGAATGCAGGTTGCCTTTACAGGTGGAAAAGATGAATTTTCGGAGGAAAAGAAGGACATTTCATCCTAGACGCAGAGTGGGACACAGCCAGGGCGTGTGGATTCACACGGCCATGTCTGATGGGCGAAGATCAGCACACCAGGGCCGCACATGGCCTGGCCGTGTGCAAACACAGGGTCGTGTGGTGGCCCGATGGAGTTGCGTGACTAGTGCTTTTTCTTGATTTTGCAGCGGTCCGAGGTGACGTCTATATAAGAATGGCTCCACCCAAACCCTAGGGAGGAGACATGATGGCTAGGACGACACGCCGAAGCCCCAAAAAGCTTCGGTAACTCACAGCAGGGAGGAGGAACGCCGCCGGAGGTCCACCACTTGCAATACAACATTCGGAGAGAAGGTCGCAACGCATTGTAATCTCTATTTATGCACTCTCTATCTATTGTAATTGAACTTAAACAAGTGTTGTGATTCTTCCTTCGCATTTATGGAGTAAAACTTTTGATTCTAGGATTAGGGAGTAGCTTATGTTCATAGACAATGTTGGTTCATATTAAATTCTAGCCAAAAGTTTGATTTGACAATTGGATGTTGCTCTTTATTATACCTACGTGTATTTGTCTTTCTTTCCGCTATGCTTAGGCGATACGAGGTGGTGACAGCCCTCGCAAATCTAGATTTAGGAGGTTTGATCAAGGAATCTAGGGGTAAACCTGACCTCCCTTAACTGCGGGGAGAAGGGATCGGTGGAATCGGAAACGGTCCACTGCAAAGATTGATTTAGCATCCTCGTACCCTCTATCCCATCCTTTTGGGTGAGAATAGCTCCCGGTGAATGCGGTGGCTCTGTGCGAGAGTGTATGATGTCCTTTCCCCAAAGTCGTAAGTAGAAGTTTAGACGACGCCAATTGACAACGTTGTTCTGTGGTACACAAGTGAAACTGAAGTCCTAGAATCACCTTTTTAAGACCTCAACACCCTCTTTTCCTCCTCCGTGTGACACCGCACTGAGTAGGGTCCTCCGATAGTCCTCACCAACTGACTCTCACTGAGATTTTGTTCGCACAACCGCAACCACTTAGTGGATTGGTACTCGAATCCCAGTCCCTGTGGGATCGATAATCTATTTATTACTTGAAGACATCCATGCACTTGCGGGTGTTGAGCGCGAGTGCATACTTTGAGTCTTCGACAGTCTCCATCGTGGGATTTAAGGTTGCGACCGTGTTCATCAAGTTTTTTGGCGTCGTTGTCGAGGATTGTCGATTCGATATCAATCGAACGGTGGTAGATTGGATCGGACTTACGATTAGATTATTTTCTTGCTTTATTTTCTTATTAGTTTACTTTATTTTCTTTAGTTTTATTTTCCATATTTAGATTGTGTTTTTATTTCCAGTAGTAGTTTACTTTTTACTTATTTCATCATCGATTTTTATTTACTAGATTTAGTTATTTCCTATTTTTAGCATTAGGTTAGCACTCTTACTTTTGAGTGTTGGTTCATCGTATGCTTAGAAGACTAGGATCGGAAGGTCTAATTCCGATCAATTTAGAGATAGAGTGAACCTTTCACCGACGGAGAGCAGCACAACAAAAGATGGAAGATCAAGCTGCATCTGAGGTGAACGTAGGTAGCCGACCTCTGCGGGACTACGCAGCTCCTAAAGCTAGAGGATTCAGGTCGAGCATAGTTGGACCGTCCATATCAGCGAATAACTTTGAGCTTAAGCCGACACTCATTCATATGGTCCAGCAGAGCCAATTCGGGGGAGCTGCGACTGAAGACCCGAACCGACATCTTGAGGCTTTTCTAGAAATCTACTCAACCATGAAACTGAATGGAGTCCCTTCTGACGTGATCCGCCTAAGCTTGTTCCCATTTTCACTGCGGGATAAGACTAAGGCATGGCTTCACTCCTTACTCTCTGGCAGAATTACCACGTGGGAGCAGTGTGAGCAGCAGTTTCTGAATAAATACTTCCCACCAAGTAAGACTGCTCACATGCACGACCTTATCACTATCTTTTGCCAGAAGGAGGGGGAGTCCTTATTCAAAGCATGGGATCGTTACAAGGGGCTACTTTATCAATGCCCACACCACAGACTAGAGAGGTGGCTGGTGATCCACATTTTCTATAATGGGATCGCCTACACCACGAAGATGTCCTTAGATTCGACCGCAGGAGGAGCCTTAATGAACAAGACCATCGAGGAGGCAGAGGATCTTATTGAAGAGGTGGCACAAAACCACCATCATGCGCCGGCGGGACGATACTGCATCAACTCCATGGACCACCTTTCAGCGAGGATGGATGTGCTAAATAGATGGTTTGAATCTTTGAATCCTTCATCTAATTGCACGGCCATTGACTTTGGAGAGGGGGCGACATCGTATCGTGAGGACCACTTTGTAGGGCAGGGGACCTCAAATGAGAAGATCGAGCACTGTGACGCGATTGAGGACTATGATCAAAGGCCCCACAACCCGTACTTTAATACCTACAATCCCGGATAGAGGAGTCACCCAAATTTCTCCTACAAAAATAACTCGGGAAACTCCCAACCATCCGAAGGATACGGGCAGCAGCAGGACAATGGGCAGCAACCACAAAAGTCTAGACTGGAACAGATGATGGAGGACTTCATCGCTACCCAAACTAAGGCAAATGAAGAATTCCGTCGCCAACATCAAAAGTCTGAAGAAGCACTGAGAGACTTGAAGGCCACCGTTGACGGCCTTGCAAGTCATACCAGGATGTTGGAGACACAAGTGGCCCAAATAGCCCAATCCATGTCACAACCTGTGAAGAACTCACCGCCAAGCCAAGGAAAAGAGGAAGGAGTAGGGCAAAGTAGCCAATTCACCAAGGGGTGTGTAGCCATGATTTCAACCCTACCTGACCAAGCTGAGTTTGAAGAGAAAATCCCAGTACAACTTGAGGACCCTGGTGAATTCGTTATTCCCTGCTTGATTTATGGGGAGAGTTTTGACGAAGCGTTGTGCGACTTGGGGTCATCAGTTAGTGTGATGCCCTATGCATATTTTCTGAAGATGGGACTAAGCGGGCTCCAACCCACGAATCTTGGTATTCGTATGGGGGATGACTCAGTGAAGGAGCCCGTTGGCCTGCTACCACACATTCCTGTGATGATTGAAGATTTTGTGATACCCACAGAGTTCATCATACTATACACAGGACCAAATCCCTAGAATCCTATTATTCTGGGAAGGCCTTTTCTAGCAACCGTAGGGGCGTGCATAGATGTGAAGGCACAATGGATCTGCCTGGAGGTAGATGGGGAGATCATCCTTTTCAGTCTCTTGGAGCAAAGAGCTTCCTACTTTGATGGCTTCACGATTAGCAGATTGAAGCCGGAACCTCCAGATGTGGATCCCGAGATGGATGAATGGAGGTTCACTGAACCACCGGAGCCGAGTTGATAGAAGAGTGCGGTCGAGCTAAACGACCTTAAACAAAGCGCTTCTTGGGAGGCAACCCAAGTTCAGTTGTAGATTTTTCTTTTTTCTATTGCATTGCATACATGTGTTAGATTTTAGTTTTGATTTCCATCACATTTAGAGTTAGGAGTAGAAAGGAACTTTGCTAGGCATAAATGAAACCCATATTAGTCTACGCGGTGAAGTGTATGAACAAATTTGGGCCATGGTGTATGAAAGGGGCGAAAAATGGGGGCACACGGCCTGGCCGTGTGTTTTCCCATGGTCGTGCCCGCTTGACCAGAGGCGCACACGGCTCGGCCGTGTGTTTTCACACGACCATGGCGCGCGAGGTTAAAAAGGGTGAACCATGTATTTTCACCTCATTTGCATCGTGTGCTTCAAAAGTTCTTGCCCTAGCCGTGTGAGTTCGTTTTCCCCTTCCTCTAGAAGCATTTTTAACCTCTTTAGAAGCCAAAATGAGCAAGGATGAGGAGGACCAAGACCGTAGCATCCCGATCTGGTGCCTCGGAGTGACAAGCAAGAAGATTCAATGCTCTTCAAGCTTCGGAAGAGGGTAACGCCCTACCCTTTCTACTTTTTCGCAATAATGATCAAAGAGATAGGTTCAATATGCTCTCTACACGTAAATTTACTGCTACTTGGTACTTAGATGAGGATTTGCTAGAATCTTTAAGTTTGTTGGGTGACATGCAAACACTATTGTTGGTGCAGGGGCACTAGATAATCGAACCTGTGTTTTGATTATGGCAAAGACACAAAGTTAAGTCTACATTGTTATCTCACGAGCTAAATCAAGTGTGCAGAAAAGTGTTAAAGCTGGAGCTGAAGGCTAGCGACACCCGGAGGAAGCCGCGGTGGTCGGGCGACACTCGAGTGACTTCGGAGGGAGCCGAAGGAATCGAGTGGAAGGCCGGAAGCGAGAGCTACTATCGAGGTAAGCTCGTGTGAGTGAGAGATTGTAAGGTCGGGTCCTCTTTATGGGGATGACCGTAGGCGGCGATCCGACTAAGACTTCCTGTGGAAGGTCTAGGTCGAGATCGGACGGTTAGAAACCGTCGTATTTATCATTTTCTGAGCTAACCTCTTATTGCAGGGAAGTGGCCAAGGTGCGGTCATGCTGAAAAATGGAAGCGATCGATGCCCATCGATCGGCGACCGATGGGAGGCATCGATCACCGACGGCGGCGATTCGACTTTGCGCTAGGTCAAAGCGGATAACGCGTTTGGCGTAGCCGCCAGCGATAAAATTTGGACAACTTCATGATCCGTTGCGAAATAAGAGGAGATAAATTCAGAGGCTAAAGTCTATAAAAGGAGGGGAGCATTCCATCTCCAAATCACATCAAGTTTATTCATCAAGTGCTCCTACAACGCCAACGCTCCAACATCGTCCATAACACCGGCGACGTCCAAGTTTCGATCTTCTTCATCGGCAGCAGAATCAAGTAATATTTTTGATATTGTATTCTTTGTTTTTCTTCATAACGAGGTGAGGTAGGCTTGTTGCCTCATCCTCGTATATTCGGTTTTGTGATCGTTGTCTCCTACCTCCAACGAGGAGGAGACGTTATAGTGCTTTGCCCTCTGTACGCGGTCTAGGACCGATAGGGCCTTGGAGTAGCAACCGCTGGGTTGTGAACCAAGTAAAATAAATGTGTTCATTTATTTTCCATTGTGCTTACTTTGCGTATCGAACGAACGAAAAAGAAAAGATTTACGATCACTATTCACCCCCCCTCTAGCGATGCTTCTCGATCCAACACCTATTTGCAAAAATGGGGTGGGATGAGATTATGGGAATAAGGCACCTAACCTACTCTAGGATTGTTTTGGAATTTTCGAGTTCTTTAGAGGCGGAAGTTTTGTCGGGTAGAGAGAGTGAGGAAGGTAGGATAACTTTTAGACTTTTTAATATAGAGCATGAGTGGACCCTTCACCAATGGAACTCATGCTTTGGCCAGCTAAGTGGGGGAGAGAGAAGAACCCCTAATGGGTACAACTCTCGTTTGATTTGGACTGAGTTGACAGGGAAGCACGTTTATGACCCTTCTAGGGCCAAAGCGTCGTGCCTCCAAAACCTTGTCTTTCGATACCTTCACCATGTCATGGCAAGTTCTATATTTGGTTGTGGGGAGAGTGACGGTGTAGTGAGAGCCAGTGAGCTGCTTTGCCTATGGGACATGCTACAAGAGAGGAGTAGCATCGATGTAGGGTCCCACTTCATCAGACACTTAGTGAAGATGGGCAAAGCAGCACGCGGAGAGATCCATATGGGAGGCCTACTTACCCACATTTGTTATAGGATGGGGTACGACTACACAACATTGGAGAGTATAGAGGGGAGCCCTAGGATCAACCTAGGAGTCTACATGGCCATGAAGATGATTTTAAGAGAAGGAGACTCCTTATGCTTTGTAAGGAAAAATCTTACGACCCTCAGGCTCCCCGACCCGGATCGTACCACCATCGCTACATGCGTCAATTGGAACTTAGACCTGATAGTGGAGTCCCCTCCACATGAGGGACCATCCACATCAGTGCCCGTCTCTCCACCTTTGTACCACTCTCCCTCTAGTCCACACATACATAGGAGCCCTCCTAGTCCATGCCGACATGAGCCTACACCTGTGCCACCATCTTTTTCTACTTTTGAGCATGATGCAGGTACATCGGCATATGATTTCTCGGAGTTCCGATCATGCCTCGACGACATCTACACTGAGCAGCAGACACAGAGGCAGCTATGGGAGGAGCAGAGAGCCTACCAGCATGTGGAGTTCCAGGGATTCCGGGAGCATTTCCAGTGGGCAGAGGAGTTCTACGATGAGGCCCGCATATACTTCCAGGAGGAGGCTGCTCGTCGCCAGGATGAGGCAACTTACCGCAGGGAGATGCGGCAGCATATGCATGCCCAGCAGGCACAGTGGGCTAGGGAGGAGGAGCACCGAGCAGCCGCTGCATCCACCAACTCTCGAATTGACCACATGTATATGTGGCATCAGCGGCTCAACAACAGGTTCTCCCAGGACCCAGAGATGCCCAGGCTCCCCGACTTTCCATCCCGTCCACCATATTAGAGGTATACTTTTGTTTAAGTTTGGGGGGGGGACCCCAAAATATATTTTGTTTTGTTTTCTTAGTAGTAGTTTCTTTTCTAGTATTTTTATTTGTTTATGCATGCATGAGTTGTTTAGTTCCTTTCGGTACTTAATTTTTGGTGTATTAAAAGCTACCTCAGTAGTATTTCTTTTGAAAATTGCTTGCATTAGTTGTTCCATAGGTAGCTTGACTCTATTTATCTTGTGGTATTTTATTCTATATGCTCTATTGAATGTTCTAGACTCGCACTGAGTAGCTCTGTTTTTGCACTCACACATGTTTAACATTTTGAAAGGGAGGATCTAGTACATACCTAGTTATGATTCACTTCAATAGACTAGTACTTTGGAATCCATAGGTGACTCTAGTTTTAGCATTTTAATTACTGGAGATGCTCGAATTGTGTAAGCCCATTCAGAAAAATCAAAATCCCTGTTAAAAAAAAAAGAGAAAAAAAAAATGACAAAAAGGAAAAAAAAAAGGAGTGAGAGGGATAAAAAAACAATTATCGTGGGTGGAAATGGCTAGGTGCCCCTTTGAGACTGAGTTAGGTTATTGAGAAAACACCTCCCAATTTCTCTCAATACTGAGCACGCCTTTGAGACTTTATGCTAGATATAGGGAACGACCCTCGCTTTGGGCAGGTAAGTGCCTAAGAGCCGGAAACCTTAGGAAATCTATGGGGTGACAACTTAACTCACCATCGAATCGGCATCCCCTGAGAATGATTCGCCTAGCACGAGCACGAGGAGCTAATTTAGTGAATTTTTAGAACGTATCTATTTTGCTTTGATTTCAAATACCACCTGATAAATTTAGTTAGCATGCTCATTATGGAACATTATCTTTTTAAAATTTTATGGCACTGAAGTTTGCTTGAGGACAAGCAAAGATTTAAGTCTGGGGGAAGTGATGTGAGCAAAACATATAGGGTTTTAGTAGTTTTTGCTCACATCTTGTTACATTTTGCGTCAGTTTCATGCATATGTTACTCTATTTTTGCATGCATTTCCTATTTTCTAGTTCGGAGGTCTGCTCATTATTCTTTTGAATGCAGGTTGGCTTTTCTAGCAGAATAGATGCGTTTTCGGAGCGAAAGAAGGACATTTCATGCTAGACGTAGTGTGGGACACGGCCAGGGCATATGGATTCACACGACCGTGTTCGATGGGAGAAGATCAGCACACTAGGGCCACACACGGCCTGGCCATGTGTTTCCACACGGCCGTGTGGCGGCCCAATGGAGTTGCGCAACTAGGGTTTTTTCCTGATTTCGCAGTGGTCCGAGGTGATGTCTATATAAGGATGGCTCCACCCAAACCCTAGGGAGGAGGCATGATGGCTAGGATGGCACGTCGAAGCCCTAAAAAGCTTCGGTAACTCACAGCGGGGAGGAGGAACGCCGCCGGAGGTCCACCACTTGCAATACAACATTCGGAGAGAAGGTCGCAACGCATTGTAATCTTTATTTCTGCACTTTCTATCTATTGTAATTGAACTTAAACATGTGTTGTGATTCTCCCTTCGCATTTATGGAGTAGAACTTTTGATTTGAGGATTAGGGAGTAGCTTGTGTTCATAGACAATGTTGGTTCATATTAAATTCTAGCCAAAAGTTTGATTTGACAATTGGATGTTGCTCTTTATTATACCTACGTGTATTTGGCTTTCTTTCCGCTGTGCTTAGGCGATACGAGGTGGTGATAGCCCTCGCAAATCTAAATTTAAGAGGTTTGATCAAGGAACCTAGGGGTAAACCTGACCTCCTGTAACTGCCGGGAGATGGGAGCGGTGGAATCGAAAACGATCCACCGCAAGGATTGATTTGGCATCCTCATACCCTCTATCACATCCTTTTGTGCGAGGATAGCTCCCGGTGAATGCGGCGGATCTGTGGGAGAGTTTATGATGTCCCTTCCCCAAAGTCGTAAGTAGAAGTTTAGACTACGCCAATTGACAACGTTGTTTTGTGGTACACAAGTGAAACCAAAGTCCTAGAATCACCTTTTTAAGACCTCGACACCCTCTTTTCCTCCTCTGTGTGACACCGCACTGAGTAGGGTCCTCCAATAGTCCTCACCAACCGACTCTAACTGAGATTTTGTCCGAACAACGGCAACCACTTAGTGGATTGGTACTCAAATCCCAGTCCCTGTGGGATCGATAATCTATTTATTACTTGACGACATCCGTGCACTTGCGGGCGTTGAGCGCGTGCACATACTTTAAGTCTTCGACGGTCTCCATCGCGGGATTTAAGGTTGCGACCGTGCGCATCAGTATCGAATGCTTGGATAAACCAAGGAGCATAACATTTTCTACTCTCACAGAATTGATGATGTCCAATCTCATCAATTCATCGACTAGGGATAGTTTCAATACTTGCACATTTACACATGATGAAATACCCACTAATTGTGATCCTATCACAATTTCTCTCATGCTATGCATCGTATTGTGGACTTCAGTATATGAGTTTAAGATCCAATCAAATGCATAGAAAATCACCTTAGAAGTTATTAAGGTGATTGCCTTAGGACACCTCTCAATTACATCAGTCGGAAGTTGAGAAGGAGTCAACATTCGGATCGGTGGAAGAGGAAGAATTGGAGGAAGCCTCCACCTCTAGGATTGAGGGGGAGGATATTAGATCATCGGAGCCGAAGCAAAATCAAGAAGTAGCCTCTACCTCCGGTCGAGAAGATGAAGAAGCTCAAAATTCCACCACCGACCTAGGTAACTCAAGCACCTTAATTAAAAATAAAAAATCATATTATGTGCTTTGAGTGTAGGGAACAAGAACACTACAAGAGCAAGTGTTCGAAACAGGTCAAGAAGACAGCATAAGTCGTGCCAAAGGCCAAAGAGATCAGAGGCCCAATAATTAAGAGCAAGGAGCACGTGGTGTGCTTCAAATGCCAACAACGAGGTCACTATAGAAGTCAATGCCCTAGGGAGAGGAAGAAGGTCCAAGAAGGAGCATCACATGTAAGGGGAGATTCTAAAGAAAACCCTAAGGAAAAATTTAGTAATGCACTTTCAAATTTTCATGTCAAAAAGCATGCTAGGAATAATGTTAATAATATTTCTATTGTTTATGAAAAGAATGCAACAAGTAACAATAAGTATTTTTGTCTAGGTGCTAAGAGTTGTAATTCTAGGCCTAAGGATCATACTAGGCCTACTTTACCTAAGGATAAACCTAGAACCAATAACTCTAGACCTATTCTACCTAGGGAAAGTTTTAGGAAGATAGAAGATCATTTAGGCATTAACCCTAAGAAGAGTAGGCATATGCCTAAAAGGAAAGACAATGCCCAAAGGCAAAATCAAAAAACAAAAATTGGGCATTTAGAATTAGAAAATCAAACTTTAAGGTCAAGGCCAAGGTTACTAGGGAGGTCGTCCCTAAGGATAACCAAGATATGTGCCTAGTGGCTAAGGTTTCAAGGAAACCTAGAGAAGCCACTAAGAAGGTTACAAGAGGAGTTACCCGTAGAGTTAACTTAGGCAAGACCCAAATGATCAAGGCTTCTAAGCCTAAAAGCGTCATTAGGAGGGTATCTAGGGAGGTTATCCCTGAGGAATACCTAGTAAACCAAAGGAGCTCCAATAGGTATTTAGTTCTTAGGAGAGTGATCCCTTCACGCTAAATGGGTTAGGTTGTGTCAACTTGAATTGGTAAGGTAGTTAACCTAACCATAGCAAAGTTGGCACTTTATGTCATTTCCAAGGTAATGGGGTACATGGAAATTGTTGGTGCAATCAGCCCAGGTCACGATTGACCGGACTCGAGTTTGACTCGAGCAGCATTTTGATGTTAGACAAAATATATGACATGTGATTATCATGGGAAGACCAAGTGTGTAGCCTTGGCCATGTAAGTCCAATTGTGTAGCCTTGGCGGTGAAAGTCCAAGCATGGGGCTTGGCATTGGAAGTCCAATATGGAGTTGGCAAGGGATGTCCAAGTGAGTAGCCTTTGTCACGTAAGTCCAAGTGTGTAGCCTTGGCGGTGAAAGTCCAAGCATGGGGCTTGGCATTAGAAGTCCAACATGGAGTTGGCAAGGGAAGTCCAAGTGAGTAGCCATGGCCACGTAAGTCCAAGTGTGTAGCCTTGGTAGTGAAAGTCCAACATGGGTTGGCATTGGTAATGGGAAGTCCAAGTGTGTAGCCTTGGCCACGTAAGTCCAAGTGTGTAGCCTTGGCCACGTAAGTCCAAGTGTGTAACCTTGGCGGTGAAAGTCCACGTTATGGAGACTTGGCATTTGGGAAGTCCAAGGGGTGGTTTGGCGGCATAAGGTCAAGGGGTAGTCTTGGGAGCATAAGTCTATATGTACCTTGGCGGTATAGACACCGAGAGAATGACAATAGCCGAAGGAAGAACCTGGAGGCTAGCGTATGGATGACTTGGAGGGATCCACACATGGATGAATAAGTCTTGGATGACTTGGAGGGATCCGATAGGTGAGAAGCTAGCAGAGGTGGCTAGAAGTCTTAGGTCTAGGCTAAGGGTTTGTCGGATGCTCAAACATGTTGTTTGAGGTTTTACCCGATGGTCGGATGCTCAAACAACTTGTGTTTGAAGTTTTACCCAACAACGATCATTGGTGATATGTCCCCAGTGGTATGATGCTTGGTAGTCGGATCATGGCGATCTGTCGTGAAGGAGTAGTCGATTGCCAGTGTTGGTCGCGAGCACAAAATACTCGATAGCCGACTGATCAGTTGGCTACGAGGCAGGCAGTCGACTGATGGAAATTGACAGTCGACTATCAGTGTATCTGTCAGCTGGATGCCAACGAGGATTAAGTTGTTGTCTCACA
This sequence comes from Wurfbainia villosa, assembly GCA_025175895.1. Taxonomy (NCBI): domain Eukaryota; kingdom Viridiplantae; phylum Streptophyta; class Magnoliopsida; order Zingiberales; family Zingiberaceae; genus Wurfbainia; species Wurfbainia villosa. The sequence goes on along the minus strand of JAKLTH010000244.1, from coordinate 822,894 downwards.
ATGCCTACAGGAGCAGTCGACTGGGGCCTCATGGCAGTCGACTGCTTGGTGCGGAATTAGCCCAAGACAAGCATAAAAGGAGGAGCTTGGGGAGGATTTCCATAACGATTTTTTGGGAGATTTTAGAGGGGAATTGCTGCTGCATTTCAGACCTTCAAGAGTAAACCAAAGTAAGCAACAAGCAAGAGTTCAAAGCCTTTTGTTGTATAGTTTTCTTTACGTATTTCATTTCCTCTTTGTATTTACTTGTATGTTTTTGTATTACTTTGTAATTGCTTGTACGAGGTTTCTCCACCTCTGACTTGTTGTCGAGAAGGAGTTTTATTAGTGGTGTGTTCATCACTCAAGCTCATTGAGCTCACCCCGTGGAGTAGGAACCCTAAGGTTTCGAACCACGTATATTGTCGTGTATTGTGTGTGCTTGTATATTTATTTTGTGTTTGTATTTGTATTTCCGCTACGCATACTAATGAATTGTAGAGATAAGCATGCAAGAACGATCAAAGTCAATCGAGCACGAATTGGTCTATTCAACCCCCCCCCACCTTCTAACTGTGCCTCGATCCTCCAATAGGAAATAAGTATGAATTTGAATCCTAAAAGATTTTAGGATGCGCCAATATCTTTAAGAAGTATTGAAATATTGATCAAATTGACACAATTTAGGTTTAGAGGTCATGGTGTGTCATTTTGAGTTTTTGGCACACTTGGGAGATAAGTAGTATTATGGCAAAATGAACTTAATCCTAACAAATGGCAATAAATATTAAAATTTTGGTATTCTTATACCTTTACCTTTTATTTGCCATACTTTGTTTTCCTTGCCATGTCATGACATCATATTTTATTTTAATCATTTGAAATGTCTTGATAATGCTTAGGTTTAAATTTTTATGTCATGTATATTTAGTGTTGGTGATCGATTGAAAGCTAGAGGGGGGGTGATTTTTCGTCTCTACAAAAAGATTAGCGGAAGCACAACAAAATTAATAATAACACAAATGAAAAACAATGCTAACACGATTCTTTTACATGGTTCGGAGATAGCGCTCCTACTCCACAGTGATCCTTGAGGTGGATCAACCCTAATCAATATCACTATGAAGCTTTCCTTTACAACACTCCTCTTCTTACAAAGGATGTAGATGGAGCTTAGAGAGAAAGAGATTTATAATCACTAGAAAGCTTTGAAAAATCATGGAGGCTTGAGAGTATTATGAGAGAATAAGCATTAGCCCTAAAAACATCCACAAGCCCTCTTTTTATAGAGAGGGGGTTGATTTTCCTGTTGGAGCACCATCAGTCGACTGATGCACAGCATCAGTCAACTGTCGGCATGGTTAACGGCTTCTAAATAGCCGGATTCATGGGGATCAGAGTCATTACCTCCAACGACACTCTCATCAGTCGACTGATCCCTCTATCAGTCGACTGATGGAGTGATCAGTCGAGTGATCACAGGCTGCAGTCGAGTGAGACTCTATTCTGTGCCTGTGTTTAACTTGATCAGTCGACTGCCACGACTAAATCAGTTGACTTATCATCAGGGTTTCATCTTGACTCAGATGAGCACCTGACCAGTCGACTGATACATCGTATCAGTCGACTGATACTCATCAAGTATGAATAATTCATACTTGATTTCACCCCCTAGACCTAGACCCAACCTTCTAACTCTTCCTTAAGCCTTGCGCCTCCAGGATCCCTCCGAGTCCACGACTTGTTCATCCTTTGAGCTTCGCTTCCAAGAGCTTCCTTCGGCTTTGTCATGTCTTGGGTTTTCCTTTTCCAAAGCGTGCTTGGACATTATGCCACCAAGTCTACATGCTTGAACGTACGCTGCCAAGACTTGCCTTTGGACTTCCTTTGCCAAAGTCCGTTTGGACTTAATGCCGCCAAGACAACATGCTTGGTCTTATGCCGCCAAACCTTTACCTTGGACTTTTCTTGCCAAGATCATACTTGGGCTTTGCCTTTACCAAGTCTTCATACTTGGATTTCCCTGTCACTTGAACATGTTCACAATTAAATCATAAATTGTTGCCTAACTTAGATGATTATCCGAACATCAAAACATATAAATGCTTAGGGCATTGTTGCACCAACAATCTCCCCCTTATTGATGTTTGGAAATCATTTAAGTTAGGTCTTTTAAAGATACGCACATAATCATATATCCAATTCTAACTTAAACATTTCTTCTCCCCCTTTGACATACATCAAAAAGAGAAGAAATCATATATTTCATAAAAGAATTGAATGCGTTGTAATCTTGAACTAAGGTATAGAATTGAAATTTAGCTCCCCCTTAATCCAAGATATAGTTCATGATGAGTAAAAGACATGTGTAGCAAAATCCTATCAAACAATTTGAAGGTTTAAATTCTAACTTTGCACCAACAATGTACATTTAGGGATGAAAAAGATATATTTTATGAAACTCCCCCTAAAACACCGCCTTAAACAGTCCTAAAAATTTGTTTATACTCAATATTATAATGCTATAGTTTTATGACATCAAAGATACACTAAATATTAGATAGTGGAGCTATTTTTCAGAAAACAAAGTGTATCAGTCGACTGGTTTACGACGATCATTTGCTACGCTGAAATCAATTTTAACCTTTTATTAACTTGAAATCGTTAGAAATTCTAGAAACCTCAAAAAATCATGAAATTTTGTGTACACATTTCTGAAATCATAATTTATAATGGAAAAATAATATAAAAAATATATGTTTTCCAGATTTCAAGATTGATACAAACACTGAAACTAACAAAAGTTCTAATGTTTTTGCAAACTTTGTATCACTTTTGTGTTCCACTTGATAACTGTTTTTCAAAATATGATAAACATAGTTTAAAATATGTTTTATTTGACATTTACAATCATGTTCTTGGAGCTATATGCACATCAATTGTGTATAAGCCTTCCCAATGATTGGTCCAATGAAGGATTAATGTCTCTAGATGACACTTTGGTCGATAGTAATGCATCATAACAAGCATGATGAACCAAGTGCATCTTCCTAACATCTCACATGTTGTCTAAGTGGCTCAATACAAAAATCATGGTTTCTTAGGTATTTGTGAGATGCTTAAAGGTATAAATCCTAGGATTTCTATAGGATCATGAAAACCTACACCTTTACTCAACCAAGCACATTCCAAGTTCTCTCCTAAGTGATGAAAATTCTACCTCGGGGAGAGCCTTGGTAAATATGTCGGCTAGGTTGGACTTGGATTCGATGTAATTAAGCTCAATGTCCCCCTTAGCCACATGATCTCTAATGAAGTGATTTTTCACTTCAATGTGCTTGGTCCTAGAGTGATGCACCGGATTTTTGGTCAAATTTATGGTGTTCACATTATCACAAAATACTTTCATGTTGGAGTAAGATAGCTCATAATCCTCTAAGGTATGTTTCATCCATAGTAGTTGAGCTACACAACAACCCATAGCCACATACTCGGCCTCGGTGGTGGATAGGGCAACACAAGGTTGCTTCCTACTACTCCAACTAACTTGGGAGGACCCAAGGAATTGGCATCCACCACTAGTACTCTTCTGATCCAATTTACAACCGGCATAATCGGAATCGGTGTACCCAACCAAATCAAAAGACCTAGTCCTAGGGTACCATAGTCCTACATTTAGTGTGCCTTTAATATATCTTAAGATTCTCTTAACGGCAACTAAATGAGATTCTTTTGCACATGATTGATACCTATCACACATACCAACCGCAAATAATATGTCGGGTCTACTAGCAGTTAAGTACAAAAGGCTACCAATCATGCTCCTATAGAGTGTAAGATCAATTTGTTTTCCTTCATTATCACTATCTATTTTAGTATTGGTTGCCATTGGAGTTGAAACTACTTTAGCATTTTCCAAACCAAATTTCTTAATCATTTCCTTAGCATATTTGGTTTGATAAATATAAATTCCTTCACTTGTTTGTTTGACTTGTAATCCTAGGAAGAAATTTAATTCCCCAACTAGACTCATTTCAAACTCTTTTTCCATATTTTTAATAAAGTCTTGAAGAAGTTAATCATTTGTTGACCCAAAGATAATGTCATCAACATATACTTGGGCTACAAAGATGTCCTTTGATGTTGACTTTATAAATAGAGTTTGATCTACACTACCCCTTCTAAAGTCCTTAGAAATTAAGAAAGATGATAATCTTTCATACCAAGCCCGGGGAGCTTGTTTCAAACCATACAAAGCTTTCCTAAGCTTATATACATGGTTTGGATAGTCTATATTCTCAAACCTGGGAGGTTGTTCTACATATACCTCTTCCTTAATAAACCCATTTAGGAATGTCGATTTAACATCCATTTGATGGAGTTTGAAACCCACATAGGAGGCATACCCTAATAGTATCCTAATAGACTCTACCTAGCAACCGGGGCATATGTTTCATCATAGTCAAGTCCTTCAACTTTATTAAAGCCCCTTGCAATTAATCTTGCCTTATTCCTAGTAATATTCCCTTGGTCATCTAGTTTGTTCCTAAAACCCATCTTGTAGTAATGATGGTGTTTTCACTTGGTCTAGGAACTAACTCCCATACTTGACTCCTTTCAAATTGAGTCAATTCATCTTGCATTGCTAAGATCCAATCCTGATCAAGTAATGCATATTTGATTGTTTTGGGCTCAATTTTAGAAATTAGAGCTATATGACTAGTGGGATCCCTATGAAATGACCTAGTCCTAACACCTTGAGATAATTCACCCACAATTTGATCTAAGGGATGATTTTGATGACCTCTTATGGTTCTAGGAGGTGTATTAATTTGAGTTTGATCATAATTAATCTCAATCCTTTGCTCATCATCGGAATCACCTCTTACTTTCCCTTGATTCAATCCTCCACCTTGATCATTACCCCTTAAGGTTAAATCTTTAAATTGGTGGGTAATTTCTTGATTTTCATTATTGATATCATCATCAATAGGGGATTTTCTAGGGTATGTATTGGAAGTTTCATCAAATTGGACATTTGAAGATTCATCAATCTTTTGAGACCTTTTATTATAAACTTTATAACCTACACTAGTGGATGAGTATCCAACTAGGATTCCCTCATCCGCTTTGGACTCAAATTTACTTAGATTGTCTTTGGTATTTAAGATATAAACTTTGCATCCAAAAACCTTGAAATAATGAATTGTTGGAATTGTACCATTCCACAATTCAAATGGGGTTTTTCCTAAAAACCTATGAATTATTTTGGATATAGCAAGCGGTATTAACCACTTCCGCCCACAAGTAGCTAGGTAAAGAATATGCATTTAGCATAGTCCTAGCCACCTCTTGTAAGGCACGATTTTTCCTTTCCACAACCCCATTTTGTTGAGGTGTTCTAGGACAAAAAAACTCATGCTTGTACCCTTGTTCTAAGAAAAAGGTTGAGAAATTAGAATTCTCAAATTTTCCACCATGATCACTACGGATCCGATTGATTTTGAGTCTTCTTTCATTCTCTACTCTCTTGCTAAATCCTATAATTATTCCTAAGGTTTCATCTTTATTTTTCATGAAAAATACCCGAGTAAACCTAGAGAAATCATCTACTATTACTAAGCAATATCTACTACCAATCATAGAAGGGGTACTATGACAATCAAATAAGTCCATATGTAAAAGTTCTTAAGGTAAAGCAGTACTAAGTAAAGTTTTACCTTTGTGTGATGTTTTTGATTGTTTTCCTTCTTGGCATGCATCACACATTTTGTCCTTGAGAAATTTTACTTTAGGCAACCCTTTGACTAACTTCATTTTTGCTATTTTGGCTATGTTCTTCATGTTTATGTGTCCTAGCCTCCTATGCCAAAGCTAACTTTCTTCCTCTTTTACAATAAGAAACTTAGTAGAAGCACTAGTCGCATAGGATAAATCAACATAATATATATTTAATTTCCTAAAACCTACTAACATGCAATCATTTAGAGTTTTGTGTCTTATAAAACATTTTGTGGAATCAAATTTAACATCAAAGTTTGCATCACATAGTTGCCATACACTAAGTAAATTAAATTTCATATTTTTAACTAATAACACTTAATGAATGGCAAGGTTGGGGGATACCTCAATTGTACCCTTTCCTAGAATCTTAAGTTTGTCGCTATTACCAAATGATACCTTTCCCTTGCTAGTGTGGTTGATAGTGGAGAATTTTCTCTCATCACCGGTCATGTGTTTTAAGCACCCACTATCAACAATCCACAAGCTTGGTTCTTCTACCTATATCACATGAAAAATACAATCCTTAGGTACCCAAATCTTAGGACCACTAGCATCAATTAGAAATTTCTTAGGGACCCAAGCCTTTCTACCCTTGCTTTTAATTATGGATTTTCTACTAACAAGAGATGTAAATGCTACCTCCTTTTCCTTAGGCCTATATCCTAGTCCGACCTTGTTGTAAATAGCCCTTTGATCCTTAATTATCATGTCTAGGTATTTAGAAGCATTAGTAAATTTTTCTAAGCATGCTCTTAAGCTACCTATTTCTTTTCTCAATTCATCATTTTCATCCCTAAGGGTACATGCATCATCATCACAAGATAATTTACCACAAGACGGTTCTACACTCTTAAGTGATTTAATCTCTACTTTTAAGTCCTTAATCCTAGTTTTCGATCTATTCAATGCATTTTGAAGACATGCAATTGTCTTGTAAAGTAAATCTAACCTAGGGGAGTTGTTTACCTCATCATCATCACTTGATGATGATTCGTCGCTTGAAGAAGAAGATGAGGACTCCTCACTTCAGCTCCCGACTTCTTCCTCCAATGCCATGAGGGCTAGATTCCGGGTGGCATGACATACTTCTGCATCATCGGAAGAGTCCTCCATGCTTAGGGTGTGCCATGTTTGTTCCACCATTGCCTCCTTCTTCTTCTTCTCCTTCTTTTCCTTCTTTTTCTTTTCCTTCTCCTCCTTCTTCTTTAGTTCCGGGCAATTTGGCTTGATATGCCCTTTCTTGTTGCAACCATAGCAAGTTACGTTAGGTGTAGAATTTGAACTATTTGAAGACTTACGTCTTGAGGATTGGAATATCCTCCTCACATCTTTCTTGGTGAGTTTCCTTGACTTTCCACCAAACTTCTTGACATAATGAGCCACCTCACTTGCCGATAGCTCATCTTCACTACTTGATGAGTCTTCCTCGGATTAGGATGAGGAGGACACTTCTTTCTTCTCCTTCTTCTTTTTGTCCTTCTTTCCTACAAAAAGAGCTATACCCTTCTCTTTGGATGAAGTGTTAGCTTGTTCATGTAATTGAAATTCACAAAATAACTCATCTAACAACTATGAGATCCTAGAGACCTTATAGGCATCTACCATTGAGGCCCATAAGGTTGTTCTAGGGAAGGCTTGGAGCGCATACCTTACAAGGTCTCGGTTGTCGACCTTCTCACCTATTACATGTAGTCCGTTGACTACTTCTTTGAAGCGACCGTGCATTTGGCTCACGGTCTCATTGGTCTTCATGGAGAAGCTTTGAAGTTGGCCAATTAGGAGATCTCTCTTGGCCCTTCTTGTTTCCTTGGATCCTTCGTTGAGCTCTATCAACTTCTCCCAAAGCTCCTTCGCCGATTCAAATGGCCCCACCTTGCTTAGTTTCTCTTTTGACAAACCACATTGAAGTGTGGTTGTTGCCTTGGCGTTGTCTTGAGCCTTCTTGGCCATGTCTCTCGTCTAATCCTTGGTCGGTATGGGCGCTCCGTGTTCATCGACCGGCTTCTCGAAACCATCTACAACGCTAAACCAATTTTCAATATCATTCATTAAATAATACTCTATCCTACCTTTCCAGTAGCCGAAGTCATTGTCGTCGAAGAACGGAGGCCTCGTCGTGCTATACCCCTCTTGGAAAGCCATTTTTCTCTGGTTGATTGTTAGATCTTCCGATGCGATCCGGGCTCTGATACCACTTGTTGGTGATCGATTGGAAGCTAGAGGGGGGGTGAATAGCTTGTTTTTCATCTCTACAAAAGATTAGGGAAGCACGACAAAAATAATAATAACACAAATGAAAAACAATGCTAACACGATTCTTTTACATGGTTCGGAGATAACGCTCCTACTCCACGGTGATCCTTGAGGAGGATCAACCCTAATCAATATCACTATGAAGCTTTCCTTTACAACACTCCTCTTCTAACAAAGGATGTAGATGGAGCTTAGAGAGGAGAAGGAGATTTAGAATCACTAGAAATCTTTGAAAAATCATGGAGGCTTGAGAGTATTATCAGAGAATAAGCATTAGCCCTAAAAACCTCCACAAGCCCACTTTTTATAGAGGGGGGGATGATTTTCCTGTTGGAGCACCATCGATCGGTGATGCACAACATCGATCGGCTGCGCGCAACGACTTCGAATAGCTAGATTCGTGGGATTCAGAGTCGTTACCTCCAACGACACTCTCATCGATCGGTGATCCATCGGATCGGTGATGTGATCGATCGAGTGATCACGCGAGCCACGGTCGAGTGAGACTCCATTCTTGCTCATGTTTAACGATCGATCACCCCGTTGGGCGTTGATTAATCATAACATCGATCGACTACCATGACCGATCGTCGAGTTTCATCTTGACTCGATCGAGCCGATCGGGATACATCATATCAGTCGACTGATACTCATCAAGTATGAATAATTCATACTTGATTTCACCCCGTAGACCTAGACCCAACCTTCTAGCTCTTCCTTAAGCCTTGCACCTCCAGGATCCCTCCGAGTCCATGACTTGTTCATCCTTTGCACTATGCTTCCAAGAGCTTCCTTCGGTTTTGTCATGTCTTGGGTTTCCCTTTGCCAAAGTGTGCTTGGACTTTATGCCGCCAAGTCTACATGCTTGGACTTACGCTGCCAAGACTAGCCTTTGGACTTCCTTTGCCAAAGTCCATTTGAACTTATTGCCGCCAAGACAACATGCTTGGTCTTATGCCGCCAAACCTTTACCTTGGACTTTTCTTGCCAAGATCATACTTGGACTTTGCCTTTACCAAGTCTTCATACTTGGATTTCCCTGTCACTTGAACATGTTCACAATTAGATCACAAATTGTTTTCCCTAACTTAGATGATTATCCAAACATCAAAACATATAAATGCTTGGGGCATTGTTGCACCAACATTTAGGTTTATATTTAATGTCACAACATCATGATTATTGACACATGCTTATTTATGCTATCATTTATATCATAATCTGTTGAATCGAAAGCGTCGCTAGAGGGGGGGGTGAATAGAAAGCGTAAAACTTTTCATCTTTTTGTTCAATTAAACTTAAATGCAGCGTAAAGTAAAAGAACAATAAATAAATAAACACTTTATTTTTACTTGGTTCACAACCCAGCGGTTGCTACTCCAAGGTCCCGCGATCCTTGACCGCATATGAAGGGGCAATCTACTATAAAGTCTCCTCCTCGTTGGAGGTAGGAGACAACGATCACAAAAACGAAAGCACGAGGATGAGGCAACAAGCCTACCTCACCTCATTACGATTAAAACCATGAATATGTTAGAACCTGAGCGCCCGCTAGAGGGGGGGTGAATAACGTCGTGCTATACGTCGATGGAAATTGTTTGCGTTGCTTGTCTATAATCTTGTTAGTACGCAGCGGAATAAACAATTACAAATACAAATACAAGATACAATCACAACACGCACAATATAACGTGGTTCGGAAGTGAATGGTTCCTACTCCATGGATTGGGTTCGTGCGAACCCTAGCGATGCCACAAACACCACTAAACAATAAACTCCGTCTTGACAACACGTTGGAGGTGGAGAAACCTCTTACAAGTGATTACAATAAGTAATGCAAAGTAAGCAAGCAAATACAAGTCAAAATGTAAAGAACACTTTACAAACTAGGGTTTTGAGCGCTTGTTTGTCGGTTGCTTGGATGAGCTTGAAGGATCTTGAAATGCACCTGCAAATCGCTTTCAAATCGCCTCACCAAAGCTCCCAAAGAACCAATGTCAAAATCCTCCACAAGCTCCTCTTTTTAACCTGTATCGGGCTAGATTTTCACCGATCAGTCGACTGCCATAAGTCACCAGTCGACTGATGCCACTGTTGCTATGAGACAACGGCTCAATCCACACTGAAAAAGTTCCAACAGAATTCTCCCAATCGACTTCCAACATTGGCAGTCGACTGCCCGCCCCGTAGTCGACTTCCCAGTCGGCTACGGAGCATTCTGTGCTCGTGACTAAACTGGCAATCGACTGACAAGGTAATTTCATCCCTAAATGGCAGTCGAGCTCTAGTCAACTCATGGCAGTGGAACCGGCCATAATGTCAGTCGATTGCCAACCACAAAGATGAGGTTTTAACCCAAGTATGGTGTCCCCATACTTACTAGACCACCCTTATCCTAGACCTAAACCTTCTAGCCACCTCCATCAGCCTCACGCCTCTCGGATCCCTCCAAGTCATCCATTACTTGTTCATCCATCGCGCTAGCCTTCAGGTGCTTCCATCGGCTATGTCATGCTATCGGTGTCTACACCGCCAAGGCACATTGGACTAACGCTGCCAAGACTCCGCTTGGACTTTACGCCGCCAACCATTGGACTTATGTTGTCAAGACTCCACCCTTAGACTTTACGCCGCCAATATCAAACCCCTTGGACTTCTCAAATGCTAAGACTCAAGCTTGGACTTTCCCTTGCCAACCCATGTTGGACTTTCCATGCCAAGACCCATGCTTGGACTTCCCTTGTGCTAAGTACTCAAGAATTGGACTTTCCCAAATGCCAAGTGTCCCAATTGGACTTTCCATGCCAAGTACCCATGAGTTTGACTCGAGTCTGGTCAATTATAACCTGGGTCAATTGTATAAACAATCTCCCAAAACATATTAACCGACATCAATGTCAAACATCAGTGTCAAACATACTATGTCAAATATCAAAACATCACTCGAGTCAAACTCGAGTCTGGTCAATCGTGACCTGGGCTGATTGCACCAACAATCTCCCCCTTTTTTATGTTTGACAAAACAAACCTTGAGTTAGGCCCCTAACTCAAATTCCCTTATCAATTTTCCAAATTGGTAATTTAACCTTCTCCCCCTTTTTGACATACATCAAAAAAGGTTATCTCTCCATGGAGGTCAATGTCTCATGTCCCAATGAGATCTTACAATCTCCCCCTTGATCCAAAAATACCTAGGATGCCTACCATCTTCCTCGTGATAAGTCTCATATCACCCAAGAGAGACAATCCTATACTCTCTCCCAATTTCCAAATTGGGTCTCTCATAATCCCATCAATTTTTCCAATTGATAACATTCTCCCCCTCAAGAAAAAAAATACATCCATTATCCCATGATAGATAACTCCCCCAAAAGGCTTGATCCCCCTTGACCATTGCACTAACAATGTCCTTGGGAAGTCCCTAAGCCAATAGGAACTCTAAAACATCAAAATTAAGGTTCTAAGTTCAAACATGAACACTTTCACCATTAAATTTGATACTTTGACCTAACACCTCTCCAAATCCATATCCAATGGATTTTCACCGTTTATAATGCTTCCCAAAGCATATCCTAGGGTTCGGAGTGGTTAGGGACCTTTACCATGGCTGAAAATGGGCTAAACAACCTTGTTTTTCCCGAAATCAGCTTGGCAGTCGACTACTTACAGTAATCAGTCGACTGCCACCCTTATCAGTCGACTGCCACTAAGAGCAGTCGACTGATAACTGAAAATCTCGATTTTCAGTTATTAGAAATGAGATTTGAAAAAGCATAAATAATTATACGTAATTCGAAAAATTATGAAATTTGATACGTATAATACCTATGACCAATACAATGGGTGAAAAATGAGAGAAAAATATTTTACCCATAAAATATCGAAATTTATACTAAATCCAAAAGTGAATAAAAACTTCAAAGTTTTAGCTCACTTTGTATCAATCTCATCAATGGTGATTGCTATCAAAAGATAGGCTTCACCAAGGTTTTCTAAAATGATTTTAAAATGTTTTCAAAACCTTATTTTGGATCATATTCCTTGGGCTCTATGTACATGACTTGTGCACAAGCTTTCCCAATGATCCACTAATGATTTTAGATGAGTTTTAGTTCATCTAGATGCAAAAACTATGCACCTTCAACTTAACTCATATCCTAGCATCTCACATGTATCTAGGGTGTATAACATACACATACATGTCAATTTAATGTGAGATGTGAGTTTTGGTTCATTTAATCTAGGGTTTCATGCATTTTTTTTCTAAGGCAACCCTACTTGATTCCCTTATAAATGGGACTCCAAGTCATGCCATTGTCCTTAAATCAATTTCAATCAAATTATCTTAAATGCATGAATGATTATGACATTAGAGATGATAAAAATAAACACATGCTCATAATCATGATGTCATGACATAAGATATAATCTAAAAATACATGACATTTTTCCTAAATCCTAAACATGATCATGACATATAAATGATGAAAATAAACATGATGTCATGTCATGGCATATGGCAAACAAAGCATGGCAAATAAGATTTTAAGGTATATAATACCTAAATTTTAATATTAATTGTCATTTGTTGGGATTAAGTTCATTTAGCGATAGAACCTAATTATCTCCCAAGTGTGCCAAAAACCCAAAATGGCACACTAAGACTCTAAAACCTAAGTTGTGTCAATTTGATCAATTTATCAAACTTCTCAATTAATATTGGCACATCCTAAAATCTCTTAGGATTAACTATCAAAACACATTTCCAAGGTAACCATAACCTTGAAAATGACCTAAAGTGTCACCTTTACCATGGTTAGGTTAACTACCCATCCATTTAAGGTTGGCACACCCTAACCCATTTAGCGTGAATCAATCACACTCTTAGGAACCCAAAACCTATTTGAGCTCTTAGGGTTTACTAGGTATTCCTTAGGGATGACCTCCCTAGATACCCTTCTAATGACCCTCCTAGGCTTAGAAGCCTTGGTCATTGTGGTCTTGCCATGGTTAACCTTAGGGATTGCCTCCCTAATAACCTTTTTAGTGGCTACCCTAGGTTTCCTAGAAACCCTAGCCACTAGGCACTTACCATGGTTACTCTTAGGGATAACTTCTCTAGTAACCTCGGTCTTCCTAGCCCTAGTTAGTGTTCCATAATCTAATGGAACACTATGATAAGCCACCTTAGGCTTAGATTTGTGACCCAAACCTTTTTTGCCCTTGGTTGACTTTTGTCTTTTAGGTCCTAGGTGTTGACTTTGAGATTTGGACCCTTGACTCTGACCATTAGACCCTTGAAACTGATTTTGTATATTCCTATGGGTCTTTTCCAATTTCTCAAGCCTTGACCTCAAGGCTTGATTTTCTAACTCTAATTGCTCAATTGATTTTTGATTAAGTTTTTGGGCATTACCATTTTCTTTAGGCATATGCCTACCCTTCTTAGGGTTAATGCCTAAGTGGTTTTCTATTTTCCTAATGCTTTCCTTAGGAAGAGGTTTTCTAGGGACATTAGTCCCAAATTTCTCCTTTCTTGAAAAATTGACCCTCTTGGCTCTTAAGCAAAATTCCTTACTTCTAGCATGCTCTTTATGATAAATAGCAAGACTATTAAAATTATTCCTAGCATGCTTTTGACTATAAGAATTAGAAAGAGCATTACTAAAATATACCTTACGGTTAGCCTTAGCTCCCCCCTACATGAGATGCTCCATTTTGAGCCTTTTTCTCCCCCTTCTTGCATTGACTATGGTAATGCCCCCTTGAGTTGCACTTGAAGCATATGACATGCTCCTTGCTCTTTTGACTTGGGGCACCGACATTCTTGACTTTTGGAGTCGGTTGAGCCTTCTTTACCCTTTTTGGACACTTACTCTTGTAGTGTCCGGATTCCCTACACTCAAAGCAAATTATATGTTTTTTATTTAAAACCATATTGCTTGAGTTACCTAGGGTGGTTGTAGGTGCCGGAATCGGATTTTGAGCTTCTTCATCTTGACCGGATGTCGAAGCTTCTTCTTGATGTTCCGGTGTGGAAGTTCTCTCCTCACCCTCAATCCTAGAGGTGGATGCTTCTCCCACTTCTTCCACCTCTTCCGATCCGGATGTTGATTCCCTATCAACCTCCGAATCCTCGAGCTCTTTGGATGACAATGTACTTGCTTCTTTTTGAGCTTGAGAGGGTGACCACTCTTCTTCTTCTTCTTCTTCTTGAATTGAGTGAAGCTCTTAATAGAATTTTGCAAATTTTTCTCATAGCTCCTTGGCGTCTAAATATTCACCTAGGCTAGACAAAACATAATTAGGTATCAAAACATCTAAAAGTTTTGTTACCTTGGCTTCGGTCTTGAATTTTAGCCTTTGCTCTTGGGTCCATTTCTTTAAATTGAGGACTTTTCTTTTCTTGTCCCTTAGAGGCTCAAAGATTTCTACGAGGATGAACCAATCCTCTATGTCCATCATCAAGATTGTTTCCATTCTTGTTCTCCATGCCGGAAAATCTTCTCGGTCGTATGGCGGTGGAGTGTTGATATCCCATCCAAGCTTGTCTTGGAATTCCGTCTTCTCTCTAGCTTCTTTAGCTCTCGGCGGTTAATCCGTAGAAGAGCCACGGGCTCTGATAGCACTTGTTAGAACCTGTGTGCCCACTAGAGGGGGGGTGAATAGCGTCATGCTATACGTCGATGGAAATTATTCGCGCTGTTTATCTACAATCTTGTTAGTACGCAGCGGATTAAACAATTACAAATAAAAATACAAGATACAATCACAACACGCACAATATAACGTGGTTCAGAACCGAATGGTTCCTACTCCATGGATTGAGTTCGTGCGAACCCAAGCGATGCCACAAACACCACTAAGCAATAAACTCCTTCTCGACAACACGTCGGAGGTGGAGAAACCTCTTACAAGTGATTACAATAAGTAATGCAAAGTAACAAGAAAATACAAGTGAAAATGTAAAGAACACTTTACAAACTAGGGTTATGAGCGCTTTCTTGTCGGTTACTTTGATGAGCTTGAAGGACCCTGAAATGCACCTGCAAATCGGCTTCAAATCGCCTCACCAAAGCTCCCAAAGAACCAATGCCGAAATCCTCCACAAGCTCTTCTTTTTAACCTGCATCGGGCTGGATTTCCGCTGATAAGTCGACTGCCATAAGTCACCATTCGATTGATGCCACTGATGCTGTGAGACAACGGCTCAATCCACGCTGGAAAAGTTCCAACGGACTCTCACCCGATCACACCTAACATTGATCATGATCGATATATAATGTTGCCGCCGATCGGCTCTGGCATTCTGCTAGCGACTCAAGCGGGCATCAATTGCCTAATTTAGCGATCATTGCCATCCGTCAACTTCTCCAATGAGCAGTTGACTACCAAGGCAATTTCATCCCTAAATGGCAGTCGAACTATCCATTATTCCAGTCGACTGTCAACCTCAAAGATGAGGTTTTAATCCAAGTATGGTGTCCCCATAATTTCTAGACCACACTTAGCCTAGACCTAAGCCTTCTAGCCACCTCCATCAGCCTCACACCTCTCGGATCCCTCCAAGTCATCCGTGACTTGTTCATCCATCGCACTAGCCTTCAGGTGCTTCCATCGGCTATGTCATGCTAACGGTGTCTACACTGCCAAGGCACATTGGACTTACGCCGCCAAGACTCCGCTTGGCTTTACGCCACCAACCATTGGACTTATGCTGCCAAGACTCCACCTTTGGACTTTACGCCGCCAATATCAAACCCCTTGGACTTCTCAAATGCCAAGACTCAAGCTTGGACTTTCCCTTGCCAACCCATGTTGGACTTTCCATGCCAAGACCCATGCTTGGACTTCCCTTGTGTCAAGTACTCAAGACATGGACTTTCCCAAATGCCAAGTGTCCAACTTGGACATTCCATTCCAAGTACCCATGACTTGGACTTTACCTTGCCAAGACCCATGCTTGGACTTTCCCATAATCACATGGTCAACCCTAGTCAACCATCAAAGTCTCCCTCGAGTCAAACTCGAGCCTAGTCAATTATAACCTAGGTCGATTGTATAAACAATCTCCCAAAACATATTAATCAACATCAATGTCAAACGTCAGAGTCAAACATACTATGTCAAACATCAAAACATCACTCGAATCAAACTCGAGTCTGGTCAATCGTGACCTTGGTTGATTGCACCAACAATCTCCCCCTTTTTTATGTTTGACAAAACAAACCTTGAGTTAGGCCCCTAACTCAAATTCCATTATCAATTTTCCAAATTGGTAATTTAACCTTCTCCCCCTTTTTGACATAAATCAAAAAAAGTTATCTCTCCAAGGAGGTCAATTTCTCATATCCCAATGAGATCTTATAATCTCCCCCTTGATCCAAAAATACCTAGGATGCCTACCATCTTCCTAGTGATAAGTCTCATATCACCAAAGAGAGACAATCCTATACTCTCTCCCATTTTCCAAATTGGGTCTCTCATAATCCCATCAATTTTTCCAATTGATAACATTCTCCCCTTCAAGAAGAAAAATACATCCATCTTCCCATGTTGGATAACTCCCCCTAAAGGCTTGCTCCCCCTTGACCATTGCACCAACAATGTCCTTGGAAAGTCCCTAAGCCAATAGGAACTCTAAAACATCAAAATTAAGGTTCTAAGTTCAAACATGAACTCTTTCACCCTTAAATTTAATACTTTGACCTAACACCTCTCCAAATCCATATCCAATGGATTTTCACCCTTTATAATGCTTCCCAAAGCATATCCTAGGGTTCGGAGTGGTTAGGGACCTTTACCATGGTTGAAAATGGGCTAAACAACAATCACCGATCACATCTATCGATCGATCGCCACTAAGAGCCGATCGATAACTGAAAATCTAGATTTTCAGTTATTAGAAATGAGATTTGAAAAAGCATAAATAATTATACGTAATTCAAAAAATTATGAAATTTGATACGTATAATACCTATGACCAATACAATGGGTGAAAAATGAGAGAAAAATATTTTACCCATAAAATATCGAAATTGATACTAAATCCAAAAGTGAATAAAAACTTCAAAGTTTTAGCTCACTTGAACATCATATAAGCGGTGTTAAGAGCAACACTTATTGAGCAATACGTAGGTTTTCTAAAATGATTTTAAAATGTTTTCAAAACTTTATTTTGGATCATATTCCTTGGGCTCTATGTACATGACTTGTGCACAAGCTTTCCCAATGATCCACTAATGATTTTAGATGAGTTTTAGTTCATCTAGATGCAAAAACTATGCACCTTGAACTTAACTCATATCCTAGCATCTCACATGTATCTAGGGTGTATAACATACACATACATGTCAATTTAATGTGAGATATGAGTTTTGGTTCATTTAATCTAGGGTTTCATGCATTTTTTTTTCTAAGGCAATCCTACTTGATTCCCTTATAAATGGGACTCCAAGTCATGCCATTGTCCTTAAATCAATTTCAATCAAATTATCTTAAATGCATGAATGATTATGACATTAGAGATGATAAAAATAAACACATGCTCATAATCATGATGTCATGACATAAGATATAATCTAAAAATACATGACATTTTTCCTAAATCCTAAACATGATCATGACATATAAATGATGAAAATAAACATGATGTCATGTCATGGCATATGGAAAACAAAGCATGGAAAATAAGATTTTAAGGTATATAATACCTAAATTTTAATATTAATTGTCATTTGTTGGGATTAAGTTCATTTTGCCATAGAACCTAATTATCTCCCAAGTGTGCCAAAAACCCAAAATGGCACACTAAGACTCTAAAACCTAAGTTGTGTCAATTTGATCAATTTATCAAACTTCTCAATTAATATTGGCACATCTTAAAATCTTTTAGGATTAACTATCAAAACACATTTCCAAGGTAACCATAACCTTGAAAATGACCTAAAGTGCCACCTTTACCATGGTTAGGTTAACTACCCATCCATTTAAGGTTGGCACACCCTAACCCATTTAGCGTGAATCAATCACACTCTTAGGAACCCAAAACCTATTTGAGCTCTTAGGGTTTACTAGGTATTCCTTAGGGATGACCTCCCTAGATACCCTTCTAATGACCCTCCTAGGCTTAGAAGCCTTGGTCATTGTGGTCTTGCCATGGTTAACCTTAGGGATTGCCTCCCTAATAACCTTTTTAGTGGCTACCCTAGGTTTCCTAGAAACCCTAGCCACTAGGCACTTACCATGGTTACTCTTAGGGATAACTTCCCTAGTAACCTCGGTCTTCCTAGCCCTAGTTAGTGTTCCATAATCTAATGGAACACTATGATAAGCCACCTTAGGCTTAGATTTGTGACCCAAACCTTTTTTGCCCTTGGTTGACTTTTGTCTTTTTGGTCCTAGGTGTTGACTTTGAGATTTAGACCCTTGACTCTGACCATTAGACCCTTGAAACTGATTTTGTATATTGTTGGGTTTTTCCGAGCCGCAAAAACCGCTTTTTGCGTTGCAGAAACCTCGGAAGCCCCGGCCACTGATCTGTGCGAAGTATAAAATTATAAAAATATGTATGTGCTTACAAAAAACCCTAGATCTACCTTAGATCTAAGAGGTTAGAACATTACCCTCGTTGCGATGCCCTTCGCTTATCCCGCTCGTCCAAAAGTTCGCCGGAACTCGAGAGTGTCAAGTGCACACTCCTCTGTGGTATCCACACAAGCAATAGGTGGAGAAAGAGACAAACTTGAGTGTGCTAGCACTCCTAGAAGATCTCGGCAAGATGAGGTTGGGAGAGGTAGAGAGCTTGAGAGAAAAATTCCAAGGAAGAAGATGAAGTTGGAATAACTCACAAAATAAATTTCACCATCATAACCCCTAATGGTGTTGGCCGGCCACATTATGGCTTGGGAGGTTACATGCATGCATGTAACTCCCATGCCTCTTGGTCTTCCTCATGATGTGGCACCAATTGACAAAGTCAATGATGATGTGGAGCATCATCATTGGCCGGCCATGCCAAGTCATCATCATGACATGGCATTTGGTCAAGTCAAACTTGACCTTTCATCTTCCCTCTCAAGTCAAGTCAAACTTGACCTCTAATCTCCCATGGTTGATCAAATCTAACCACTTGACTCAAGTCAATTTAATTTAGTGAATCTCTATTCATTAATTTAAATTGATTTGATGAATCAAATATAAATTAGACTCATTCAACACTTGAATCAATTTGAGTCTAACTCAATTAGTCTAATTTGGATTACTCTTAATCCAATTTGGTTCATCCCATGAACCTAATCCTCATGGTTCATCATATGAACCTAATCTCCATCTAATTGCTCTTATGTGTGTGACCCTATAGGTTCTTGTAACGTTGGCAATGTCCCTAAACCGATTTAGGAACATAAGCAATGAGCGGTATCCAGCAACACTTCATTGCTACCCAAGTTACAAGAATGTTGAGCTCCAACATCACCTTTGTGACTACTAATTGTGACTCTCACAATATGTGACAATGTCCCTCTATCCTTGACATCTAGATTGACCAATCGAGGCATAGACCGTGTCATCCTCGGTACAATCTAAATCTTGAACTCAAGTAGACTCACTCTAATCAAATGAGCTCAATATCTCATATTGACTCATTTGGGCATAACCATGCACTTCGTGGTCTCACTCTATCAAGAATATCGATGTCACTCCGTCATATAGGAGGATAGATCCCATCTACATCACTCACATCCCTCGCATAATTTGTTACATACCCGATGTCGCCTTTATAGTCCACCCATTTACGGGTGGCGTTTGAAACCAAAGTATGCAACTCCTTATGTAGGGAACCATGGTGACTTCAGGTCTAAGGACTAATAGTCATACTAATAGCCACATGAGAAAGTATATGACACTCATATAACGATCCACGATACTTTCTCATGGTGGGTCATTCAGTATACATTCTCCAATGCATACTCATGTGTCAACTTGATATCTCATATCCATGACTTGTGAGATCAAGTCATCTTGTTGACCTACATGCTAGTCTCTACGCATTAACATTGTCCCTGAATGTTAATACTCGACTAGGAATGATTAAGAGTAGTGTTCTCTATATCATCTCATTATCGATTCAACCAATCGATTGATATAGATAAGAAACTACTACTCAAGGACATTATTATATTTAGTTATTTGGCACCAATACAAGTAAATATAATAACCATGCCTTTATAAATAGGAATATGATACAATAAAGTTCATACAACAATCATCACATGATTGGCTCTAGGGCTTTCACTAACATATATTCCTAAGGGTCTTTTCCAATTTCTCAAGCCTTGACCTCAAGGCTTGAATTTCTAACTCTAATTGCCCAATTGATTTTTGATTAAGTTTTTGGGCATTACCATTTTCTTAGGGTTAATGTCTAAGTGGTTTTCAATTTTCCTAATGCTTTCCTTAGGAAGAGGTTTTCTAGGGACATTTGTCCCAAATTTCTCCTTTCTTGAAAAATTGACCCTCTTGGCTCCTAAGCAAAATTCCTTACTTCTAGCATGCTCTTTATGATAAATAGCAAGACTATTAAAATTATTCCTAGCATGCTTTTGACTATAAGAATTAGAAAGAGCATTACTAAAATATACCTTACGGTTAGCATTAGCTCCCCCCTACATGAGATGCTCCATTTTGAGCCTTTTTCTCCCCCTTCTTGCATTGACTACAGTAATGCCCCCTTGAGTTGCACTTGAAGCATATGACATGCTCCTTGCTCTTTTGACTTGGGGCACCGACATTCTTGACTTTTGGAGTCGGTTGAGCCTTCTTTACCCTTTTTGGACACTTACTCTTGTAGTGTCCGGATTCCCTACACTCAAAGCAAATTATATGTTTTTTATTTAAAACCATATTGCTTGAGTTACCTAGGGTGGTTGTAGGTGCCGGAATCGGATTTTGAGCTTCTTCATCTTGACCGGATGTCGAAGCTTCTTCTTGATGTTCCGGTGTGGAAGTTCTCTCCTCACCCTCAATCCTAGAGGTGGATGCTTCTCCCACTTCTTCCACCTCTTCCGATCCGGATGTTGATTCCCTATCAACCTCCGAATCCTCGAGCTCTTTGGATGACAATGTACTTGCTTCTTTTTGAGCTTGAGAGGGTGACCACTCTTCTTCTTCTTCTTCTTCTTGAATTGAGTGAAGCTCTTCATAGAATTTTGCAAATTTTTCTCATAGCTCATTGGCGTCTAAATATTCACCTAGGCTAGACAAAACATCATTAGGTATCAAAACATCTAAAAGTTTTGTTACCTTGGCTTCGGTCTTGAATTTTAGCCTTTGCTCTTGGGTCCATTTCTTTAACTTGAGGACTTCTCCTTTCTTGTCCCTTGGAGGCTCAAAGATTTCTATGAGGATGAACCAATCCTCTATGTCCATCATCAAGAATGTTTCCATTCTTGTTCTCCACGTCGGAAAATCTTCTCGGTCGTATGGCGGTGGAGTGTTAATATCCCATCCAAGCTTGTCTTGGAATTCCATCTTCCCTCTAGCTTCTTTAGCTCTCGGCAGTTAATCCGTAGAAGAGCCACGAGCTCTGATAGCACTTGTTAGAACCTGTGTGCCCACTAGAGGGGGGTGAATAGCGTCATGCTATACGTCGATGGAAATTATTCGCACTGCTTATCTACAATCTTGTTAGTACGCAGCGGAATAAACAATTACAAATACAAATACAAGATACAATCACAACATAACGTGGTTCGGAACTGAATTGTTCCTACTCCATGGATTGGGTTCGTGCGAACCCTAGCGATGCCACAAACACGACTAAGCAATAAACTCCTTCTCGACAACACGTCGGAGGTCGAGAAACCTCTTACAAGTGATTACAATAAGTAATGCAAAGTAAACAAGCAAATACAAGTGAAAATGTAAAGAACACTTTACAAACTAGGGTTATGAACGCTTGCTTGTCGGTTGCTTGGATGAGCTTGAAGGACCCTGAAATGCACCTGCAAATCGGCTTCAAATCGCCTCACCAAAGCTCCCAAAGAACCAATGCCGAAATCCTCCACAAGCTCTTCTTTTTAACCTGCATCGGGCTGGATTTCCGCTGATAAGTCGACTGCCATAAGTCACCATTCGATTGATGCCACTGATGCTGTGAGACAACGGCTCAATCCACGCTGGAAAAGTTCCAACGGACTCTCACCAGTCGACTGCCAACATTGACAGTCGACTGCCAGCCATGTAGCCGACTGCCCAGTCGGCTACGGAGCATTCTGTGCTCGCGACTCAACTGGCAGTCAATTGCTCCAATTAGCAGTCGACTGCCATCAGTCAACTTCTCCAATGAGCAGTTGACTACCAAGGCAATTTCATCCCTAAATGGCAGTCGAACTATCCATAATTCCAGTCGACTGTCAACCTCAAAGATGAGGTTTTAATCCAAGTATGGTGTCCCCATAATTTCTAGACCACCCTTAGCCTAGACCTAAGCCTTCTAGCCACCTCCATCAGCCTCACACCTCTCGGATCCCTCCAAGTCATTCGTGACTTGTTCATCCATCGCACTAGCCTTCAAGTGCTTCCTTCGGCTATGTCATGCTAACGGTGTCTACACTCCCAAGGCACATTGGACTTACGCTGCAAAGACTCCGCTTGGACTTTACGCCAACAACCATTGGACTTATGCTGCCAAGACTCCACCTTTGGACTTTACGCCGCCAATATCAAACCCCTTGGACTTCTCAAATGCCAAGACTCAAGCTTGGACTTTCCCTTGCCAACCCATGTTGGACTTTCCATGCCAAGACCCATGCTTGGACTTCCCTTGTGCCAAGTACTCAAGACATGGACTTTCCCAAATGCCAAGTGTCCCACTTGGACTTTCCATACCAAGTACCCATGACTTGGACTTTACCTTGCCAAGACCCATGCTTGGACTTTCCCATAATCACATGGTCAAACCTAGTCAACCATCAAAGTCTCCCTCGAGTCAAACTCGAGTCTGGTCAATTATAACCTGGGTCGATTGTATAAACAATCGCCCAAAACATATTAACTGAAATCAATATCAAACATCAGTGTCAAACATCAAAACATCACTCGAGTCAAACTCGAGTCTGGTCAATCGTGACCTAGGTTGATTGCACCAACAATCTCCCCCTTTTTTATGTTTGACAAAAAAAACCTTGAGTTAGGCCCCTAACTCAAATTCCATTATCAATTTTCTAAATTGGTAATTTAACCTTCTCCCCCTTTTTGACATAAATCAAAAAAAGTTATCTCTCCAAGGAGGTCAATGTCTCATGTCCCAATGAGATCTTATAATCTCCCCCTTGATCAAAAAATACCTAGGATGCCTACCATCTTCCTAGTGATAAGTCTCATATCACCAAAGAGAGACAATCCTATACTCTCTCCCATTTTCCAAATTGGGTCTCTCATAATCCCATCAATTTTTCCAATTGATAACATTCTCCTCTTCAAGAAGAAAAATACATCCATCATCCCATGTGGGATAACTCCCCCTAAAGGCTTGCTCCCCCTTGACCATTGCACCAACAATGTCCTTGGGAAGTCCCTAAGCCAATAGGAACTCTAAAACATCAAAATTAAGATTCTAAGTTCAAACATGAACTCTTTCACCCTTAAATTTAATACTTTGACCTAACACCTCTCCAAATCCATATCAAATGGATTTTCACCCTTTATAATGCTTCCCAAAGCATATCCTAGGGTTCGGAGTGGTTAGGGACCTTTACCAGGGCTGAAAATGGGCTAAACAACCTTGTTTTTCCCGAAATCAACTTAGCGATCGACTACTTCTACGATGTCGTCATTATCACCCATATCGATCTTTTAGTTATTAGAAATGAGATTTGAAAAAGCATAAATAATTATACGTAATTCGAAAAATTATGAAATTTGATACGTATAATACCTAAGACCAATACAATGGGTGAAAAATGAGAGAAAAATATTTTACCCATAAAATATCGAAATTGATACAAAATCCAAAAGTGAATAAAAACTTCAAAGTTTTAGCTCACTTTGTATCAATCTCATCATTGGTGATTGCTATCAAAAGATAGGCTTCACCAAGGTTTTCTAAAATGATTTTAAAATGTTTTCAAAACCTTATTTTGGATCATATTCCTTGGGCTCTATGTACATGACTTGTGCACAAGCTTTCCCAATGATCCACTAATGATTTTAGATGAGTTTTAGTTCATCTAGATGCAAAAATTATACACCTTGAACTTAACTCATATCCTAGCATCTCACATGTATCTAGGGTGTATAACATACACATACATGTCAATTTAATGTGAGATGTGAGTTTTGGTTCATTTAATCTAGGGTTTCATGCATTTTTTTTTCTAAGGCAACCCTACTTGATTCCCTTATAAATGGGACTCCAAGTCATGTCATTGTCCGTAAATCAATTTCAATCAAATTATCTTAAATGCAAGAATGATTATGGCATTAGAGATGATAAAAATAAACACATGCTCATAATCATGATGTCATGGCATAAGATATAATCTAAAAATACATGACATTTATCCTAAATCCTAAACATGATCATGACATATAAATGATGAAAATAAACATGATGTCATGTCATGGCATATGGAAAACAAAGCATGGAAAATAAGATTTTAAGGTATATAATACCTAAATTTTAATATTAATTGTCATTTGTTGGGATTAAGTTCATTTTTCCATAGAACCTAATTATCTCCCAAGTGTGTCAAAAACCCAAAATGGCACACTAAGACTCTAAAACCTAAGTTGTGCCAATTTGATCAATTTATCAAAATTCTCAATTAATATTGGCACATCCTAAAATCTTTTAGGATTAACTATCAAAACACATTTCCAAGGTAACCATAACAATGAAAATGACCTAAAGTGCCACCTTTACCATGGTTAGGTTAACTACCCATCCATTTAAGGTTGGCACACCCTAACGCATTTAGCGTGAATCAATCACACTCTTAGGAACCCAAAACCTATTTGAGCTCTTAGGGTTTACTAGGTATTCCTTAGGGATGACCTCCCTAGATACCCTTCTAATGACCCTCCTAGGCTTAGAAGCCTTGGTCATTGTGGTCTTGCCATGCTTAACCTTAGGGATTGCCTCCCTAATAACCTTTTTAGTGGCTACCCTAGGTTTCCTAGAAACCCTAGCCACTAGGCACTTACCATGGTTACTCTTAGGGATAACTTCCCTAATAACCTTGGTCTTCCTAGCCCTAGTTAGTGTTCCATAATCTAATGGAACACTATGATAAGCCACCTTAGGCTTAGATTTGTGACCCAAACCTTTTTTGCCCTTGGTTGACTTTTGTCTTTTAGGTCCTAGGTGTTGACTTTGAGATTTGGACCCTTGACTTTGACCATTAGACCCTTGAAATTGATTTTGTATATTCCTAAGGGTCTTTTCCAATTTCTCAAGCCTTGACCTCAAGGCTTGATTTTCTAACTCTAATTGTCCAATTGATTTTTGATTATGTTTTTGGGCATTACCATTTTCTTTAGGCATATGCCTACCCTTCTTATGGTTAATGCCTAAGTGGTTTTCTATTTTCCTAATGCTTTCCTTAGGAAGAGGTTTTCTAGGTACATTAGTCCCAAATTTCGACTTTCTTGAAAAATTGACCCTCTTGGCTCCTAAGCAAAATTCCTTACTTCTAGCATGCTCTTTATGATAAATAGCAAGACTTTTAAAATTATTCCTAGCATGCTTTTGACTATAAGAATTAGAAAGAGCATTACTAAAATATACCTTACGGTTAGCCTTAGCTCCCCCCTACATGAGATGCTCCATTTTGAGCCTTTTTCTCCCCCTACTTGCATTGACTACGGTAATGCCCCCTTGAGTTGCACTTGAAGCATATGACATGCTCCTTGCTCTTTTGACTTGGGGCACCGACATTCTTGACTTTTGGAGTCGGTTGAGCCTTCTTTACCCTTTTTGGACACTTACTCTTGTAGTGTCCGGATTCCCTACACTCAAAGCAAATTATATGTTTTTTATTTAAAACCATATTGCTTGAGTTACCTAGGGTGGTTGTAGGTGCCGGAATCGGATTTTGAGCTTCTTCATCTTGACCGGATGTCGAAGCTTCTTCTTGATGTTCCGGTGTGGAAGTTCTCTCCTCACCCTCAATCCTAGAGGTGGATGCTTCTCCCACTTCTTCCACCTCTTCCGATCCAGATGTTGATTCCCTATCAACCTCTGAATCCTCGAGCTCTTTGGATGACAATGTACTTGCTTCTTTTTTAGCTTTAGAGGGTGACCACTCTTCTTCTTCTTCTTCTTCTTGAATTGAGTGAAGCACTTCATAGAATTTTGCAAATTTTTCCCATAGCTCCTTGGCGTCTAAATATTCACCTAGGCTAGACAACATATCATTAGGTATCAAAACATCTAAAAGTTTTGTTACCTTGGCTTCGGTCTTGAATTTTAGCCTTTGCTCTTGGGTCCATTTCTTTAACTTGAGGACATCTCCTTTCTTGTCCCTTGGAGGCTCAAAGCCTTCTACGAGGATGAACCAATCCTCTATGTCCATCATCAAGAATGTTTCCATTCTTGTTCTCCACACCGGAAAATCTTCTCGGTCGTATGGCGGTGGAGTGTTGATATCCCATCCAAGCTTGTCTTGGAATTCCATCTTCCCTCTAGCTTCTTTAGCTCTCGGCGGTTAATCCATAGAAGAGCCACGGGCTCTGATACCACTTGTTAGAACCTGTGCGCCCGCTAGAGGGGGAGGTGAATAGCGTCATGCTATACGTCGATGGAAATTATTCGCGGTGATTATCTACAATCTTGTTAGTACGCAGCAGAATAAAAAATTACAAATAAAAATACAAGATACAATCACAACACGCACAATATAACGTGGTTCGGAACCGAATGGTTCCTACTATACGGATTGGGTTCGTACGAACCCTAGCGATACCACAAACACCACTAAGCAATAAACTCCTTCTCGACAACACGTCAGAGGTGGAGAAACCTCTTACAAGTGATTACAATAAGTAATGCAAAGTAAACAAGCAAATACAAGTGAAAATGTAAAGAACACTTTACAAACTAGGGTTTTGAGCGCTTGCTTGTCGGTTGCTTGGATGAGCTTGAAGGACCCTGAAATGCACCTGGAAATCGGCTTCAAAAATGCCTCACCATAGATCCCAAAGAACCAATGCCGAAATCCTCCACAAGCTCTTCTTTTTAACCTGCATCGGGCTGGATTTCCGCCGATCAGTCGACTGCCATAAGTCACCAGTCGACTGATGCCACTGTTGCTGTGAGATAACAGATAAATCCATGATGGAAAAGTTCCAACGGGACTCTCACCGATTGATTTGCCAACATTGGCGATCATTGCCAACCCGTAATCGACTACACGATCGGCTCACGGGCGTGCTAGCGACTCAACTGGAAATCAATTACCCCAATTAGCAGTCGACTGCCATCAGTCAACTTCTCCAACGAGCAGTTGACTACCAAGGCAATTTCATCCCTAAATGGCAGTCGAACCATCCATAATTCCAGTTGACTGTCAACCTCAAAGATGAGGTTTTAATCCAAGTATGGTGTTCCCAAAATTTCTAGACCACCCTTAGCCTAGACCTAAGCCTTCTAGCCACCTCCATCAGCCTCACACCTCTCGGATCCCTCTAAGTCATCCGTGACTTGTTCATCCATCGCACTAGCCTTCAGGTGCTTCCATCGGCTATGTCATACAAACGGTGTCTACACTGCCAAGGCACATTGGACTTACGCCGCCAAGACTCCGCTTGGACTTTACGCCACCAACCATTGGACTTATGCTGCCAAGACTCCACCTTTGGACTTTACGCCGCCAATATCAAACCCCTTGGACTTCTCAAATGCCAAGACTCAAGCTTGGACTTTCCCTTGCCAACCCATGTTGGACTTTCCATGCCAAGACCCATGCTTGGACTTCCCTTGTGCCAAGTACTCAAGACATGGACTTTCCCAAATGCCAAGTGTCCCACTTGGACTTTCCATGCCAAGTACCCATGACTTGGACTTCACCTTGACAAGACCCATGCTTGGACTTTCCCATAATCACATGGTCAACACTAGTCAACCATCAAAGTCTCCCTCGAGTCAAACTCGAGTCTGGTCAATTATAACCTGGGTCGATTGTATAAACAATCTCCCAAAACATATTAACCGACATCAATGTCTAACATCAGTGTCAAACATACTATGTCAAACATCAAAACATCACTCGAGTCAAACTCGAGCCTGGTCAATCGTGACCTGGGCTGATTGCAGCAACAATCTCCCCCTTTTTTATGTTTGACAAAACAAACCTTGAGTTAGGCCCCTAACTCAAATTCCATTATCAATTTTCCAAATTGGTAATTTAACCTTCTCCCCCTTTTTGACATAAATAAAAAAAAGTTATCTCTCCAAGGAGGTCAATGTCTCATGTCCCAGTGAGATCTTATAATCTCCCCCTTGATCCAAAAATACTTAGGATGCCTACCATCTTCCTAGTGATAAGTCTCATATCACCAAAGAGAGACGATCCTATACTCTCTCCTATTTTCCAAATTGGGTCTCACATAATCCCATCAATTTTTCCAATTGATAACATTCTACCCTTCAAGAAGAAAAATAAATCCATCATCCCATGTTGGATAACTCCCCCTAAAGGCTTGCTCCCCCTTGACCATTGCACCAACAATGTCCTTGGGAAGTCCCTAAGCCAATAGGAACTCTAAAACATCAAAATTAAGGTTCTAAGTTCAAACATGAACTCTTTCACCCATAAATTTAATACTTTGACCTAACACCTCTGCAAATCCATATCCAATGGATTTTCACCCTTTATAATGCTTCCCAAAGCATATCCTAGGGTTCGGAGTGGTTAGGGACCTTTATCATGGCTGAAAATGGGCTAAACAACCTTGTTTTTCCCGAAATCAGCTTCGCCGTCGACAACTTACGATGTCGATCATTGCCACCCATAAGTCGTCATTTGCCATTAACGTGATCGTGATAATTTTTAGTTATTAGAAATGAGATTTGAAAAAGCATAAATAATTATACGTAATTCGAAATTGATACAAAATCCAAAAGTGAATAAAAACTTCAAAGTTTTAGCTCACTTTGTATCAATCTCATCAATGGTGATTGCTATCAAAAGATAGACTTCACCAAGGTTTTCTAAAATGATTTTAAAATGTTTTCAAAACCTTATTTTGGATCATATTCCTTGGGCTCTATGTACATGACTTGTGCACAAGCTTTCCCAATGATCCACTAATGATTTTAGATGAGTTTTAGTTCATCTAGATGCAAAAACTATGCACCTTGAACTTAACTCATATCCTAGCATCTCACATGTATCTAGGGTGTATAACATACACATACATGTCAATTTAATGTGAGATGTGAGTTTTGGTTCATTTAATCTAGGGTTTCATGCATTTTTTTTTCTATGGCAACCCTACTTGATTCCCTTATAAATGGGACTCCAAGTCATGTCATTGTCCGTAAATCAATTTCAATCAAATTATCTTAAATGTATGAATGATTATGACATTAGAGATGATAAAAATAAACACATGCTCATAATCATGATGTCATGGCATAAGATATAATCTAAAAATACATGACATTTATCCTAAATCCTAAACATGATCATGACATATAAATGATGAAAATAAACATGATGTCATGTCATGGCATATGGCAAACAAAGCATGGCAAATAATATTTTAAGGTATACAATACCTAAATTTTAATATTAATTGTCATTTGTTGGGATTAAGTTCATTTTTCCATAGAACCTAATTATCTCCCAAGTGTGCCAAAAACCCAAAATGGCACACTAAGACTATAAAACCTAAGTTGTGCCAATTTGATCAATTTATCAAACTTCTCAATTAATATTGGCACATCCTAAAATCTTTTAGGATTAACTATCAAAACACATTTCCAAGGTAACCATAACCATGAAAATGACCTAAAGTGCCACCTTTACCATGGTTAGGTTAACTACCCATCCATTTAAGGTTGGCACACCCTAACTTATTTAGCGTGAATCAATCACACTCTTAGGAACCCAAAACCTATTTGAGCTCTTAGTGTTTACTAGGTATTCCTTTGGGATGACCTCCCTAGATACGCTTCTAATGACCCTCCTAGGCTTAGAAGCCTTGGTCATTGTGGTCTTGCCATGGTTAACCTTAGGGATTGCCTCCCTAATAACCTTTTTAGTGGCTACCCTAGGTTTCCTAGAAACCCTAGCCACTAGGCACTTACCATGGTTACTCTTAGGGATAACTTCCCTAGTAACCTTGGTCTTCCTAGCCCAAGTTAGTGTTCCATAATCTAATGGAACACTATGATAAGCCACCTTAGGCTTAGATTTGTGACCCAAACCTTTTTTGCCCTTGGTTGACTTTTGTCTTTTAGGTCCTAGGTGTTGACTTTGAGATTTGGACCCTTGACTTTGACCATTAGACCCTTGAAATTGATTTTGTATATTCCTAAGGGTCTTTTCCAATTTCTCAGGCCTTGACCTCAAGGCTTGATTTTCTAACTCTAATTGCCCAATTGATTTTTGATTAAGTTTTTGGGCATTACTATTTTCTTTAGGCATATGCCTACCTTTCTTAGGGTTAATGTCTAAGTGGTTTTCAATTTTCCTAATGCTTTCCTTAGGAAGAGGTTTTCTAGGGACATTTGTCCCAAATTTCTCCTTTCTTGAAAAATTGACCCTCTTGGCTCCTAAGCAAAATTCCTTACTTCTAGCATGCTCTTTATGATAAATAGAAAGACAATTAAAATTATTCCTAGCATGCTTTTGACTATAAGAATTAGAAAGAGCATTACTAAAATATACCTTACGGTTAGCCTTAGCTCCCCCTACATGAGATGCTCCATTTTGAGCCTTTTTCTCCCCCTTCTTGCAATGACTCCGGTAATGCCCCCTTGAGTTGCACTTGAAGCATATGACATGCTCCTTGCTCTTTTGACTTGGGGCACCGGCATTCTTGACTTTTGGAGTCGGTTGATCCATCTTTACCCTTTTTGGACACTTACTCTTGTAGTGTCCGGATTCCCTACACTCAAAGTAAATTATATATTTTTTTTTTAAAACCATATTGCTTGAGTTACCTAGGGTGGTTGTAGGTGCCGGAATCGGATTTTGAGCTTCTTCATCTTGACCGGATGTCGAAGCTTCTTCTTGATGTTCCGGTGTGGAAGTTCTCTCCTCTCCCTATATCCTAGAGGTGGATGCTTCTTCCACTTCTTCCACCTCTTCCGATCCGGATGTTGATTCCCTATCAACCTCCGAATCCTCGAGCTCTTTGGATGACAATGTACTTGCTTCTTTTTGAGGTTGAGAGGGTGACCACTCTTCTTCTTCTTCTTCTTCTTGAATTGAGTGAAGCTCTTCATAGAATTTTGCCAATTTTTCCTATAGCTCCTTGGCTTCTAGATATTCACCTAGCCTAGACAAAACATCATTAGGTATCAAAACTTCTAAAAGTTTTGTTACCTTGGCTTCGGTCTTGAATTTTAGCCTTTGCTCTTGGGTCCATTTCTTTAACTTGAGGACTTCTCCTTTCTTGTCCCTTGGAGGCTCAAAGCCTTCTACGAGGATGAACTAATCCTCTATGTTCGTCATCAAGAATGTTTCCATTTTCGATCTCCACGCCGGAAAATCTTCTCGATCGTATGGCGGTGGAGTGTTGATATCCCATCCAAGCTTGTCTTGGAATTCCATCTTCCCTCTAGCTTCTTTAGCTCTCGGCGGTTAATCCGTAGAAGAGCCACGGGCTCTGATACCACTTGTTAGAACCTGTGTGCCCACTAGAGGGGGGGTGAATAGCGTCATCCTATACGTCGATGGAAATTTTTCGTGCAGCTTGTCTACAATCTTATTAGTACGCAGCGAAATAAACAATTACAAATACAAATACAAGATACAATCACAACACGCTCAATATAACGTGGTTCGGAACCGAATGGTTCCTACTCCACGGATTGGGTTCGTGCGAACCCTAGCGATGCCACAAACACCACTAAGCAATAAACTCCTTCTTGACAATACGTCGGAGGTGGAGAAACCTCTTACAAGTGATTACAATAAGTAATGCAAAGTAAACAAGAAAATACAAGTGAAAATGTAAAGAACACTTTACAAACTAGGGTTTTGAGCGATTGCTTGTCGGTTTCTTGGATGAGCTTCAAGGGCCCTGAAATGCACCTGAAAATCACCTTCAAATCGCCTCACCAAAGCTCCCAAAGAACCAATGCTGAAATCCTCCACAAGCTCGTCTTTTTAACCTGCATCGGGCTGGATTTCCGCCGATCAGTCGACTTCCATAAGTCACCAGTCGACTGATGCCACTGTTGCTGTGAGACAACGGCTCAATCCACGCTGGAAAA
Source organism: Wurfbainia villosa (assembly GCA_025175895.1). Lineage (NCBI taxonomy): Eukaryota > Viridiplantae > Streptophyta > Magnoliopsida > Zingiberales > Zingiberaceae > Wurfbainia > Wurfbainia villosa. The sequence continues at coordinate 790,430 of JAKLTH010000244.1, read as the reverse complement.
GTTCCAACGGGACTATCACCGGATCGCTAACATTTGCGCGATGCAACCTCGTAGTCGATCGTGCCCGTCGGCTCACGGAGCATTCTGTTCGCTCTAAACCGGCAATAATTGCCCAATTAGCGATCAGCCATCACCCTTAGCCTAAACCTAAGCCTTCTAGCCACCTCCATCAGCCTCACACCTCTCGGATCCCTCCAAGTCATCCGTGACTTGTTCATCCATCGCAAAAGCTTTCAGGTGCTTCCATCGGCTATTTCATGCAAACGGTGTCTACACTGCCAAGGCACATTGGAATTACGCCGCCAAAACACCGCTTGGACTTTACGTTGCCAACCATTGGACTTATGCTGCCAAGACTCCACCTTTGGACTTTACACCACCAATATCAAACCCCTTGGACTTCTCAAATGCCAAGACTCAAGTTTTGACTTTCCCTTGCCAACCCATGTTAGACTTTCCATGCCAAGACCCATGCTTGGACTTCCCTTGTGCCAAGTACTCTAGACTTGGACTTTCCCAAATGCCAAGTGTCCCACTTGGACTTTCCATGCCAAGTACCCATGACTTGGACTTTACCTTGCCAAGACCCATGCTTGGACTTTCCATTTTCCAAGACCCATGCTTGGACTTTCCAAAATCACATGGTCAACCCTAGTCAACCATTAAGGTCTTCCTCGAGTCAAACTCGAGTCCGGTCAAACATGACCCGGGTCAATTGCTCCAACAATCTCCCCAACATATTAACCGACATTAATGTCAAATATCAATGCCAAACCACTTTGTCAAAACCCTTTGTCAAACATCAAAACATCACTCGAGTCAAACTCGAGTCTGGTCAATCGTGACCTGGGCCGATTGCACCAACAATCTCCCCCTTTTGAATGTTTGACAAAAACCAAACAAATCATCTGAGTTAGACCACTAACTCAAATCCCTTACCAATTATCCCAAATTGGTAAACACTCTCCAAATATTCTCCCCCAAACAATCTCCCCCTTTTTGACTAACATCAAAAAGGTTTTCTCTCCAAGGAGATCAATGTCTCATGTCCCAATGAGATCTTACAATCTCCCCCTTGATCAAAAAATAAATACCTAGGATGCCTACCATCTTCCTAGTGATAATTCACATATCACTCAAGAGAGACAATCCTATACTCTCTCCCAATTTCAAAATTGGGTATAAAAAACCCATCAATTTTCCCAATTGATGATACTCTCCCAATAACTTCTCCTCTTTAAGGAGAACAACACATCCATCATCCCAAGATGGATACCTCCCCCTAAAGACTTGCTCCCCCTTGACCATTGCACCAACAATGTCCTTGGGAAGCCCCTGAGCCAATAGGAACTCTAAACCATCAAAATTAAGGTTCTAAGTTCAACATAGAACTTTCACTCACCCTAAATTTGATACTTTGACCTAACACAGTTCCTAATCCATATCCAATGGATTTTCACCCTTTATAATTCTTCCTAAAGCTTATCCTAGGGTTATGAGTGATTAGGAACCTTTTCCATAGCTGAACACGGGATAAACAAACCTTGTTAATCCGAAATCAGACCTGGCAGTCGACTCTCGAGATGTCGATCATTGCCACCCATATCGATCGATCGCCACAGGCGGTCGTGATGATAAATTTCAAATTTCAACTATCAGAATCGAGATTTGGAAAAGCATAAGTAATTCTACGTAATTTGAAAAATCATAAAATTTGATACGTATATTACTTATAGTCAATACAATGGGTGAAAAATATTTGAAAATTATTTTACCCATAAAATAGTGAGTTTGATACAAAACTCAAAACCATTAAAATTTTCAATGTTTTGGCCCTATTTTGTATCAACTCTATCAATGGTGATTGCTATCAAAAGATAGACTTCACCAAGGTTTTCTAAATTGATTTTAAAATGATTTCAAAACCATGTCTTGGATCATATTCCTTGGGCTCTATGCACATGACTTGTACACAAGCTTTCCTAATGATCCACAAATGAAACAAGATGAGTTTTAGTTCATCTAGATGCAAAAACTATGCACCTTGAACTCAACTCATATCCTAGCATCACACATGTATCTAAGGTGTATAAAATACACATACATGTAAATTTAATGTGAGATGTGGATTTTGTTCATCCTAATCTAGGGTTTCATGCATTCTCTAAGGCAACCCTACTTGATTCCCTTATAAATTGGACTTCAAGTCATGCCATAGTCCTTAATTCAATTTCAACCAAATTGTCTTAAATGCATGAATGATTATGACATTAGAAATGTTATAAATAAGCATATGCTCATAATCATGATGTCATGGCATAAGATGAAATCCAAAAAAACACATGACATTTGAAACCTTAATCCTAAACATGAACATGACATATAAAATGATTGAAATAAACATGATGTCATGGCATGTTATATGACAAACAAAGCATGGCATATAAAATATATAGGTATAGTAATACCTAAATTTTAATATTAATTATCATTTGATATAATTAGATATATTTTGCCATATTATCATTAATCTCCCTAGTGTGCCAAAAACCCAAAATGGCACACTAACCTCTAAACCTAAATTGTGTCAATTTAATTGATTTTTCTCAATTTCAAAAATGCATTGGCACGTCCTAAAATCTTTTAGGATATTGATTCAAATCTATTTCCAAGGTAACCATAACCTTGAAAATATCCTAAAGTGCCACCTTTACCATGGTTGAGTTAACTACCCATCCAATCAAGGTTGGCACACCCTAAACCCATCTAGCGTGAATCAATCACGCTCTTAGGAACCCAAAACCGATTTGAGCTCCTAGGGTTAATTAGGTATTCCTTAGGGATAACCTCCCTAGATACCTTCCTAATGACCCTCCTAGGCTTGTTAGCCTTGGTCATTTGGGTCTTACCTAGGTTGACTCTAGGGGTAACTCCCCTTGCAACCTTCTTAGTGGCCACCCTAGGTTTCCTAGAAACCCTAGCCACTAGGCACACCCTTTGGTCAACTCTAGGGATGACTTCCCTATTGACCTTGGTCTTCCTAGACCTAGTTTGTGTCCCATAATCAAATGGAACACTATGGTAAGCTACCTTAGGCTTAGGTTTGTGACCCAAACCTTGCTTGCCTTTGGTTGACTTTTGACTCTTAGGTCCTTGGTGTTGACTTTGACTTTGACCATTAGACCCTTTAAATTGGTTTTGTATATTCCTAAGGGTCTTTTCTAGTTTCTCAAGCCTTGACCTCAAAGCTTGGTTTTCTAATTCTAATTGCCCAATTGATTTTTGATTAAATTCTTGGGCATGGGACTTTCTAGGCATATGCCTAGTCCATTTAGGGTTTAGACCTAGATGTTCTCCTATTTTCCTAATTGATTCCTTAGGTAAAATATTTTTAGGGACATTAGTCCCAAATTTCTCCTTACTCCTAAGGTAAACATTTTTAGCACCTAAGCAAAATTCCTTACTTCTAGCATGCTCTTTATGAATTGCAAGGGAATTAAAATTCCTAGCATGCTTTTGACTTTTAAATCTAGAAGGTGCATTATTGAAATATACCTTAGGGTTAGCTATAGAAGCACCCCCTACTTGTGATGCTCCTCCTTGCCCCTTTTTCTTCCCCCAAGGGCATTGACTCCGATAATGCCCCTTTGAATTGCACTTGAAGCATATGATGTGCTCCTTGCCTTTAGGTGTTGGGGAACCGGCATCCTTGACTTTTGGTGTCGGTGGAGCTTTCCTAATCTTCTTTGGGCACTTGCTCTTATAGTGCCCGGTTTCCCTACACTCAAAACATATTATATGCATTTTATTATTAGCACATATGTTTGAGTTACCTAGGTTAATGGAGACCGGAATTGGACTTTGGGCTTCTTCATCTTGACCGGATGTCGAAGCTTCTTCTTGATGTTCCGGTGTGGAAGTTCTCTCCTCCCCCTCGGTCCTTGAGGTGGATGCTTCTTCCACTTCCTCCTCCTCCTTGGAGATTGATGGCCTCTCAACCTCCAATTCTTCACTCTCCTCTTGCCCCGGATGTTGACTCTTCTTCAACTTACGAATCCTCACTTGCTTGTGAGGAGGAGCTTGCTTCTTCGGCCTCTTCCGATTGAACCGATGAGCATTCTACATCTTCTTCTTCTTCTTGGACCAGTTGAGGGTTTTCATGGAGCTTGGCCAAATCGCTCCATAGCTCCTTGGCATCCACATAGTCACCTAGACTACACAAGAGATCATTAGGAATTAAATCAAAGATGAATTTGATTACCTTCTTATTTTTCTCGAATTGTTGGAGTTGCTCCTCACTCCACTTCTTCTTCTTGAGAAACCCTCCCTTTGGTCCCATAGGATATTCAAATCCTTCCATCAACGCGGACCACTCCTCAAGGTCTCTCATCATCAAAAAATCTTCAATTCTCGCCTTCCAAGAATTGAAACCTTCTCGTCCATAGAAGGAATAGGGAATTGGGGTGTTGATGTCTCATCCCAATGGTTCTTCCATCTTCACCCTCTAGCCTCTTTGTCTTAGCTCCTGGCGGTTAGTCTGTAGAAGAGCCCCGGGCTCTGATACCACTTGTTAGGAATATTGTAACGGCTACAGGGGGGTGAATAGCATCAATGGAATTCTTTCGTGTTTGTTTCTACAATTTCGTTAGCACGCAGTGGAATAACAAGAATAATAATGATAACGAAACATACAACACGCAAACACAAAGATATAACGTGGTTCGGAACCAAAATTGTTCCTACTCCACGGATTGGGTTCGTACGAACCGTAGCGATGCCAATTGTTAGTGCATATAAGATCCACATATCTCCACAATGGTATGATATTGTCCACTTTGGGCCCAAGCCCTCATGGTTTTGTTTTTGGGCTTTACCCAAAAGGCCTCATACCAATGGAGATATCTTTTTTCTTATAAGCACATGATCTTTTCCATGTCTTACCAATGTGGGACTTTGATTGTATTCCCCATACTCCCAACAATCCCCCCCTCAAACGAAGGACCACATTGGGCCCCCCTCAAGCCTATCCCTCCTCGAAGGATTTTCTCTGCTTGATGTCCGATCTTCAACCCACCAGGACTTCCTGCCAGTTGTTCGGTCCCCCCGACCCAACTAGACTTCCTTCCTGATGTCTGGTTCTCTTGATCCGGACGTGGGAGCTCAACTTCCTTCGTTCGAGGTTCATGGCTTGACATGGACCATGGCTCTGATACCAATTGTTAGTGCATATAAGATCCACATATCTCCACAATGGTATGATATTGTCCACTTTGGGCCCAAGCCCTCATGGTTTTGTTTTTGGGCTTTACCCAAAAGGCCTCATACCAATGGAGATATCTTTTTTCTTATAAGCACATGATCTTTTCCATGTCTTACCAATGTGGGACTTTGATTGTATTCCCCATACTCCCAACACCAATCACACACCACTATGATAAATAATCCTTCTCGACACAAGTCAGAGGTGGAGAAACCTCTTATAATAAGATTACAACAATAATCTAAATACAACAAGCAAATATATGAAGAAATATAACAAGAGAAGTAAATAACACTTTAAAAAAACTCTTTAGAAGCTTGCTTGTTGATTGCCTTGGACTAGCACTTGAAAGCCCTGATTTGCAGCAGCAAATCGCTTCAAAATGTCCAAGAAAATCGGTTTCAAAAACCCTCCCTTCGAGCTACTTTTATCCTTGCGCGCGACCTGGATTTCCGCCCATCAGTCGACTGCCATAAGTCACCAGTCGACTGATGCCACTGTTGTCGTGAGACAATGGCTCGATCCACGCTGGAAAAACTCCAACGGATCTCTTGGCGATCGGCCCGTGGTCGCCGTAATCTGCCGATTCTGATCTCACGATGAGCGATCATTTCTTTCGGACTGGGATGACTCGAATTACTTGAGCAATAGCGATCGACTTGCGCGTCGAACTCAAGATCGGCCAATGAGGTTTTAACCCAAGTATAGTGCCCCTATACTTGCTAGACTACCCTTAGCCTAGACTTAAGCCTTCTAGCCACCTCCATCAGCCTCACGCCTCTCGGATCCCTCCAAGTCATCCATGATTTGTTCATCCATTGCGCTAGCCTCTAGGTGCTTCCGTCGGCTATGTCATGCTAACGGTGTCTACACCGCCAAGGCACATTGGACTTACGCCGCCAAGACTCCGCTTGGACTTTACGCCGCCAACCATTGGACTTATACTGCCAAGACTCCCGCTTGGACTTTACGCAGCCAATATCAAACCCTTGGACTTCTCAAATGCCAAGACACAAGCTTGGACTTTACCTTGCCAACCCATGTTGGACTTTCCATGCCAAGACCCATGCTTGGACTTTCCATTTGCCAAGACCCATGCTTGGACTTCTCATTTGCCAAGACCCATGCTTGGACTTCTCATGCCAAGTACTCAAGACTTGGACTTTCCCAAATGCCAAGTGTCCCACTTGGACTTTCCATGCCAAGTACCCATGACTTGGACTTTACCTTGCCAAGACCCATGCTTGGACTTTCCATTTGCCAAGACCCATGCTTGGACTTTCCAAAATCACATGGTCAACCCTAGTCAACCATTAAGGTCTTCCTCGAGTCAAACTCGAGTCCGGTCAAACATGACCCGGGTCAATTGCTCCAACAATCTCCCCAACATATTAACCGACATTAATGTCAAATATCAATGCCAAACCACTTTGTCAAAACCCTTTGTCAAACATCAAAATATCACTCGAGTCAAACTCGAGTCTGGTCAATCGTGACCTGGGCCGATTGCACCAACAATATCCCCCTTTTTGATGTTTGACAAAAACCAAACAAATCATCTGAGTTAGGCCACTAACTCAAATCCCTTACCAATTATCCCAAATTGGTAAACACTCTGCAAATGTTCTCCCCCAAACATTCTCCCCCTTTTTGACTAACATCAAAAAGGTTTTCTCTCCAAGGAGATCAATGTCTCATGTCCCAATGAGATCTTACAATCTCCCCCTTGATCCAAAAATAAATACCTAGGATGCCTACCATCTTCCTAGTGATAATTCACATATCACTCAAGAGAGACAATCCTATACTCTCTCCCAATTTCCAAATTGGGTATCATAAACCCATCAATTTTCCCAATTGATGATACTCTCCCAATAACTTCTCCTCTTCAAGGAGAACAACACATCCATCATCCCAAGATGGATACCTCCCCCTAAAGGCTTGCTCCCCCTTGACCATTGCACCCACACTGTCCTTGGGAAGGCCCTAAGCCAATAGGAACTCTAAACCATCAAAATTAAGGTTCTAAGTTCAACATAGAACTTTCACTCACCCTAAATTTGTTACTTTGACCTAACCCATATCAATGGATTTTTCACCCTTTATAATGCTTCCTAAAGCATATCCTAGGGTTAGGAGTGATTAGGAACCTTTTCCATAGCTGAACACGGGCTAAACAAACCTTGTTAACGAAATCGGACACAGCGATCGACTCTGACGATAATCGATCATTGCCACCCATATCGATCATTGCCACCAGAGGCGTCGGTGATAACTAATTTCGAATTTCAGCTAAAATTTCAATTTTCAACTATCGTAATCGAATTTGAAAAGCATAAGTAATTATACGTAATTTGAAAAATCATAAAATTTGATACGTATATTACTTATAGTCAATACAATGGGTGAAAAATATTTGAAAATTATTTTACCCATAAAATAGTGAGTTTGATACAAAACTCAAAACCATTAAAATTTTCAATGTTTTGGCCCTATTTTGTATCAACTCTATCAATGGTGATTGCTATCAAAAGATAGACTTCACCAAGGTTTTTCAAAATGATTTTAAAATGTATTCAAAACCTTATTTTGGATCATATTCCTTGGGCTCTAACTACATGACTTGTACACAAGCTTTCCAAATGAACCACCAATGAAACAAGATGAGTTTTACGTCATCTAGATTCAAAACTGCACCTTGAACTCAACTCATATCCTAGCATCTCACATGTATCTAGGTGTATAAAATACACATGTAAATTTAATGTGAGATGTGGATTTTGTTCATCCTAATCTAGGGTCTCATGCATTCTCTAAGGCAACCCTACTTGATTCCCTTATACATGGGACTTCAAGTCATGCCATAGTCCTTAATTCAATTTCAACCAAATTGTCTTAAATGCATGAATGATTATGGCATTAGAAATGATATAAATAAGCATATGCTCATAATCATGATGTCATGGCATAAGATGAAATCTAAAAACACATGACATTTGAAACCTTAATCCTAAACATGAACATGACATATAAAATGATTAAATAAACATGATGTCATGGCATGTTATATGGCAAACAAAGCATGGCATATAAAATATATAGGTATAGTAATACCTAAATTTTAATATTAATTCATTTGATATAATTAGATATATTTTGCCATATTATCATTAATCTCCTAGTGTGCCAAAAACCCAAAATGGCACACTAACCTCTAAACCTAAATTGTGCCAATTTGATCATTTTATCAAACTTTCAAAGTAATATTGCACATCCTAAAATCTTTAGGATATTGATTCAAATCTATTTCCAAGGCAACCATAACCTTGAAAATATCCTAAAGTGCCACCTTTACCATGGTTGAGTTAACTACCCATCCAATCAAGGTTGGCACACCCTAAACCCATCTAGCGTGAATCAATCACGCCTTAGGAACCCAAAACCGATTTGAGCTCCTAGGGTTAATTAGGTATTCCTTAGGATAACCTCCTAGATACCTTCCTAATGACCCTCCTAGGCTTGTTAGCCTTGGTCATTTGGGTCTTACCTAGGTTGACTCTAGGGTAACTCCCTTGCAACCTTCTTAGTGGCCACCCTAGGTTTCCTAGAAACCCTAGCCACTAGGCACACCCTTTGGTCAACTCTAGGGATGACTTCCTATTGACCTTGGTCTTCCTAGACCTAGTTTGTGTCCATAATCAAATGGAACACTATGGTAAGCCACCTTAGGCTTAGGTTTGTGACCCAAACCTTGCTTGCCTTGGTTGACTTTTGACTCTTAGGTCCTTGGTGTTGACTTTGACTTTTGGACCTTTGACTTTGACCATTAGACCCTTTAAATTGATTTTGTATATTCCTAAGGGTCTTTTCTAGTTTTTCAAGCCTTGACCTCAAGACTTGGTTTTCTAATTCTAATTGCCCAATTTTAGAATTTTGATTTAAATTCTTGGGCATGGGACTTTCTAGGCATATGCCTAGTCCATTTAGGGTTTAGACCTAGATGTTCTCCTATTTTCCTAATTGATTCCTTAGGTAAAATATTTTTAGGGACATTAGTCCCAAATTTCTCCTTACTCCTAAGTAAACATTTTTAGCACCTAAACAAAATTCCTTACTTCTAGCATGCTCTTTATGAAATTGCAAGAGAATTAAAATTCCTAGCATGCTTTTGACTTTATTAAATCTAGAAGGTGCATTATTGAAATATACCTTAGGGTTAGCCTTAGAAGCTCCCCCTACTTGTGATGCTCCTCCTTGCTCCTTTTTCTTCCCCCAAGGGCATTGACTATAATGCCCCTTTGAATCGCACTTGAAGCATATGATATGCTCCTTGCCTTTAGGTGTTGGGAACCGGCATCCTTGACTTTGGTGCGGTGGAGCTTTCCTCATCTTCATTGGGCACTTGCTCTTATAGTGCCGGTTTCCCTACACTCAAAACATATTATATGCATTTTATTATTAACACATATGTTTGAGTTACCTAGGTTAATGGAGACCGAAATTGGACTTTGGGCTTCTTCATCTTGACCGGATGTCGAAGCTTCTTCTTGATGTTCCGGTGTGGAAGTTATCTCCTCCCCCTCAATCCTTGAGGTGGATGCTTCTTTCACTTCCTCTTGAGGATGTTGACTCTTCTTCAACTCCTTATCTTCCTTGCTTGTGAGGATGGAGCTTGCTTCTTGAGCTTGAGAGGATGAGCATTCCTCTTCTTCTTCTTCTAGGACAAGATGAGGGTTTTCATGTAGCTTGGCCAAATCGCTCCATAGCTCCTTGGCATCCACATAGTCACCTAGACTACACAAGAGATCATTAGGAATTAAATCAAAGATGAATTTGATTACCTTCTTGTTTTTCTCGAATTGTTGGAGTTGCTCCTCACTCCACTTCTTCTTCTTGAGAAACCCTCCCTTTGGTCCCTTGGGATATTCAAATCCTTCCATCAACGCGGACCACTCCTCAAGGTCTCTCATCATCAAAAAATCTTCAATTCTCGCCTTCCAAGAATTGAAACCTTCTCGTCCATAGAAGGAATAGGGAATTAGGGTGTTGATGTCTCATCCCAATGGTTCTTCCATCTTCACCCTCTAGCCTCTTTGTCTTAGCTCCTGGCGGTTAGTCCGTAGAAGAGCCCCGGGCTCTGATACCACTTGTTAGGAATATTGTAACGGCTAGAGGGGGGTGAATAGCGTCAATGGAATTCTTTCGTGTTTGTTTCTACAATTTCGTTAGCACGCAGTGGAATAACAAGAATAATAATGATAACGAAACATACAACACGCAAACACAAAGATATAACGTGGTTCGGAACCAAAATTGTTCCTACTCCATGGATTGTGTTCGTAGGAACCCTAGCGATGCCAATCACACACCACTATGATAAATACTCCTTCTCGACACAAGTCGGAGGTGGAGAAACCTCTTACAATAAGATTACAACAATAATCTAAATAAAACAAGCAAATATAAGAAGAAATACAACAAGAGAAGTAAATAACACTTTACAAAAACTCTTTAGAAGCTTGCTTGTTGATTGCCTTGGACTAGCAATTGAAAGCCCTGATTTGCAGCAGCAAATCGCTTCAAAACGACCAAGAAAATCGGTTTCAAAAACCCTCCCGTCGAGCTCCTTTTATCCTTGCGCGCGACCTGGATTTCCGCCCATTAGTCGACTGCCATAAGTCACCAGTCGACTGATGCCACTATTGTCGTGAGACAACGGCTCGATCCACCCTGGAAAAACTCCAACGGATCTCTTGGCAGTCGACTGCGAATATTGACAGTCGACTTCCAGCGCCGTAGTCGGCCCCGATCGGCTCGGGCGTTCTACTCGACATTGGACTTGCGATCATTGCAGGCCCTTAGCGGTCGGTTGGACACCGATCATTGCTCTAATGAAGCGATCGGCGCAGCTTCTAGCTCTAAACTGGCAGTCGAACTCAAGTCGACTCACGGCAGTCGAACCGGCCATAATGCCAGTTGACTGCCAAACTCACAAATGAGGTTTTAACCCAAGTATAGTGCCCCCATACTTGCTAGACCACCCTTAGCCTAGACCTAAGCCTTGTAGCCACCTCCATCAGCCTCACGCCTCTCGGATCCCTCCAAGTCATCCATGACTTGTTCATCCATCGCGCTACCCTCTAGGTGCTTCCGTCAGCTATGTCATGCTAACGGTGTCTACACCGCCAAGGCACATTGGACTTACGCCGCCAAGACTCCACTTGGACTTTACGCCGCCAACCATTGGACTTATACTGCCAAGACTCCCGCTTGGACTTTACGCAGCCAATATCAAACCCTTGGACTTCTCAAATGCCAAGACACAAGCTTGGACTTTACCTTGCCAACCCTTGTTGGACTTTCCATGCCAAGACCCATGCTTGGACTTTCCATTTGCCAAGACCCATGCTTGGACTTCTCATTTGCCAAGACCCATGCTTGGACTTCTCATGCCAAGTACTCAAGACTTGGACTTTCCCAAATGCCAAGTGTCCCACTTGGACTTTCCATGCCATGTCACGCCCCGAAGGAGACCCCGCCAGACGAAAATCCGGCAGCATCTCCCCTGTACGGGTGACAATCCAAATTTTTACATACAAGGCCTACACGGCCACTATACATCGGTCAACACGACCGGAATCCAAACTCACACGCAGTTATATAAATCAGGCCTCAGGCCAACAATCAAATGATATACACAAAAGAATATCATAACTAAACCTACCCCTTCTGCCATCAGGGCAGGAATACTCAACCAAAATCCAATCCAGAACAAACTCCGAATAGAAGTCCATAAGGACACCAAAAATCCAAATACAAAAATCAATCTCCAAACCTATACATATCCTCTAACCAAAATATCCAAACCATAAAGCAAATATCCAAAAATAAAACATCTACGACGAGTGGGGGATCCGGCAGCTGCACTCTCCTGACAGCTTCATCCTGAAATAGATATAAATCAACGGGGTGAGTTCAAAGAACTCTGCGGGTATAGTAGATATGCAAAATCAGGTATAGCTAACAATAAAAATATCATGCCAGTACAGTCTCACATAAATAGGGTATGCAAGCAAGAAATACAAAATGGTATACTTACGAATCTCTACTACGATATAGGAGCATGTGCACGACTAAGTAATAGAGTCCGACCATATATAAACATGTATCTGTATGCATGACAATCATATGCACATCCAAGGCATCAATAAAAATGCAGCAAACACAATACAAAATGCAATCCGTGCAAAGTCCATGCCGTGCCAATGACATGGTCACCCCTGACGCCAGTCAGCCGCCTCACACGCAATGGTGAAGCCGAGTGGGTAGGGCTATGACAACTGTGCACTCTGCCATCACTGCTCCTGAGTGACCGAGTGGACAGGATGCTGTCGGAGTACACCTATCCTCCTGCCCCAAACATAGTGGGGGAGCTAAGCTCTCATCTCCCGGTGTCATAGACCAGAGGAGGGATCACCGCCTTCTACCACGCCTCGTCGCTACCCATAGGCGGACCGGCGAACTGTGAGCAATGCACACACCCTCACGATGTACCACTAACCCATGAGTGGCAGTGTGTGCAGGCCATGTAACTAGCTGCGGGCTCAACAATAATGGAACCCCGTCCAGCTAGCATGCAATCATGCGAAAATGGTGCATGATACTAAAGCATGTAAATCCTACTCAAAACACCTATCCGAATAATATGTATAATCCATATATACATATCCTAATCCATGTATCGTGATCCAAATCAAAGCGGAAATATAATCATATACTATCACATGCATGTATCTAGTAGGCACCAAAAGTATACGGCATATAAACATGAAAAGTTATTGTAAGCTATCCTACTAGCATATCAATTTGACTTAATCTAAAAGTTAAGTCAAAATACCGCTGAATATATATCCAGAATGAAAGCGTCACGATCGGAACACGCCTCGTGGCCAGAAACTCGCATATAGCATAACTATAGTTAAGCACAAAATATACAATTCAACGACAAATCGAATACTTAATCGATTTCCTTTATATCTCAATTAACCCAATTAATTCCTAATCCTCCAAATATCATACCAATCAACCGAATAACACCGGACTCAACCCAAATCGACCAATCAAGCTCACAGCCTAGAAATTCCACCGACAACCAATCCTTTCCCAAATTAGTTCTCAACTCAATTTACGATGGCTCGAACATTATTCACGGTACACATCCAACCTAACCACCACGACACCCTCAAATCAAACCCTTACAACCTCTCTCACGGTAGTCCCCAATTCCTTCCCTCGCCCTACTCACGGCACCATCAACCCTCACCGATCACTGCCCAAAATCACAGATTCATTATATCAACATACACCTGCACAGACAGTAAACAAGATATATACCGAAATTTCCACTTCACCTGCGACACTTAGGGCTTGCGGCGAATGTGCGTGCGAAGAAGCTTCGCGATTGCGAGGAAGGCGGCGCGGCGCTTGCGGAGGAAGAGAAGTGTCGGCGGAGTTAGCGCCTGTGGCGGTGGGCAGCGAACTTCGCGGCGTCGAGCGGCGGTAACGCGGCGGCCGGTCTTGGTATGGTCGGCGAAGAAAACGGCGGCGTCGTCGGCCGCGGAGGAAAGTAATCGGATGGCGTCAGGCAGGAGGAGGGAAAAGAAGAAATAAAAATTAGGTTTTCCACCCTGTTCTTATCCCCTTTAAATAGACCCTCTTAAGCCCGTTTACTTTATCCCGAAAAAATCTCGTACGGAGTCCGTTTAATTCCAGAAAAATTTTGAAATTTTTTTCTAAAATTCCCTAAAAATCCCAAAAAATTTCCAGGATTATTTCCTCAATTATTTGGCCATTTAATTTATATGTTAATTTTTCCAGTATTTAACATTCTCCCCCACTAATAAAAATTTGGTCCCCAAATTTCCTACTCGAATGCTGTAGTAAGAAATACCACAAGTACTGAAAATATACCCCACGTACCTTAAGTAAACAAGTGGGGGTATTGAGCTCTGATCTTTTCCTCGAGCTCCCAAGTAGCCTCCTCGTCGGTGTGGTGACTCCACCCGACCTTGACAAGTCGCACAACCTTGTTCCATAGCGCCGTTCCTTGAAATCAAAATCCGTCTTTGGAACCTCTGCGTCGTAGCATCAGTTGAATGGAACTGATACATCGATAGAATATGTGTAGAATCTGGCACATACTTCCTCAGCATAGACACATGGAATACATCATGTATACTCGTCAAAGATGGGGGTAGCGCTAGACGATAAGCAACTGCTCCGATCCTCTCCAAAATCTCAAACGGACCGATATATCTAGGAGCAAGCTTACCACGGAGTCCAAACCTCTTCACCCCTTTCGTGGGTGAAACTCGCAGAATACATGATCACCAATGAGAACTCCAAAGGTCTCCGTCACGATCTGCATAACTCTTCTGGCGATCCTGCGCCTCTCATCCTACGTCTGATAGTACGGACCAACTCTGCCTCATACTGAGCTCTCTGGGGTCCTAGCAACTGGGCCTCCCCAACCTCCTCCCAGAGGGTGGGTGTACGACACTGCCTACCATACAATGCCTCATACGGGGCCATTTGGATAGCCGAATGATAACTGTTATTGTAGGCGAATTCCACTAAGTAAATGATCCTCCCCGATTGCCTCCGAAATCTATAATACAGGACCTCAGCAAATCCTCTAGTGTCTAAATGGTCCGGTGTCCATCATGCGTGGATGGAATGCGATACTAAACAAGGCTGTGCCTAAAGCTGCTGCAGACTTTGCGAACCTAGGCGTGAAGCGGGGATCTCTATCTCGATATAATGCTCAGCGGAACACCATGCAATCGATGATCTCCCAACAATATAGCTCGCCAACCGATCCAGAGTCGGTCTTCCGAATCGATAAGAAGTCGCGGATTTGGTTAGTCGGTCTCGACTACCCAAATCGCGTCATATTCTGGCGTGTCCTAGGCAAACCCATCACAAAATCCATAGTAATATGATCCCACTTCCACTCAGGAATAGGAATCCTCTGAAGTAATCCAGCTGGTCTCTGGTGCTCAGCCTTGACCTGCTGACAAATCAGACATCTAGCTACAAAATCCGCAATGTCTTTCTTCATACCGTTCCACCAATACAAACGCTTTAAATCTCGATACATGATGGTTCCGCCTGGGTGGATCGCCGTCAAAGCGATGTGCCTCATGTAGTAACTCCTCCATAACCGGGTGAGGCTGAGGTACACATAATCTGCCTCGGTAATATATAATACCCTCCTCGTCTCGGGTGAACTCAGTCTGCTGTCCAGAAGTGATCTGACTACCAATGAACTGTAAATGCTGATCACCGGCCTGAGCCTCCCGGACTCTCGTCCGGATAGACGACTGAGCAACCATGGTAACCAGAACACCCTGCTCTGTCGGTCCCTGCTCCTCTAAGCTCAACTCGGAAAGAAACCACAGATCAAATCAGTGACCAAAACGGAAAGAAGCTAAAGTCCTCGGGACTTAGGCTAAGTGCATCGGCAACCACATTGGCTTTCCTGGATGGTAGGCGTGATGGTACAGTCATAATCCTTCAGGGAACTCCATCCATCTCCTCTCGGAGATTGAGTTCATACGCATAAGCAGATATTTGAGACTCTTATGAGCAGTAAGAATCTCAAGCGTAATCCCATATAAATGATGCCTCCAAATCTTCAAGGCATAGATAATAGCGGCAAACTCTAAATCATGGTGGGTAGTTTTTCTCATGATCCTTCAAGTGGCGAGATGCATAGAAACTACCCTACCGTCTTTGCATCAACCTGCGCTAAACCTGTAGAGAGCGCATCGGTATACAGAACGAAACCGTCGACCCCTGATGGCAATACCCGGGTCGGTGCTGACACCAATCTCCTCTTCAACTCCTGAAAACTAGTCTCGCATGCCTCTGTCCACGTGAACTTCACGCCCTTCCTGGTAAGGCGTGTCAATGGCATAGAAATGCTCGAGAAACCCTCAACGAACCGTCTGTAATACCCGGCCAAGCCGAGGAAACTGCGAACCTCTGAGCGATTTGGTGCTCCCAACTAGTAATGACCTCGATCTTACGAGTCATCGAAATACCTCTACTCGAAACCACATGTCCCAAAACCGGTGAGTGTAACCAAAATGCGCACTTATTAAACCATATAGCATACAGCCGAGCCTATCGAGAACAAGGCGAAGATCTTTGCGCGTGTTCCTCCTCGGAGCGAGAATAAACGAGAATGTCATCAATAAAAACAATGTGAACCGATCTAGAAAATCCATAAATTCCCTGTTCATTAACTCCATGAATACCGCTGGAGCATTGTTAAGCCCAAATGGCATTACCAAAAACTCATAGTGTCCATATCTCGATAGGCACTCTTGAATCTCTAACCCTTAATTGATGATATCGGACCGCAAATCAATCTTAGAATAGGTGATGTACCTCGAGCTGATCAAACAAGTCCTCAATACGTGGCGGGGATATTTATTCTTGATAGTGACGGTGTTGTGCTGTAGTCGATGCAGTCTCATCGAACCATCTTTCTTCTTCACGAAGAGCAGGAGAACCCGGTGATGCACTAGGCGCGAATAAAACCTCTGTCCAAAAGTTCACGGAGCGTGAACCTTTAACTCATCCAACTCTCTCGGGGCCATACGATAAGGAGCTTTCGATCGCGCCATCCAGTATTAACTCAATCATGAACTCCACTTGCCTTACGGGAGGCGGACCGTAACTCCTGCGGAAAGACATCTGGATACTCTCGGACAATAGGGATGTCGCGATCGAGTCACCATCTGTCTACATTGATCATAGATAATAGAAAACCACGACAACCGTGCAATAAAAGCTTACGAGCTGAATCGCGAATATGGTAGCTATCTGTCGTCCGGATGCGGTGAAATCCCATGAGAGGTTGGTTCGAAGGTCGAAATGTGACCACCCTCGTGCAGGCAATCTCTTGTGGCATGATATCGGACGATCCATGCCAAGAATAATGTCGAACTCGACTATGTCCGGTACCAATAAATCTCGTAAGAATGATGTTACCAAAATCTAAGGGACAACCTCGAACCTCTGGGTAACATCCATTGTATCGCTGAGACGGTAGGGAGGCGACTAATCTCTGTGATCTACTAGCGGGTAGTCTACCAATCTCTCTCATAAAAGTCACGAGAAATAAGCGAATGCGAACTACGATGTCAACTAGCATAATAGTGAAAATGCATAAAGTGAAAGCAGTACCACGAAATCGGATTCGTTGGCTCATTGCGCATCCTCTCTGTGTCGCATGAATCCGCTTGATCTCGGTGGCGGTGGAGGTGGTATCACTGCCAAAGGTGGATGTGCCTGAGCCTAAGGCGATAACGGTAGTGCGAAGGTGATAGGAAGGTGGTATAGCGAGTGCGGCCCAGATGCTTTGTCTGCGGTTGCGGTGGTGATCTGAACTAGTGGCGTAGGTGCGGTTGATCTTTATGTGATGGCTGCTGCTGCGAATAGTCTTGTACCGATGGTGAGGCGCATCCAGTACTACGGTCTGGCCCGAACCACTGTGACACCGTGCGGGCACTGGTGTACTCCTGTCCATGAATGTCATAGGCGACTCCTGCAGGGGGAGCTGTCCTCTGCGGGGGTTGCGAAGTCTGCAGGTGTCGGCCCCTCTCTGAGTCAGGTGGCCTTAGCAGTCCTCCACTGAATAAAACCCGAAGCCACATGCGAGCCTTCAACGAACAATCTCGGCTCATGTGTCTATGCAAGCGACTTGCAATAATAGCAAACAGGTGTCCCAAGGTCTGTGAGATGATATGCTCTTTCGATCCACAGCAGTCTGATGGTGTCGCCAATGGCGGTCTCCTCTCTTTGAAAAGACCGCGAGGGCCCGGTGAAGATCGTCACGATTTACGAGTAGGCTAGATGCCCAGAATGACTCGACCCGATTGTAGCCACTCTGCTGCATCCGATGGTCTGTGACTGAGTCGACTGTGTGGTTCTTCGATCTGTTTCCTCTTCTTATCTGTATTGACCCTCTGTTGAGCCGACTCGATCAATAGAGCTCTATCCAACGCCTCTCGGTAGGAAGAACTACCAAATCCTACCATCCTGACCTGTAGATGCCCATCTAGTCCCTGAACAAACTGCATCATCCGTGACCTATCCTCGACAACTAACTGGACAAAACACAGCTAACCGATTAAATTCGTATTATACTCCGTCAGCGGCGATTATTACGCCGAAGACTCGAAAATCCCGGCGTCGCATCATCGATATGCCCATGGAAATCGACTCTCAAAAGCCTCTCTGAATCTCGCCCAGGTAACCTGCTGCTCGCCAATAATCGAGCGCTGCATATCCCACCAGATCTCGGCCTCACCTCGTAAATGGAAGGCTGCCAACTCTGCCTTCTCCCACTCAGAGCAGACCATATAGTAAAAGGTACGCTCCATCGTCTCGATCCCAGACTGAGCTACACTCGGATCAGTCTCTCCGCTGAATCTGAGAAGCTTTTCATCGACCGCTAATCCTAGAATCCGAGCTCGTGCGCTACATCAATAGGATAAGTAGGGGCCGAGCATCTCTTGAGTGGCCGATGGCTCCACTGATGGGCCTGTCGGGTCTGTAGTAGAAGGTCCTACTGGCGGGGGTTTCTGATGTGTAGCAGCAGGATCTCCCGCTGGTACATCGGATGCCCCAGCAGTGGGTATCTCGGGAGGAGGATCCGTCGAGGACTGAGGATCCACTACTCCCGCAGCACCCTGTGGAATCTGACCCTGATCAATATGCTCACCCTCAGTAGATCTCTCTGGCAAGTCAGTCACCAAAGATCTCTGGGTCCTCTGGCGTGGCCGTCCCACACCACGTCTCGGCGCAGAAGTACGCCCACCTCGTCTCATATCTGTTAAATGAATACAGATATTACCATAAATAAAAACATATCAAATTTATCATCATACCTATTTCACCGTCAGGAGAGGTCCAGTAGCCGCCAAAACCCCATATTAATCTCGTCAAAATCCTCGAATTTCCGAAACATAAAATCGTCGGAAATCCATACCAATCCAAAATTTCCAAATTACCTCGCAAAACCTGCCAATACATGGCGAACTGTGAAAAATCCAAAAACCCCAAGGAACTCGAAAACCTAGGCGCTCTGATACCAAATAAATTGTCACACCCCGAAGGATACCCGCGGGCGAAAATCCGGATCTCACAAAATTTTTACATACAAGGCCTACAGCCACTATACATCGGTCAACGACGGCCGGAATCCAAACTCACAGCGATTATATAAATCAGGCCTCAGGCCAACAATCAAATGATATACACAAAAGAATATCATAACTAAACCTACCCCTTCTGCCATCAGGGCAGGAATACTCAACCAAAATCCAATCCAGAACAAACTCCGAATAGAAGTCCATAAGAACACCAAAAATCCAAATACAAAAATCAATCTTCAAACCTATACATATCCTCTAACCAAAATATCCAAACCATAAAGCAAATATCCAAAAATAAAACATCTCTGACGAGTGGGGTCCAAATTGCACTCTCTGACTTCACCACGAAATAGATATAAATCAACGGGGTGAGTTCAAAGAACTCTGCGGGTATAGTAGATATGCAAAATCAGGTATAGCTAACAATAAAAATATCATGTCAGTACAGTCTCACATAAATAGGGTATGCAAGCAAGAAATACCAAATGACTGTACTTACAGATCTCTACTACGATATAGGAGCATGTGCCTGACTAGAAGTAATAGAGTCCTGACCATATATAAACATGTATCCTGTATGCATGACAATCATATGCACATCCAAGGCATCAATAAAAATGCAGCAAAAACAATACAAAATGCAATCCGTGCAAAGTGCATGCGTGCGATGACATGGTCACCCACAGCGCTTGATCAGCCTCTGCAATGGTGAAGCCGAGTGGGTAGGGCTATGACAAACTGTGCACTCGCCATCACTGCTCTGGTGGCCGAGTGGACGAGGATGCTATCGAGTACACCTATCCTCCTGCCCCCAAACATAGTGGGAGCTAAGCTCTCATCTCCGGTGTCATAGACCGGAGGAGGGATCCTGCCCGCTACCACGCCTCGCTACCCATGGCGGACCGGTAGGAGCACGACAGAACATGCACACACCCTCGATGTACCACTAACCCATGAGTGGCGGTGTGCGAGCCATGTAACTAAGCGGGCTCAACAATAATGGAACCCGTCGGCTAGCATGCAATCATGCGAAAATGGTGCATGATACTAAAGCATGTAAATCCTACTCAAAACACCTATCCGAATAATATGTATAATCCATATATACATATCCTAATCCATATCTTGTGATCCAAATCAAGCGAGGAAATATAATCATATACTATCACATGCATGTATCTAGTAGGCACCAAAGTATACGGGCATATAAACATGAAAAAGTTATTGTAAGCTATCCTACTAGCATATCAATTTGACTCAATCTAAAAGTTAAGTCAAAATACCGCTTTGAATATATATCGCAAGAATGAAAGCGTCACGATCGGGACACGCCTCGTGCCAGAATCCTTATAGCATAACTATAGTTAAGCACAAAATATACAATTCAACGACAAATCGAATACTTAATCGATTTCCTTTATATCTCAATTAATTAATTCCTAATCCTCCAAATATCATACCGATCAGCAAGAATAACAGGAATCAACCCAAATCGACCAATCAAGCTCACCCACCCTAGAAATTCCACCGACAACCAATCCTTTCCCAAATTAGTTCTCCAACTCAATTTACAGTGGCTCAAACATTATTCACAGCCGACACATCCAACCCTAACCACACGACACCCTCCAAATCAAACCCCCTTACAACCTCTCTCACAACCGTCCCCAATTCCTTCCCTACTGCCCTACTCACCGGCACCATCAACCCTCACCGATCACTGCCCAAAATCACAGATTCATTATAGCAACATACACCTGCACAGACAGTAAACAAGATATATACCGAAATTTCCACTTCACCGGCGACACTTAGGGCTTGCGGCGTGATCGGTAGGCTGCGCTGGGAAGAAGCTTCGCCGGTATTGCGAGGAAGAGCGGCCCCGGCGCTTGCGGAGGAAGAGTGTCGGTGAGGTTCGAGTGCGGCGATGGGCAGCGAACTCGCGTCGAGGCGGTTCTGTGGCGCGGCCGTCACGCCGCGGTATGGTCGGCGAGGAAGAGAACGGTGGCCTGATCGTCGGCCGCGGAGGGGAAGTAGTGGCGTCGATCAGTATCAGCGGCGGCGGTGCTCGGCGAAGCGGATGGCGTCAGGCGGAAGGAGGAAGCTAGAGCGGATGTCGCGGCGGGGAAAAAGAAGAAATAAAAATTAGGTTTTCCTCCCTGTTCTTATCCCCTTTAAATAGACCCTCTTAAGCCCGTTTACTTTATCCCGAAAAAATCTCGTACAGAGTCCGTTTAATTCCAGAAAAATTTTGAAATTTTTTTCTAAAATTCCCTAAAAATCCCGAAAAATTTCTAGGATTATTTCCTCAATTATTTGGCCATTTAATTTATATGTTAATTTTTCCAGTATTTAACATGCCAAGTACCCATGACTTGGACTTTACCTTGCCAAGACCCATGCTTGGACTTTCCATTTGCCATGACCCATGCTTGGACTTTCCAAAATCACATGGTCAACCCTAGTCAACCATTAAGGTCTTCCTCGAGTCAAACTCGAGTCCGGTCAAACATGACCCGGGTCGATTGCTCCAACAATCTCCCCAACATATTAACTGTCATTAATGTCAAACATCAATGCCAAAGCACTTTGTCAAATCCCTTTGTCAAACATCAAAACATCACTCGAGTCAAACTCGAGTCTGGTCAATCGTGACCTTGGCCGATTGCACCAACATGACCTCTATATGTTTAGTCCTAAAGTGACATATCAAATTCTTAGTAAGATTAATTGAACTAATGTTATCTAAGTGGAGTTTTGTGTTCGTAAAGTCTAACTTAAAATCACGAAGAGTGTGCTTCATCCAAAGAAGCTGAGTGACACACTCACCCATCGCGATGTATTCGGCTTCGGTGGTAGATAAGGCAACACAGTGTTGCTTCCCTCTGCATGACTCACTAGACTCGTAGAAGTTGACAACAACCACTCGTACTCTTTCTATCGGGCTTACTACAGGCATGGTCGAATCGGATGTAGCAGTTAGTTTTGAACTTCGGTAGATCTAAGGGTACCAAATACGACATTAAGTGTACCCTTTAGATATCTAAGATAAGCTTTCGGCTAGAGTTAGGTGAGACTCCTTGCCGTTTGGAACCTTGCGCACATACTTCTTGCAAATAGGATATCAGGGTTTGCGGTTAAGTAAAGAGACTCCTATTATGCTCCTATAGTATTTTAAATCAATTGAGTTTCTGATTAAATCTTCTTCTATATTCACATTAGTTTCCATTGGGGTATTAATAATTTTAGCGTCTTGCATTCCAAAGCGTTTGATTAATTCCCTAGTATATTTGCGTTGATGTTGGTATATTCCATCTTTAGTTTGTTTAATTTGTAGACCTAAGAAGAAACTTAACTCGCCTACTAAATTCATTTCAAATTCACTTTCCATAAGTGAAATGAACTCATTTAGTAGGATTGAGTTGGTGGTTCCAAAAATAATATCATCTACGCAGATTTGGGCTATGAATATGTCTTTCCCTAAGGTTTTTACGAAAAGAGTTGGGTCAACTACACCTTGGTTAAAACCTTTGGACTTAAGATAAATTGAAAGTCTCTCGTACCAAGCTCAAGGAGCTTGTTTAAGTCCATAGAGAGCTTTCTTTAACCTAAGGACATGGTCGGGTTTGTCTAAACTTTCGAAACCGGGGGGTTGACTAACATAAACTTCTTCTTTAATGTATCCATTTAAGAACGCAGATTTCACATCCATTTGAAACAACTTAAATCCTCGATGTGCTGCATACGCTAATAGCATTCGAATGGACTCTAATCTAGCTAGTGGGGCATAGGTCTCGTCGTAATCTAAACCTTTGACTTGACTAAACCCTTTAGCGACTAGTCTAGCTTTATTTCTAACCACTTCACCTTTATCATCAAGTTTATTTCTAAACACCCACCTTGTTCCAATGATTGTTTTATCTTTAGGTGGTGGTACTAATTCCCATACTTCGTTCCTAGTGAATTGAGCCAACTCTTCTTGCATTGCAATAATCCAATCGGGATCAGGAAGAGCTTGGTCAATAGTCTTGGGTTCAATTTTGGAAATTAAGGAGATTTGACTAAGGTTTCTGTATGAGGCTCTAGTTCGAACTCCTAGACTTGGATCACCTATCACTTGGTCGATAGGATGATTCGTTTGAGTGCTAGTTGGATTTGGGTTTGAGTCTACAACTTGATTAATAGGATGACTCGTTTGAGTTATAGTTTGGTTAGAGTCATCTATCACTTGGTTGATAGAGTGACTTGGTTGACTTAGATTAGAATTAACACTAGACCTGATCTCCGGATCAGAGTTAGGTCTAGTATGAATCGGCTCACTAAGTGGGGTTGCCGGGGGTTTTGTAGGTTCGTGTCCTTCATCAAATACTACATTGATAGTCTCTTCGACTCTAAGGGTGTCATGGTTATATACTCTATAAGCTCTACTTGTAGTCGAGTATCCTAGAAAGATTCCGGTTGTGGTTTTGGATGTAAATTTCCCTAGGTAATCCTTAGTGTTTAGGATATGTACCTTACACCCAAATACCCTAAAGTACTTGATGTTAGGTATTTTATCGTGATAAATCTCGTATGAGGTCTTAAGGTGCCTCTTTACCATAAGGATCCTATTTTGGACATAGTATGTCGTACTCACGGCTTCCGCCCAAAACCTATCGGGTAGGTTATACTCGTTTAACATTGTCCTAGCGGCTTCTTGTAGGGTTCTATTTTTGCATTCTACTAGGTCATTTTGTTGTGGAGTTCTAGGGCAAGAGAACTCATGGTGGTATCCATTTAGGTTCTGACTCAAACCTATGGTTCTCGAATTCACCACCATGATCAGTCCTAAGTCTTTTGATTTTAATGCTTTGTTGATTTTCTATTAATTTAAATAGATTGATTAATTGATCTAGGGCATCACTTTTGTGTTTGATGAACCTAACCCAAGTAAATCTAGAATAGTCATCAATTATGACTAAGCAGAATTTACTTCCATTAAATGACTTAGCTCCGTGTGAATCAAATAGATCCATGTGTAGGAGCTCAAGCACACTTTTGGTTCATTCTTGATTAGTTAGTTGATGTTGTGTCCTAGATTGTTTACCTTATTGACAAGCATTACATATTTTATTATCCAAGTTATTGAGGTTAGGCAAACCTCTGACTAAGTCACTCTGACTCATCTTGTGGATGAGTCTTAGGTGTGAGTGACCGAGTCGTCGGTGCCACAACCATGATTCCTCTTGCCGTGTCATAAGACACTTAGTTGAGGAGTTAGTTAAGTTAATAGTGTAAATGTTGTTATTTCTAGTTCCCTTAAGAATTGTTTTAGAAGTTTCATTTGTATTAATTATGCATTCACTTTCTAGAAATATGACCTTATAGTTATTATCACACAATTGGCTTACACTAAGTAAATTATATTGAAAATTTTCTACTAATAAAACATTTTGAATAACAAAATTTGAGTTAAGCTCAATATCACCTGATCCGATGATTTTGAGCTTGCCGTTATTTCCGAAGGCTACCGATCCTTGTCGTTTGAATCGAAGCTTTGAAAACTTGAGTTGATTCTCGGACATGTGTCGGGAGCAACCATTGTCCAACATCCATTGATCCTACACGCAAGGTAGTTGGATTGGATATTCGATTTATTAAAGATTGGTTGAAAATTATTAACCTAAATCATCTCACCCATGTCTATATGATCAAACACGTTAACCCTATATGTTCTTGTGAGATGACTTCCAATTTTACTTGATTTAAATTTAATGACTTAAACACTTTTCAACCTTGTTAGGGCAATCTCTTGCCATGATTAGGTTTTGATGTGTGTGGCAAAGGGTTTAAGTTAGTTTGTTATGTTGATTTGATATGTGCGTTGAAGTCGTGCAGGACTTAGTAATTCGCACATGGAGCCGTGGCGGGTTTCACATCTCATGACTCGAGCCTTGAGTCGGTGAAGGATAGCTTTGCGGAAGTCGTGTGCTTGGAGCATCCGAGGGACCGCCGGACGAGGAGCTTGGAGTGAAGCCGGAGGAAGTAGACTTCGAGGCAAGAGATGCGAAGGAGAATTGCAGAGCCGTGCGCCTGATGCTGCCGAGGGATGTGGCCGCGAATGAAGAGAACTTCGAAGGCGAGGGACTCTGAGAGATTAGAGTGAGCGAATGTAACCTGGGAAGGGGTAGCTCTTAGCTGAAACTTGGCCATTTGGCTAAGTGTCGGATGGGATTTCCCGACACCAGTAGACTGCCATGTCACGTCAGTCGACTGCTCTGAGTCGATGGTTCGATCGACTGGTTTAAGTCAGCTGAATCAAGTTGATCGGTCATTGGGCATGGCGATCGTGATGGCTGATCGATCGGCTACCGAGGGGCGACGATCGTGATGACCGTGCACGACGCGATCGAGTCGATCTCGTGGAGCACTCGACTGATTGACATCAGTCGACTGATGGGCGCCATCAGTCGACTGATGCCAATACCGTTGGATGGAATCCAACGTGGAAAGCGACCGTTATTGGGCAACGACTACAGGACCAATCGACTGATCGAGGGCATCAGTCAACTGCTCCTGTGTCAACGGGAAGAAACCCTCTTCCTCAATAAAAAGGAAGGGGATGGGGCTTTGGGAGGCTAATGCTTATGCTCTAATACTCTCCCAAAGTTCCCTAAAGCTTTCCATCCTCTTACTTGAGCTTATTTCCATTATATTTGTTAGAGGAGTATTTGTTGGTGCAGTAGGCACCTAAGTCGAACCTAAGTTTTGATTATAACAAACGATACAATGTTAAGCATATATTGTTATCTCATGAGCTAAATCAAGTGTGCAGAAAAGTCTCAACGCTGGAGCTGAAGGCTAGCGACACCCGGAGGAAGCCGCGGTGGTCGGGCGACACTCAAGAGACTTCGGAGGGAGCCGAAGGAATTGAGTGGAAGGCCGGAAGCAAAAGCAACACGTAAAGTATCGAGGTAAGCTCGAGTGAGTAAAGTGAAGTGAGGTAGTGTCCTTTGTACGGGGACGTCCTTAGGCGACGATCCAACCCAAGACTTCCCATGGAAGGTCTATGTTGAGATCGGACGGCAAGTGGCCGTCGAATTCACTTATATTTTGAGCTAACTCTTCATTGTAGTCAAAAATCCTAGCCATCGATTCAGCGGGCGATTCAATGGGCAGTTCAGCGGCTTGATTCAGCCGGTGGTCAAAAATCAGCCTCGAGAGTCATGCTTTATCACCATTTTCAAGGAGTTTTGTGCCCAATTCCTATTGGTTGAAGACCCATTCGATGAGGGCTTAAAGGCTATAAAGGAGGGCTTGTCCTAGGGTTTTCATCAAAAAAAGCTTCCAAGTGCTTAGATGCGCTCAGGACTCTCCGCATCCCTACAGCTGCCGAGGCGGCGACTAGAGCTTCAACCTCCAACCTTTAAAGTCGTGAAAGTTCTAAATTGTATTTCAGTTTATTTCTTTTAGTAAAGCTTTAAATCATATCAAGGAGAGAGTGTCCTCTACCTTGAGTCTTTATCGAGTTTTGTATTCGTTTAACTCCTATCTCCAACGAGGAGGAGTTTGGTTAGTATTTTGCCCTCCGTCGTGGTCAAGGACCACTAGGGCCTTGGAGTAGTAGCCGTAGGCTATGAACCAAGTAAAACCCTCGTGTTTTTATTTATTTATTGTTATCTTTCCGCTGCGTTTTACTCGTACCTTAACGACGATTACGAAAAGTTTTATCGCTATTCACCCCCTCTTAGCGAACGCATCGATCCAACAATTGGTATCGAGCCGGGGTTGCTAAGATTTGGTGAAACCACCAATCTAGCCTTTTACAGATTTATTTTCTTTTAATTCTGTTTTTTATTTATTTCGCATTGTTAAGTTTTTCTCCCTTTTCTACTAATCCAAGGCCGAGTCTTGGTACTTATTTAAATGTTTTTATCGTTGTTAGGTTCTTCGTCTCCGTCTATTTGTGTCTTTTGTTCTAATGGCCCATCTCGAGGGTTTTAGCACCGTCCGACCTCCGTTTCACAACGGAGATGACTTCCGGTATTGGAAGGGTTGGATGGAATGCTTTCTCAAAACCCAAATCGAGATGTGGATCATAATCAAGCAGGTTTTACACTTGACTAATGAAGTGGGTGACTCCTTGGATTATGATCAATGGACCATTGCGACAAAATGACAAGTCAGCCGATGCCAAGGCAACACAAATCCTCAATACGGCCTATCAAGGAGGAGCTAAATCGCGTCGGCCCTTCATAGCGCAAAGATCTTTGGATGAAACTAGTGGAGCTACGAAGGACCGATGAAGCCAAGGTATGTAGCGTGATCTTCTTTTCAATAAACTATATAACCTAAAAATGCAGGAACACGAGTCCGCGACCCAACTTCACGCCCGAGTCGAGGACATAGTCAACAACCTACGCAATCGGGCAAAGGTCAGCAGTGACCTTATAAGGTATGTTCTAAACTCGTTTTGAGGACTACCTTGTGGGCATCCATGGTCGATGCCTACAAGGTCTCAAGGATCTTTCTAAAATTAGGTTAGATGAACTCTTTTCGATTTGAATTACATGAGCGAGTCCAACTCGGAACGAGAGGGTATAGCCTTGTTTGCGAGGATCAAAGAAGAAGAAAATCGCAAACAAGCCACCACCAGCAGGAGGAAGGCGAGTCAGAAGAAGTTGACCCGGAGTTGGTAGAACTAATGAACCTAGCTCGAAGGATAGCCAAGGGACGGCGAACCACAACTCGACCCAACCAAGGTAAGCCTAAAAGTTCTAATATTAGGTGTTATGAGTGTAGCGATTTGGACATATCAAGTTCAGTGCCCCAAGACTCAACCACAAAGCACCTAAGCACAAGAAGGCCCTCAGCGACATGGGAAGAAGCGTCATCCGAAGAAGGCGAAGACCACGTCTTCATGGCGAAATCGATTAGTCGGACACGGAGACCGAACACAGAACTTGAGTGGAACACGAGGATGACTCGGACTCTGAAGCTACCTTCAAGTCAAGCCACGGATACACATCCGGTTCAAAGATACCCTTAAAGTAAGTCGAACTTTATTTAATACTTTACATAATACGGTTAGGTTTTTGTCTAGGAAGTTAGCTAAGTCGAGTCCAAGGTCGAGACCCTTGTTGAGGAGGTTAAACTCCTCAAACACGAGGTCTCCCTAACCTCTTCGACTAGTCGAGTTCAAGAGAAGGACTCAACTCGAGTTGAAAAGCTCGAAGTTGAGAACTCTCTCTTGAAAAGTCAAGTCGAAGATCTTAGGAACACGTTGGAAAGGTTCACTTCGGGATCCCAAGGACTTGACCTCCTACTTGGATCTCAAAGGGCCGTGTACAACAAAAATTTGGACTAGGGTTTAACTCAAACACGACTAATAGGTCGTATATGTCGATTGTAAGTCGACATAGGAAACATGTCCAAGCATGGGTCCCTAAGAACCTTTTGATTTCAACTCTAGGATCCAACCCGTACTGGATTCCCAAGGACCAAATCCACTATGTGGATAGACCGAACCGATTCAACAGTCTAGGGGGAGCCAGTACAAAACATGTTTGTGCTTTAACTTAGAAATTGCATGTTTTAACTTAGAATGTTTGTGCTTTAACTTAGAAATTGCATGCTTTAACTTAGAAAGTTTGTACTTTAAAACTTGTGAACTCACTTAGAACATGAACATAATCAACTTCGAAAAGATTGAGCCTCGGGGAGCCTCTTTTCAAAAACATAACCAACTAAAATTCTTCGAAAAGATTGAGCCTCGGGGAGCCTCTTTTCAAAAATAACCAGTTAGACTAGGAAATAATCTTAGGTGAGTCAAGTCATCATTTTCTTGAACATGGCTTTGTCTAAGGAAGTGGTCGATGATCCGATAAAAGAAGGCCCCTGTGCCTCGCCACGACCTGGAAGCCATGATCTTGAAAAGGTAAACTTGACAAGCTTAGGGTCAAATCCAAATCTAACATAAAATTACTTGAACCTAAATACACTTAATCAACTTAATTGGAAATCATCTCACAAAAAAACACATAAGTATAACATGCTTGATCATATAGACACAGGTGAGATGACCTAGGTTTAACAACTTACAACCAATTTTTTTTAAAAAAAAAAAATCTAACATCCAATCCAACCACCTTGTGTGTAGGATCAATGGATGTTAGACAGCGGTTGCTCCCGACACATGACCGGGGATCAACTCAAATTCACAAAGCTTCGATTCAAACGACAAGGATCGGTAGCTTTTGGGAATAACAACAAGCTCAAAATCATCGTATCAGGTGATATCGAGCTTAACTCGAATTTTATTATTAAAAATATATTACTTGTAGAGAATTTCGAATATAACCTGCTTAGCGTAAGCCAATTATGTGACAATAACTATAAGGTCATATTTTTAGAAAATGAATGTGTAATTAAAACAAATAAAATAGCTAAAACAATACTCAAAGGAACTAGGACAAATAACATTTATACAATTAACTTAATCAATTCCTCAGCCAAATGTCTTATGACACTGGAAGAGGAATCATGGTTGTGGCACCGACGACTCGGTCACTCGCACCCAAGACTCGTCCACAAGATGAGTCAGAGTGGCTTAGTCAGAGGCTTACCCAACCTCAACAATTTGGTTAATAAAGTCTGTAATGCTTGTCAACAAGGAAAACAACCTAGGACACAACACAAGTTAACTAACCAA
This sequence comes from Wurfbainia villosa, assembly GCA_025175895.1. Classification (NCBI taxonomy): domain Eukaryota; kingdom Viridiplantae; phylum Streptophyta; class Magnoliopsida; order Zingiberales; family Zingiberaceae; genus Wurfbainia; species Wurfbainia villosa. The sequence goes on along the minus strand of JAKLTH010000244.1, from coordinate 760,252 downwards.
GAACGAACCTCAAGTGTACTTGAGCTCCTACATATGGATCTATTCGATTCACATGGAGCCAAGTCACTCAATAAAAGTCAATATTGCTTAGTCATAATTGACGACTACTCCAGGTTTACCTGGGTTAGGTTCATCAAACATAAAAATGATACCCTAGAACAATTAATCAATCTATTCAAATTAATCGAGAATCAAAAAGACCTTAAGGTTAAAAGACTTAGAAGCGATCATGGTGGTGAATTCGAAAATCAAAGGTTCACCGACTTCTGTAACCTAAACGGATACCACCATGAATTCTCTTGCCCTAGGACCCCTCAACAAAATGGCCTAGTGGAGCGGAAAAACCGAACTCTACAAGAAGCCGCTAGGACCATGTTGAACGAATACGACCTAGATAGGATTTTTTGTGAAGCCGTGAGTACGACATGCTATGTCCAAAATAGAATCCTTATGGTAAAGAGGCACCTTAAGACCTCATATGAGATTTATCACGATAAAATACCTAACATCAAGTACTTTAGGGTATTTGGGTGTAAGGTACATATCCTAAACACTAAGGATTACCTAGGGAAATTTACATCCAAAACCACGACCGGAATCTTTCTAGGATACTCGACTACAAGTCGAGCTTATAGAGTATATAACCACGACACCCTTAGAGTCGAAGAGACTATTAATGTAGTGTTTGATGAAGTACCCGAACCTACAAAACCCTTATTGACCCCAAGTGTTGAGCCCACGATGCAAACTCATCTCCGACCCTGAGATCGAGTCTAATCGACATCAACCAACTTCTCTTGTCGACCAAGTGACAAGTGATCCGAGTCAAACTAGTGTTCAACCAAATCACTCTATTGATCAAGTGATAGATGACTCCAACCAAACTAGAACTCAAACGAGTCATCCTATGGATCAAGTTGTAGACTCAAACCCAAATCCAACTAGGACTCAAACGAATCATCCTATCGACCAAGTGATAGGAGATCCTAATCTAGGAGTTTGAACTAGAGCATCCTATAGGAACCTTAGTCAAATTTCCTTAATTTCAAAGATAGAACCCAAATCAATTGAACAAGCTCTTCTTGATCCCGATTGGATTATTGCAATGCAAGAAGAGCTAGCTCAATTTACTAGGAATAAAGTGTGGGAATTAGTACCACCACCTAAAGACAAAATGATAATTGGAACAAGGTGGGTGTTTCGAAATAAGCTTGATGATAAAGGTGAAGTAGTTAGAAACAAGGCTAGGTTAGTCGCCAAAGGGTTTAGCCAAGTCGAAGGCTTAGATTACGACGAAACCTATGCCCCAGTAGCTAGACTCGAATCCATTCGAATGTTGCTAGCTTATGCCGCACATCGAGGATTTAAGCTGTTTCAAATGGATGTTAAGTCGGCATTCCTAAATGGATACATTAAAGAAGATGTTTATGTCAGCCAACCCCCGGATTCAAAAATCTAGATAAACCCGACCATGTTCTAAAGCTTAAGAAAGCTCTCTATGGACTTAAACAAGCTCCTCGAGCTTGGTACGAGAGACTTTCAATCCATCTTAAGTCAAAAGGGTTTAACCAAGGCTTAGTTGACCCAACTCTCTTCGTAAAAACCTTAGGTAAAGAAATATTCATAGCTCAAATTTACGTAGACGATATAATTTTTGGAACCTTTAACTCAGCCTTACTAAACGAGTTCGTTTCACTCATGGAAAGTGATTTCGAAATGAACTTGGTAGGCGAGTTAAGTTTCTTTTTAGGTCTACAAATTAAACAAACTAAGGATGGTATATACCTATATCAACAGAAATACACTAAGGAGTTAATTAAAAGATTTGGAATGCAAGACGCTAAGATAATAAACACCCCAATGGCGATTAATGTTAACATAGGAGAAGACCTAGAAAGTAAGTCCATTGACTTAAAGTACTATAGGAGCGCGATAGGAAGTCTCCTATACTTAACTGCGAGTCGACCCGACATCCTATTCGCAGTAAGTATGTGCGCCAGGTTTCAAACCTATGCTAAGGAGTCTCACCTAACCCTAGTTAAGCATATCCTTAGATATCTTAAGGGTACACTTAACGTTGGTATTTGGTACCCTAGATCTACGGAGTTCGAACTAATCGTCTACTCTGATTCGGATTATGCCGGTAGTAAGCTCGATAGAAAGAGCACGAGTGGTTGTTGTCAACTTCTCGGCTCGAGTCTAGTGAGTTGGTGCAGTAGGAAACAACACTGTGTTGCTTTATCTACCACCGAAGCCGAATACATCGTGATGGGTGAGTGTGTCACGCAACTTCTTTGGATGAAGCACACTCTCCGCGACTTTAAGTTAGACTTTACGAATACTAAACTTCACGTAGATAACATTAGTTCAATTAATCTTACAAAGAATCCGATATGTCACTCTAGGACCAAACATATAGAGGTCAAACACCATTTTATTCGAGAACATGTGGCCAACGGAGCCATACACCTTGAATACATCGAATCGAAGTCTAACTTGGCAGATCTATTTACTAAAACCCTACCCGAAACCAAATTTAGTCTATTAAGACAAAAATTGGGCATGTGCGTAATAGAATAGGTACATGCAAATTATATGTTCTTACTACTATTTATTTAATTTCATTTTTATGGAACTAGCATAGGACATACCTTAGATATCATGCACCTATAGATTTAAGGAGCCAGTACATCTCACAACACATAGGACTAATGTGTTTGTGTACTTAGCCACGTAGATGGGCGTGAGATGTTAGGACCTTACTCTACAGTTCCGGATGTAGAGCTAGTGCATCGCTATGAACCAGAGTATAATCATACATACTAACTACGACCAGAGTGGTTGATCTTACATATCAATCAAGCCAAATATGAGTCGAACATTTTATAGATGAGCTTATTTTCAGTATATTATTTTTTTTTATATAAAAAATGGGGAACATGCTTGGACATAAAATTTAACACTTATTTTGTTTTCCACACACCCCTTACTCTTTTCGATATACGGCAAAAGGGGGAGAAAAAGGCCAAAGTTAAGGGGTCAAAATTAAGGGGTCAAAATTTTTTTTTGATAACTTAACTCTTACTTCATATTTAAACCAAAAGTTAAAACTTAGTTAACTTTTACCAAAAGGCCAAAGAATTCTTAACTTAAACTAATTTGTGCCGTCTACGTTTTACTTAAACTTATTTTTTAAACTTTATGTAGTTAATGTTTTACTTAAGGGGGAGAAAGGGCTTAACTAAAACGTTTTACTAAGGCCAACTTTAAGTAATGTTAATTACTTAAAGCAACCCTCAAGGGGGAGGATTAAGGTCTTTCTTCAAGACTCACCCTCGGTCAAGGGGAGTTTCCTCAAGAAGTACTTGAAGAAAATCCTTACTACTCAACTTAATCTTCATATTTTTTGTTTCTCATGCACGTTATTACTCTTCATGCTTGCTATTTACTTAACTTTGTATGTGGGTTTGCCATAAATCAAAAAGGGGGAGATTGTTGGTGCAGTAGGTACCTAAGTCGAACCTAAGTTTTGATTATAGCAAACGATACAAAGTTAAGCATATATTGTTATCTCATGAGCTAAATCAAGTGTGCAGAAAAGTCTCAACGCTGGAGTTGAAGGCTAGCGACACCCGGAGGAAGCCGCGGTGGTCGGGCGACACTCAAGAGACTTCGGAGGGAGCCGAAGGAATTGAGTGGAAGGCCGGAAGCAAAAGCAACACGTAAAGTATCGAGGTAAGCTCGAGTGAGTAAAGTGAAGTGAGGTCGTGTCATTTGTACGGGGACGTCCTTAGGCGACGATCCGACCCAAGACTTCCCATGAAAGGTCTATGTTGAGATCGGACGGCAAGTGGTCGTCGAATTCACTTATATTTTGAGCTAACTCTTCATTGTAGTCAAAAATCCTGGCCATCAGTTCAAGCGAGTTCAGCAGGGGCATTCAGCCGGCATTCAGCCGGTGGTCAAAAATCAGCCTCGAGGAGTCAAGCTTTATCACCATTTTTCAAGGAGTGCCCAATTCCTATTGGTTGAAGACCCATTCGATGAGGGGCGTAAAGGCTATAAAAGGAGGGCTTGTCCTAGGGTTTTTTCATAAAAAAAAAAAGCTTCCAAGTGCTTCCGATACGCTCCGACTCTCCGACATCCCTACAACGAAGCGCTGCCGAGACGACGACTAGAGCTTCAACCTCCAACCTTTAAAGTCGTCGGTAACGAAAGTTCTAAATTGTATTTCAGTTTATTTCTTTTATTAAAGATTTAAATCATATCAAGGAGAGGGGGAGTGTCCCTCTACCTTGAGTCTTTATCGAGTTTTGTATTCGTTTAACTCCTATCTCCAACGAGGAGGAGTTTGGTTAGTATTTTGCCCTCCGTGCATGGTCAAGGACCACTAGGGCCTTGGAGTAGTAGCCGTAGGCTACGAACCAAGTAAAAACCCTCGTGTTTTTATTTATTTATTGTTATCTTTCCGCTGCGTTTTACTCGTACCTTAACGAATGATTACGAAAAAGTTTTTATCGCTATTCACCCCCCCCCCCCTCTAGCGAACCGCATCGATCCAACAGTGTTTTTGTGTAAAGAGGTTACCTCCACCTAGCTTTGTGCAAAGGAGAGATCTAGTGGATAGATTACGGAGTGATTCACCGTGGACGAATCGAACCGTGGATTAGCGGCGTAGCCGTGAACCACGTTACATCTCAGTGTTTGCATTGGTTGTATTGTTATTTCTATTTGCTTTGTCTTTATCTTTTTGTATTTGCATATTCCGCTTGCGCTAACGTTTTGTAGACGAGCAAATTACGACATCCAACGAACGAGGGCTATTCACCCCCCTCTAGCCGGCCGTATCGATCCCCAACAAGTGGTATCAGAGCCGAGGAAAGCTTATCGAGGACTAACCGCCACAACAAGCAACTTTCAAAATGGCCAGCTCCAACATCCATCCACCGAAGTTTGAAGGAGAATTCGCTTGGTGGAAGAAGCGAATGGAGGTATTTTTTGAAACGGATTTTGATATTATGATTACAATGGAATCCGGTTTTTTTTTGCCTAGGGATGAAGAGGGGAAGCCAATAGAGAAGTCAAGGTGGACCAAGAGGCAAAGAGAGGAGCACCTTGCAAACTCAAAAGCCAAGCACCATCTATACAATGTGCTTCCTCAACAAGAAATAAATAGAATTGGAGATTGCCTAAGTGCCAAGGAGATGTGGGAGAAGCTAGTAGAGCTTCATGAAGGCACTTCGGAGGCTAAACTTGGCAGGAGAGATCTCCTCCGCTCCCAATTATCCAACATAAAATTAGAAAAGGGAAAAAAGGTAACTTCATTGCATTCTAGGTTTAAAGAGATTTTAATTGGGCTAACAAGTGTAGGTGAAAATCTCTCCAACCGGGATATGATAATGAAAGCCATAGATGCTTTTCCCTGATCATCCAAGTGGAGTTCAATGGTGGACTCATTTTATATTTCAAAGAATCTAGAGGTAAGTACTCTAGATGAATTTTTCTCCACTATGGAATTACATTAATCTAGGCTTGAAGGTATACAAGAAGAGCCTAGAATCCAACCTTCAAGGGGAGTAGCATTGTTGGCAAACAAGGGGAAGAAAAAGATAGAGATCCCCTCCTCCTCCGATGATGATGAAGCATCCTCCTCCTCCTCCATGGATAGCACGGAAGAAGCTTATATGGTAAGGAGGGTATGACGTGCTTTAAAAGGTTTTAGATTTAATAAATCTAATGATAGAAATAGAAGACAAAGGGGGAAAATCATTTGCTACAATTGCCAAGGAGAGGGACACATAAGGGATAATTGTCCCCTCCTAAACAAGAGCAAGGAAGAAAAGAAAAAGAAGGAAGAAAAGAAGAAGAAAAAGGGGAGCAAGAAGAAAAAGGAAGAGGAGAAGAAGGCCAAGGAAAAAGGAAAGGCCATGACTCTCAAAGCAAAGACATGGGATGACCTTGCTTCCTCATCCTCATCATAAGAAGAAGAACATGTCTACTCAAATTTAGCACTAATGGCTTTCGATGACTTGGATTGCTCCTCCACCGAAAATGAAGAATCAAGCTCAAGTGGAGAGAGCTCAAGTGAAGGGGGAGCTTCTACATCCTCATCCGAAGAAGAGGATTTGGTAAGTGAGGTAACAAATCTACCCCCTAAGAAAATTATGTCTATGATTTCTAGCCTCACTAAGGACTTATTTAGAGCTAAGAAGAAGAACAAAAGCATGCTAGATCAAATTAAGGACTTAGAAAATAAACTAGAAAAAGCATGCTTAAATGATGATAATATTTCTTCTTGCCATGATGATGCATGCTCACATGAATATATGACATTTAATGTTAATGATGCATGCATAGAAGAAAATAGGGCTTTAAGGGAAAAGGTAGATTATTTGACAAAAACCCTAGAAAAATTCACTATTGGCTCAAACACCTTGAACATGATCATAGGGAGCCAAAGAGCTAGCTTTAATAAAAAAGGCCTTAGATATAAAGAAAAGAAAAATGAAAAGGCCTATAAATGCCTAATTGCTAGGGGACAAGATAAGAAGAAGATAATAGATAGAAAATGGATCCCCAAGGAGTATTTAGTGAACCCTATAGGCAAGAATTTATTTTGGGTTCCAAAATCCATCCTTAAGGGTTAGAGTAACCCTAGGGTAGTCAACCATATGGACTTAACCTATATCATATTTTGGTTGACTTAGGATGGCGGGACAACATTTTTAAATAGTGTTAGGTGATGATAACGTGCCTATAAATAGTTAATAATGCTTAAATCATGATGATTAATGTAATTGCTATGTATGTTTACAATCATGATTTATGATTTTGAAATTTGGCACATCATCATGAGAAATAGGGTTTAAATCATGCCTTAGGTGATATTTTGCTTATAATCATGATATAATACCTAATGCATGATTATAATTTAATGAATACATGTATTTCATGATCATAATGTAGAATTCATTCATATATGCCATTATGATCATGTGGATTGTTAGGGTGATACTTAACCTTGATAGAATTGCATGAATATAAATGGTTAAGTGTATACAAATACCCTCTAGGATACATCTCAAACTCACTATAGGCTACCATGATTGAAAACTTAGCATGAGTGAGATGTTAGGATGATATAAATGTCCAATAATGCCTATGACATTTAGATGGTCATTTAAGGTATCAAAATAGCAATAATAGACCAATCATGGGGAAGGCTTATGTTTAATTCATAGACATATTGCCCAAAGATCATGGTTGGATATTTCATATGTTTTCAAAACAATTTCTTACCTTAAAATACATGTATTCATATTTTGAAACAATTGGAACCAAAACTAGGTGTTAAACTTGATACTAGAATGATCAAAAACCTAGTGGTTTTTAAAACTTTTGGATTTTTGTCAAATCTCTGAAAATATAATGATTTTTCATAAAAAAAAACTATTTTTCACTGATAAAGAATCTTATAAGAAATATGTTCCCCAAATTTTATGATTTTTCGAATTTTCTGGAATTTTTAATGCATTTTTGAAATTCGGTCCGAAAATCAGAAAGTTCTGAAATTCGCGTGCCAGTCGACTGGTAGTCTGAACCAGTCGACTGGTGACCTGAAAATCAGACTAGTTAAGGCTGAATTCAGGTTTTAGACTAATTTTTGGTATTTTTCCTTCTATTATACTTGATGCCATGAGCTTATAACTTAATGTTAATCTTTTTGATGGTGTCAAAGGGGGAGAAATGATTATGTTTAAGTAAATTATGATAGGGGGAGAGAGAGTTTCATTGATTAAGGGGGAGTTGCATGTTGCTATATCATGTTTATGTTTACATGCTTTCTTACCTTAGAAATTTTTATCAAATGTTTTTACCTAACTTAAACAGATTGCCACACATCAAAAAGGGGGAGATTGTTAGGGCAATCTCTTGCCATGATTAGGTTTTGATGTGTGTGGCAAAGAATTTAAGTTAGTTTGTTATGTTGATTTGATATGTGCGTTGAAATCGTGCAGGACTTAGTAATTCACACATGGAGTCGTGGCGGGTTTCACATCTCATGACTCGGGCCTTGAGTCGATGAAGGATAGCTTTGCGGAAGCCGTGCGCTTGGAGCATCCGAGGGACCGCCAGACGAGGAGCTTGGAGTGAAGCTGGAGGAAGTAGACTTCGAGGCAAGAGATGTGAAGGAGCATTGCAGAGTCGTGCGCCTGATGCTGGCGAGGGACGTGGCCACGAACGAAGAGAACTTCGAAGGCGAGGGACTCCGAGAGATTAGAGTGAGCGAATGTAACCCGGGAAGGGGTAGCTCTTAGGTGAAACTTGGCCATTTGGCTAAGTGTCGGATGGGATTTCCTGACACCAGTCGACTGCCATGTCATGTCAGTCGACTGCTCTGAGTCGATGGTTCGATCGACTTGTTTAAGTCAGCTGAATCAAGTTGATCGATCATTGCCGGCATGGCGGTGATCGGTGATGTGATCGATCGATTGCCAAGGCGGTCGTGATGACAATGTCGCAAACGCGATACCAATTGTTGGATAGAGAAGCATCACAAGAGGGGGGTGAATAGCGACCGTAAATCTTTTCGTTCGTTTCGTTCGAGTAGACAATTAAACAAGTAAGCACAGCAGAAAATAAAGAGACACGTTTATTTTACTTGGTTCACAACCCAGCGGTTGCTACTCCAAGGCCCTATCGGTCCTAGACCGCGTATGGAGGGCAAAGCACTATAACATCTCCTCCTCATTGGAGGTAGGAGACAACGATCACAAAACCGGAAGTACGAGGATGAGGCAACAAGCCTACCTCACCTCGTTACGATTAAAACAAAGAATACAATAAAAACAATTACTTGCTACTGCTGCCGACGAAAAAGATTTGAACTTGTCATCGCGTCGGTGTTATGACGGCGTTGGAGCGTTGGCGTTGTAGGAGCACTTGAGAATAAACTTGATGTAATGTGGAGTTGGAATCCTCCCCTCCTTTTATAGCTTTTGGCCTCTGAATATGTCTCCTCTTTTTTTGGAACAGATCACGAAGTTGTATAATTTTTATCGCGAAGTGGCCGCGTCAAACCTTATTCGTTTTGACCTAGCACAAGGGCTGATTCGCCATGCCATCGATCGATGACTCCCATCGATCATGAGCATCAATCGCCCAATGGCGGCGATCAATTGCCGGCTGGCCACTTCCCTACAGTAAGAGGTTAGCTTGGAAAATGATAAATACGACGGTTTCTAACCGTCCGATCTCGACCTAGACCTTCCACAAGAAGTCTTAGTCGGATCGCCGCCTACAGTCGTCCCCGTACAGAGGACACGACCTTACCATCTCTCACTCACACAAGCTTACCTTGATTCTTACTCTGTCGCTTTCGCTTCCGGCCTTCCACTCGATTCCTTCGGCTCCCTCCGAAGTCACTCGAGTGTCGTCCAACCACCGCGGCTTCCTCCGGGTTTCGCTAGCCTTCAGCTCTAGCTTTAGTACTTTTTTGCACACTCGATTTAGCTCGTGAGATAACGATGTAAACTTAACTTTGTGTCTTTGCCATAATCAAAACACAGGTTCGATTATCGGGTGCCCCTGCACCAACAATCTCCCCCTTTTTGATCTATGGCAAACCAACACAAAGTTAAGGGAAATTAAAGCATAAAACAAGTATAGTAGATGATGAATGTCATTTTCAAAAACTCCCCCTTAACCAAAACTCCCCCTTAACCCTAGGTGAGTTTTGAAAGAGATACTTTAGTTTTCAAAATTAAATAAATTTTGTGTTACTCCCCCTTAACTTTCGCTCTTCTCCCCCTTTTGCCATAAATCAAAACAAATGTTGGGGTTTGTTATGTAAAATTGGAGTTTGTTATATAAAATAGGGGTTTAAAAACAATATGGTATATGCATGCATCAAGATAAATTAGCTATGAATCCAAGCATGCGTCTAGCAGTAATTAGATAGATTGGTTCGAGGTGTGTCCCTCTGCACCAATAATATAAAGGTTTGTAATATAACCCTTAGGGTTAGTTTGCTTTCCCCCTTAGTCAAATATATGAAGTATAAGAGATGTAGGGGGCGCTAAACTTTGGCCTAAGAGTTGTTAAGTACAATAGTTGGGAAAATAAGTAGTATTTTGAAGAGGTTATATTTCAATTATCCTTAACATCTCACCAATTCTATGTGTCTCAGAATTTGTTCACCTTATATGTTTTGTGAGATTATTTTAAATTGATTAAAGATAGTCAACCTTGGGTTAGATTCGGATTTAACCTTTAGATCGTTAAGTAACTTTTCGAGAAATTAGCTTCCAGGTCGTGGCGAGGCACAGGAGCCTTCTTTGATCGGAACAACGACCACTTCCTTAGACAAAGCCAAATTCAAGAAAATATCACTTAAGTCACTTAGTGTTACTTCCTGGTCTAACTAGTTTAGGATACGGCGAGGTAGCTTCAGCTAGTTCCACTCGGTCAAGTGCATCAAGCTAGATACGCCTTATCTAGCTCGAATACACGAGACTTTGTTTCCCTAACGTACTATCATCTCGCCGTGTCTTGATACTATGTTATCAAGAGTTGACTAACTATTTTCCCTATCTAGCCATTCTAAAAATTAAAATAAAATATGCAATGGTTTTGCTAAGTAAGCGGGTATACTATTTTAGTGTTAGCTCCCCCTTGACCATTGAACCAATATGGTCTATTCAAATAATGAATTTGATCCTGGGGAATCCAAAACTTATTAGTCCTTATATGTGAATTCAATAAAACCTTTTGGACCCATGCTTGGACTCTTTGATGACTACGATTTACGATAGACATATATGACCTATTCGTAGTCGTTGACCTAAATCCGAGTCTGGCTTTGTTGTACATGGCTCTTTGGGTTCCAAGTAGTCGATTAAGGTTCTTAAATCCCAATGTGAACCTTTCCAACCTAGCCTCAACCTCTTGAACTCGGTCTTTCAAAAGAGAATTCTCCTCCTCAAGTTTTTCAATTTGGGTTGAGTTTCCCTCTTGAACTTGACTAGTTGAAGAGGTTAGAGTAGCCTCTTGCTTGAGGGTTTCAACCTCCTCAAGTAATGACTCAACCCTAGACTCGGACTTAGTCAATTTCCTAGTAAGCATTTTAATTGTACTATAAAGTGTACTAATTAAAGAGCGATTAACCTTAACTTTCCCTTTTGGTCCGACTTTGAGTTTCCTCTCGAAGTAGTCCTCGAGTTCGGAGTCGGTGTTGTAATTGGATTCAGATTCGGACTCTGACTCGGACTCTTCGGGTCTTGCCATGCATGCTATACTGGCACCTTCTTCGTTGTCCCATGTTGCACGAAAAGCCTTCTTTTGATTTGATTTGAATTGTGCCCTCTTTTGATTCTTTAGTAGCCTCCTTTCCCTCCGAATGATCTTCCGCACTACGTTCACTATTGCTTCCACCTTTTCGAATTCGGACTCTAATTCATCATCGGGTTTAAGTCCATATTCTTGCCTGGTAGGTGGCTTGCTTCTTTGTCCTGCAAGTAGAGCAATACCTCTCTCGGCCCGGACCACATTAGTTTGCTCGTGAAGTTCAAACTCAGAAAATAATTCGTCTAACTTAAGCTTCGAAAGGTCCTTAGAGACCTTGTAAGCATCGACCATGGATGCCCACAAGGTAGTCCTAGAAAATGAATTAAGAATGTACCTTAGTAGGTCACGGTTTTCGACCTTGTGTCCGATGGTGTGCAGGCCGTTGACAATGTCCTGGACGCGGGCGTGTAGTTGCATCGCCGTCTCGTGTTCCTGCATCTTAAGGTTATACAACTTATTGAAAAGAAGGTCACGTTTACATACCTTAGCATCGGATGTTCCTTCATGTAGCTCGATTAATTTGTTCCATAGGTCCTTGGTGCTAATGAATGGTCCGATGCGGTTGAGTTCCTCCTTGGACAAGCCGCATTGCAATATTTGGGTTGCTCTTGCATCGGCTTCTATTTGCCTCTTGGTTGCATTTGTCCACTTGTTGAAATCCAAGAGCTCTCCTTGATCATTGGTGGGTAGAGCAAAGCCGGTTTGGATTATTATCCAAGTCTCGACTTGTGTTTTCAAGAAACACTCCATCCGACCTTTCCAATAACGGAAATCATCTCCGTTAAAGAACGGAGGTCGGGTGGTGCTATACCCCTCAATGCGAGCCATTAAGTATCTTGAAAAATATGAATAAAAACCAAAGGGAATTCCAAGACTTGGTCTTGGATTAGTAATGCAGGAAATAAATAGGAAATAAACAGAATTAAATGAGAAAAATAAGAAACTAACAAAAACTAACAACTTACGACCTTCGATGTCCCCGAAAGGGTACTAGACGTTGGATTTTGGGGATGGAAATAGATTGTTACAAGGGTAAACCCTCGTAAGAAATGTAGATCTCTCAAAGGGTTTCGATTTGGTAGGTAGATCGTTATGTGAGTCTACTTGTGCGAAAAGTTATGGTCGTTTTACCGTCGGCTACTCCAAGAGAGAATACTTACAAGAACACAACCAAAAGAAATGTACCAAGACTTCGTCTTGGATTAGTAGTACGGGAGAAAAAAGACCCAAAAAAAAAATACGAATCGAAAAATACGAACAGAAAACCAAAATGTGCTAGATCGGTGGTTTCACCAAATCTTAGCACCCCCGCTCTGATACCAATTGTTGGATCGAGAAGCGTCGCAAGAGGGGGGGTGAATAGCGACCGTAAATCTTTTCGTTCGAGTAGACAATTAAACGAGTAAGCACAGCGGAAAATAAAGAGACACGTTTATTTTACTTGGTTCACAATCCAGCGGTTGCTACTCCAAGGCCCTATCGGTCCTAGACCGCGTACGGAGGGCAAAGCATTATAACGTCTCCTCCTCTTTGGAGGTAGGAGACAACGATCACAAAACCGGAAGTACGAGGATGAGGCAACAAGCCTACCTCACCTCGTTACGATTAAAACAAAGAATACAATAAAAACAATTACTTGCTACTGCTGTCGACGAAGGAGATTTGAACTTGTCGTCGCGTCGGCATTATGACGGCGTTGGAGAATTGGCATTGTAGGAGCACTTGAGAATAAACTTGATGTAATGTAGAGTTGGAATCCTCCCCTCCTTTTATAGCTTTTGGCCTCTGAATATGTCTCCTCTTTTTTTGGAACAGATCACGAAGTTGTATAATTTTTATCACGAAGTGGCCGCGTCAAACCTTATTCATTTTGACCTAGCAAAAGGGTTAATGCGCCATCACCGATCGATGACTCCCATCGGTCGATCGATGAGCATCGATTACCCAAGCGCAGTGCCGGCTGGCCACTTCCTCGAAGAGGTTAGCTTGGAAAATGATAAATACGATGGTTTCTAACCGTCCGATCTCGACCTAGACCTTCCACAAGAAGTCTTAGTCGGATCACCGCCTACGGTCGTCCCCGTACAGGACACGACCTTACCATCTCTCACTCACACAAGCTTACCTCGATTCTTACTGTGTCGATTTCGCTTTCGGCCTTCCACTCGATTCCTTCGGCTCCCTCCGAAGTCACTCGAGTGTCGTCCAACCACCACGGCTTCCTCCGGGTGTCGCTACCCTTTAGCTCTAGCTTTAGTACTTTTTTGCACACTCGATTTAGCTCGTGAGATAACGATGTGAACTTAACTTTGTGTCTTTGCCATAATCAAAACACAGGTTTGATTATCGGGTGCCCTTGCACCAACACTATGGTCCTTATCTTGAATTTCTTCAAGATCGAACGTACTCCCACTAGTTTTTCTAGAAACAAAATCCCTTTCTAAAAAAACCCCAGTTTTTGCCACAAACACTTTGTGCTGACTGGGAATGTAGAAGTAATATCCCTTTGTATCCTTGGGATATCCAACAAAATAGCACATATCGGATTTGGGTCCAGTTTGTCTGAGACTTGACGTCGAACGTAAGCCTCACAACCCCAAATCCTCATGAAAGACATCTTGGGATTTCTTCATGTCCATATCGTATATAGTGTCTTTATCACAGCCTTGGATGGTACACGGTTAAGGGTAAAGGCTGCTATGTCTACAGCATATCCCCAAAAGGATATAGGAAGATCTGTGTGACTCATCATAGATCGTACCATATCTAATAGGGTATGATTCCTCCTTTAGGATACACCATTCCACTTTGGTGTTCCAGGATGAGTGAGTTGGGATAGAATCCCACACTCAGCTAGATAGTCACGAAACTCATGGCTAAGGTATTCACCATCTCGATCTGATCGAAGTATCTTAATACTCTTGTCAAGATGGTTTTGTACTTCATTCTTGAATTCTTTGAACTTTTTAAAGGATTCTGATTTATGTGTCATAAGATACACATAACCATATCTGTAACCACCTCTAGCAGCAATATTGAAAGGGCCACATACATCACTATGTATAAGTCCTAACAAATCTGTTGCTCTTTCGCTGTGTCCACTAAAGGGAGTCTTGGTCATCTTGCCTAAAAGGCAAGACTCGCATGTCTCATATGATTCAAAATCAAATGAGTCTAGCAGCCCATCCTTATGGAGCTGAGATAAGCGACTCTCATTTATGTGACCTAAGCGACAATGCTAGAGATAGGCTTGGTTCAACTCATTTGACTTGAACCTTTTGGTACTTATGTTATAGATAGGGCTCTCTAAGTCTAGAAAGTAGAGTCCGTTCATTAGAGGTGCACTACAATAGAACATATCATTTAAATAAACTGAACAACATTTATTCTTTATTATAAATGTAAATCCTTTCTTGTCCAAACAAGAAACCAAAATTATGTTCTTAGTTAAAACAGGCACATAACAACATTCATCTAATTCTAGTACAAGCCCAGAGGGCAGAGATAGATCATAAGTTCCTACAGCAACAGTAGTAACCCTTGCTCCATTGCCTTCTCGTAGGTCCACCTCACCCTTTGTCAATGCCCTGCTATTTCTCAGCACCTGCACATTGGTACAAATGTGAGATACACATCCGGTATTTAATACCCATGATGAAGAAATAGATAGATTGACTTCTATAACATTTATACCTGAAGTAGAAGTCTCACTTCTCTTCTTCTTAAGATCGTCAAGGTATGCCTTGTAGTTACACTTCCAGTGTCTAGCTTCCTTGCAGTGGAAGCAAGCCCCTTCCTTGGCCACCCCACCTTTCGCTTGGGACTTTCCCTTACCTTTAGGCTTGCCCTTGCCTTTCTTCTTTTGCACCATCAAAATGGTGTCAGATTTTCCCTTCTTAAGGTTAAGCCTAGCAGTTCTCAACATGCTGAGTATCTCAGGCAGTGACTTATCAATTTCATTCATGTTATAATTCATGACAAATTGATTGTAGGCTTGTGGTAAAGATTGCAAGATCAGGTCAGTGGCCAGCTCTTGGCCAAGTGGGAATCCCAGCCTTTGTAGGTTTTCTACGTACCCAATCATCTTGAGTACATATGGACCTACGGGAGTCCCATCTTACATTTTGGACCCAAATAATGCCTTAGAGACTTCATATCTCTCATGCCTTTCTTGTCCTTGATATAGTTGACGATGATGTTCAACCATATCATAAGCATTCATGAACTCGTGTTACTTCTGAAGCTCAGAGTTCATGGTCGCGAGCATTAGACGTGACACATCTAATGCATCATCTTGATGCTTCTTGTAAGCATCTTTGTCAGCTCGCGAGGCAGTGGCAGGAGGTGCCTCCGGAATGGGCTGCTCCAAGATGTACAACTTTCTTTCTTGGGTGAGAACAATTCTCAGGTTCCTGTACCAGTCCAAGAAATTTGCTCCATTGAGCTTGTCCTTCTCAAGGACAGAACGCAGAGAGAGAGTGTTCGTGTTTGTCGACATAGTAATCTACAACATACAATGTAGAGAATTAATATCATATTCCTGCATTGTGTTCGTGTTAACTAGTTTTACTCAATATAATTGAGCTTACTCTAACCCAAGCCGTGATAGGTGGGACCAAGATTGTCCCTCCGCACCCTACCAAGATAATATGCGTTGCTCTGTTTTGGCAGATTCAACAACTACAAACGATCGAGGTAGTGATGGGTATCAAGGACTTGGTAGGCATTTACGAGTTGATTCGATTAAGATCTAATCTAATCGTAATGTGTATCATATACACATTAAGGCCTTTTTTATCCTATATTAGCATGCATCACATACATACAAGCATTATTCTAGCATGCATCATATACATACAAGAAAAATATCCTAGCATGCATCATATACATACAACCATTATTCTACTAGCATGCATCACATACATACAAGCAAAATAAAATATATATATATATATATATATATATATATATATATATATATATATATATATATATATATATATATATATATATATATATATCTATATATATATATATATATATATCAACATATATATATATATAATTAACTGTGATGTGGTCATGGCCCTACTACGATCTTCTCAAGCCAATGAGAAGATCGGACGGTCAACCTAAGGCTAGTGGCTTCTCCAAGCACTTCCTTTGACCACCATGTGTCGTCGGCACCCTTCTCGTAACTTCGTCTACAAGTGGACTTTCCACCGCTCCATTTTGTACATTACAAATATGAAACTCAAGTTACATTCGAGTATAAAACTATTTACAACTAGAATTTCAAAAGAAGAGGTACGACGTGTAGGTCGCATACACTATACAACATGTACAACCAAAAAAACGGCACGCAGGCCGTATTATGAATTACAACACATCATAATCCAATCAAATTGGGGTCATTGGGCCATGACAATCATAGAATTATACATAATTCTAAATTATGTTTTTTTACATAAAATTTCTATAATTTTTCCTTTTTTTTCAATTTTATGAGTCACCTCTCAGTAACGGTCCCGCTAAGCAGTTTCCAGGCGTGATCACGGGACAAGGCCCCTTTCGGGGATAGGGGCAGCACCCCTACTCGCAAAATAAACTTTGCGAGTGTCCCTACTATGATATTACAGTGAATTAAGTCGCTTTCCCAAAAACCTAAAGCGAGAACTCGCCGTTTCGGAGAGTTTTTCTCGGTGGTTGAAGCAGACAAGTGTCCCAACACTCGTTGCCTCGACTCTTCGAGAAAAATACCCAAAAATTCTATAAAAATAGGAAATTTACCGAAACATAAAATTCTGTAATTTTTATATCTAATACAAAAATTACAAAAAACAAAACACATACATGCTTCGCACGTGGCTTTGATACCACTGTTGGACTTTCCGAGCCGCAAAAACCGCTTTTTGCATTGCGAAAACCCCGGAAGTCCGGCCACGGATCCGTGTGAAGATATATTAAAATAAAAACATGTATGTGCTAAGTAAACCTAGATCTACCTTAGATCTAGAAGTTGAGAGTGTTACCCTCGTAGCAACGTCCTTCGCTTATCCCGCTCGTCTAAAAGCTTGCCGGAACTTAAGAGTGTCAAGTGTACACTCCTCTATTGGTATCCACACCAAAAAATGGTAGAGAAACTCAACCTAGAGTGTTCTAGCACTCATGGAAATTTTTGCCAAGAAGGATTGGGAGAGCAAGAGAGGAAGAACCAAGGAAGAAGATGAAGTTCTAGTGTAACTCACCAAATCAATTTCACCATCAAATGGAGTAAAGTGGCCGGCCACAATAAGGCTTGGGAGGTTACATGCATGCATGTAACTGTTAGGGCAATCTCTTGCCATGATTAGGTTTTGATGTGTGTGGCAAAGGGTTTAAGTTAGTTTGTTATGTTGATTTGATATGTGCGTTGAAGTCGTGCAGGACTTAGTAATTCGCACATGGAGCCATGGCGAGTTTCACATCTCATGACTCGGTCCTTGAGTCGGTGAAGGATAGCTTTGCGGAAGCCGTGCGCTTGGAGAATCCGAGGGACCGCTGGACGAGGAGCTTGGAGTGAAGCCAGAGGAAGTAGACTTCGAGGTAAGAGATGCGAAGGAGCAATGCAGCCGCGGCGCTGATGTCGAGGGACGTGGCTTAACGAAGAGAACTCAATGCGAGGACTCGAGGGATGAGAGTGAGCGAATGTAACCCGGGAAGGGGTAGATATTAGGTGAAACTTGGTCATTTGGCTAAGTGTCGGATGGGATTTCGACACCACGATCATGTGGAATGGCGATCCGCCTCGAGTCGATTGGTTCTGACGTGTTTGACTCATGGGAATTTAGCTCGCGATCGCCATGATCGCACCATGGTTGGCGATCCGACCGCCAAGAGATCGAGATCGATCGGCACCGCGGCACGCACAAAATGGAGTCGACGCTGAGGACTCGATCGATCGAGCCCGATCGATGGTAATATCGATCGATGCATCGTTGGATGGAATCCAGCGTGGAAAGCGGCCGTTATTATTGGGCTGGCTATAGGACGATCATGATCGAGGCATCACCGATCGCTCTGTCAACGGGAAGAAATTCTCTTCCTCTATAAAAAGGAAGAGGATGGGGCTTTGGGAGGCTAATGTTTATGCTCTAATCTTCTCCCAAAGTGCTCTAAGGGTTTTTCCACTCTTCTTACTTGCTTTATTTCCATTCTATTGTAAGAAGAGAAATTGTAAAAAGGTTACTTCCACCTAGCTTGGTGCAAAGGAGAGATCTAGTGGATTTGGAGGAGTGATTCACCTTGGACGAATCAGACCGTGGATTAGCGGCGTAGCCATGAACCACGTTACATCTCAGTGTTATTGTTTGTATTCTCTTTTGTTTATTTGCTTGTCTTGTTTTATTATTTTCGCTTGCGCTAACCGTGTGTAGAAGAGTAAATTACGACATCCATCGTAAGAGGGCTATTCACCCCCCCTCTAGCCGGCCGTTTGATCCCCAACAAGTGGTATCAGAGCCAAGGAAAGCTTGTCGAGGACTAACCGCCACAACAAGCAACATTCAAAATGGCCGGCTCCAACATTCACCCACCAAAGTTCAAAGGAGAATTCGCTTGGTGGAAGAAGCGAATGGAGGTATTCTTCGAAATTGACTTTGAAATCCTTTTAATAATGGAAAACAGTTTCGAGTTGCCTAGGAACGAAGATGGGGAGCCATTGGAAAAATTGAGATGGAGCAAAAGACAAAGAGAGGAGTATTTGGCAAATTCAAAGGCCAAGCACCACCTCTACAATGTGCTCCCTTAACAAGAAGTAAATAGGATAGGGGAGTGTTCTACTGCAAAGGAGATGTGGGAGAAGCTAGTGGAGCTTCATGAAGGCACCTCGGAAGCCAAACTTGCAAGGAGAGACCTTCTCCGCTCCCAACTATCCAACATAAAATTAGAAAAGGGAGAAAAGGTAACTTCTTTGCATTCTAGATTTAAAGAAATTTTAATTGGGCTAACAAGTGTAGGAGAAAAGCTCTCCAATCGGGATATGGTAATGAAGGTCATAGATGCTTTTCCCCGGTCCTCAAGATGGAGCTCCATGGTGGATTCATTTTACATCTCCAAGAACTTGGAAGTAAGTACCTTGGAGGAGTTCTTCTCAACAATGGAGCTCCACGAAACAAGGCTTGAAGGAATACAAGAAGAGCCAAAGTTTCAAACTTCAAGAGGAGTAGCCTTGATGGCCAACAAGGGGAAGAAGAAGATGGAAATCCCCTCCTCCTCCGATGATGAAGCATCTTCCTCCTCCATGGATAGCACGGAAGAAGCGTATATGGTAAGGAGGGTAAGGCGTGCATTAAAAGGTTTTAGATTTAATAAGTCTAATGATAGGAATAGAAGACCAAGGGGGAAGGTCATATGCTACAATTGCCAAGGAGAGGGGCACATAAGGGACAATTGTCCCCTCCTAAACAAGAGCAAGGAAGAAAGGAAGAAGAAACAAGAAAAGAAGAAGAAAAAGGGGAGTAAAAAGAAGGAAGAGGAAAAGAAGGCCAAGGAAAAAGGAAAGGCCATGGCGCTCAAAGCAAAGACATGGGATGACCTTGCTTCCTCATCCTCATCAAAAGAAGAAGAACATGTCTACACAAATTTAGCACTAATGGCTTTTGATGATTTGGATTGCTCCTCCTCCTCAAATGAAGAATCAGGCACAAGTGGGGAGAGCTCAAATAAAGGGGGAGCCTCCTCTACATCCTCATCCGAAGAAGAGGATTTGGTAAGTGAGGTAACAAATCTACCCCCTAAGCAAATTATGTCTATGATTTCTAGCCTCACTAAGGACTTATTTAGAGCCAAGAAAAAGAACAAAAGCATGCTTGACCAAATTAAGGAATTAGAGCAAAAATTAGAAAAAGCATGTTTTAATGATAATGATGATGATGCATGTTCGCATGATAAATATATGCCATTTGATGTTAATGATGCATGCATAGAAGAAAATAGGGCTTTAAGGGAAAAGGTAGATTATTTGACAAACGCCCTAGAAAAATTCACTATAGGCTCCAACACCTTGAACATGATCATAGGGAGTCAAAGAGCTAGCTTCAACAAAAAGGGCCTAGGTTATAAAGAAAAGAAAAATGAAAAGGCCTACAAATGCCTAATTGCTAGGGGACAAGATAAGAAGAAAGTAATAGCTAGGAAATGGATTCCTAAGGAGTATTTAGTGAACCCCACAGGCAAGAACCTATTTTGGGTTCCAAAATCCATCCTTAAGGGTTAGAAAACCCCTAGGGTAGTCAACCATATGCAATTGACCTATATCATCTTTTGGTTGACTTAGGATGGCGGGACAACATTTTGAAATAGTGTTAGGTGATGATAACGTGCCTATAAATAGTTAATAATGCTTAAATCATGATGATTAATGTAATTTCTATGTATGTTTGCAATCATGATTTATGATTTTGATATTTGGCACATAATCATGAGAAATAGGTGTAGATCATGCTTTAGGTGATACTTTGTTTATAATCATGATATAATACCTAATGCATGATTATAATTTGATGAATACATGCATTTCATGATCATAATATAGAATTAATTGATATATGCCTTGATATACGTGAACGCGACCTCAAATCTCACGAAGGAGACCGTCGAGGACTCAAAGCGCATGCTCATGCTCAACGCCCACAAGTGCATGGATGTCGTCAAGTAATAAAGAATATCGATCCCACAGGGACTGAGATTTCGAGTATCGGTTTGTCCAGTGGATGTGTTATTGTTCAGATTGGTAATCCTAAGGTTCACGAATGAGAGGTCGTTGATTGTTCGAACTCAGTATGGTGTCACATGGAAGAAGAGAAGGGTTGCTACGAGAATTTGGATGGATTCTAGGACTTAGGTTTCGTTTGTGTATTGCAGAACATGCTATCAATTGAATGTATCCAGATTTTCTAGCTAGGGTTTTGTAGATAGGACATCATACACTATGGTATGAGGATGCCGAATCGATCCCTGCGACGAGACGAAAATGAGACTCATTACCGACTCTATCGCATCCTTCTATCCATAGTTGCAGGCGATGAGGCCAACCTCTAGGTTCCTCCTAATATCCTCTAAATCTTAGATACGAGGGTTGTCACCCCTCGTATCGTCTACGCACAGAAGATAGAAAACCAAAATGCAAAGTTATAGATCTAAACAATCATTCAACTGCAAATATGATTTCAAGAATGGAAACATATTTGAAATAGCAATGTTCTACTCAACACAAACTACTCCCTAATCCTAGAATCGGAGGATCTACTCCATGAATGCGAGAAAAGAAACACAAGGCATTGTCGAATTCAAATATATAAGATAAAGCATGGAAAGAATATAAATTATAATGCGATGGTGCTCTTCTCATTGGCGTTGAGGTGCAGAATTTGGATCTTCGGTGGCTTCCTTCCTCCTCGTTGCGAGTTTCTGGTGCTTTTTAATGCACCGATGTGCCATCCCAGCCGTCGGGCCTCTCTCCTAGGGTTAGGGTGTAGCTTTCCTTATATAGACATCATGCCGAATCGATGCGAAATCTGGAAAAAAACCCTGGTCGCGTCAAATCACCTGGCCACCACACGGTCGTGTGAAAACACATGGCTTGGCCGTCTATCAAGTTTTGGTAGCCATTTTTTCCTCTTGAACATGACCATATGTAGGCACATGCCCTGCCCATGTTCCCTTTTGCGTCTAGCTGCAAAATGTCTTCTTTTTGCTCCGAAAGTGTGTCGTTTTTCCCACGAAATGCTATCCTGCAAACAAAAGTATACAGACAGATCTCTAAACTAAAAAATAGAAAATTAATAGAAAATAAAGTAAAATATGCATGAAGAAAACATAAAATGAAACGAGATGTAAGCGAAAACTACTTCTAAAACTCTATATGTTTTGCTCACATCAATAAGAGATGTAGGGGGCGCTAAACTTTGGCCTAGAGAATTATAAATATTCATTAAGTACAATAGTTGAGAAAATAGATAGCATTTTGAAAAGGTTATGTTAAGTGTATTTCAATTATCCTTAACATCTCACCCATTCTATGTGTCTTAGAATGTGTTCACCTTATATGTTTTGTGAGATGATTTTAAGTAGATTAAAAATAGTCAACCTTGGGTTAAATTGGATTTAACCTTTAGATCGTTAAGTATCTTTTCAAGAAACTGGCTTCCAGGTCGTGGCGAGGCACAGGGGCCTTCTTTGATCGGAACAATGACCACTTCCTTAGACAAAGCCAAATTCAAGAAAATATTACTTAAGTCACTTACAGTTACTTCCTGGTCTAACTAGTTTAGGATACGATAAGGTAGCTTCAGCTAGTTCAACTCAGCAAAGTGCACTAAGCTAGATACGCCTTATCTAGCTCGAATACACGAGACATTGCTTCTCTAATGTACTATCATCTCTCCGCTTCCTAATCTATGTTATCAAGGTTGACTAACTATTTTCCCTATCTAGCTGTTCTAGAATTTAAAAGAAGAATTTAAACATGCAAAGATTCTAAGAGAGTAGGTATACTATTTTAGTGTTAGCTCCCCCTGGACTATTGGACCAATATGGTCTATCCACAAAGTGGACTTGATCCTGGGGAATCCAAAACTTATTGGTTCTTATATGTGAGTTCAAAAAAACCTTTGCGACCCATGCTTGGACTCATTGATGACTATGATTTACGATAGACATATAAGATCTATATGTAGTCCTTGACCTAAATCTGAGTCCGGCTTTGTTGTATATGACTCTTTGAGTTCCAAGTAATCGATTAAGAATCTTGGATCCCAACATGAACCTTTCCAACCTAGCCTCTATTAGTAATATATGAGAGATGTCCTAAGGCAATCGCCTTATGTTTGAACCATTTATATGATAAAATGACTAAGTTTTCACATCAAGTTAGCCTATAGTGAGTGTGAGATGCATCCTAGGGTCCCATTTGTTACATCACCTACATCCTCCAGCATAATTTAGCAATACGTAATTGGATCACAACTAGTGAGTATCTCTACATGTGTAATTGTGATGTATCGGAATTATCCCTAGTCGATGAATTGATGGATTTGGACACCATCAATTCTGTCGATACTATCATGAGGTATACTCCTTGGTGTATCCAAGCAGTTGATTCTCACTGGCTGGAGACATTGTGATGTCCGGAGTTAATCGTGGATGCTAGTTATGGTAACTAGTTTATTGGAGTGACCAGTCGTAAGACTTTATATGGTTCTCTGCATATATAGATATGTCAATGAAGTTCTTACTGCAGCTTAAGTGCGATGTTCCTTTGACTTACGGTATTCAAGTCATCTTGATCATGAAGACTTATGCTTTAAAATCTTAACCAAGCATCTCTAAGGAGATGTGGACCCGGGATGATTGGGTATAAGTCGTGTTTGAATAGCCTATAAAGGATTCACCACTCCTTGCGATGAGATGTATACCCATGGCCTCTCGTCGGATTGTTACTAAAGTCTTTGGCCAAAGCATTACATGTTTAGAGTAAGGTACTCTTGGATACATGTGCAGTAACTAGAATTCGTAGGACGAGGAAATGATACTTGGGCTAGGTGTGACGTAGTCAACCTAGTGGGGACTGACACTATAGACCATGTCCTGAACCAAGTGGGTATAAGATGAGTGAAGGGAATGGGGCACAAATTATCATAGCTGCTGAAGGGTTTCAGAAATAGTTCTGGATCAACCGTTGATCTTTTCGGTTAATTAGGGATCATGATGTACTACTAGGTGCCACTCATGATCATTCTATAATTAATGGTTAATTATAGACGGGCGACATAAACTGAGAACCTATTTGGTCACACACACAACGAGCGTAATCCGAAGGATTTAAAACGAGCTTGAGAATGAGATTCTCAGACCGAGAGAAACTAGGTTTGGTTGGACCAAACAAGGAGCAAGCGTGAAATCATTTCAGTTGCAATGGAAGCGTGGATAGGTCGTGTCTTATGAAGACATGATGGATGAAACAAATTGGTTTGGTTCTAATCCAATGGTGGAGAATAAACCAAAGGGGTTTGTTTTATTTTAAACGAATGAACCAAAAGTTGATTTGGTTCGTTTTAACTTAAAATAGACCAAATCGGTTTGGTTTATTTTAACTTAAATTTATGGAGCGGGTTAACGGATTTTGGTTATGAACCAATAACCATTAGGAGAATTTGTTCTCTATAAAATAGGGCTTGAGGGTTTAATGAGAGTCCTAACCCAAAAGTTGCCGCCCCTCTCCCTCTTCTCCTTGGTGTAGCCGGCGCCAACTCCTTGCCGCCGCCCACCACCGCCCAAGCGCCTCTTGCCGCCGTCCAGCAGCTGCCGTCCTCCCCTCTTGCTGGCATCTAGCTGCTGCCGGAGGAGCTCTGGTGATCTTCTTTGGCTCCGACGACAAGGTGAGCATCTAGCTTCCTTATTTGGCCGGTGCTAATCCTCCACCGAAGCTGTCCAATTTTCTAGACAACTTGTTTACTTCATGTCGGAGCGTCGTTTGGATGATGTTTGGAGCTCTGACAGTGGCTTCCTTGCCGGAGATTCGATCTCCGGTAATCCTCATAGGTGGAGGACGAAGGATTCATCAAACGGTGGGCGAATACCTCTCTAGAGAAGTGAGTTTTTGAGGACTCATTTTGAATCCGAATTTTGATTCGGATTGTGATCTTCTCTCGATCACATCGTCTTCGACATGAAGCTAGTGACTCGTACGAAGACGAGGCTCATGACTTTGTGAAGTCATCCCGAAGATACTCGGTGTGGATACGGATAGAGGCGATTCTAGCAAGGGTCGCTCCGGTTGATGCATTTCCCGCTACACGTGATATGTCAGGTATACGTAGAATAAATTTCCTTTTATTGTAAAATTTGAAACTACGGTTATGTCTACACATGTTGTACTATGTATGCGTGTGGTGTGTGTGATTTAATAAATTAGATTTATTGCCTTTTATTTCTTCCGTTGTGCACATGTTCACGAAACATATTCGAACACACACTCGCCGCAGTGCCGGAAACCCAATAGTGGTATCAGAGCCCAGGTTGTGTTTCAACATAATCGTAAAATTATTTTGCGATAATCGTAATTTTATTTATGGAAAATTTCTACTTTTGGAAAGTTAGAAATATTTATGGAAATTTTCTAATTTTGGAAAGTCTAGAAGTATTTATGGAAATCTTCTACTTTTGGAAAGTAAAAGTATTTATGGAAATTGATACTTTCCATAAATAAAATATTTGATTATATTTGGAAATTTGTTCTCTAATTTAATCATGATTTGATTTGGAAAATCAAATCTAAAATATATTTTATTTCCATAAATAGTTTTGACAATTTAGGAAATTTGTTTCTTAAATTAAATTTGACTTTCCTTAATTGAGACCTTCCATAAATAAAATATGTGATTAGATTTGAAAATTTATTTTCTAATTTAATCGTGATTTGATTTGGAGAATCAAATCTCAAACATATTTTATTTCCATAAATAGTTATGACATATAAGGAAATTTTGTACATGCCATAATTGTATTCCATATAATTGCATTAGATGCATATCATTATGTCATGCGTGTTGTGACATGTAGATATATGTCATGTAGGTAATGCCATGTAGATAATAGTTATTTGCATGCAAAGAGGATGAGACATAAAAACCCTTACTCAATATTAAATCCTACGCCTTCCATTAATATGGTTAGAACCAGAGTTCTGTTTCCTGTTTGGGTTGTTGGACTCTCTCCAAGCCTGGCCCAAACCTGAACATGTTCAAACCATGAAATAGTTTAATACTAATATGGTAAGAGTCAGAGGTCAATCATTAGCTTTGATTGTTGGACTCTCTCCAAGCCAAGCCAATTGGTTGAATGCGCTCTAACTGTTGGTGCAGGGGCACTAGATAATCGAACCTGTGTTTTGATTATGGCAAAGACACAAAGTTAAGTTTACATCATTATCTCACGAGCTAAATCGAGTGTGCAGAAAAGTACTAAAGCTAGAGCTGAAGGCTAACGACACCTAGAGGAAGCCACGGTGGTCGGGCGACACTCGAGTGACTTCGGAGGGAGCCGAAGGAATCGAGTGGAAGGCCGGAAGCGAAAGCGACACAGTAAGAATCGAAGTAAGCTCGTGTGAGTGAGAGATGGTAAGTTCGTGTCCTCTGTACTGGGACGACCGTAGGCGGCGATCTGACTAAGACTTCTTGTGGAAGGTCTAGGTCGAGATCGAACGGTTAGAAACCATCGTATTTATCATTTTCCGAGCTAACCTCTCACGCTGCGAAGTGGCGGTGTGTGATCGTGGACATGGAGCGATCGTGATGCTCATCAGTTGACTGATGGGAGTCATCAGTCGACTGATGGCGATGAATCAGCCTTTGCGCTAGGTCAAAATGGATAACGTTTGACGTGGCCACTTCGCGATAAAATTTGGACAACTTCGTGATCTGTTCCAAAAAAAAGGGAGACATATTCAGAGGCCAAAATCTATAAAAGGAGGGGAGGATTCCATCTCCAAATTACATCAAGTTTATTCATCAAGTGCTCTTACAACGCCAACGCTCCAACACCGACATAACGCCGACGCGACAACAAGCTCAGATCTTCTTCGTCGGCAGCAGCATCTAGTAATTTATTTTAATATTATATTCATTGTTTTTATTCGTAACGAGGTGAGGTAGTCTTGTTGCCTCATCCTCGTACTTCCGGATTTTGTGATAGTTTCTCCTACCTCCAACGAGGAGGAGATGTTATACTGCTTTGCCCTCCGTACGCGGTCTAGGACCGATAGGGCCTTGGAGTAGCAACCGCTGGGTTGTGAACCAAGTAAAATAAACGTGTCACTTTATTTTCCGCTGTGCTTACTCGTTTACTTTTGTCTCAACGAACGAATTCGAACGAAAGATTTACGATCGCTATTCACCCCCCCCCCCCCTCCTCTCTAGCGACGCTTCTCGATCCAACACTAACCATATTAAAACTAGTTCTCAATTAATGGGTTGGCTTTAACCTGGAGCATCGACTTGTTGGACTCTCTCCAAGGTCGATGTGAAGGGAGGTGAAGTTGGGTGCTATGCATATGATGCATACTTGTTAATGAGTTAACAACTCGATGTATGTGTGAACATTCATTTAGTTGATAGCACATTGTGATAGTTGCATATATGTGATATGCAATCGGTATATTTGATACCTACCTTCGTAGCTATGAATGGCTTGTTGGACTCTCTCCAAGGTTGTTCATATCTATGATGGATATCAGCCCATTCGGAGATGGACCTACGATCTCTCGAAGTGATTTTGGGGTTTTTTGAAATTCAAAAAATGAATGAGATTTATAAATGTATGTTGATGCATTTTAAAATCATTTTCTCATATATGCTCGATTTGTATTTCTAAGTTAATCGATTGATCGTGATGTCTTTGAATTTGCGCTCTATTTTGAATTCAAAGAAATTGACTGGGCCGATCTTTTTAGACTGGCTTAGAAGCTTGAGAATTGTTCTCAAGGCAGAAAAGTTTACGAATGTCCTCGAAGCGCCTCTTCGCACCCGTCCTAGTGACGATGCAACTCCGGACCAATTATTGGCCTATCAGAAACATGTGATTGATTCTGAACTAGTGAGTTGCATAATGCTAGCCACGATGATACCTGAGCTGCGGAAGCAGCATGAGCATATGGATGCTCATACCTTAGTCTTTCATCTTTATGAGTTGTTTGATGAGTAAGTGAGATTCGAAAGGTTCGAAGTCTCCAAGCTCCTCTTTACCTTTGAGATGCAAGAGGGTTCATCTGTGGTACTGTTCAACATGCTAAAGACTATGGAGCCTTCTGAGAAGCATGAATAGGGGACGGTGTTGTTAGTTGATTCCTCGAAGAAAGGTTCTAAGAGGAAGTCAAAGGAACAACAGAAGGGGAAGAAGGAAAAGGCTAAAAGACTAAAAGGGCAGAACCAACTCAAAAGGGCACTTGCAATCATTATGGCAAAGAGGGCCATTGGAGAAGAAATTATAAGATTTATCTTGAGTTCGTGAAAAAGAATAAGGCATTAGATGCCCCATCTTCTTGAGATATCTTCGTTATTGATTGTCATTCTATTTCCTCATACACTTGGGTATTGGATACTGGGTGTGGCTCACATATATGTAATTACATACATGGGATAAGGAATAGAAGAAGACTCATCAAGAGAGAGTCAAATTTACGTGTTGGGAATGGAGCAAAGGTTGCTGCACTCACCATCGGAACGTATTTATTTAAACTTCCTACAGGACTTGTCTTAGAACTGGACAATTGCTTTTATGTTCCTTCATTGATAAAGAACGTCATTTCTATTTCTTGTTTAAATAGAAATGGGTACCATTTAACTTTTAGTAACAATTGTTGTTACATAACTTTGAATGGCATTCTTTATGGGACTAGAACTTTAAGCAATGGTATTTATACGTTGGATGTATCCAGTGACATTTTCAATATCGAAGCGAGCAACAAGTGTGCTCGAAAGGATAATCAATTAGACTCCTACATGTGGCATTGTCGTCTTGGCCATGCAAGCAAGAAATGCATGTTCGAATTACACCGATGTGGAATTCTGGAATCGTTTGAATTGGATTCATACGATACATGCGAATCATGCTTAAAAGGAAAGATGACTAAGTTACGTTTTATAGGAAAAGGTGAACGAGTGGGAGAGTTGCTAGGTCTAATACATACTGATGTATGTGGACCTATGTCAACTCAAGCTTTGGGAGGCTATAACTACTTCATTACCTTCATCGATGATCACTCACGGTTTGGGTATGTGTTCTTGATGAAACACAAGTCTGAAGCCTTTGAAAGGTTCAAAGAATTCAGAAATGAAGTAGAGAAACAACATGATAAGAGTATTAAAATACTTCGATCGGATCGAGGTGGTGAATACTTAAGTCAAGAGTTTCTAGATTATCTAAGAGACAATGGTATATTGTCTCAATGGACTCCGACATATACACCACAACATAATGGTGTATCTGAGAGGAGTAACCGGACCTTGTTGGACATGGTCAGGTCAATGATGAATCATGCAAATCTTTCCAAGTCCTTTTGGGGTTATGCACTTCAGACAGTTGTTTACTTGTTAAACAGAATGCCAACCAAGGTAGTCTCTACTACTCCATATGAGATATGGAATAGTAAGAAACCTCATGTATCTTACTTGAAGATATGGGGTTGTCCTTCTTATGTGAAGCGGACTGTATCAGACAAATTGGATTCTAAGTCTGATAAATGTCTTTTTATTGGATACCCTAAGGAAATAAGGGGTTACCAATTCAATCATCCTGTGGAACAAAAGGTGTTTGTTTCAAGACATGTTGTGTTTCTAGAGAAAGAGTTTCTCTTGCAAGAAAATAGTGGGAGTGTCATCGAGCTTGAGGAGGATCGAGAAACTCAAATAGACATTGATGAGATACCTGGTGAAGCACAACAACCAATAACTCATAGTGATGATCCATCGGCTGGACCTATTGTAACACCACATCTTCGTAGATCTGGTAGAACACGCAATATTCCTGAGAGATATGGATTTCTCGTAAGTAAATCGAACGACGTATTACTCATTGATGATAAGGAGCCTACAAATTATGAAGAAGTTCTGACAAGTTCAGAAAGGGATAAGTGGCTTGAAGTCATGAAGTCGGAAATGGATTCCATGTATGAAAACCAAGTTTGGAACTTAGTTGACCCACCTGAAGGCATAAAGCCTATAGGGTGCAAGTGGATTTTCAAGAAGAAAACCGACATGGATGGTAATGTGATTACCTATAAGGCTAGAATGGTGGCGAAAGAATATCATCAAAAGCAAGGTGTTGATTATGACGAAACCTATTCGCCTATTGCTATGCTTAAATCCATTCAGATGCTCCTGGCCATAGTGACTCATTATGATTATGAGATATGACAGATGGATGTGAAAATAGCTTTCCTTAATGGAAACCTGCTCGAGGACGTGTATATGATACAACCTGAGGGTTTCATATCGGTTGATAAAACCAAGGTATGCAAATTGCGATGGTCTATATATGGATTGAAGCAAGCATCCAGGAGTTGGAATATCCGTTTTGATGAGACAATCAAAAAGATTGATTTCTCACAAAATCCAGATGAACCTTGTGTGTACAAGAAGGTTAGTGGGAGTGCAGTCATGTTCCTAGTATTGTATATCGATGACATATTACTTATAGGAAACGATGTTTCAGTCTTACAGTCAGTTAAGATTTGGTTTTCCAAGGCATTCTCCATGAAAGACCTGGGAGAAGCAACCTACATCCTCGGGATTAAGATCTATAGAGATAGATTGAAACGGTTGCTTGGTCTTTCGCAGTTTACATATATAAACCGAGTGCTAAAGAGGTTTAGCATGTCGGAATCCAAGAAAGGTTTCCTACCCATCAAGCATGGGATACACTTTTCGAAGTCTATGTGTTTGCGCATAGAAGATGAGAGGATTTGCATGAGTAAGATTCCCTATGCATCCGCAATAGGATCTATCATGTATGCTATATTATGCACGAGGCTCAATGTATCATATGCTCTGAGTGTCACGAGGAGATACCAGTCTAATCCAGGAATGGATTATTGGGCGACTGTTAAGACGATCCTTAGGTACTTAAGAAGAACTAAGGATGCGTTTCTAATATATGGAGAAGGGTACATGGTGATACGTGGGTATACGGATGTCAGCTTCCAGATAGACAAGGATGATTCCATGTCTCAGTCTGGGTATGTATTCACCTAGAATGGAGGTGCAATAAGTAGGAAAGGTTCCAAGCTTGACACTATAGCGGATTCTGCCACTAAGGAAAAATACATAACAGCTTTGGAAGCAGTAAAGAAAGCAGTTTAGATCAAGAAGTTCATCTCTGAACTTGATGTGGTCTCGTCAATGATCCAAACATGTGCTTCACCACTATCATTTGATCAGAGAGATCATAAGTAGGAAAAAAATACAAATCTAGAAAATTCCCACTGAAAGGAACTTAGCAGATCCTTTGACTAAGGCATTACCTCAAAGTAAGTTTGAGGGTCATATTAGAGCCTATGGTATTGGATACCGTAGCGATTGGCATTAGGTCAAGTGGGAGTTTGTTAATAATATATGGAGATGTCCTAAGGCAATCGCCTTATGTTTGAACCATTTATATGATAAATGAGGATTCACTATTTGAGTATATATGTTCTCATGTATTTGATTAGATCTTAAACTCATTTACTGAATGTCCATGATACGATGTATAACATGAGAGAATTTGTGATTAGATCACAACTAGTGAGTATCTCTACATGTGTAATTGTGATGTATCCGAATTATCCCTAGTCGATGAATTGATGGATTTGGACACCATCAATTCTGTCAAGACTAGCATGAGGTATACTCCTTGGTGTATCCAAGCAACTGATTCTCACTGGCTGGAGACATTGTGATGTCCGGAGTTAATCGTGGATGCTAGTTATGGTAACTAATTCAATGGAGTGACCAGCTGTAAGACTTCATATGGTTCTCTGCATAAATAGATAAGTCAATGAAGTTCTTACTGCAGCTTAAGTGCAATGTTCCTTTGACTTACGGTATTCAAGTCATCTTGATCATGAAGACTTATGCTTTGACATCTTAAGCAAGCATTACTGAGGAGATGTGGACCCGGGATGATTGGGTATAAGTCGGAGTGATCGAAGGTGTTTGAATAGCCTATAAAGGATTCACCACTCCTTGCGAGGAGATGTATACCCATGGCCTCTCATCGGATTGTTACTAAAGTCTTTGGCCAAAGCATTATATATTTAGAGTAAGGTACTCTTGGATACATGTGCAGTAACTAGAATTCGTAGGACGAGGAAATGATACTTGGGCTAGGTGTGACGTAGTCAACCTAGTGGAGACTAACACTATAGACCATGTCCAAAACTAAGTGGGTATAAGATGAGTGAAGGGAATGGGGCACAAATTATTATAGCTGCTGAAGGGTTTCAGAAATAGTTTTGGATCAACCGTTGATCTTTATGGTTAATTAGGGATCATGATGTACTACTAGGTGCCACTCATGATCGTTCTATAATTAATGGTTAATTATAGACGGGCGACATAAACCAAGAACCTATTTGGTCACACACACAACGAGCGTAATCCGAAGGATTTAAAACGAGCTTGAGAATGAGATTCTCAGACCGAGAGAAACTAGGTTTGGTTGGACCAAACAAGGAGCGAGCATGAAATCATTTCAGTTGCAATGGAAGCGTGGATGGGCCGTGTCTTATGAAGACATAATGGATGAACCAAATTGGTTTGGTTCTAATCCAATGGTGGAGAATAAACCAAAGGGGTTTGGTTTGTTTTAAACGAATGAACCAAAAGTTGGTTCGGTTCGTTTTAACTTAAAATAGACCAAATTGGTTTGGTTTATTTTAACTAAAATTAATGGAGTGGGTTAACGGGTTTTGGTTATGAACCAATAATCATTAGGAGAATTTGTTCTCTATAAAATAGGGCTCAAGGGTTTAATGAGAGCCCTAACCCAAAAGTTGTCGCCCCTCTCCCTCTTCTCCTTGGTGTAGCCGGCGCCAACTCCTTGTCGCCGCCCACCACCGCCCAAGCCCCTCTTGTCGGCGTCCAGTAGCTGTCGTCCTCCCCTCTTGCCGGTGTCTAGCTGTTTCCGAAGGAGCTCCGGTGATCTTCCTTGGCTCCGGCGACAAGGTGAGCATCTAGCTTCCTTATTTGGCCGGTGCTAATCCTCCACCAAAGCTGTCCAATTTTCTTGACAGCTTGTTTACTTCGTGTTGGAGCGTCATTTGGACGATGTTTGGAGCTCCGACAGTGGCTTCTTTGCCAGGAATTCGATCTCCGGTAATCCTCATAGTTGGAGGACAAAGGATTCATCAAATGGTGGGCGAATACCTCTCCGGAGAAGCGAGTTTTTGAGGACTCGTTTTGAATCCGAATTTTGATTCGGATTGTGATCTTCTCTCGATCACATCGTCTTTGACACGAGGCTAGTGACTCATATGAAGACGAGGCTCGTGACTTTGTGAAGTCATCCCGAAGATACTCAGTGTGGATACAGATAGAGGCGATTCTAGCGAGGGTCGCTCCGGTTGATGTCTTTCCCGCTACACGTGATACGTCAGGTATACGTAGAATAAATTTCCTTTTATTGCAAAATTTGAAACTACGGTTATGTCTACACATGTTGTACTATGCATGCGTGTGGTGTGTGTGATGAAATAAATTAGATTTATTGCCTTTTATTTCTTTCGATGCGCACATGTTTATGAAACATGTTCGGACACACACTCGCCGCGGTGCTAGAAACCCAACAACCTCTTGAACTCGGTCTTTCAAGAGAGAATTCTCCTCCTCAAGTTTTTCAACTTGAGTTGAGTTTCCCTCTTGAACTTGACTAGTTGAAGAGGTTAGAGTAGCGTCTTGCTTGAGTGTTTCAATCTCCTCAAGTAACGACTCAACCCTAGACTCGGACTTAGTCAATTTCCTATTTAGCAACTTAATTGCATGATATAAGTTTGCAATTAATGAACGACTTACCTTAATCTTTTCTTTTGATCCATCTTTGAGTCTTGTCTCGAATTCATCCTCGGAGTCAGAACTGGATTCGTAGTCGTCTTCGGACTCGGACTCGGACTCTACCGGCTTTGCCATGAATGCTAAGTCATCGTCTTGATCTTTATTTTTCCAAGTTGCATGAAAAGCCTTCTTTGCTCCCTTTTGCTTTGGTTTGAATTGCCCCTTCTTTTTGTTCTTCGATTGCCCCCTTTCTTTTCGAATTATTCTCTGCACCATGTTCACTATTGCGGCCTCCTCTTCGGATTCAGACTCGGTTTCATCCTTGGGTTCGGATCCTTCTTCTTGCTCGGGAGGTGGCTTGCTCTTCTCCTTTCTTCTTTGACCTACAAGCAATGCAATACCTCTCTCGGCTCGGATCGCATTAGTTTGTTCGTGAAGTTCAAATTTAGAAAAGAGCTCATCTAATCTAATCTTAGAAAGATCCTTAGAAACCTTGTAGGCATCAACCATGGATGCCCACAAGGTGGTCCTAGGAAAAGCATTAAGAGCGTACCTTATTATATCCCGATTGTCTACCTTTTGTCCGATGGCATGTAGATCGTTCAAGATGTCTTGGATCCGTGCATGGAGTTGCGAAGCAGTCTTGTGATCCTGCATCTTTAGATTATACAATTTATTGAATAGTAAATCTCTTTTGCATACCTTAGAATCGGATGTCCCTTCGTTTAGCTCGATTAACTTGGTCCAAAGGTCTTTGGCCCTAATGAATGGTCCAATTTGGTTGAGCTCCTCCTTGGACAAGCCACATTGCAATATTTGGGTTACTTTTGCATCGGCTTCAATTTGCCTCTTGGTTGCTTTGGTCCATTTGTCGAAAACCAAGGGCTCCCCTTGATCATTGGTGGGTAGAGCAAAGTTGGTTTGGATTATTATCCAAGTCTCGACTTGTGTTTTCAAGAAACACTACATCTAACCTTTCCAATAATGAAAATCATTCTCGTTAAAGAACGCTATACCCCTCAATTTAAGCCATTGATTATCTTGCAAAACACAAATAAAAACCAAAAGGAATTCCAAGACTTGGTCTTGGATTAGTAATGCAGGAAATAATAAGAAATAGATAGAAATAAATGAAAAAATAAACAACTAAACAAAAACTAGAAACTTATGACCTTCGATGTCCCCGAAAAGTTACTAAACGTTGGTTTTTGGGGATGAAGGTTAAGAATGTAGATCTCTCAGAAAGCTTCGATTCGGTGGGTAGCACGTTTTGTGGGTCCACTTGTATAAAAAGTTATGCCCGTTTTACTACTGACTACTCCAAAAGCAAATAGTCCGATCGATACTTGCAAATACACAACCAAAAAAGGGTACCAAGACTTCTTCTTGGATTAGTAGTAAGGGAGAAATAATAGAAGTGATTCACGAATCAAAAAATACGAAAAGAAAGCCAAAAAAGTGCTAGATTGATGGTTTCACCAAATCTTAGCGCCCCCGCTCTAATACCAATTATTGGATCGAAAACATCGCTAGAGGGGGGGTGAATAGCGAGCGTAAAACTTTTCATCTTTTCGTTCGATTAAACTTAAGCGCAGCAGAAAGTAAAAGAACAAAAAATAAATAGACACTTTATTTTTACTTGGTTCACAACCCAGCGGTTGCTACTCCAATGTCCCGCGATCCTTGACCACGTACGAAGGGGCAATCCACTATAAAGTCTCCTCCTCATTGGAGGTAGGAGACAACGATCACAAAAACAAAAGCACGAGGATGAGGCAACAAGCCTACCTCCCCTCGTTATGATTAAAACCACGAATACAGTAAATAAAAATAATACTTACTGCCGATGGAGAGATTCTGAACTTGGCGTTGCGTCGACATTACGACGTTTAGAGCTTTGGCATTGCGGGAGCAGTTTGAGAGCAAGATGGATGATCTTTGGGTTGGAGTCCTCTGCTCCTTTTATAGATTTTTTCCTTGGAATAAGTCTTGATAGAAATCCTGAAATTTTGGAACTGATCACGAGGTGTCACCTTATCTTATCGTGAAGTGGCCGCGTCAAACATTATCCATTTTAACCTAGGGCAAAAGGCTGATTCGTCGCCATCAGTCAACTAATGTCTTCCATCAGTCGACTGATGTTCATCAGTCGACTACCCAATGACCATCATTCGACTGTCAGCCTGGCCACTTCCCTGCAGTAAGAGATTATCGCGGAAAATGGTAAATATAATGGTTCCTTACCGTCCGATCTCGACCTAGACCTTCCACTGGAAGTCTTAGTCAGATCGCCGTCTACGGTCGTCCCCGTACAATGAACACGACCTTACCATCACTCTTCGCACTCATGCTTACCTTTGGTCCTTTATGACCTATCGCTTTGCTTCCGCTTCAAGAATAATAGTCTATTATGACATTTTTTTAATGACATTTATTATATAGTGTAGTTATAAACACCTTGTAATGACACTTATTAAAACCGATTATTATTTTTTAAAAAAATCTAATTAGATCCCTTTTAACAACATATTTCTTATTAATCCCTGTCCCTTTCACGATGTGCTCTTCTTCTCCTTCCCCTTTCATTGTAACAGCCGTCGTCTCCCAATTCCAGGTCAATTTCTACCGTTGACCTTTGGCCATCGACTGATTCAATCTACAAGCTGATCTTTATCGCTGACCTTCGTCCATAGACCATCACCCTCTCTCTTGCAGGTCAGTCCTCCCATTAATGTCTCTCTTGCAAGCCATCGCCATTGATGTCTTCCTTGCAACTATTTTGTGTACTCAAAATACCATTGATGTTCGTGATCAGTCTCTACCACTGATTTCCATCCATCAGCTATCACCCTCTCTCTTGCAAGTCAATCCTTTTGTTTTTGTCTCTCTTTCAAGCCATCGCCATTGATGTCTCTCTTGCTAGCCATCGCGATTAATGTTTGCGGACCTATATGTATGTGTTTTGTGTTACTACTCAATCTTAGGATTTCTTGTTTCTTTGATTTGATTACAAGTTTGCATTATTTAGCTTCTTCTACAGGGTAAATCATCTTTTTATTCAAGTCTAGGTGATTGTCAATACTGTTCTTTTTGGGATTTGGGATACTTTCCTAATTTGTCATTTATGCAACTTTTTATTGGAACTTGATTAACTTATTGTTATTTTGTGCTGAGTTTTGTTGGAATGATCTGTCCAATGCTATTTAAATGATTGATGTTTCGGTGCGCAGGAGGCAAAGTTGACAACCCTTGAAGCAACAAGGAGATTACGAACAAGAAATGTTTGATTTTACTCTACGATAATTTTTGTTCCCTGATTGATTATCATGTTGTATTCCAGTAGTTGGTCAGATAGTGTCTTTTAATACTCTTTTGAGTCCTGAATTGATTTTAAAATAAGATGATGCATCCTTTTGATAATTTAACTCTTCCTTGTGTAATTTATATGACAAAGAGAACAATGTCATGTATCCTATGTAAATTTTCTTCATCATTCTTAGTAGGGAAGTTCTATCAAATATTTATTTTGTAATTATAAATGGAAATGTATAGTGTGAAATATTTTTTCATCTATCTATGAAGATGAGTTGTGGTCTTTAGAAAGACAGTTTAGAAGTTATTGATAGTTCAGTTGTCCATCAAAATAGTAAAATTGACATCCTTGTGAAAATTATGTATGCTTCTTTTATAGTTTGATACGATACTAATGGATACAAAGAAAGGCTACACAGTACTTTTCAAATTTTTTTCTTTCATTGTTTTTATGTGGGTCTATTATTTTTGTGATTTATTTTTCATATTGGAATTTTTAATTGGCATTTTTTTTTTACTAAACTATCATGTTTTAGGTATTTCTATAACATTGGGTTTTTAAGGAAGTAATTGCCTTGACCCATGCTGATAATATTGTTTCAGGCAACTGGTGGAAATTCATGGTTGGGCTCTCTTATTACAACTATAACCAGTAACCTTAAAGTTAGTATTACCAATGTCCATATTAGATATTAAAACACTATCAAATATGCATTGTTGCCATTTATGTCATTAAACTTGATATTTTGTCTTCTTTATATATTTTTTAATGAGTCAATGTAAACTTTCTAAGTATCATCTCAGCAATCTAGGACATCCATTTTATACTGGATTTACTTTATTAAAGCTTGTTGTTGTTACAATGGATGAAGAGGGTAATGAAACATTTGATACAAGTGGCGCTCTTGATAAGTTGAGTAAGGTATTCTCCTATTAGTTTTTAGAGTATGATTTTTTTTACCATATTTTAATTTAGGTATTCACTTGGGAGTACACAATCTTCTCTAGTGGTTTTTGTGTAGTTAATTTGGGTTGAGGATGGTCTTAAGTATGGTTTAAAATTTTGAACTGTATCAAAGTTTCGATTGATGATTAGAACAATATAATTTTTGTATTGTATGGTGCTATGGCAATAAAATATTGATATTTTTAAATATAAAATATATTTAGTATAATCTAAAATATGTATTTAGCATAATTTATAGGTCTATATCTCCATTTAAAATGACATGAAATTCTATAAGAGTGTGTATTTTATTTATTTATCTATTTCACAATTGGTCAAATAATTCTAATTACAAAAACAAAAAATAACATTAGGCCATTGTATTATGTTCTAATATTGATTATTCCTAGTTCTCCACCACAGTAATTACCTCTTGATATTTAAAGTTGAAGATGACTAGTGAGAAGGCATATGCAAGAAAAAAAGAAGGAAGGAGATAAAAGGCTATCACTGAAAAAGTGTATAGTTAGACTCATCAATAGTGCTCCATAGTATGGATCCAAATACTATAGTAGAGGGATAGACATGAGGACTAAATTGGTGTGAAGTATGAATACAAGTTGTCCTAGACCCAGAAGAGAGTTTAATTAGACCTTATGATCTTTTACAGAGGTTTAAGGATACACTTGGAAGAATGATAACTTGGCTTTATCAATTGGTATAATTTTAACCTTTTATTGAAATATTATTAATTTTTATATTTATCATGTTATTATAATTTTAAATAAATATGAAATATATTTGCAGTTAACAGTAAACGCATATCACTATTAGGTGCATATGGAATGATACTTTACATTTCCTCATGTGGTATGATATCCAATCTTTACTATTATTTCTATTAACTTTGGTTGTTTATTATTTTATTTCAATACTAATACAAATATATCCATTGTATGTGTAGGTGACAGGTACTTGAATTTTTATGAATCAATCTTATGGTTGAAGATGGTCGGCCTAGTTGAGTTTTTTTTACAAGACTTTGTTAGTTCTAAAATTTAATATTTTGAGTGTAGTGTGTAGTTAGTTTTTTATGTAAAAGACTCATCAAGATATTTATAACTTTGACTCAAATGATTGTGGAATGAATTTATTTTTTATTAACACTTTAAATTGTATTTCATAATTTTTTGTATTCTAAACAGGTGATGAATTATGATAATGTGTAAATATTGAATTCATGTTTATATTAGTGACCATTTTAATGTCTTTATTAATTATTATAATGACATTAATAAATATCATTATAGATTAACTAAGGTGACATTTAAAAATGATCTTATAAATTATCTTTACTAACAATTTTTATTGTCCTTATAACAAAATATAAGACATTTGTCAATGTCAAAATAGATAAGTTTAGGTGACATTTAATTTTGTCCTTATTACAATGATAATAAGGCATACGTAGATGTCCTTAAAATATAACTTTTTCTGACATTTTAGCGTATCATTATATATCTAAATTATGACACTTTTGAAGTTTGTATTTATATTGTATAATGACATTATAAAATGTTAAGAAAGAAATAGGGTCTTGTTGGATCGATTTGAGCACTAGAAGGGGGGTGAATAGCATAAGGAAACTTTTCGAATTTGTAAAGATAAAACCTGAGTGCATAGCGGAAAGTAAGTAAAGACAATTTTATTTTTACTTGGTTCACAGCCTTTGGCTTCTAATCCAAGGCCCTAATGGTCCTAGACCACGTACAGAGGGCAAACACTAAAAACACTCCTCGTTAGAGGTAGGAGTAAGTGAGTACAATCAATAAAAAAACTCAAGGTAGAGGAACACTCCCCTGAAGGGTTTTGCTTATCGAGTCCATGAGGGGAAACTTCGCTTCCCACTTCACCTCGGTAGCTTGTCCATGGCGATCCCTTCGATGCCCCCGGATTAAAAAAATTTAATCCTAGACAAAAGGGATTGCCCAAACCACCAAGTCATCGTCGTGCTATTCGTTTAGAGAGGTCACTTGAACAAACTAGTTGTTCAAGCGACCATCCTTTATTCTACGAGTAGCCGCGGAATAGACGATGTCCGGATCTCCAATTTTCGTGTTTATGCTCGGGATCCAAGTATTATTTATCCATTTACAGATTTATAACATGCTTATAATTGAAAAACAAAAACAAGCAACAAACAAAAGAAGAAAGTAGAATAGGCATACCTCTCGATCTTCTAATGTATGACCTTCCTCCTTTTGGACGTCGTGTGAGTGACGATCTACCAAAAGTCAAAGCTCCTAGATCACAAATTTTCCTTCCTTGCTCTTCCAAAGAAAGAGGAAGAGTAGAAACAAAGTTCTTCTCCTCTCTAAAACCAACCAACAAGGAACTTACAATCCCCTTGTCGCCGGCCAACTAGAAGGTGGAGAAGATGATGGAAAACAATCAAGACACCAAGGGAAACCCTATATCTTGTTTTCACTACCTAAGGAGAGGGAGAAGAGAGCTTTTGGGCACCGGCCAAGGGCTGGGAAGGGGCTGGAAAGAAGCTGGATGCCGTCCATAAGAGGAGGAAGAAGAAACAATCACCTTCCTTATTTGGTGCCGCCCTAGCCTCCAAACCCTAACCCTAATCCTATCTCAACTAGGATTCCTTCTTGCCGCCCAAACCCTAGCTCTCCTTTATTGTCATTCACGCCAACTCCCATGCCATCCTTTTATAGAGTTAGGGATAAATCATGAATTAATCACATCCATTAGTTCTAGGGATTTAATCTCAACCGTCGGATCTAGAGATTTAATCTCAACCGTCGGATCTTAGAGATTTAATCTCTACCAATGGATCTTAGAGTTTTGTTTATATCCATTGGATCTAAGCATTATGAGGTGTTGATAGGCTACACTAGGGACCATGAGGAGGAGTTGGGTCTTGTCCACCCATGGATCAAGCCCACATAAAGTCCGATCCACTAATGATGATCCAATCCACTAAATGTTCATCATTGATCTACCTCACCAACCCTCATATGATAAAATGGGTTCCATATATTATTTGTACATTTTCTCCCCGTGTTTAAGATCTCAAATGTCCATCGATTAATTAATTTACTGACCATTAATTAATCAACATCTAACTCCTTGAGTAGTACCACTCAACCTTTTCATCATGCCGGACCAAGTCCACCTGCAGGGTTTACATGATGAACCTTATGAGCTCCTCAAGGGGACATCATTATCCTAATATATAGGGCACGGTTTCCTCCTATAATCAATGACACACTATATAAATAATATCATCTCCCAACTTACCGAGCCTATCGATTTAATCTATAAATCTCGCCCATTGGTAAATCAAAGAGATGAGTACTAAGTATATGTGCCCGTTATTATATCGGGATTAAAATCATGTACTAAATAATATCTGAGGTCCGATTCGATTATGTAGTCAGCAATAAATCGAATTACCTCTAAGTCGGTCCTGCTCAATACATACAAAGTGCACTAGTGTGATTCTATGGTCAAGAAAAACCAATACCAAATCACACTACAACCATTCCGATGGTTTGTCCAAAGTCATCTTGGTTGTGAGCCTTTACTTATACTTTTCAAGGGGCCGATAACATGGTCTTCTGTGTGACACCACACACCATGTTATCTACAATGTAAAATATTGGGCAATATTGCATAACCATAAAAATATGCAAACAATGATCATGTGATTCTTATTCCAAAATAAAGATATTCATACAAAAGATAGACTTTTCAGTATACATCCCTACATCCCCCTCTCGTGGTTATGATTAAAGCTCGATAAGATTTAAAGACGACAAAACAAAATATACCAACGACTATTGAAAAAAATAGAACTTGAGCTCTTGCCATCGGTGATGCGGTAGCACTTCGTCGTCGTAAGATCGTCATAGAAGAGTAGCATAGCAAGAGCACTTTTGAGCACTTAGAATGATGGAAAAGGGGTGGAGAACCCCTACTTTTATAGCCTTGTGAAACCCTAATCATTGAGATGAGGTTTCATGAGGTGATGCCACCTAGCCCTTGAGAAATGGAGATAAGATTTGACTCTCCTCGAGGTTGATCCTTGACCATCAGTTGACTACTACCCTTACCAGTCGACTGTTGAAGGCATCAGTCGACTGATACAAGCCATCAGTCGACTGATGGAAGGGTTTCTAGCTATAATGAAGAGTTAGCTCGAAAATGCAGTTAATATAAGTAAGTTCGATGGTCGTTTACCATCTGATCTTGACTTAGACCTTCCATGGGAAGTCTTGGTCGGATCGTCACCTAAGGGCGTCCCCGTACGGAGGACACGACCTTACTTACTGTCACACCCCGAGAGTATGCCGAGACAAAAATAATCTGACAGTATCTCCCCTGTACGTGATACAATTCCCTGATATACATAAAGCTTTTTGGCCACAATCACATAACAAATATATGGACATAATCCATAAAACACAGCGGAAGATACTAACAAATAATAAAGATACAAACGACTTAACTATGCACTACGGTGTGACTTTGACACAACAAGAATCATAATAGAAATCACGTCAAAAGTTAAATACATACAACACATCTGTAACCACAAATTTGGAAACGATATAGGATGAAATCCCAAAAATAACAATCCAATAAAATACAACAATATGGAAATAATATCCAACCATTCTGTGTGAGATGAGATCAGCTGGCGGAGCTCCGAACGTCCAAGGAATCTTCTACCTATTACCTGGGCGACAGGAAACCCAGGGTCCATGGTGGTGAGTATAAACTCAAGGGTAATATATAGAAAAGTGCATGAACAACATATAGGGATATAGAGATCTACAAGTATACATGTGAAGATTTACAGGTATACAGAATGAGTCCAATAGACATACAGTCCTAAATGTACTAAGAAGTAACCACAGTATAGTCATACTCAATGCATATACTACTGATCAACTGAACATGAAGTAATGTATGTACCTGATGGTCTGCAACACCATAAGCTATATCATCATGAACAAGTATACAATAACGTAACCCATATAACATACAAGGTCAATCCCACACCTGACCAACACTCAGACATATGAACAATATATAATCACATGTAATAATAACCCGGTCCATACTACACTATGACATGACGCTAATCAAATGCATACAACAGTCTGGACCAACACATATATCATGCTCAACACACAGCAGTATATAATATGCAAATGACATGTATCATGATGAACAAGCATATGCAGCAAACATAGCTCAATCAAATGCAGCATCTCACAGGCATATGTAAAACATATATTGAATACATGCATACATATATATCAGTAATGCATATGCATGGTCATGTCTGTGGACCCATCCAACCACAACCACAGTATGACCTGGGTGGCACGACATGACGACTATCCCGACTCCAGCTACCACTACTCTCGAGTGGTCGAGTTGGGTAGTATGAATGAGTAGCATATAAGCGTAAAGGGCTAACTACTCCACGGGGGTCCCTGTTACTGGCCGCTCCGTCACTACCCATGAGTAGACGAGCTCCGCACATAGGACAACTGCACATCACACAACCATCGTCTATAGTGGGCGAGTGCTAACACCACTCTGCACAGTGGCCAAGTGCGCATCTCCAGCTACCACCGTCTATAGTGGTCGAGTGCGGCACATCCAATGTTGTGCCCTCAACCCTGCTACCACTACCCCGAGTGGCCGGGGAGGCAAGATGGCTGACGACCCTCTCAACCACAAGGGAGAGCTAATCGCCAGTATGCATGCAATGTAATGATGCATAGCTCCATACATGTATCCTCGCAATACTCCCTATCCCACGGGGAGTCCTGGTCAACCAAAAGTCAACTATGCAAGGACTACTAATCCACAAGACTCTCTCTCTATCACACAGAGTCATACACATCTGACAATCAACCACACTAAGAACTCCAGTCCATAGCGAGATACTATTGATCGTCCATATAACCATATAACCATATACAGGCACACGATCCATAATGGATATACCATCACGCTAGGAC
This sequence comes from Wurfbainia villosa, assembly GCA_025175895.1. Taxonomy (NCBI): domain Eukaryota; kingdom Viridiplantae; phylum Streptophyta; class Magnoliopsida; order Zingiberales; family Zingiberaceae; genus Wurfbainia; species Wurfbainia villosa. Next base: position 716,027 of record JAKLTH010000244.1, on the reverse strand, counting down.
CTCCAGTTCCTAGCCACATACTGACAATCACACACTTATCTATGCACAAATGACTAGATCCACCATAGATGCACAACTAATATGTGTACGATACAACAATCGACTTCATAATCTGATCCATCACCTAATCCTAGTGATGTGACCCGGTAACCCAATCTGAGTTCACAATGGTAACCCTAATCACATGTACTTAACTGAACATCTATCAGCTAACACACAATAGGGTTTGTAATTCATATCCATGATAAATGAACGATGAACTAACAACAATATCTCAAAGGTCAAGGCTAAGTACAAGCACATGATAAAATAAGAGTGGAGTCAAGGTAAAAGAATTCAGTATAAATCCAAATTCATGCACCAGATTCAGATCAAAACTACCTGACCAGGGTAGATATTACCCACCTGCTATGTAGCTCATATCAACCATCCATAACTACGAGCATCATCACTAATTAAAGTCCTGCGATCAACATGCAACATTGACAAGTACTATCATAAGTCCAATGATAATATCAATTCCCAAATCGAACTTACCTAGCTTAGCTTCCGTTGCAAAACATCTTGATCCACCATTGAAGTAGCAATCTATAACCACCAAATGGATTCGACCACAGCTACTGTTAGTAATATATGAGAGATGTCCTAAGGCAATCGCCTTATGTATGAACCATTTATATGATAAATGAAGATTCACTATTTGAGTATACATGTTTTATGTATTTGATTGGATCTTAAACTCATTTACTGAATGTCCACGATACGATTCACAGCATGAGAGAATTTGTGATTGGATCACAACTAGTGAGTATCTCTACATGTGTAATTGTGATGTATCGGAATTATCCCTAGTCGATGAATTGATGGATTTGGACACTATCAATTCTGTCGAGACTAGCACGAGGTATACTCCTTGGTGTATCCAAGTAGCTGATTCTCACTAGCTGGAGACATAGTGATGTCCGGAGTTAATCGTGGATGCTAGTTATGGTAACTAGTTCATTGGAGTGACTAGCCCTAAGACTTCATATAGTTCTCTGCATATATAGATATGTCAATGAAGTTCTTACTGTAGCTTAAGTGCGATGTTCCTTTGACTTGCGGTATTCAAGTCATCTTGATCATGGAGACTTATGCTTTGACATCTTAAGCAAACATCTCTAAGGAGATGTGGACCCGGGATGATTGGGTATAAGTCAAAGTGATCGAAGGTGTTTGAATAGCCTATAAAGGATTCACCACTCCTTGCGAGGAGATGTATACCCATGGCCTCTCGTCGGATTGTTACTAAAGTCTTTGGCCAAAGCATTACATGTTTAGAGTAAGGTACTCTTCGATACATGTGCAGTAACTAGAATCCGTAGGACGAGGAAATGATACTTGGGCTAGGTGTGACGTAGTCAGCCTAGTGGGGACTGACACTATAGACCATGTCCTGAACCAAGTGGGTATAAGATGAGTGAAGGGAATGGGGCACGAATCATTCGAGCTGCTGAAGGGTTTCAGAAATAGTTCTGGATCAACCGTTGATCTTTTCGGTTAATTGGGGATCATGATGTACTACTAGGTGCCACTCATGATCGTTCTATAATTAATGGTTAATTATAGACGGCCAACATAAACCGAGAACCTATTTGGTCACACGCACAACGAGCGTAATCCGAAGGATTTAAAACGAGCTTGAGAATGGGATTCTCAGACCGAGAGAAATAAAGTTTGGTTGGACCAAACATGGAGCGAGCATGAAATCGTTTCAGTCGCAATGGAAGCGTGGATGGGCCGAGTCTTATGAAGACATAATGGATGAACCAAAATGGTTTGGTTCTAATCCAATGGAGGAGAATAAACCAAAGGGTTTGGTTTATTTTAAACGAATGAACCAAAAGTTGGTTCGGTTCATTTTAACTTAAAATAAACCATCATGGTTTTGTTTATTTTAACTTATCTTAATGGAGCGGGTTAACGGGCCTAATGATTATGATTCAATAACCATTAAGAGAATTAGTTCTCTATAAAAGAGGGCTTAAGGGATAATTAAACCCTAATCCAAAAACCCTAGCAATAGTTGCCGCCCACCTCTCCTTGGAGACTCTCGGCGCCAACCCCCATTGCCGCCCAGCCCCTTGTGCCGCCGTCCAGCTCCTTGCCGGCGTCCAAGCTTTAGCCGGTGATCCTCCGGCGACCCTCCGGTGATCTCCTTTAGGTTTGGCATCAAGGTGAGCTTTATCTTCCCTTGGTTGGCCGGCGCCTATCTCCTCCACCAAAGCTGTCCAGTTTTCTGGACAGCTTGTTCTCCTCTCGTCGGAGCGTCGTTTGGACGACGGTTAGAGCTCCGATAGCGGCTAACTTACCGGGGATTCGATCTCCGATAATCCTCTGAGGTGGAGGACGAAGGATTCGTCAATCGGTTGACGAATACCTCTCCGGAGAAGCGAGTTTTGAGGACTCGTTTTGGATCCGAATTTAGATTCGGATCGTGATCATCTCTCGATCACGTCGTCTTCAACACGAGGCTAGTAACCCGTACGAAGATGAAGCTCGTGGCTTAGCGAAGTCATCCTAAGGATACTCGGCGTGGATACGGATAGAGACGATTCTAGCGAGGATCGTTCCGGTTGATGTCGTTCCCGCTACACGTAATACGAAAGATATAACGTAGTTAAATTTCCTTTTATTGCAAATTTAAATTTATGGTTATGTCTACACTTGTTGTACTATACATGCGTGTGTTGTGTGTGTTATAATAAATGTAGATTTATTATTTTTATTGCTTCCGCTGTGCTCATGTTTACGAAACGTGATCGAACACACCTGCCTTGTGATCGGAAACCAGATGGTATCAGAGCCCAGGTTGTGTTTCGACATAATCGTAAAATGGTTTTGTGATAGTCATAATGTTATTTCTGGAAATTTTCTAATTTTGGAAATTTAGAAGTATTTATGGAAATTTTTCAATTTTGGAAAGTCTAGATGTATTTAATGAAATCTTCCACTTTTGGAAAGTTAGAAGTATTTATGGAAATTGATATTTTCCATAAATAAAATATTTGATTAGATTCTGGAAATTTGTTTCCTAATTTAATCATGATTTGATTTGGAGAATCAAATCTTAAAATATTTTATTTCCATAAGTAGTTTTGATGATTTAGGAAATTGATTTCCTAAATTGATTTACCTTAATCAATTATTTTCATAAATAAAATATGTGATTAGATTTGGAAATTTGTTTCCTAATTCAATCATGATTTGATTTGGAGAATCAAATCTTAAACATATTTTATTTCCATAAATAGTTATGACAAATAAGGAAATTATGTACATGACATAATTGTATGCCATGTAATTGCATTAGATGCATAACATTATGTCATGCGTGTCGTGACATGTAGATGTATGTCATGTATGCCATTCCATGTAGATAATAGTTATTTGCATGCAAAGAGGATGAGACATAAAACCCTAACTCAATATTAAAGCCTACACCTTCCATTAATATGGTTAGAACCAGAGTTCTATTTCTTGTTTGGGTTGTTGGACACACTCCAAGCCCGGCTTGAACCTGAACATGTTCATATCATTGGAATAGTTTAACTCTAATATGGTAAGAGTTAGAGGTCAATCGTTAGTTTGGGTTGTTGGACTCACTCCAAGCCTGGCTAATTGGTTGAATGCGCTCTAACCATATTAAAACTATTTCGCGATTAATGGGTCGGCTTTAACCAGGAGCATCGGCTTGTTGGACTCTCTCCAAGGTCGATGTAAAGGGAGGTGAAGTTGGGTGCTATGCATATGATGCATATTTGTTAATGTGTTAACAAGCCAACGTATGTGTGAACATTCAATTAGTTGATAGCACATTGTGATAGTTGCATATACGTGATATGCAATCGGTATAGATGATACCTACCGTCGTAGTTATGAATGACTTGTTGGACTCTCTCCAAGGTTGTTCATAACTATGATGGATATCAGCCCATTCGGAGATGGACCTACGATCTCCCGAAGTGATTTTGGGGTTTTTTGAAATTCGAAAAATGAATGGGATTTATAAATGTATATTGATGCATTTTAAAAATCATCTTTCTCATATATGCTCGTTTTGTATTTCTAAAATTGATCATGTTGTCTTTTAATTTGCGTTCCATTTTGGATTCGAATAAATTGACTGGGCCGAACTTCTTGGACTGGCTTAGAAACTTGAGAATTGTTCTCAAGGTGAAAAGCTTGCATATGTCCTCGAAGCGCCTCTTCCCGCCCATCCTAGTGACGATGCAACTCCGGACCAATTGTTGGTCTATCAGAAACATGTGACTGATTCTGAACTGACAAGTTGCATCATGCTAGCCGCGATGGAACCCAAGCTACGAAAGCATGAGCATATGGATGCTCATATCGTGAGTCCTTCATCTTTGTGAGTTGGTTGATGAGCAAGTGAGATTGAAGGTTTGAAGTCTCAAAGCTCCTCTTCACCTCGAGATGCTAGAAGGTTCATCGTAGTGCTTGCTCAATATCTTTGAAGCTGTGGAGTCTTCGAAGCATGAGAGGGGGCCAGTCTTGTTAGTTGATTCCTCGAAGAAAGGTTCTAAGAGGAAGTCAAAGGAACAGAAGGGAAAGAAGAGAAGGGCTAAGAAGGTAGAACTAGCACAAAAGGAAACTTGCCATCATTATGGCAAGGAGAGCCATTTGCGAAGAAAGTGCAAGATTTATCTTGAGTCCGTGAAGAAAATAAGGCATCGGATGCCCCATCTTCTTCAGATATCTTCGTTATTGATTGTCATTCTATTTCCTCAAACACTTGGGTATTGGATACTGGGTGTGGCTCACATATATGTAATGACATACATGGGCTAAGGAATAGAAGAAGACTCGTCAAGGGAGAGTCAAATTTGCGTGTTAGGAATGGAGCAAAGGTTGTTGCAGTCGCCATTGGAACGCATTTGTTGAAACTCCCTACAGGACTTGTCTTAGAACTGGACAATTGCTTTTATGTTCCTTCGTTGATAAAGAACATCATTTCTATTTCTTGTTTAAATAGAAATGGGTACCATTTGACTTTTAGTAACAATTGTTGTTACATAACTTTGAATGGAGTTCTTTAAGGGACTGGAACTTTAAGCAATGGTGTTTATACGTTGGACGTATCCAGTGACATCTTCAATATCGAAGCGAGCAACAAGCGTGCTCGAAAGGATAATCAATTAGACTCCCATATGTAGCATTGTCGTCTTGGCCATATAAGCAAGAAACGCATGTCCGAATTACACCGATATGGAATTCTGGAATCGTTTGAATTGGATTCATACGATACATGCGAATCATGCTTAAAAGGCAAGATGACTAAGTTACCTTTTACTAGAAAAGGTGAACGAGTGGGAGAGTTACTAGGTCTAATACATACTGATGTATGTGGACATATGTCAACTCAAGCTTTAGGAGGCTATAGATACTTCATGACCTTCACCGATGATCACTCACGGTTTGGGTATGTGTTCTTGATGAAACACAAGTCTGAAGCATTTGAAAGGTTCAACGAATTCAGAAATGAAGTAGAGAAACAACATGACAAGAGTATTAAAATACTTCGATCGGATCGAGGTAGTGAATACTTAAGTCAAGAGTTTCTTGATTATCTAAGAGACAATGACATATTGTCTCAATGGACTACGCCATATACACCACAGCATAATGGTGTATCTGAGAGGCGTAACCGGACCTTGTTGGACATGGTCAGGTCAATGATGAATCATGCGAATCTTCCCAAGTCCTTTTGGGGCTATGCACTTCAGACAGCTGTTTACTTGTTAAACAGAATGCCAACCAAGGTAGTCTCTACTACTCCATATGAGATATGGAATAGTAAGAAACCTCATGTATCTTACTTGAAGATATGGGGTTGTCCTGCTTATGTGAAGCGGACAGTATCAGACAAAATAGATGCTAAGTCTGATAAATGTCTATTTATTGGATACCCTAAGGAAACAAGGGGTTACCAATTCTATCATCATGTGGAACAAAAGGTGTTTGTTTCAAGGCATGCTGTGTTTCTAGAGAAAGAGTTTCTCTTGCAAGAAAATAGTGGGAGTATCGTCGAGCTTGAGGAGGCTCGAGAGACTCAAATAGACATTGATGAGATACCTGGTGAAGCACAACAGTCGACAACTCATAGTGATGAGCAATCGACTGAACCTATTGTAACACTACATCTTCGTAGATCTGGTAGAACACGCAATATTCCTGAGAGATATGGATTTCTCGTAAGTGAATCGAACGACGTGTTACTCATTGATGATGAGGAGCCTACCAGTTATGAAGAAGTGCTGACAAGTTCAGAAAGGGATAAGTGGCTTGGTGCCATGAAGTCGGAAATGGATTCCATGTATGAAAACCAAGTTTGGAACTTGGTTGACCCACCTGAAGGCATAAAGCCTATAGGGTGCGAGTGGGTTTTCAAGAAGAAAACCGACATGGATGGTAATGTGATTACCTATAAGGCTAGATGGTGGCGAAAGGATATCATCAAAAGCAAGGTGTTGATTATGACGAAACCTATTCGCCTGTAGCTATGCTTAAATCCATTCGGATGCTCCTGGCCATAGCGGCTCATTATGATTATGAGATATGGCAGATGGATGTGAAAACAACTTTCCTTAATGGAAACCTGCTCGAGGACGTGTATATGATACAGCCTGAGGGTTTCACATCGGTTGATAAAACCAAGGAATACAAATTGCGACGATCCATTTATGGATTGAAGCAAGCATCCAGGAGCTGGAATATCCGTTTTGATGAGACAATCAAAAAGTTTGATTTCTCACAAAATCCAGACGAACCTTGTGTGTACAAGAAGGTTAGTGGGAGTGCAATCGTGTTCCTAGTATTATATGTCGATGACATATTACTTATAGGAAATGATGTTTCAGTCTTACGATCGATTAAGGTTTGGTTATCCAAGACATTCTCCATGAAAGACACAGGAGAAGCAACCTACATCCTCGGGATTAAGATCTATAGAGATAGATCGAATGGTTGCTTGGTCTTTCACGTCTACATATATAGACCGAGGTTTAGCGTGTCAGAATCCAAGAAAGATTTCCTACCCATCAGGCATGGGATACACCTTTCGAAGTCTATGTGTCCGCGTACGAGAGGCGAGAGGATTTGCATGAGTAAGATTCCCTATGCATCCGCAATAGGATCTATCATGTATGCTATGTTATGTACGAGGCCCGATGTATCGTATGCTCTGAGTGTCACGAGCAGATACCAGTCTGATCTAGGAATGGATTATTGGGTGGCTGTTAAGACGATCCTTAAGTACTTGAGAAGAACTAAGGATGTGTTCCTAATATATGGAGAAGGGTACATGGTGAGATGTGGGTATACAGATGCCAGCTCCAGACAGACAAGGATGATTCCATGTCTCAGTCTGGGTATGTATTCACCTAGAATGGAGGCGTAATAAGTTGGAAAGGTTCCAAGCTTGATTCTATAGCGGATTCTGCCACTAAGGCAGAATACATTGCAGCTTTGGAAGCAGCAAAGGAAGCGGTTTGGATCAAGAAGTTCATCTCTGAACTTGATGTGGTCTCATCAATGATCTAAACATGTGCTTCGCCGCTATCATCTTATCAGAGAGATCATCAGTAGGAACGAAATACAAATCGAGAAAATTCCCACTGAAAGGAACTTAGCGGATCCTTTGACTAAGGCATTACCTCAAAGTAAGTTTGAGGGTCATGTTAGAGCTTATGGTATTGGATACCGTAGCGATTGGCATTAGGCCAAGTGGGAGTATGTTAGTAATATATGAGAGATGTCCTAAGGCAATCACCTTATGTATGAACCATTTATATGATAAATGAAGATTCACTATTTGAGTATACATGTTTTATGTATTTGATTGGATCTTAAACTCATTTACTGAATGTCCACGATACGATTCACAGCATGAGAGAATTTGTGATTGGATCACAACTAGTGAGTATCTCTACATGTGTAATTGTGATGTATCGGAATTATCCCTAGTCGATGAATTGATGGATTTGGACACTATCAATTCTGTCGAGACTAGCACGAGGTATACTCCTTGGTGTATCCAAGCAGCTGATTCTCACTAGCTGGAGACATAGTGATGTCCGGAGTTAATCGTGGATGCTAGTTATGGTAACTAGTTCATTGGAGTGACTAGCCCTAAAACTTCATATGGTTTTCTGCATATATAGATATGTCAATGAAGTTCTTACTGTAGCTTAAGTGCGATGTTCCTTTGACTTGCGGTATTCAAGTCATCTTGATCATGGAGACTTATGCTTTGACATCTTAAGCAAACATCTCTAAGGAGATGTGGACCCGGGATGATTGGGTATAAGTCGAAGTGATCGAAGGTATTTGAATAGACTATAAAGGATTCACCACTCCTTGCGAGGAGATGTATACCCATGGCCTCTCGTCGGAGTGTTACTAAAGTCTTTGGCCAAAGCATTACATGTTTAGAGTAAAGTACTCTTCGATACATGTGCAGTAACTAGAATCCGTAGGACGAGGAAATGATACTTGGGCTAAGTGTGACGTAGTCAGCCTAGTGGGGACTGACACTATAGACCATGTCCTGAACCAAGTGGGTATAAGATGAGTGAAGGGAATGGGGCACGAATCATTCGAGCTGCTGAAGGGTTTCAGAAATAGTTCTGGATCAACCGTTGATATTTTCGGTTAATTGGGGATCATGATGCACTACTAGGTGCCACTCATGATCGTTCTATAATTAATGGTTAATTATAGACGGCCAACATAAACCGAGAACCTATTTGGTCACACGCACAATGATTGTAATCCGAAGGATTTAAAACGAGCTTGAGAATGGGATTCTCAGACCGAGAGAAATAAAGTTTGGTTGGACCAAACATGGAGCGAGCATGAAATCGTTTCAGTCGCAATGGAAGCGTGGATGGGCCGAGTCTTATGAAGACATAATGGATGTACCAAAATGGTTTGGTTCTAATCCAATTGAGGAGAATAAACCAAAGGGTTTGGTTTATTTTAAATGAATGAACCAAAAGTTGGTTCGATTCTTTTTAACTTAAAATAAACCATCATGGTTTGGTTTATTTTAACTTATCTTAATGGAGCGGGTTAACGGGCCTAATGGTTATGATCCAATAACCATTAAGAGAATTAGTTCTCTATAAAAGAGGGCTTAAGGGATAATTAAGCCATAATCCAAAAACCCTAGCAATAGTTGCCGCCCACCTCTCCTTGGAGACTCTCGGCACCAACCCCCATTGCCGTGGCTAACTTACCGGGGATTCGATCTCTGGTAATCCTCTGAGGCGGAGGACGAAGGATTCGTCAATCAGTTGACGAATACCTTTCCGGAGAAGCGAGTTTTGAGGACTCGTTTTGGATCCGAATTTGGATTCGGATCGTGATCATCTCTCGATCACGTTGTCTTCAACACGAGGCTAGTAACCCGTACGAAGACGAAGCTCGTGGCTTTACGAAGTCATCCTAAGGATACTCGGCGTGGATACGGATAGAGACGATTCTAGCGAGGATCGTTCCGGTTGATGTCGTTCCCACTACACGTAATACGAAAGGTATAACGTAGTTAAATTTCCTTTTATTGCAAATTTAAATTTACGGTTATGTCTACACTTGTTGTACTATGCATGCGTGTGTTGTGTGTGTTATAATAAATGTAGATTTATTATTTTTATTGCTTCCGCTGTGCTCATGTTTACGAAACGTGATCGAACACACACACGCCGCGGTGCCGGAAACCCAACAGCTGCCACCTAACATCATAACCATAATACAGAAACTGGCTGCAAAAACATATATCTATTTTTATTCATTGATAAAGTTTCCAAACCTAAACATACCTACTCCAATTCCATCAACACAACCTCTAGATAAGCTTACAAGAGTTTAATATGAACTAACCCAGTTTACCCAACGTAGTCCCTTCAATCCGAGCATAGATATCCCATCTAGAACAATCAAGTTGGTTTGCAAGAAATTCCTATTCAGATCAACATCCTCACCTAATTAGTTATTCCCTTCCACAGATCCCTGTTCACCAATCAGAGTATCAATCAATACTATAAGATGAATGAACCCGTATATTGACAAATCAAGAATCCCATAAGAATTGATACTACTTAATCCACATCCAGCAGCCTATTTAGAAGACAACCCATTGCTCTGTTCGCCCCTCTTACCTATTCGTGGAAGAGTAGCCAACGAAGATCAAAATCAGCTACCAAATAACTTGATGCAGCATCGGCGATGGGAGATAATGCTCATGTAATCCGACAACTGCTCGGTTGGAGGTTGTTGGTGAACTAGCCATTAGGAAGGGTGGTGACACAAGGGATCGATATTAATGAAATTATCAGCACTCACCCTCATCTGGATTGGTAAAGCACAGCAAGACGACGACAACACAGATCCTGCCGAGCTGAGCTCACTGCTACTTAGATCGACAGAGGGCGACAATAGAGAGCTCCGACGACGACCGCATGTAAGAGATAAGGCGGACCGGGAAACTAGCCGAGCAAATCGATGAAAATGGGAAAGGCGACGCGATCGTCGAGCCAACTTAGATCGGAAGGAATAGAGCTCGAGTGAGGGTAGGCGACCACCGACGAGGCAACCGATGGCAATGGTGATCGGCACGACATCGACATCGTCGAGCTCGCGCAAGAAAGGGAAGCGGAGAAACGAGATCGAGAAGAAAAGAATCAGATTCAGAAAAGAGGGATCACGGCTGGAAGAAGAAATTGCGCGATGAAGAGAAGAGGGAAGAAATCGCGATGAGGGAATTGACCGCGTTCAGGTTCGGGACTTATAAACCAACCCCTTGTGGTTAAGCTAGTCTAGGTCAAGTCCAAGCTAGCCTAAGTTGACCAAGCATCTATTTAAGCTTAAATCTTCCTCGTATGGACTCCTTTTGAATCCGGAAAAATTTATGTGAATTCCTGAGAAATTATATAAGATAATTTCTCCAATAACAAGGGGTATTTTATTTTATTATTATTATTTTCCACCGTATCTTACATTTACACTCACTCACACGAGCTTACGTCCACCTTTATCTTTGAAGCTTCGCTTCCGATCTTCACCTGAGTTCTTCGGCTCCCTCCGAAGTCCTCCCGGTGTCGACCAACTACCACGGTTCCCTCCGGGTGTTGCTGACCTTCGGCTTAGCTTAGCAATTCTGCTCACTTGTTTTAGCTCATGAGATAATAAAATAACCTTGACTTTATGCCTTTGCCATAATCAAAACATAGGTTCGATTATCTGGTGCCCCTGCACCAACAGGTCTAAGACGACATCACTTTATAGGGCATTTTTCAGTGATGTCACTAAAATATTAGTGTCACTAAAAACATACTATAAGGGCATTTATGAGTGTCTTTAAAGATCATTATTCTTGTAGTGTTTCGGTCTTCCACCTAGGTTCTTCGACTCCCACGAAGTTCCCCCGGTGTCACCTGACAACCACGGTTTCCCGACTCGGGATTCTCCGGGTGTCACTGACTTTCGGCTTAGCTTAATCATTTCCTGCACACTTAATTCAGCTCATGAGATAACAATATGAACTTAACTTTGGATCATTGCCATAATCAAAACCTAGGTTCGATTATCTGGTGCTCTTGCACCAACATAATCATCATTCATGCATTAATTAAAATTGACTTAAGGACTATGACATGATTTGAAATCCCATGTATAAGGGAATTAAATAGAGTTGCCTAGAAAATGCATGAGACACTAAATTAGGATGAACAAAACTCATATCTCACATCACATTGATATATGTGTATTTTCATACACTCTAGACACGTGTGAGATGCTAGGAAATGAGTTAAGTTCAAGGTGCATAGTTCTTGCATCTAGATGAACTCAAACTCATCTTTTACCATGGATGAAACATGAGGAAAGCTTATGTAGAAGTCATGTGCATTAAGCTCATAGACTATGGTTCAATACAAGGTTTTAAAGTCATTTTAAAATCATTTTGAAAAACCTTGGTGTAGTCTATCTTTCAATAGAAGTCACCATTGAATAAGTTGATACAAAATAGATCAAAACATTGAAGTTATCAATGGTTTTGAATTTTGTATCAATATGAATATTTAATGGGTATTTTATTTTTCAAATATTTTTCACCCATAATGATTGATATAAGTATTATACATATGAATTTTCGTGATTTTTTGATTTATGTATAATTACTTATGATTTTCATAATTTCATTTTCTGAACTTGGTTTCTGCACTTGCAGAAATTAGTTGATTGCAATGGATGGCAATCGATTGACCTTAAGGGCAGTCGACTGGTAGCTGACAGAGTCAATTGTCAAATGCTGATTTTGGGTAAACAAGGATGTTTAGCTCATGTTTCAGCTATGTTAGGCTACCCTAATTGCTCATAACCCTAGGATATGCTTTGAAAAGCATTAGAAGAGTGAAAATCCATTGGATATGGATTAGGAGAGTTGTTTAGGGTGTGTATCAATTTTAAGGTGTGTGAAAGTTTAAGTTTGAACTTTTGCCCTTAATTTTGATGGTTTATTGTTCCTATAGGCCTAGGGACTCTCCAAGGACATTGTTGGTGCAATAGTCAAGGGGGAGCAAGCCTTTAGGGGGAGGTTATCCATCATGGGATGATGGATATGTTCTTCCTCATAAGGGGGAGAATTTGAAAATTTGGAGAGTTTGAAGAATTTCCTCTCTTTAGTGATATGAGACTTATCACTAGGAAGAGTGAAAGCATCCTAAATATTTTGGACCAAGGGGGAGATTGTAAGATCTTATTGGGATATAAGATATTGATACCCTTGGGGAGAGACTTTTTGATGTATGTTAAAAAGGTGGAGAATTGATAGAAAATTGATGGGAGAATGTGAGAATTCCCAATTTGAAAAATTGGGAGGATTGGATTGAGTTAGTGTTTTAACTCAAAGGTGTTGGTTTTTGTCAAACATTAAAAAGAGAGAGATTATTGGTGCAATCGGCCCAGGTCACGATTGATCAGACTCGAGTTTGACTCGAGTAGTGTTTTGATGTTAGTATTTTGATATTTGACGATGAGTTTGTTGGAGGATCGGTGGCCGGCTAGAAGGGGGTGAATAGCCCTTCGTGTACGATGGAAATCGCTCACTCATCTTAATCATCTACAAACAACACCGATGTAATGTGGTTCACGGCCCTTGCCGCTAATCTACGGACAATTCGTTCGGCGAATCACTCCAACCCAAATCCACTAGTCTCTCCTTCAAGTTGGAGGTAAACCTTTCTTACAAAATCACTCCTCTTATAATAAGATTGAATTAAACACAAGGAAGAGGAGTAGAGATCGTTTAGGCTCTTGGGAATATGTTTAGAGATAAAGCATTAACCTCCCCAAGTGACCCAAGGCCTCTTCTTATAGGGAAGAGGTCATTCTTCCCGTTGGGAACCGAGCAGTCGACTGATGCAGTCATCAGTCGACTGCTGCTGTAGTCGTTACCTCATAATGGATTCATCCACGTTGGCTTTCAGCCAACGACTCCCACATCAGTCGACTATTGTTGGGATGTATACTGAAAAGTCTATCTTTTGTATGAACATCTTTATTTTTGAAATAAGAATCACATGATCATTGTTTGCATATTTTTGGCTATGCATATTGTCTAATACATTACATTGTAGATAACATGGTGTGTGGTGTCACACGGGAGATCAAGTTATCGGCTCCTTGTAAAGTATAAGTAAAGGCTCACAATCGAGATGGCTTTGGACAAACCATTGGTATGGTTGTAGTGTGAATTGATATTGGTTTGTCTTGACCATAGAATCACACTAGTGCACTTTGTCTGTATTAAGCAGGATCGACTTAGAGGTGATTCGATTTATTGCTGACTACATAATCAAATCGGACCTCAAATATTATTTTTTACATGCTCTTAATCTCGATATAATAACATGCACATATACTTAGTGTTCATTTCTTTGATTTACCAATGGGCAAGATTTATAGATAAAATCGATAGGCTCGGTAAGTTAGGAAATAATATTATTTATATGGTGTGCCGTTGATTACAGGAGGAAACCGTGTCCTATATATTAGGATGATGATGTCCCCTTGAGGAGCTAATAAGGTCCATCATGTAAACTCTGCAGGTAGACTTGGTCCGGCATGATGAAAAGGTTGAGTGGTACTACTAATGGAGTTAGATGTTGATTAATTAATGGTTAGTAAATTAATTAATCGACGGACATTCGAGATCTTAAACACAGGGAGAAAATGTACAAATAATATATGGAGCCCATATTAACTTATGGGGGTTGGTGAGGTAGATCAATGATAATCCTGTAGTGGAATAGATAATCATTAATGGATCGGACTTTATGTGGGCTTGATCCATTGGGTGGCCAAGATCCAACTCCTCCTCATGGTCCCTATTGTAGCCTATTAATACCTCATGAAGCTTATATCCAATGGATGAAAACAAAACTCTAGATCCAACGGTAGAGATTAAATCTCTAGATCCGACGGTTGAGATTAAATCTCTAGATCCGACGGTTGAGATTAAATCTCTAGATCCGACGGTTGAGATTAAATCCCTAGAACCAATGGTGGAGATTAAAAGGAGGCTTGAGCCCAACTCTATAAATATAGGACTATGGCTTGGGTGTCAACTTGATGGATGAGGATTAGGGTTTGCTTCCCTTGGGCGGCAAGCAATCCTAATTAGGTTATGATTAGGAGTGGGCGGCTAGGGTTTTGGTGTTGCGGTGGGCAGCAACAAGTGGAGGAGGACCTTTCTTCTTCTTCCTAAGGTTTGGCCGGCAACCTATCCTTCTTTCCTATACTTTGGCCGGTGCTCAACCTATACTTCTTCCCTTTTCCTTGGCCGACAATTAGGACAGCTAGGGTTTGGGTTTTGGGCGGCTACAAGGTGAAGATTGGTTTCCCTTTTCTTCTCCAAGTGTTGGCCGACGCCCATCACCCTCATTGATTCTCTTTTGGCCGGTTCCTATACTCCAAGTTCTCTTCCTTGGCCGGCAGCAACATCGAGTTTATTGACTTGGTGGCCGGTTCTAGATAGGAAGAAGTGTTTTGTTTTATGATCTTCCTTTGTTCGGAGTGAACAAGGAAAAGAAGATCGGTGATCTAGGAGGCTTCGACTTTTGGAAGATCGTCGCCCACATGACGTCCAAAAGGAGGAAGGACATACAATAGAAGATCAAGAGGTATAATCTTGTATATTTTGATTAGTGTTCTTTTGTATTATGTCTATAATTGTTTTTCAATTATATGCATGTTGTATGTGGTTGTTTACTTTATGTATGTGGCTAATATAACTTGGAACCAGAACATAAATACAAAAGCCGGTGATCCGTACATCGTCTATTCCGTGGCTATTTGTGGAATAGAGGTTGGTCGCTTGAACAACAAGTTTGTTCAAGTGACCACTCTAAACGAATAACAAGACGATGACAAGGTTACTTGGGCAATCCTTCTTGTCAAGGATAATTTTTTTTTATCCGGCGACGTAGAAGGGATCGCCATGAACAAGCGACCGAGTTGAAAGAGGAAGCGAAGTTTCCCCTCCCTTCAAGTGGTATCAGAGCCACGATTTCCGGTTTTGTGTGTTTTGGATTCAGTTACTCTTATGCATTTTTCATTTATTATATGTGCCAGATAATAGTAGGATATGCGTAGGTTAACTCTTTGGTTGTAGGCATAAGATACGACTATTATGGCCATATGTGTGTATGTGATTGTATGTGTGTAATAGTATATTTTGTTGAATCCTCGGGGTTGACGAGGGTAGTATTTAATTTTTTGTAAATTAGATACTGCATTGTTTATCCACTCTTTCTATTTTAGTTTACTTTCGATCTAGATTTCATGTTGAAAAGGTGAGCACTTGGCTTCCTTGTTTTGGCCGGCGCCTACTCCTCCACCAAGCTGTCCAGTTTTCTGGACAGCTTCTTCTCCTCTCGTCGGAGCGTCGTTTGAACGATGGTTAGAGCTCCGACAGCGGATAACTTACCGGGGATTCGATCTCCGGTAATACTCTGAGGTGGAGGACAAAGGATTCGTCAATTGGTTGACGAATACCTCTCCGGAGAAGCGAGTTTTGAGAACTCGTATTAGGATCCGAATTTGGATTCGGATCGTGATCATCTCTCGATCACGTCGTCTTCAACACGAGGCTAGTAACCCATACGAAGACGAAGCTCATGGCTTAGCGAAGTCATCCCGAGGAACTCGGCGTGGATACGGATAGAGACGATTCTAGCGAGGATCGTTCCGGTTGATGCCGTTCCCGCTACACGTCATACGAAAGGTATAACGTAGATAAATTTCCTTTTATTGCAAATTTAAATTTACGGTTAAGTCTACACTTGTTGTAATATGCATGCGTGTGTTGTGTGTGTTGTAATAAATGTAGATATATTATTTTTATTGCTTCCGCTGTGTTCATGTTTACGAAACGTGATCGAACACACACATGCCGCGGTGCCGGAAACCCAACAGTGGTATCAGAGCCCAGGTTGTGTTTCGACATAATCGTAAAATGGTTTTGCGATAGTCATAATGTATTTCTGGAAATTTTCTAATTTTGGAAATTTAGAAGTATTTATGGAAATTTTTCAATTTTTCAATTAGATGCATAACATTATGCCATGCGTGTCGTGACATGTAGATGTATGCCATGTATGCCATGCCATGTAGATAATAGATATTTGCATGCAAAGAGGATGAGACATAAAAACCCTTAAACAATATTAAAGCCTACACCTTCCATTAATATGGTTAGAACCAGAGTTCCGTTTCTTGTTTGGGTTGTTGGACTCTCTCCAAGCTCGGCTCGAACCCGAACATGTTCAAACCATGGAATAGTTTAATACTAATATGGTAAGAGTCAGAGGTCAATCATTAGCTTTGGTTGTTGGACTCTCTCCAAGCTGGGCTAATTGGTTGAATGCGCTCTAACCATATTAAAACTATTTCCCGATTAATGGGTTGGCTTTAACCTGGAGCATCGGCTTGTTGGACTCTCTCCAAGGTCGATGTAAAGGGAGGTGAAGTTGGGTGCTATGCATATGATGCATACTTGTTAATGTGTTAACAACCCGATGTATGTGTGAACATTCAATTAGTTGATAGCACATTGTGATAGTTGCATATACGTGATATGCAATCGGTATAATTGATACCTACCATCGTAGTTATGAATGGCTTGTTGGACTCTCTCCAAGGTTGTTCATAACTATGATGGATATCAGCCCATTCGGAGATGGACCTACGATCTCCCGAAGTGATTTTGGGGTTTTTGAAATTCAAAAAATGAATGGGATTTATAAATGTATATTGATGCATTTTAAAAATCATTTTCTCATATATGCTCGTTTTGTATTTCTAGGTCAATAAATTGATCATGACGTCTTTGAATTTGCGCACTATTTTGGATTCGAACAAATTGACTGGGCCTAACTTCCTGGACTGGCTTAGAAACCTGAGAATTGTTCTCAAGGCGGAAAAGCTTGCATATGTCCTTGAAGAGCCTCTTCCTGACCGTCCTAAGGATGATGCAACTCCAGACCAAATGTTGGTCTATCAGAAGCATGTGGCAGATTCTGAGCTGGCGAGTTGCATCATGCTAGCGGCGATGGTACCTGCGGATGCTAATACTATGGTCTTCCATCTTCATGAGTTGTTCGATGAGCAAGCGAGATCCGAAAGGTTCGAGGTCTCTAGGCTCCTCTTCACCACAAAGATGCAAGAAGGTTCATCTGTAGTGCAGTTTGTGCTAAAGATGAACGGGTACATCGAGCGGCTAGCTACCCTCGGTTTTGTGATGGATCATGAGTTAAGTATTGACTTAATTCTGCATTGTTTGCCCAAGATTTTCTCGCAATTTGTGATGAACTATCGGATGAACAAATTGGAATCCACCATTCCCGAGCTCCTCAATATGCTGAAGACTGTGGAGCCTTCTGTGAAGCATGAGGAGAAGGCGGTTCTGTTAGTTGATTCCTCAAAGAAGGGTTCTAAGAGGAAGGCAAAAGAACAGAAGAAAGGAAAGAACAAAAAGGCAAAGAAGGCGGAACCAGCGCAAAAGGGCACTTGCCATCACTGTGGCAAGGAAGGCCACTGGCGAAGAAACTGCAAGATTTATCTTGAGTCCATGAAGAAGAAGAAGGCATTCGATGCCCCATCCTCTTCAGGTATCTTCGTTATTGATTGTCATTCTATTTCCTTGGACACTTGGGTATTGGATACTGGGTGTAGCTCACATATATGTAATGACATGTGGGCTAAGGAATAGAAGAAGACTTGTCGGAGGGAGTCAAATTTGCGAGTTGGCAATGGAGCAAAGGTTCTTTGCGATCGCCATCGGAACTTATTTCTTTGAAGCTCCTAGTGGACTAGTCTTAGAAGGGACAATTGCTATTATGTTCCTTCTCTAATAAAGAACATTGTTTCTATTTCCTGTTTAAATAGAAATGGTTTCCATTTGACGTTTAGTAACAATTGTTGTTATATAACTTTAAATGGCGTACTTTATGGAACTGGAACCTTGAGTAATGGCATTTATACGTTGGACGTATCCAGTGACATTTTCAATATCGAAGCGAGCAACACGCGTGCTCGAAAGGATAATCAAATAGACTCCTATATGTGGCATTGTCATCTTGGCCATATAAGCAAGAAACGCATGTCCGAATTACACCGATGTGGAATTCTGGAATCGTTTGAATTGGATTCATATGATACATGTGAATCATGCTTAAAAGGCAAGATGACTAAGTTACCTTTTGGAAAGGTGAGCAGTGGGAGAGTTACTAGGTTTGATACATCTTGATGTATGTGGACCTATGTCAACTCAAGCATTAGGAGGCTATAGCTACTTCATTACCTTCACCGATGATCACTCACGGTTTGGGTATGTGTTCTTGATGAAACACAAGTCTGAAGCCTTTGAAAGGTTCAAAGAATTCAGAAATGAAGTAGAGAAACAACCTGACAAGAGTATTAAAATACTTCGATCGGATCGAGGTGGTGAATACTTAAGTCAAGAGTTTCTTGATTATCTAAGAGACAATGGCATATTGTCTCAATGGACTCCGCCCTATACACCACAGTATAATGGTGTATCTGAGAGGCGAATCGACCTTGTTGGACATGGTCGGTCAATGATGAATCATGCAACTCTTCCCAAGTCCTTTTGGGGCTATGCACTTGCATTGTTTACTTGTTAAACAGAATGCCTACTAAGTTAGTCTCAACTACTCCATATGAGATATGGAATGGTAAGAAACCTCATGTATCTTACTTGAAGATATGGGGTTGTCCTGCTTATGTGAAGCGGATCATGTACGACAAATTGGATGCTAAGTCGATAAATATCTATTTATTGGATACCCTATGGAAACTAGGGTTACCAATTCTATCATCCCGTGGAACAAAAGGTGTTTGTTTCAAGGCATGCTGTGTTTCTAGAGAAAGAGTTTCTCTTGTAAGAAAACAGTGGGAGTGTCGTCGAGCTTGAGGAGGCTCGAGAGACTCAAATAGACATTGATGAGATACCTGGTGAAGCACAACAGCCGACAACTCATAGTGATGAGCAATCGGCTGGACCTATTGTAACACCACATCTTCGTAGATCTGGTAGAACACACAATATTCCTGAGAGATATGGATTTCGTAGTGAATCGAGCGACGTGTTACTCATTGATGATGAGGAGCCTACCATTATAAAGAAGTCTTGACAAGTTCGAGAAAGGGATAAGTGGCTTGGTGCCATGAAGTCGGAAATGGATTCCATGTATGAAAACCAAGTTTGGAACTTGGTTGACCCACGAAGGATAAACCCTATAGGGTGCAAGTGGGTTTCAAGAAGAAAACCGACATGGATGGTAATGTGATTACCTATAAGGCTAGATTGGTGGCGAAGGATATCGTCAAAAACAAGGTGTTGATTATGGCGAAACCTATTCGCTGTAGCTATGCTTAAATCCATTCGGATGCTCGCCATAGCGGCTCATTATGATTATGAGATATGGCAAATGGATGTGAAAAAGTTTCCTTAATGGAAACTGCTCGAGGCGTGTATATGATACTGAGGTTTCACATCGGTTGATAAAACCAAGGTATGCAAATTGCGACGGTCCATTTATGGATTGAAGCAAGCATCCAGGAGCTGGAATATCCGTTTTGATGAGACAATCAAAAGTTTGATTTCTCACAAAATCCAGACGAACCTTGTGTGTACAAGAAGGTTAGTGGGAGTGCAGTCGTGTTCCTAGTATTGTATGTCGATGACATATTACTTATAGGAAACGATGTTTCAATCTTACTGTCAGTTAAGGTTTGGTTATTTAAGACATTCTCCATGAAAGACCTGGGAGAAGCAACCTACATCCTCGGGATTAAGATCTATAGAGATAGATCGAAACGGTTGCTTGGTCTTTCGCAATCTACATGTATAGACCAAGTGCTAAAGAGGTTTAGCATGTCGGAATCCAAGAAAGGTTTCCTACCCATCAGGCATGGGATACACCTTTCGAAGTCTATGTGTCCGCGCACAGAAGACGAGAGGATTTGCATGAGTAAGATTCCCTATGCATCCGCAATAGGATCTATCATGTATGCTATGTTATGTCACGAGGCCCGATGTATCGTATGCTCGAGTGTCACGAGAAGATACGATCCGATCGGGAATGGATCATTGGCGTATTAAGGCGATCCTTAAGTACTTGAGAAGAACTAAGGATGTGTTCCTAATATATGGAGAAGGGGACATGGTGATACGCGGGTATACGGATGCGGCTTCGGGACGGACAAGGATGATTCCGGTCTCGATGCGGATACGTGTTCACCTTGAATGGGGGCGCAGTGAGTTGGAAAAGTTCCAAACAAGAGACAGTAACAGATTCTACCACTGAGGCAGAATACATTGCAGCTTCGGAAGCAACAAAGGAAGCGGTTTGGATCAAAAAGTTCGTTCATGAACTTGGTGTGATTCCGGCCATTATTGAAGCAATACCGGTCTACTGCGACAACAATGGAGCAATTGCACAGGCGAAAGAGCCAAGGCCTCATCAGCGATCCAAACATGTGCTTCGCCGCTATCATCTTATCAGAGAGATCATCAGTAGGAACGAAATACACATCAAGAAAATTCCCACTGAAAGGAACTTAGCGGATCCCTTGACTAAGGCATTACCTCAAAATAAGTTTGAGGGTCATGTTCGAGCTTATGGTATTGGATACCGTAGCGATTGGCATTAGGCCAAGTGGGAGTCTGTTAGTAATATATGAGAGATGTCCTAAGGCAATCGCCTTATGTATGAACCATTTATATGATAAATGAAGATTCACTATTTGAGTATACATGTTTTATGTATTTGATTGGATCTTAAACTCATTTCTTGAATGTCCACGATACGATTCACGGCATGAGAGAATTTGTGATTGGATCACAACTAGTGAGTATCTCTACATGTGTAATTGTGATGTATCGAATTATCCTAGTCGATGAATTGATGGATTTGGACACCATCAATTCTGTCGAGACTAGCACGAGGTATACTCCTTGGTGTATCCAAGCAGCTGATTCTCACTGGCTGGAGACATAGTGATGTCCGGAGTTAATCGTGGATGCTAGTTATGGTAACTAGTTCATTGGAGTGACCAGTCGTAAGACTTCATATGGTTCTCTGCATATATAGATATATCAATGAAGTTCTTACTGTGGCTTAAGTACGATGTTCCTTTGACTTGCGGTATTCAAGTCATCTTGATCATGGAGACTTATGCTTTGACATCTTAAGCAAACATCTCTAAGGAGATGTGGACCCGGGATGATTGGGTATAAGTCGAAGTGATCGAAGGTGTTTGAATAGCCTATAAAGGATTCACCACTCCTTGCGAGGAGAAGTATACCCATGGCCTCTCGTCGGATTGTTACTAAAGTCTTTGGCCAAAGCATTACATGTTTAGAGTAAGGTACTCTTCGATACATGTGGAGTAACTAGAATCCGTAGGACGAGGAAATGATACTTGGGCTAGGTGTGACGTAGTCAGCCTAGTGGGGACTGACACTATAGACCATGTCCTGAACCAAGTGGGTATAAGATGAGTGAAGGGAATGGGGCACGAATCATTCGAGCTACTGAAGGGTTTCAGAAATAGTTCTGGATCAACCGTTGATCTTTTCGGTTAATTGGGGATCATGATGTACTACTAGGTGTCACTCATGATCGTTCTATAATTAATGGTTAATTATAGACGGCCAACATAAACCGAGAACCTATTTGGTCACACGCACAACGAGTGTAATCCAAAGGATTTAAAACGAGCTTGAGAATGGGATTCTCAGACCGAGAGAAACTAGGTTTGGTTGGACCAAACATAAAGCGAGCATGAAATCATTTCAGTCGCAATGGAAGCGTGGATGGGCCGTGTCTTATGAAGACATAATGGATGAACCAAAATGGTTTGGTTCTAATCCAATGGAGGAGAATAAACCAAAGGGTTTGGTTTATTTTAAATGAATGAACCAAAAGTTGGTTCGGTTCGTTTTAACTTAAAATAAACCATCATGGTTTGGTTTATTTTAACTTATCTTAATGGAGCCGGTTAACGGGCCTAATGATTATGATCCAATAACCATTAAGAGAAGTAGTTCTCTATAAAAGAGGGCTTAAGGGATAATTAAGCCCTAATCCAAAACCCTTGCCCTAAGGTTTCCGCCCACCTCATCCTTGGAGATTTCGGCGCCAACCCTAGGTGTGCCGCCCAGCTTGTTGTGCCGCCGTCCATCTCCTTGCCGGCGTCCAAGCTTCAGCCGGTGAACCCTCCGGCGACCCTCTGGTGATCTTCCTAGGCCTCGGTGAAAAGGTGAGCACTTGGCTTCCTTGTTTTGGCCGGCGCCTACTCCTCCACCAAGCTGTCCAGTTTTCTGGACAGCTTCTTCTCCTCTCGTCGGAGCGTCATTTGGACGACGGTTAGAGCTCCGACAGCAGATAACTTACCGGGGATTCGATCTCCGGTAATCCTCTGAGGTGGAGGACAAAGGATTCATCAATTGGTTGACGAATACCTCTCCGGAGAAGCAAATTTTGAGAACTCGTATTAGGATCCGAATTTGGATTCGGATCGTGATCATCTCTCGATTACGTCGTCTTCAACACGAGGCTAGTAATGTAACGCCCGTAAAATTCCTAGCAATTTTACAGGAATTTTTTTGGCTTGATGATCATGGGCCTTGGGTGGGCCTTTTTCCAAAACAAAAGAAAATAAGCCAAAAATGGATGCAAGACCTAGGAATTGAACTCCAAACCTCTAGAGATAGTCAAACCCTATAGATGCACCCACTAACCAGAAGCCCAATAGGATATCATCATTAGAGGAAGGGGGGGGGGGATTATAGATAAGTGTGATAAAGGCAAATGAAGAGGCATGGAAGAAGAGAAGAGAAACTTCTCTTCCTCCCTTTATAAAGAAGAGGGAAGGTTCTAATTTGCCACTTCCTCTCTTCTTCTTCTTCTTCTTCTCACCGAATTCTCTCCCTCTCCATTTCCCTCTTTTGGCCGAACCTCATCCAAGCAAGAAAGCAATGGCTAGGTTGGTTCTTTAGGTTATCTTCCCCACCCAAAGCAAAGCAAAGGATGTAAGTATCCCTCACCTGCATACGAGTAGCTTCGATTGATGTTTGTAAAAGAAATCTATATGTTATATCTAACCAAGCTATGTTTTAGTTTATCAATGAAGTTGTATGCTATGTTTAGGAGGTAGATTATGATGTTAACATGGAAAAAGGAATTAGGTTAAAAGCTAACCCTAATAGCCCCTAAAGCCTATTCGGCCATGCCATGATTTTAGGGTTTTAATGAAGCTCTATGTCATGTTTTTGTAACTATATGATGATGTTGGGATTAAGATGGATTAGGGCAAAAGTTAACCCTAAAAACCCTACTTGGACCATTCGGCCAACCTAGGTTTTTGGGTGAACAAATGAAGTTTTAATCCATATGTTATATGCAAATGAAGTTGTTGTTATATGAAATGAATTAGGTTGTTGTTATATGAAATGAATTAGGTTAAAGGTTAACCCTAAAAACCCTACTTGGACCATTCGGCCAACCTAGGTTTTGGGTGAACAAATGAAGTTTTAATCCATATGTTATATGCAAATGAAGTTGTTGTTATATGAAATGAATTAGGTTAAAGGTTAACCCTAAAAACCCTACTTGGACCATTCGGCCAACCTAGGTTTTGGGTGAACAAATGAAGTTTTAATCCATATGTTATATGCAAATGAAGTTGTTGTTATATGAAATGAATTAGGTTAAAGGTTAACCCTAAAAACCCTACTTGGACCATTCGGCCAACCTAGGTTTTGGGGTGAACAAATGAAGTTTTAATCCATATGTTATATGCAAATGAAGTTGTTGTTATATGAAATGAATTAGGTTAAAGGTTAACCCTAAAAACCCTACTTGGACCATTCGGCCAACTTAGGTTTTGGGTGAACAAATGAAGTTTTAATCCATATGTTATATGCAAATGAAGTTGTTGTTATATGAAATGAATTAGGTTAAAGGATAACCCTAGAAGACCCTATGGACCATTCGGCCATCATGCATTTTGGGGATTAGATGAAGTCTTAATATAAGTCTTATGTGCATATGAATTTGTTGTTAAGTTAAATGAATAGGTTAACATGTGTTTTATGTTGGGTGAATTCATGTTGACTTGTGATATTAAATAATGCTAGATGAAGATAACATGCCTTAGGTTGGTGTTTACTTACTTTTGATGCCATGCCTTTTTGCCATGTCTATGTGTATGCTATGTTTGAAATATGTTATGAAATGGAAGAAGATAGGATTATGAAATGAAACAAAACGATATGTACATGACATGAATATGACATGATGAAGAAATGAAGAATGATATGTTATGAAATGAAGAATGGCATGTTTACGAAATGAAAGATGATATGTCCATGAAGGGAAGCATGATGTGTTATGAAATGAAGTATGCTATGTTTGCAAAATGTAAGCTATGTTATAAAATAAGCATATAAGTATTTTACCTTCTGCATGGCTTGTACCAAGACCCTAACAGGGTCCAAGAAGGGATGGGCTCCTAAGATGCCCTAGGTCGAAGGAATAAGACTCGGGCCTAGGATGGGCTTCTATGTATGATTGCCCCTAGGTCGATGGAATAAGACTCGGGCCTAGTACGGGATGGGCTCCAAGATGCCTTAGGTCGATGGAGTAAGACTCGGGCCTAGGATGGGCTTCTACGCTATGACGATTGCCCTAGGTCGACGGACTAAGATCGGGCTTAGTAACCTATTAGGTTTGAGACTTGCTACCTCGGGCCTATTTAGGGATGCGTGCTATGATAATGAAGAAGTGGTACAATGCCGGGCCTAAATATGTTGAGATTTATATTTACGTACCTATAAAATATGTTTTCAAAAGCATCTCGCACATGTTACATGATTAGATGTTATGTTTGATATGCCATGTTGATATGTTATATATGAAGTATATTATGTTTGATATGTCATGTTGATATGTTACATATGAAGTATGTTGTTATGTTTGATATGCCATGTTGATATGTTACATATGAAGTATGTTATGTTTGATATGCCATGTTGATATGTTACATATGAAGTATGTTATGTTTGATATACCATGTTGATATGTTACATATGAAGTATGTTATGTTTGATATGCCATGTTATGTCACTATGCTACATATGATGTATGTTATGTCTGATAGGTTATACCTATATGTTTTATGTTATGTTGATTTGCTACGTTACATATGTTATATGTTATGTTTAAATAAGTCCTAGACGTACATGACATGATGCTATGTTATAGATGATACATGTTATGCTGCCATGCTATGGATGAGATATGTTATGTTTACTCACGTTATTTATGCTACATGTTAAGTTAATTACGCCATGTATGTTACATGTTATGTGGCTTATATGTTATGAATGGTACATGCTATGATTAATGTCGATATATGGTTTTTGTGAGTAGGACTGGATCTTACTAAGCCTATGTGCTTATAGTTTATCTTTCCCTAAATCATGAGATAAGGGTAAGGGATGGATAAACTAAAGAGAAACAGGAGGGCCAAATGTGTGTGGCAGTGGCATGGTGGAGAAGATCCGTTAGGTTTATATATATATGTTTACCTATGATGATGATGTGTATGGATGTCCTTACTTATGTCTCCATATGACAACGATGGTTATGAACCTGAACTAAGCATTAAGTATCTATCTAAGTTATAATGCATGCTCTATGTTAATAAGAAGAAGTAAAGAAGAAGTAAGAAGAAGTATCTATATATGTTATGATGCATGCCCTATGTGAAGAATAAGAAGTATATATATATATATATATATATATATATATATATATATATGTCAATGCATGTTTATGTTATAAAAGAAAAAAAAATGTCTAAAGTCTTCCGCTGTAAGAAGTACGAAATATGTATAAAGTCTTCCAGTATGTATGTATGTATGTATAGTGTCGCGCCACACCGCCTCCGGGTTCTGGGTCCGGAAAGGGCGGGCGTGACAGGTTGGTATCAGAGCGGATCTGCCTTTCCACTACACACACATCAAGCTCCAAATCCTGCTGCCCCAAGTAAGAATTCTATGTCTTTTCTAATTTTGTGAATTTGTTTTCCATGTATGATAGGAAATGCTTCTAGCTTAAATATGCATGAAAATATGTATGATACCCTTATGCTTGTTCTTGTACGATATAAAATACCTTAAGCTTAAACTATGCATGAGAACATGAATGATGCCTTAAGCTTAAAATGACTTTATGTTAGCTTTAGTCTAAGTATGCGTAGGGCAACAAACGAAAACTTATACTAGCTTCACAAGAAACACTTGTGATTGGCCAAAGGGGTCAAAGGTAGACAAGTTAGGTAAATCAAATTTGATCAAAAAAAAAAATTTATTACGAGGAGAAGAGTCAATAAGATTTTATCAGCCCTGTTGGGAGTATGGGGAATACAATCAAAGTCCCACATTGGTAAGACATGGAAAAGATCATGTGCTTATAAGAAAAAAGATATCTCCATTGGTATGAGGCCTTTTGGGTAAAGCCCAAAAACAAAACCATGAGGGCCTAGGCCCAAAGTGGACAATATCATGCCATTATGGAGATATGTGGATATTATAAGCACTAACAATTGGTATCAGAGCCATGGTCCATGTCAAGCCATGAACCTCGAACGAAGGAAGTTGAGCTCCCACGTCCGGATCAAGAGAACCAGACATCAGGAAGGAAGTCTAGTTGGGTCGGGGGGACCGAACAACTGGTAGGAAGTCCTGGTGGGTTGAAGATCGGACATCAAGTAGAGAAAATCCTTCGAGGAGGGATAGGCTTGAGGGGGGGCCCAATGTGGTCCTTCGTTTGAGGGGGGGATTGTTGGGAGTATGGGGAATACAATCAAAGTCCCACATTGGTAAGACATGGAAAAGATCATGTGCTTATAAGAAAAAAGATATCTCCATTGGTATGAGGCCTTTTGGGTAAAGCCCAAAAACAAAACCATGAGGGCCTAGGCCCAAAGTGGACAATATCATGCCATTATGGAGATATGTGGATATTATAAGCACTAACAAGCCCTACAGGCACGTAAGATGTTAGACAGTGGGTGCACTGGGTTTCTGGCACACGTAGTTGATACAAGTCAAGATGAGGACCAGAAGCTAGAGAATGTCAGAGTTGTATGCAACTACCCAGAGGTATTTCCAGATGAACTACCAGGGTTAGCCCCAGATAGAGAAGTAGAAATTGAGATCGAGTTGATTCCTGGTACTAACCCGATCTCTAAAGCACCTTACCGTATGGCGCCGGCTGAATTAAAGGAACTTCGTGACAAACAGGAGTTACTCGACAAGGGACTTATTCGCCCAAGTCGCTCTCCATGGGGAGCTCCAGTGCTGTTGGTGAAGAAGAAAGATGGGTCTATGAGA